>JAWZYV010000323.1:0-1200000 GCA_038373885.1 Cheiracanthium punctorium
GGGAAAAATTCTTTTTCTAATTTTAAGCATATATCTTTTAAACTTTAAAAATAGAAACCCAAAAAAAACGTTTTTGAGAATTCGGCCTAGAGGTAAGTATTTCGATTTTTTGGGCGGTTCTGTAGATCATAGTCGAAGGGAACCAAAAGGTAGGTGCCAACTAGATGTTACGAAACCTAAATAAAAGTTCCTTTAAAACGTAAAAATTTTTTTAGAATTTTCGATTTTAATAATTTGGGGCCAGAGCGAATGATTTCGAATTTTTGGAGTTGTAAAAAACTACCCAAACAAAGGGAAAAAAAAGGGAGGTGACAAAAATGTTACAAACCAAAATATGAAGTTTAACATTTACGTAATAGCTTTTTTTAAGATTTTAATGAATTTGCCATAAGGAATTATTTCAAAATTTTTTGGGGCGGTTTACATAAATATCCTTGATACCAAAAGGGGAGGTCACAATAATCATAAAAACCTAAATATCAAACCCAAACATTTACCCCCATGTTTTGGAATGCGAGTTACATACATACGTACGTACGTACGTACGTACGTACATACGTACAGACGGCATGGAAAAACTGGCCACAACAGACTCGCCGCTGGTCAAAATGAGTTGCAGACACGTTAATATGATCGTGCATGCTAGCCTACGATGAGATGCATCGAAAAAAATTTTAAAATTAAATTTAGAGGTAGTCAAAATCGGTTTTTTTGTCGAAATTTGGCCCCCAAAATTTTTCGGGATCACATTACTTCCTTATACTACGTACAAGGAAGTAAAAAGGCTCATGTATTTATGACTTCACCCTTGCATTGGTCCCATTTAAGGTACCTAAGGGTGGCCATGGTAAGCAAGATAAAATCCCATCGGAGTGCCATTTTGAACTCAAAAACTGAAAAAAAGTAATCTGGTGCATAAAAGAGGGCCTTTTTTTTTTACATTTCCAGGGGGGTGCCACATGTAATAGGATCGCCCCTGAAAGTACTTCTTCGATTTTATGGCCCCCAGACTGAAAAAGATTGTGTATCCCTGCTCTATGGAAATCTTATTATTTTCTTTTTTTAAGTATACCAAACTGAACAGATCTAATCTAATTTCAAAGATGATATCTGATTTTTCTTTTTAAATTTTAAAACCCCTAATGTAACCATTGATGGATTAAAGGTGAAGGCAAGTCCCTTCAAAAATCAAAAATTTTTTTGGGATTGTTTCCATGAAATCAGTGCCTGTTCTGAAATGAAAGTTGATGCAGATAGCATTCTCATTGATGAATCAGCTCTCATTCAAGAATTAGATAATTGTCTTTCAAAATCAGTTATTGAAAATAAAAGCATTTTCATTAAACTGATGAAAAATCAATGCAACTTTGATATTTTCTACATGTTGATAAATTTCTTTATCAAAATTAGCGAAAAAAATATCTTTCTTTACCAGTCAGCAGTATCTACAAGAGATGGTATCCTCGGAAACAGTCCAGTAAAACTTACCGGGCAATGCATCAGGACAGAAAGGCCTGGAAGAACCATGATTATGTGTATATTTTTGTTCCGCATTATCACAGTGTCATCTAAAAAACAGAAACATATTACAGTGACCTCTCAACTCATGCAACACTCAGTTATACAACTTTCTCGGTTATATGCTGAATTCGCTTGGTCCTGTCTATGCCTTATGGGAAGTAATTTTAAACTTATACGATCAAGTACAAATCATGCACATTTTTTAAATCTTTACTGTAAAAGTGTATAATCAATAATGAATAGCGTTTCTCATCTAAATTTCTGTGTTATTAATAATGAAATCTATGGCATGAGAGTGGTTGTATGCCTAATTAAAGTGATTATTCCTAAAATAGCTTAAAGCCTTAAAACACTTAGAAACAGACATTTTCTCTTTTCTTTTACTGGAGACAAACAAATATCGCTTCATTTTTTGAAAAAAATCTCATCTGTAAATTAAAAAAAATAAACATAGTGATAAGTAAACTATGTATGCTGTGCACTTTTTAAATATTTTATGCTTCATTTTTTAATATATTTTGCAAATTTTGTTAAAAGATGTTCATAGTATTCGAAATATTAAGTTTTTTTTTAATATAGGTAAAAAAAATTAATGCATGTACAATTTTACACTTGTATACAGTGGCGTAGCCAGAAATTTTTCATGTGGGAGGGGGGGGTTACGACTACTGCAACTCACATATGTGCATAAATATTTGTGTGATAAGGGAGTGAAGAATATACATTTTATATGGCAAAAAATTCCTCATGGGGATGGGTTATGACCCCCCAAACACTCCTCTTGGCTACACCCTGCTTGTATAATATGATGGTCTTTCACTTATATAACTCTTACAGGACTTTTTTCTAGTCCCTTGAAAGTCGTATAGGTGAAAGGTCACTGTAATTAAAACAATTTCTTATATTATAATTTTTTATTATTGTAATTCTTCAAATGCACTACTCCTATGTCTTCCACAATAGCATATTTATTAAATTATGAATCTCTAAACGTAGTTATGATGCTATTAATATTTATTGAACTTTGTAAAAGATGTCTTCTCGTGACCAAGATTTTTTTTAGTTTTGCAGAAAATACACTTGTATTTTTTAAGCACCTACAAATAATTTAAAATGAAGTGTAATTAGTCTTTATTTAATATTTAATTGCAAATTTGAAAAGCAGCATCTCATTTACAGTTAAAATAAACCTTTTAAATTTTAATATTCGGACACCAAATATTCACCATTTGACTTAAGCTATTGGCTGAATATTTGTACTGTATAACCCCAACTATCCAAATCAATTGGGACCAGACCCCATTCGGATAATTGGATTTTTTTTTTTTTTTTTTTTTTTTTTTTTTTTTTTTTTTTTTTTTTAAGGGTTAGCATGTATTTTAATTACTGTATTATGTATGTTGAACATGGGAGGAAAAAAATTTTTTTAAAGAAAAAGAGCTTTTAATTAATCAAATGAAAAGCAATACTTTTACATGTTAAGCGTATTTACAAGTCCTGTACATTAGTACTGTATCTACTTACTGTACTGTAAATGAAAATCATTGCTTGCTGAACATCTTAGTCAAAGTAAGTTGTTTGGCTGTCTTCATCCATTTTCGGGTAGGCCAAGTCGCTCATCCGTTTGACAGTGAGAAGTTGCATGTCTCATACTCGCACTCGTGCTCCATCCACTTCAATGCAGTTTCAAGGCCGGCAAATGCTTCAGTAGCAGATGGTCCCTTGTCTGCTTCAACTTCAACATTTAGGTCATCTTCTTCCTCGACACTTTCAATAAGTTCATCATCATTTAGAATTTGAAACTCAGTATCTGACAAATCACACACCATTCACTCTACTTTATTTTCAGCACTAACTTCTGAACATCCAGGAATTTTCAGAAGAGTGTTTCTGAATTCCTCAAGTGACACGTCATCCTCATCTTCTCTTGTCTCTTTCGTTTCTGTTTCTGTCAATTTTTTTTTTTTTTTTTTTTTTTTTTTTCTGAGGCAATTTGGATAATGAGCGATTCAGAATTCAGATAATCGGAATTCTACTGTATTTGGATATTTGGCCAAATCACTATTTTTTATACAGTAAAATCTCAATTTATCAATACTTAAGGGACCAAATAAAATGATTGTTCTAGACTCTAGAACAATCATTTTATTTGGTCCCTTAAGTATTGATGTAGCAATATATCTAGAGCGATATATTGCTACATCGAGAAGCGATTATATCATATGGTAATTCCACGGGATAGCAAAATTTTATCATTATAGAGGGATTTATCGTTGTGTTCGATATTGTTATAGTGGAGTTTTACAGTATCTCTACTAAAATTACAAATTGCAATGTCCGCTACATATTTTCTTTCTGATGTTGAAGATTTAGCACAAATAGACAGTGTTTCCCAATAGGCGAAATTGACATGCCAATACCACAGCTGCAGAACTTTGGCCACCGCGACATAAGATTAGGGAGACCAAATTTGGCCACCACTTTTAAAAATTAAATACTTTAAATTTTACTAGAATTCGGCAGAATTTTTTAGATAAGCAGAGAGCTTTGCCGAAACTAATGTAAATTAGCTTCTAAAATTTTTGATGGCTACTACATTTTGAAAAAAATCTAAAGTGGCTCTACTTGACCTTTTGAACATTTGATCGTTACCAAGCCTGCATCTATAGGGTGTAATGCATACAAATTATTTTTTGTAGCCTTGTAAAAAAAAAAAAAAAAACTATACATCCTACACACGCCAAAATCAGTCCAGGTCGTACAGAAGTGTCTATAATATATATACCAAATTTGAACTCGATCGAATGCTCCGTTTAGGTAGGAGATATTGTGTACACTCACATACATACACAAACACGCATACATCACCTTAAAAATAGCATAAATGAATTCAGAATGTCTCTAAACATGTACATACATCAAGATCTCATAGTTGATTTTTTTCAGGATTACAATACTTTCCTTAGTTAGTGCATGTTAAGATAAGAAACAATTCAAGTTTTAGACCTTATTAGTGTAATTCGGAATACTAAAATAATTTTGTACTATTTTCTTTTTTAATACACATGTGAAAAGAATATGAATATGTTTACAATTCAATGAGAAACAAACTGGTATGTGATATGGGAGGATAAGGTTCAGAAACCATTTGAAATTTTACTGTCAAGATAATAAAGTAGTAAAAATGTAGAACATTTCCATTCTAGCAAATTACTGTGATGAATTAAGTCGATTTTCCTCTTAAAGGCCATTGCTTTTGTCAGAAGCATTTCTCAATAATACCTTCTCATTCCTCTCGTATTTTTGTCTTTTAAAAAGCCTTTAAAATTAAAAAAACTTATTTTCTAACTACTTTAAAAACTATTTTCTGACATCTTGTGTTGCTCTTCAAAGAAGAGAAAAATTAAAGCCCAGGGTTGTTTACTAAACTTGTATTCAAAATGTATTATTATTGTCTGTGTATGTGTGTGTTGTCCACCCTTGTTCGAGTATTAGTAGTGTCATTATCAAAGATAATTTTGTTTTACAAAGTTTTAAAAAATGATAAATGCAGAGATCATTATTCCCCTGACTGTCTCCAGTACGTACTTGGTTTTAAAATGCATCTTGCAACATCAACAAGATACATCTAAAGAATATTATTTTCATATCACTATGCAGATAAAATATTTCGTAAAATATAAATGAAATTATATCAATAAAACTTAATTGTTTTTTTCTGATTGTCAAGTAAATGGCTGAAGTCTTCATTATTTTTCTGGGAATGTGTATTCATTTGCATTACAACCACATCCTGGCATCTTGGGTTGATACTAAAACTGTTTTTGTTTTTTTTTAAGAAGAGCATGTGTACCATTAAGAATTATTGCTAGCTGAAGGCTTCTTTTTTCATTAACAAAGATGTTATTTCCTGTGTAGATGTGTTAATTGAACATCATTCACCCGGACTTAATTAAAAATTAAGTATTTATATTAAAACTAAGGAAACTTAATACGTTAGTAGATTTTTATAACTAAAATTGTAAACCTAATCTGTAGTCTTTCCTTGAAAAATAATTTATACAGAAATCATCATTACCCTGGCTGATTAGAAGCTAGAGGAATGGAAAAATTAATGATATAGGGGGAAAAAAGATAATCATTTTATTAATTGCAGGTATTTACTTTTCATTTGCTTCACTACATCGTCAATAAACTTTCATCATTAAACCAGGATTTTGGCTCGCAATAAAACCAAGATTCAAAAACCAATAAAACCTAGGTTCAAATGGGTAATATTAAAATTTTTCTTTTCTTTAAATCGTTATTTCGCATTTGAACATACCAATCTAACATAGTATATCATATTAGATACGTATATATTCAAGTTTGATTCTATCTAATTATTTTTTATTATCTTCACCCCTGCGTCTTTGTAACGTAGAAAAATGCAAGTGGATATTAAACTTATTGTTCTCTGTATCATCTTTATTTCCTCTTGAAAATTTTAACTACGAGTTAATTATTTTATTAATCAAAATACATTGTTCCCGCAGTGTAAGTATGAAAGAGTTTTTCTACATGCTTGCATTGTTAGGATGCACTGTAGTTTCCATTAAAAGACAAATCTCTGTTGCTAGTTGTAAAAAGACCACATGTAAAATTCAATAATTTTTGTACGTACAAGTTTTCTTAAAAATATAAATTTGCTGTTCGAATTTAATCTTCTAATGGATCGGCAAAGTTAGGAAGGTGGTCCTTGGGGAAAGCGGTGGGGTTGGGTTATAGTAAAAAATACCTTTCTTACACAGCCGTGAAATTTTAAAACCTCTTGAACACATTTTCGTTGCGATATTCATAACTCGTAAAAATATTTCAATAAATAAATCATTTTTATGGTTTCATGGTGGTCTTGTGGCTTTTTATGGTGGTTTGTGAAAATATGATGTTTCGCTGAGCATTTTTTAAGTTTGGTTTTGCAGTGAAATCTCTTGTCTATCGATATCAGTCGGAGTAAAAAAGTGTAAAGGTAACTATCATAAAAAATAGCCGATTCATGAAACAGAAAATATGGAGATTTCATCAAAAGTAGATTAGCAGTAAATAGAAAATTTTCATTTTTCTGTTTTGCTCATTTTTTTGTTTTTCCAAAACCTGTTGATTCTTGGTTTGAATTTTTATAACGTTTTAACTATGATATATTTGTTACATATAAGGGGGCAGGAATATATATATATATATATATATAACTAACAAGTAAAACACAAAACATACTACAAATAAGACATATCTCGCATAAAAGTAACAGCTATTATCAAGAATTAGAAACCAGATTTTGAATCCAAATAAAGTGCAAGAATTATTGTGATAGTATAATGGAACGGAAATTATAACCACTGTCACCATCTTCAGGGGCCACAAACAGTGGATTATAATTTACAGTAAACCAAATAGTAGGGTTTCGGTTGTGTGGCATATCAGAAGAGATATTAACTCCACACATCTGGGCCCTACCCTACTATATAAAGGAAAGAAGAAATCAAAAAGATAACAAAAATTAGAAAGATAATTTTACATACCATACCTTGAGCACATGGAAATTTATTTTGAACAGTTGATATGTGTTGCCAATGCTAAGAATTGTAAAAAGTGAAAAATGGTGTTGCCACTAAATAAATGTGTAAAAGTGGAAAGAAGAAAGTTTAGGAGTTGCCAAATACTAATAGGTAATATTATTAAATTTTAAGAATATCCAGGTATATTAATATAATAAATATATATTGAATAATAATAAATTTAAAAGATTGAATAAAATAAATATTATAGCAAAATTAAATATAACATATTGTTTAAAAAATATAATGATTATTATTATTGACTAAGTATGTATAATAAGTTATTGTATGACAGAAGATTAATCTAGTAAATAAGAAAAAAATAATGTTTAGAACAGAATAATCACAATATAGGAACCCCGTTTTTTTTTTTTAATTCCTCCAGATATATATATGCATGCATAAACACATCCAAATTGTTTTTAAACATATTACTTTTTTTTTTATATATAAGAGAAAAACTTCCTCCGCCCGACCCAACCATCCAATTACAACCTTAAAGCCAAAACCCCACCCAACCTCCAGTAAATTAACAAAGACATTAGACACATCATTTTCAAGAATTGTATATAATGGATTTTAGGAACTTAGTGGGATAGTTGTATTGTCTAGCTGACAGAAATAGAGATTTAAAATTGGAGACTTTGAAATCATCAGAACATAGAAACTTGATTCTACAGCAGTGATTATAGATGATATTGCGAAATACAGATTTATGTAAGCAGGAGGAAAAATGAGTAAAGCTATTTACTTTAAAGCTAAAATCTTTACGCTTATCATATATATTGAAACTAAGGCTATTTCTAGGAGTGATGGAGATACTTAGATCTAGAAAACTAACAGAATCAGCATTTTTATTTTATTTTGAAATAAGTATGCATTACTTTCTAATTGAGGACAAAATATATTTTATGTTACCATCCTGTAGTTGGGATATTTTTAAGCTATATTATTATTTTAAGTGAATAATCAGTAGATTAAGATTTAGATATTGAAAATTAGCTGTAAAAATCTGGCTCGTGGTATCTTTTACTTGGTTTAAAAAAAATAAATTAGCTGTCTCAAATTCGATAAAATGTGCAGCTGTTTATTTTCGCTAGTTTAAAAAAAAAAAAAAAACGAAAAAGGAAGTTCGTGGGAGGGGAAGCGCAATCAAAATGACGGCGTTTCACAATATCTCATAGTATCCGAATTCTTTTCTTAACATACTAATAATAAGATAAAATTTTGGGACTTGAAATGAGAGAGAGGGAAAAGGAAAGCTTTTGGGTATTTGAATTTTACCCGTTACACATGAGCTCGTTCATCCAATTAAAAAAAAAAAAAAACTTTTTTTTTTCCCTAATTTTTCCACAGAGTATATTTTTTCAAAATATGTTTTGACTGTCCGAGTTTAAGAGCTTCATTTTAGAATCATAAACCGCCTCCCTTTTAAAAATTTAAATTTATTTTTTAGTTTGACAACAAATTTGAAATCAACAGAAATCGTCTGGTATTATAAAATGTTGCAAGCAGACTTAGAAGACATAAAAATGACATTCACATCATGAGGTGAAATTTTTTTTTTATCACATACCTTTGTCAGTACAGTAAAATCCCGGCTTAGCTAATTTCGCTGAAGATCGAATAACTGAATGCCAATTTCGTAATTCAGATATAGTATTTGTTAATATTCGTAAAAGTGAAGTTTGTTATAACGAAATTTCATTGTTGTGGTAATTGTTGGCTTTGTTGTCCATATTTGTACAATTACTTAGCCGACTATTTTGACTGGATAAATCTTCAGTAGGTTAATATAGCAGCGCCTTTCCCGTTCCGCAACTCCATCCATTTCTGTTCTCAGAGAGCTGTCCAGAATGGCATTTCTCCTATCGCACGTGCGATCGAGGAAAGACCGTGCTGTGGTAACCTACAATGCAGTACGTTAGCTATGATAAGCTAAGCCTATTTAATAATAGTGTGTGAGGCAGGGGGGATAGAAAAACTCATGTATTAAATTCACAAAAATCTGGAAGTGTATTTAATATATATATATTTATTTATCTTGTTAGTGTGCTTATTTTTCAGTCTTTCCTTCGGGAATTCACGTGCTCATGTGCTAGAATAGACGAGCCGGGAAATTTGTTTTTGACAGATGAATATTTCCCTCAAGCTTAGAATCAATTTAGCAACTGAATGAAAAGAAAAAATGCGAAGTAAAGAAATTTTAATACGAAATTTAATTTTATGTAAAGAAAACAATTTACAGAAGTATAAAATTTAAAGATACATTAGCATGCGTACCGTTATTTTCTTGGTTGCTGAAAAAGAACTTAAAAAATCGAACACGTCCAGTGAATCGTTTATAGGCTTGATTAAATTTTAGCAAAATAATTAAAAGCATGAGTTAAAAATTGAAACATTAAAATGAACACTTTTTTACAATTGAGTCATGATTGTTTACTTAAGAGATAAGTTAGTGTGAAATATTTCAGTTTGTTTGGAGATTACGAAGTTTGGCAAAAAAATGTAGAATGTTTGATCCAGACTCCCACTGGAAGATAATTTAAAAAATTAAAACTTTAAAATGTGTGGTTATTGATTCATGCATTGTTAGATAAGTTGCATAAATATGCAAAATTTTTTGATCGATTGATGATTGAGGTGTCTTGAAATTGTAATTAAAAAAATTATTTCTCAGTTTCATTCCGCGGGATTACACTCGTAATCCCCCGAGACTAGTCCCGCAAACATTTTTTCGGGATCGGGATCATCAAATAAATAAATACAATTTTTATGGTATAGTTTATATTATATTTTTAGTTATAGTTATTAAAGCTATTATAGTTATAGTTTTATTAGTCATTATGAACATCAAACAAATGCAATTTGCTTAGCGAACTTTTTTTTAATTGACAAAGTCTCGGAATCTGAAAGCAATTTGGTATATATACCTTAAAAATAAAACTCCTTTATATACAAACGATTGGAGGTGGAAACGATTTGCGCGTTCTGCTCTGATCGAATAAGTATTTTAGTATACAAAGTATACGAAGGTTCTCCCTTTTAGTCTACTGATTTCATCATAAAGCAGTTAGTTAACAATAGAGGTTGGCTCTTTACAATTCTTATATATAAAAAATTTTGTTTCTAGAGAAAACTGTGTCACGGGACTATTGTTTGATCTTCTTTATAGAAACCGTTATACTTTTATTGTAGCTGCTCACGGAAACCTATTAAGTTGTGTCGGCGGTACTCCTCTGTGTAAATTTAGAAGCGCCATAGTATATTCCGGCAATACATAACAAAGCAATTAAATAAAAAAACGTGCCGTTTAAGACATATTCTCTTTATTCAATGAAGAAACAACTTTTTATTTTTCTTTCCCTTGTTGAAGTTTTAGAAATTAGAATTTATTAAAATTTAGAAATTAAAGTTGAAATAAAATAATTTAAAAATATCTTTTTTAGTTGTCTTAAATTTATTATAACCGGAGTATCTCTGTTTTTAAGTAAATAAAATTTATTTATAATCTTTGGAATGATTTTAATTCATTTTAGACAAACAGATATAACTTGGTCGTTGAAGGATTATTTATTAAATAAAATACAAGGCTTTTAAAAATCTGCATTTATTAACAAATGAATTTTAGCCAACTTTTATCGTAATTTAAATGAATCGGGGAGGGAGAGGGGGGGGGGAGGTATGAGCCGTTTTCTCTAAAAGTGGTGCAAATGCATTTTTGACAAAAAGTTAGTTAATGATTACAATAAATGCAATCTGCTGTGAGCTTTTTATCCATACAGTGTCGGGGCTACATAAATTTCATCATTTTGTCAATGTTAAATTTACGTAGTTTATGAAATCACAAATTCATTCAAATACAAGTCCTTAAATCTTTCCATATTATTATGAATTTTCGGGGTAACCCGCTATTCTCGGGATTTAAACTAGTCTAAAATTCATATTCTGCGAGTCAAATAATTAAATTATGCATTTTGTTGCATCAAAATCGGGTAGCTAGAACGCGAGATGAGGAATTTCGGGTTTCCTCATTTCTTAACGCGGGGTTTACTCGAATTCCGGAGGTATTGGTGCTAGAGCTTAGCTGGCTTCACTTTTGAAAACTTATTTTTGACACCAAATTTCACGATATTTAACCAAAAATCGCCAAGCTTGGCCACATTTCGGACATTTGGCGCAATTTTACAAATAGGGTCTGTAATGTTTGTTTTCCTGCATTAGTATTACGCAATAGCCTAATATTGCGCAATCAAATGCGTTTTTGATCTGGATCATTCCGGAGATGGTTTCCTCTGGAACTTTCTCGGATTGTCAGCATAAGTCATAAAAGAGCAGCAGAGTTAGTTGTCATCGAACGCTCGTTGAGTTCACTCCATTAGCCTGTGAATTGTGGAGTTGTAAGCTATATGTTGCTTGTTTTTAGTGCTCTTTTCGAATTCATTGAGGAACTGTTTGTGAATTTCGTCGGAATTGTTTTTTGTGCGTGCGTGCGAGAGAGAGAGAGAGAGAAATATACAGCATCTGTGAAAGCTTCTGTACCAAGCGCATTATTATAAGCAAGTTACTAGCTGATAATACTTGTATATTTTGTACAGTAGATTGTTCGACGAAGTTTTTGAAGCAGTAAAATTTGAGTTCCATCCTGACAAGTGGACGGTTTACTAGAATTTTCCACATACGCTGGACTTAAAAACTACGAAGCCGAGAATTAGCAGAGTTTTCTGCTACAATATAATATAAAATGATCTTCCAGCACCTTTAATGAAAAAAAAAAAAAAAAAAAAAAAAAAAGGCCCTACGCCACATATTATACTTACTAGCTGCGTACCCGTTCTCCGCACGGTAGGGAACAAAACTTTTTCTTACATGTATAATTCGAATTGATTCCAGTAATGTGGAATCTAAAAATAAACAAAATGATTTGACTCTTGGCATAAAGTTACTCATTATACTAACTTTACGAATAACTAAATACTGATCTGAGAACATTGTTAATATTATGAAACAAAAAACTATGTCGGTGTCATTGGCGATCAGAAAAAGAAAAGCGTGACGGTTCCTAAAAATTTCTAACTTTCAAAATGTCTCATTTCTACATCATACTCTTGTTTAGATTTAAGTTATACCATTAATACCTTAGATACTACATGATGTGAAGAACCTTTTTTTTTTTTTTTTTTTTTTATAATTAAATAGTTGTGTGTACCCGCTCTTCGCAAGGCAAGAAGAGAACATTTTCCTAAAATGTTATCATAACTACTTGTGACAAACAGAATCTCCAAGAAAAAAAATGCTCAGGTACAGAATTTTCTGTTGAAATTACCGCGGGATATATTAACGCGACGTAGAATTATTTAATGTTTAGTTAGCTGTGATGTAAGATGGCTGTTGAAAAACGAAAAGAAACGAATAGTTTCGCGAAATATTTATTAACGCGGTATATTGTGCTTTGATCAATATTGCCCTAGCATATCTAATAACTATTACTAAGAGTATCCTTTACTGATACCAATATATTTTCGTTTTTCCATCTTTAATGTTTAATTTAAAGAAACGGTTTAGATATTTGCCACTAATGTAGTTTTTTATTCTTTGGTGATTCTTTGCAATTTACGCATTAGTATAAACGATAATCATTTCACTTTCTGGCTGCCATTAAAACAGCTCTCCATACATTCTTATGCATAACTCTTGTCAGATTGGCGTATTTAGCATGTAAAATATTTCCTGCGATTCGAAAACGTGTCCCGTTTAAAAATTATATCGAAAATAATGCTGGATAATTCATCGTTGAAAAAACAGCATTCAATTCTTTTTCTGGCAACGTATTATAAAATAGGAAATAATTTCGTGCGTGGCGTATGTTTTGTTTGTGAGCCTGTAATTTTGATTGAGTTTCGAAAGGGGTTTTAATCTCGTGAAATCTAAGTCATTTTGATCTAACATGTGGAAACTCTGTTATTTTAAAGTCATTTTATTTATGTTTTTCAAATGGCAATTTTATTCATTGTTACTGTTTCCCAGACAACCATAGCGGAAGATATCATACCGAAATCTTGAAACAGCTTTTATTAAATTCAAAATCCTTCTTTACATAAAAATTCGTAAAAAATCTCCTAATTTATATTTTTCCTACGTTCTTCTTTTAAAAGTGGGCGAAATATATGCTCCGTCTTTCGCCGAAATATAAAAAAGTTATGACAGATAGAATGAAAGATGCAACAGTTTTAAAATTACTTTTACGCAAACGTCGTCAAAAGAGAAATTCTTTTTAAAAATTCCCCAAAATCGGCAAAATATGTTACATAGTCAAAACAAACTGTTTTCGAAAGAAAATTTTCTCCTCTATCCGATGATGCAAATATCGTTTTATTGCGAGTGCAATGACCGGCGTTATTACGTATTATGCAATGCAAGAAAATCGCTAAAAATCGGACAAAACATAAAATAAAACATTTTCTAATTCGAATTTCGAAAAAATCGCTTCGAGGCGTGATAGTATCTGTCCTAATGAAGCCGTATGCAAAATTCGGTAGGTCTGCGACCAACCATGGTCGCCATGGACCAACCGTCTCGGCGCAATGCGATCGAGAGACGCGCGCAAGAAGATCGGAGGTCACAAACCTAGCTACATACAATGTTTACTCTCGGATTTTATTATATATAAGATATAAGATTATCAAATTTTAAACATCTTCAAGTATAAATAACAAAATAATTATTATTTTTTTTTTATTAGTCTTGGCGATTTGTGAGAAAGTCATACATGAGAGACTGCGGAGGTATGACACATCTGCATTTATGCATTTAAAAAACATTGTTTTTAATTTTTGATACTGGGTCATTCCATGTCAAATCACCCAATATTAGAGAAATTTGTTGCTCCATCGTTAACAGATTTTTCTTTTCTCCCCCCCCCCCCCATTTTTTACTTTCCGAACATGTACCATGTAAGGAAAGTATTGTAATCATGAAAAAATTCGAATTCGAGATTTTGGTGTATTTACACGTTTTGAAGTCTTCTGAATTCATTTATGCTATTTTTACGAGATGTATGTATGTATGTGTGTGTGTGTGTGTGTGTTTGTGTGTATGTGAGTGAACACGATAGCTCCTGAACGGGGCATGCGATTGAGCTCAAATTGGGTATATATGTTATAAAGCACCGTCGCAAGATCGGTATTGATTTTGGTGTGTATAGGACTTATAGTTTTTCTACAGGGCTAAAACAAAGATTTCTTTTACATTATGGCCTATGGGGAGAAATTCTTGAAAGTGCGCTAGCGTTTAAACGGTACATTCGATTGAGCTCAAATTGGGTATATATGTTATAAACTACCGTCGCAAGACCTGTATTGATTTTGGTGTGTATAGGACTGATAGTGTTTCTACAGGGCTAAGACAAAAATTTCTTTTACATTATGGCCTATGGGGGGAACATTCTGGAAAGTGCGCTAGCGTTTAAACGGTACATTCGATTGAGCTCAACATGCGTATACATGTTATAAACCACCATCGTAAGACACGTATTGATTTTGATTTGTATTGGACTTATAGTTTTTCTACAGGGTCACGACAAAGATTTCTTTTACATTATGGCCTATGGGGAGAAATTCTTGAAAGTGAGCTAGCGTTTAAACGGCACATACGATTGAGCTTTAATTTGGTATATATATTTGAATTATTCATCGATTAAAATTTATTTAAATGATTGGTAATGATGTTAATCGTAAGTGTTCGGAAAGTCGAGTGGAGGCACTCCAGATTTTTTTTTAATTACCACCAAAACTTATGGTGGGGAAACCCACATAAATTGGTAAAACATTTTGTCCATTATTGGCCGAGATGTGGACGTTTGGAAAACGGTCGTTTTTATCAAATACCAAATTTCTGCCATCTTGAATTTCGTACTATTGTGTGTTTATACTATCTCAACATCCTGAGGTTTTTTTTTTTTTTTTTTCAAGTTAAGAAATATTTTCTTAATTCTTTTTTTAATACTTAAAGGACACATCGATTAATATTCTTGCCAAGTTTCAGAAAAATGTTATGCGCCACCCCCACCCCTTTTTTTACAGCTTATTAAATTTGGGTAAATTCTGACGATGATTTTTGTCATTTTCCACGTAAAAATATAGTAAAACATATATTTAAACAGCGGAATTATTTCTCATATAAATAGCTTCAAATTGGTACTAGATATGGTAAATTTGAACCATATTTCTCAAGTTATATGCAGTTTTTTACAGTAGTGCTAAATCCAAGAGCGCTGAAAAAATTGACTTTTTTCAAATGTCCACATCTGAGCGAGTAATGAATACAGTAGGGATGCACCGAATACCGAATATTCGTTTAAAATTCTTACCGAATATTCGGCCGAATACTGAATACTTGGTTAAAATTTATTAAACTTTGATTGCAATGATTAATTTCATTAGTTTTTTTTTCTGAAACAATATTTCATATGGTGTAAAGCTTCAAAAATTAAAATGCTACAAAATTTAATATCCAAATGTGCACGAACTTTCCAAATCTTCTATTGCCTCACATTGTTGGAATTCCAATCATCGATTTCAGTTTTCTAAGGCTAAGATTTTGTGCACTCCTCAGTGTCCCATCTGGATTTTTTGGAAGGTTTTTCCATTACCCAGCACTTAGATCGTCTTGTGAACGATGGTTCTTCCGTTCCTTTCGTTCATTCTGCTTGGAAGTTGCTGTTGAAAGGTTCTTTTCACTTTCTTCGTCTACCCCCCCCCTTTCCCCCCTGTTTCTTTAATGTGTATGTACGTGTGTTACTGTCTTTCTTTTTCGTTTTTATTAAATTAAAAAAAAAATTATTTATATATATATTTATTGTGCTGTCCTGTTCGTGGTTTTTATTTTATTAAAAAAAAAAAAAACGTGTGCTATTTGTTTTTTGTTTGTTTGTTCTGTTTTCTCTTTTTTGTGTGTGTGTTTGTACTTGTGTGTTCCCTTTTTTATTATTTTTATTTATTCCTTTTTTATTTCTGTATTTTTTGTGCTTCTTTCCTTTCCTTTTTATACCCTATATTAATTTTTTTTTCTCCCCTCTCCGTGGTTTTGTTCGACTTTTCTTTGCCCCTTGTGGCAACATCTTGCTTGTTTTTCTCTTTTCAGTTCCCTGTGTTCTTTACGACGAAGGGCTTGGACTGAAGAAGTTCAAAACAATTTTTGAACGAAACGTGCGTATCCTCTTTCCTTTTAATTCTTATGTGTGTTTTTTACAAAGTTTTTTAATTACTTTAGTGGCATAACTATATTGCTGAGTCCCGTGGCAAATACATCGGATGGGGGCCTTTCTCAATGGATCAAATCCACCCCACCAAAGCACATATACAAGCCCGTAAAACCGCTTTGCACCCCACCCCCTTTATTACATCGTGTTCTAAAACCAAGCGGTATCTTATATTTTTACAAATTTTCATACATTATGTTCAAATCTTCAAACATTTTTTTGTTTTATTTGTATACGTACGTAACTTAAATTAATTGAATACAAAACTAATAATTTTTTACGGGATTTTATAATACTAATAGTTAGGGTCCTCCTGCGCTCTCGGCCCTCGCGTCCAGGCCGTGGCATCTAGCCTAGTGATGCGCCATTCGTGTGAGTTTTATAATCAATTACTACTGTTCGAATAGAATCAATAATCGAATAGTGAATATTCCAGATTTTTACTATTCGAATAGTATTCCCGATTTTTGATATCCAATTTTTACTACTCTAATAGTATTCGCGGTTTCGCTATTCGTTATTTCGAATGCTATATAATATTCGAATGTTATGTGCTGAGTGATCTTATGGTTTTTTAAAAATAGGTTGGCTACAATGAATTGACGGATGAACTTATTAGAATTTAGTGGATTTGAATGATCATGATAGGTATTTCGATACCTATCATGATCATAGTATTAACGATTTCACTGTTCGAATAGTATTCGAGATTGCCGTGTACTATTCGAATGCTATGGCTTGAGCGTTCGAATGGATTTTTCAAAATTGATGATCTCGAATGCATTTGATAATCCATTAATTCGAATTTTCATTCATGCTCATCACCAATCTAAGCTGTCCTGGCACCCTATTGATACGCCAATGCTAATCGGCTGAAGTTAATAAATACCTATACGTCTTTTCTTCTGCTCTGGGACAAACCTTGGTTGACCAATCTAGATCTTTTGATTCCTCTCGAAACTCTCTGGAAATTACATCATTTCTCTGGCTACATTCCAAAATAGAAGAGCTTGGCATTCACAAAAATTTAAATGACCTTTTACAATGATCATTTGCTCGTATGAAAGGAGGACTGATATGTATGTCATCGTTTTCTTAGAGCAGTCCGGGGGGAGAGGGGGGTAACTGTTTCAGGGTACGGGGGGGGGGAGAACCTAACATGCCCCTAAATACATTCATTTTTGCATAAATTGCGTATTGTGTTTAAGGCAAGCCTGCCCAAGGGGGAGGTTGCTGCTTTGGGTGGAAGACTTTTTGGAAACGATTGGAGGTGGACACGATTTGGTAGTTCTGTTCCGATTAAATAAATTTTAATAACCTGTGTCAGAGAACTGTCTCTCCTCCTCCCATTCGAAGAACGAATACTCAGCTAATCATTTATATAAGATGGGCTTTTTTTAAGTAAACGAAATATTTCGAATGCGAAACGTTCCCACGCAAACAAACTCATTCATTCGACGTGTTATCAGAGAAGCATGTAATTCCGATTTCGGTACATAAAAAAATGAATATGAAGTTATTCAAGTGCACAAAGATTAAATGTTTTTTTTCTAGCGCCTGTTGTTATTGCCTCCGCAACGGGCTTTATAATCTAGTTATAAAAATAATTATGAACGCGTATATCACAGTACCAAATCCAAGGTGGCCAAAATTTGGTAAAAATATGACCACTTTGACCATGTCGCAGCCAATGATGGATAAAAATTTTTACCAATTAATATGTGGGTTTCACCACCGTAAGTTTTGGTAGTTAAAAATAAATAAATAAAAATCTGTTACTATGGAACAACAGTTATTGGTCGCCCGACCAGTTGCCGAGCTCATAGCGCGCTCAACGGGGAGACTGGATGTGCCTGGTTCAAACCCAAATTGTGTGCACCTCGACCTGGCCGTTCGGAGTTTTCCCTGGTTTCCCCCCGAAACTTAGCTTAAATACAGGTTAGAACCCCTTAGAAAGATCCCCATCCCCCATCGGGTCCCTAATGTAGTTAATCAGTCGTATTCCCAAAATCAACGCTTACTAGGTGATTTGACATGGAATAACGCTACTTCTTAAAGGGGCTTTCAAATCTCTGAAAACATGGATTTTTTAATTTTATCATTAAACTAAAGTTTGATAGATTTGGCATAGCTGAGGAAAGTTTTGAAAACGATCTGATCAATATAAATTTCGTGAAAGGGGTTTTAAATATTTTAACTGCACTGACAATCCTTTGTTGCGTCCTTAAACTGAGTTTCTCAATTTTAATAATTTCACAAAATCATATAATTGGAAGTGTTACAAGTTCAAGATATATTCATTGATGAACTGGGGGGGGGGGGGGTTCTTCTTGATGTTATTCACTTAAAAAGAATTAGGAATAGATTGGTGATATCTTCTGAAAATAAAGTATTGAAAATGCAATAGAAAACATGTTTTTTAAACGTTTTTCATGACTTCAAGCTTCAATAATTTTTTCTCACATACGAATTCATTAATAGCAAAATCCATCTCTAAATTTGTAAAGCATACTTTTATAAGTAAAACAAAAAAATTTGTTGGCAGAAAAAGGATAAATAAAATGAAGCAATCTTAACATCCTCATTTTTATTTAAAAATTCGAATTTTAAATTTTCTATTAAATTACTGTTTATTTCTCATGGGATATTTAATTTATTTAACAACTTTTAATAGTATACAAGTAAAATAAGTAAAAAATCCTTTTAAAAAAAATGGTCAAAAGGTGCTGAGTCTATTTAATAAGGTCAAAATGAGACGAAGATTGTTGTGATAAACGTAAGATTAAGCTTTTTTTCCCCCCCCAATTCAAATTTTAAAATGGAAAGTATAGTTGATTTTATGATTTCCTGCATTAGATAGTAACCATGCAACCTGTGGCGTAGCCAGAAATTTTTCGTGGGGGGGGGGGGGGGGGGAGGGGTTACGACTACTGCAACTCACATATATGTGTACGTGTGTGTGATAAGGGAATGAAAAATATACATTTATTTGTATGGCAGAAAATTCCACGTGGAAGGGGGTTGTGACTCCCTATCCCCCTCCCCTTGGCTGCTCCCCTGCATGCAACAGGTCTAGAAATTAAAAAAAATAATAGTAGTATTACCTCTACGCATTGGTAAAATAAAAACCGAAAATTGTTTTTGTCCTTTCCTTACGCCGTGCTACTTTGAAGCCGTGTAGTTAAAAAAAAAAAAAAAAAGAGTGTAAAAAGGTAATGTAGTAAAGACATGCATTAATTACATGAATGTGTAAAAAGTAATACCTTAGTGGTAAAAGTTTCAATCGAAATCGGTTAACTACGTTTAAATCCGAAGTAAACTATTATTAACAGCAACTCGAATGACTTTGTTGGTTTGTCTCGGAAGACCTTGGTTCTTGCCCAGCCCCAGCCTTTGAGGCACTAACGTTAAGGCAAAATTTATATGTCCTTTTTGTAGAATATTTCTAGTGGACGCTTTTTACGGTAGAAGCCCTTTAGTATTTGGAGACTTCCTTGCATATTGAGACGAAGCTTGTTGATATGCTTGCATGTATGCATTACCCATGCAAAAACCCTCAACTGGTTAAAAATTTGTGACGCAGCATTTTACTTTATAGATCTAAGAATTATAAATACGGGTCTTAAAAGTAATGATATCAAATTTTGAGTGACGCCCTGCTGAGAATTTTAAAGATTTGTTTTTAAATTCCATTACAGTTACTTTCGTTTTATTTTCTAAAGAAGATGTACGCATTTATGCAATGCTTTTAATTATGAAATACACTGTCAAATATATCACACTTTCACTGAGTCTGTATAATGTATTCAAATGAATTTATTTCAATAATTTAATTTATCTTTTGCGTCACGCTATCCAAAAGGGCAAGCAAAATTTTCATATACATTGCACTTAGTTTGGTTACTATGACACTAACTAAATATTTACGTAAATTTTACTTGCCCTTTTGGATAGCGTGACGCAGATTCTTCACATACTTCAGAAGGGTTGGAGACGCAATTTTAACATACTTATTCTGCATTTCCATGAAGGTATTTTTATACACTGCACAACTATATTTATATCTACTTCCGTATTCCCCGTTGCCCTAAATTTTAATGACTTGCATTTATTCACTTGTAGCACTGTCATTAATCAGTTTAGGTGACTGACTCCGGCCCCAACCCTGTTTTCCTTGGGTTACTTCCATAGTAATTTTTATGTTTTCGTAACATTTTTCAAACTGTTTTTTTTTTTTTTTTTTTTTTTTTTAAGACACTGGCTTGCTGATTCTTCGTTCTATTCACCCCATAGTATACATATCGTATAGTATTTTTAAGTAAGTAGCATATGTAAGATCCTTTTTATGAATGGGCACATCGGGATCTCTAAGTGACCTCCTATTATTCAAGAGAATAAAATTTTACCAGTGTCACACACATATCCCGTAAAGCTTTCCAAAAAAGCTAAAGCCTTACTAAAGATTTTGGGTGGTTTTAGACAAGAGCGTAGACTCTTCTTTTTTTTTTGGGGGGGGGGGGTTATGACGTAAATCGTGAATAAATAATAAAAAAGCAAAATTTCTGCGCAACTCAAAGCTTATGCTAACTAATCCAAAAATTTTGGTTGCGGGGGGGGGGGGATTCTCTCAGATTCTCTCTCTCCTCCGGCTACGCCTCTGTTTTAGACCACTTATATTTTTAAAGTAACTTTGGTCAAGAAATTCTCTGAGTATTAAAATAATATGTTTCAATATGTAAAGTTCGCTAAATTTAAAGTCTTCACTTGTGTTGAATTAATTTTGATTACATTAATTTTATAAGACTTTAAAGTCATTTGCGTTACATTTCAACTCCCTAATTTCCCCAATTATAATACAGGGTGGTCTGTTAAAGGAGTGGCAAACTTTAAGAGAGCTAGGTTAGGGCTCTCTTAAAGTTTGCCAGTTTATTATCTACGAAATGAAAGTTATCAATGTGGAGTTATAAATGTTATTTTTGTATAATGGTTAAGGCTGAAGTATGGAGTTCCTGTGTTCTGGCCTACCGCGTGGCTGTTAATCTTAAGGTCTGGAGTTTTGGTCGGTTTTTTCCAAATGTAATTTGAATACGCGTCAGAAACCCTTAATTAGTTTCTGCGCTCTAGGAATCCTTAATTAGTTAGATAGCCCTCGCATCACTTTGCCGTAACCACTACACTACAACAACATACTCATATAATGGTTAATAACTCTTTCCATTGGCATAAATTGGCGTAGAAAATATTTTCAAATAGTTGATATCTGAATTATCTTGATTTTTTTATTGCCCCTCCGCCTCGTTCCTAGTAAGTTACACAAGGCGTTGAAGTGTTCACTTTCCTTATTAATGTAAGGCGTTGATTCTCCGAGAATTGCATCCTTTAAAATAAAGTGAGATTCAAAATTATAGATTGTAGTTTAGTATTTTTTATGAAAAATCATTTAGTGTTTGTCAAAGTATGATAGGAAGTTTCACTTCCATATATTTTTAAGTGATTATTACAGGCCCGCGCCGGACTCTACCCTTTTAATAAACCCTAAACGGGAAAAAAAGTTCCTTCAGAAGACCAAATTTAATGTTTCATTAGATTTATGGTGATAGTGAAATTCTAGTACTCATAAACAAGCTTTGAACTAGAAAATTGTTGTCTTGTTCGAACATGTTTAAACATGAAAATGCATGAAACCGATGCGTATATGAAGGTAGGCTAATGCTATCACTTAATAAATATGTAGTATTTGTCTGTGATTTTTTTTGTAACTAACTTTGCTGTTATTGTTAGCTATTGTGCACATAAAAGGTCATATTCATATGTGTGTTTATATTAGCAAGGGCGGATCCAGAATTTTTTTTCGGAGGAGGCGCAAAGTTTGAATGCCAATTCAGAATTTCATGTGCCATGACACCAGGGCAAGAAAGCCCATTATATCTATAAATATATCTATCTCGAAGGGGGGGGGGAGCCCCCTGCGCCCTCCCCTTGGATCCACCGTTGCCGTGTAAACCAGGGTTGTCCAATCCACAGCTCGCGGGCCACATTGTGATTCTCGGCTATATCTTGGACCCCTGAATTTCTTTTACTGGTGTTTTATGGAATGTTACTGCAGCACCCTAAAAAAAGGTCTTCCCAACCCCGTTCTGTCAGTTTCACTTGACACTTGGTCACACGTACGCAGAGAACAGTGGCTTATACAAGGGGGGGGGTTACGTTTTTGGCCTCCTCCGAAATTTTATTCTGGCTACGTGTTTGTTATGGTCTATGGTAACTGATAGACATTTGTCATTTCAAACACATTAGCACTACACAGATGTTTGTGACAGATATAATGTGCTAATTATAATGTATGTGATAATGATGTGTATTGTTTGTGTGAATACAGATTTAATGTGTTTATATAATTAATGTTAATAAATAATTAAAATAAAATATTATTTACTTTTCTTAATTTCTGTATAACATTGCTCTCTGTAGCTATATATTTTGCTACTATCTAACATATTGCATATTTAAATTAATTTGTTTCTAATTGTAAGGTGACGTGTTACGCAGTATATTTGTCAATAGATATGTTTAAAAGATTATTTCGCGCCACTTACTATGTTGCTTTATTTATAATATAAATATATGTATAATTCTTCTATAAATGTGCTTGACTATATGTTTTAGCAGCGCACAAAATGCTTATTAAAAAAAGTAAAACTTTAGCATAAATAAAAAAATATTAAAAAATTTGGAGGAAAATACGTAAAAACCCCGCCAGCCTGATCCGAACCCGCGTCCTTCGAGTGAGAGGAAAGTGCCATGCCGACACAGCCAGTGAAAGAAAAATTAAACATATGTAACTGACATCGCTTAATCACAATTCTTAACCCTTTTCTTGTAAAAATAAAAAATTTAATATTATGCTTTAACTTTTTACTCATCATTTTATCAAAGTAATAACCGAATGATAATCTTATGTTAGGTGTAATTTCGATGAAATGCAAGCTATGAGTAGTTACTGCACTCTTTTAGTGAGGGTACATAGCAATTGCCATCAAATGTAGTAATTCGATGGGTAGTTCCTTTATATAACCTATATTTTTAAACCAAGATTCTTTCTTCCATTTTAGAAAAGCTTTTTCGATTCTGAAGACTTCATGAAGCCGTTTTTTCTTATTTGTTATAATCGCCGATAACCTTGTAAGACAAGCTAACGGCGGCCATTGTTACTTCACCCGAAAACACAGCTTTTTGAGGTCTGAACCGGAATCTGGGTTCAATCGGTATTTGACTTATATAAGACATTTTCGGATGAGCCATTAATACGAACTTATATGACATTAATTATCAACGTATATGACATTTCTTATAACTCTAATTCCACCAGTTATTGGGTGAAAAGTTCCCCTTGAAAATTTGACGTTAATCTACGGACTTAGTCGAACCTTTTTTTTTTTCCCCCCTCTCTCTCTCTCGAATTACGTTCTTCCAACAGGCAAGATTTTAAACTCGATTTCGATTTATAAACTTCTTTTTTCTTTTCTTTTCTTTTTTAATTCAGCTTTATATGTGAACATTTTTATGTAAAACAAGATGGTCCATTCCCACATAGGGGGGAAAAAAAAAAAAAAAAAGACACCTTTTATCGATTTTTATAAATTAAATTGCTTTTCAGTTTTTGAGTACTCGGCCACCCCAGAAAACAAATCCTGGCTACGCTACTGCGAATATACTTTTTTCACTTCGGTAAGAAAGTTGAGAAACTAAATTTGACTAATTAACCCAGGCCTTCAAAACCGTTATTTCTGTATTTATTTACTCCGGTTGTTTTCAGAAAGCTGCTATTTTCAGTCGACTGGAACGAGTAGCTGGTAGCGGCTTAGTGATAATGGACCGCCAGGGTTATGTAGTAGTATTTACTTCATGCTCTACTTCCCTTTATGAAAGTTTTGAAACGAAATCTGCTGTAATTTAATCTGTATATTAAATGAATTTTTGGAATATCTGGATTTCGCACTGTGCCAATAGGTAGAATTGCTCTCAAGTTTTATTTAGCTCTTTCAAGGTCACATTTTAACCCTTTCAGATCAACCCTTTTCCAATGCTGAAAAAAGGGCAGCCGTTGCCATCGCTCGACTTAACTACCAGCAAGATGGCGGACGATCGAAACGTTCATCGCGTGCCACAGATCTAGAGACCCTTTTTTGACGACAGCTGGCTGTGCTCGCGCACAGCCAGCTGTCGTCAAAAAAGGGTCTCTAGATCTGTGGCACGCGATGAACGTTTCGATCGTCCGCCATCTTGCTGGTAGTTAAGTCGAGCGATGGCAACGGCTGCCCTTTTTTCAGCATTGGACAATCTATCCAGCTGTTCTCCCATTCTTCCATTTTTCAGCAGATATCAGTGCTGTTAAAAATAGTCGTGACCATTTTTTCACGGGAAATGACGTGCTAAAAAGTAAAAGATTCTCGTGGAGCTATGTGACCCGCAACTATTTTTATAGAAATCCAATCTATTCTTCGTGACTGGCACCAGTCTAAACGTCAGAGTTTGGTGATCCCAGAGCGGGATCACTGCGCGTTAAAGGGTTAACATTTAAAAATCGTATGAAAGTAATTGATTCATATTAATTTTGGGAACAGAATGAGAACATTGTTGGGGGGGGGAGGGGTGCTAAAGAAAGGGGTTGTGGATTTAGTTTTTCTATTTAAATATGCCCGTGTGTGTACACTGCTAGGGTATACTGGGAGCTTTCTAAAATCCTGCTCACCTCCTCCCAAATTATTAAACATGGAGCATCTCTTACCGTTTAGTTCGATGGAAACGCTAATGCTTCTGTTTGCCGCACGGTGGCAGTGTAACTAATGAAATCGTGTAGCGCTTTACCACTTTATCTAAACACAATAGCTATCGCGGTTTCCAAGTTAAGGTGAGGGAAGAGGAGAGCCAGTCTTTTGATACGGTCTTTTGATACCCTGTATATAAACATATCAGGGATTCCGTATCGTGGCCATCGCTTTCAGCCACGATTCATAAACATCTCGTTTAACTTAATCTCTCAAATGTTAACGTGTGTCATATTTATTACTTATTTTGTTGCTTGGCATTTGAAAGAAGGCTGAAATAAACCACTGTCAAGTATGTCGCCAGGCATGTTTCGAGGCTATTTAATTTTTCACAGCTCTGATTATTGTACGGGCACTTGGGCTTTTGTCCTGTGCAAACATACACAAATATACCAAAAAAGTTGAATTTAAAGCTGTGTACGGAGGCTCAAAAATTGAGCCAGCTATATACAGGGGCATAAAATTTGAAAAGTGTCCTGGGCACAAAAATTTTAATAATTATTCAAAAGTCTCTAATCTGCGATGGTATTAGTTAAATAACTTATATGTTCATACAAATCGAGATTGAAATCAACCCTAATCTACTGAAAACATCACTGAATAAGCTGTATATTTGAGTAGATGTGTTCAGGAAAAATTTCTTACAGGGTGTAATTAATGCACTTCTAATTGCTTTAGATAAATTCTGCTTAAAAATAAATGTAGATCATTGTTTTCAGATTAAGGGGGAAAAAATGAATGAAAAATATGCAATAGTTTGCGTCGATCTGTAGTAGTAGTTCAGGCTAGAGATGAGACGGGCTCAGTCCGACCCCGGGCCCTAACCGGTCTTGGGCTCTGTAATTGACAATTGCGTTCGGGCTCTGGCGGGCTCGAGGTCGTGAAAAATTTCTCCTTTATTGAACATACTCCTTGAAACAGATTTTGAAAAATAATTCATGAGGAAAATAAAAGTACTTAAAAAAAAAATAGCGGCACAGGAGCCTAGAAGGTGCGTGAAGCTCTTTAGAACAGTGTCTTATATTACTTAGTCATGAGATCCGACATTATTTGATAAACATGGATATAAAGAATTAGAAAGTGCATTGAGAGTTTGCAACTACATTTGTCTTTAATTTGCACAAACGACAAAATTTATTGTATTCTATCAAAGAAGTAATTTAATTTTTTAATCTTTAGCTGAAATTTCGGGCTCGGGCGTGCGCTGGCTCCGACTTAAATAATATTGCTCGGGCTCGGGCTCCAAAAAATAAGCCCGAACTCATCTCTAGTGCAGGCCATTTCTCCATAGAATAACATTGCGGTGATCGATTTCGAAGTTAGTACACACGGCTCCAGGGGTCGCGCTGTCGATCGCCAACGTCGCAAATTGCGAAAATAAAATTAGTTTGGCGAAAGAAAATACGTTTAGACGAAACGCAATTGCTTTTCTTAATGATCTCCGGAAAAATCTAATTTGGCGAATGAATTGGCGAAATGTTAAAAAGAGCCAGCGCAACCAATGCACGGCTCTCTACTACTTTTTAGTACTATCATAGCTTTATCATTTCTCACGGGGCGCCTTGCAATCAGGACTGGAAATAAATCGCTGCAACCACGGCAAATCCCGTCGAGATTATCTCAAATAGGCGCGATGATAAAGCTTAGTAGCGAGTATTTAAAACTTTGTGAATTGAGTGTATCTTTCTCAAGTGTACAGGTCAGCTGGTCGGCGATCTCCGAGGGCCCCCGGCTCAAGGGGCCCCTGAAAGGTCCCCCAAAATGTATGTACTACTTCATAATAGAGTAATTTTATATATATATCAGAGTAATTAAATTATTTATTTCCTAGTAATCTTTACGTAGTGGCGCAGCGGAGGACTCCAGGAATCCCGCGGGTCGGAGGGGCCCCACCGAAAAGTCACGCCTCCAAAAGCTCTAAAATAGTTAATGTGGTTTTTCATACACGTAGGACTAAATTCCAAATATTACATATTCTAACATTCTATTCCCTCTAAATTGATCAATTAGGGGCCCTTTTCAATCTCTGGCCGAGGGCCCCCAAAGGAGCCAGTCCGGGCCTGCAAGTGTATTTTATGATTATATATAAAATTGCAGAATGAGAAAATGGTAAAAAAGAGAAAAATTGAAGATCCCCCCCCTTCCCCCTTGTTTGCTTGTTCTTCGCATTGAATTTTTGATTCAACTTTAAGTTAGGCGAAAACATGTAACTCCAATTTGCCTATATTACTAAAATTTGAGATTTTGCCTTAAACTGAATAGTTTTTCTACCAGCTTATAAAAGCTCTCAGCCAGACCCGGACTGGCTCCTTTGGAGGCCCTCGGCTAGAGATTGAAAAGGATCCCTTCCTAAAGAATTAAGAGGGAATAGAATATTAGAATATGCAATACTTTGAAATTATATATAGTCTTACGTGCCTAGAACCACATTCAGCTATTTTAGAAGTTTTGGAGACCCTGACACTTCGGGACCCCCCCCCCCCCCCCGCGGGTCGCGGAGTTCTCCGCTGTCCCACTGCGTAAAGAGCACTGGGAAATATAATCCAATTACTCTGATATATACATCAGATTATTCTAATTATAAAGTAGTATATCCATTGGGGGGGGGGGGCTTGGCAATCACCGACCTGGCCAGTCTGGGCCTGCTCTCAGCATTCTTAGCTGACTGTTTCAATATCTTATTTCGGGCCCTTCTTACAACTAACTAATCTATAAGTAATCCTAATTCATTATATCTTCAGGTCGTTTCATCAGAAGAAACGACCTGAATTTTATTTTTCTTTTCTTTTTTCCTCTTCTCGGAATCATTTGATTCATGCTAAAATTTTATTGGGGGTTCGGAATGAAAATAGTTTTTCAAAACGAAAAGCAATGCATTTTATTAAAAGAAAGCGTAATATGGTAATCAGCTACCTTTGTTTCTATATGGAAATTCTGTTCTGAGTAAAAATACAGATTGTGCTTTCTTTCGGTATAAATGTCTTATTTTAATCTGGATGATAGCTGCATTTATTGTTCTCTTTATGTCTCGGTAGCAGTATCTTGGTGTTTGCTGAGTCATTTTATTATATTGATCACGTCAGTCTCGTCTCTAAACCCCATATATATATATACACACACACACACGCACTGTGGTAGTAAGTGGAAAAAATACTTTAAAAGCATGTACGATTCCCAGTCAACTCAGCTATCCTTGAGTGAATCAAATTTATGGTTTATCGTCGTTGCTATGGCGATGCGTGGAGGATGCTTTACACGCTGAAATAAAATACTGCAGTAAAAGCTCGAGAATTTATGTTTGTCTTAAATTACATAGTTCAGAATTTTTACCGAGAAAAAAGTTACGACTTTCGACTTTGAAGAAATTTTTGGAGTTCATTATTAAATTTGAGTGCGACATTGTTGAGGTGCAACCGTACGAGTTGGTAAGACCTATTTTGCGACGGTTTAAAAGTACGATGCATTTCCTAAAATTCAACTTAATATTCGTGTAATAATAAAACCAATGTTCATTGAAAAGCACCGGATTAAGCTCTACCGGGTTCCCTAAGCCATGAAAGCTCTAAATTTCTCTCCCCTTCTTCAAAAATAAACTAGTATTAAGATGTAAAAGTGTGCTCGTGGACTGCGATTGTCATAGAGCGAACGTAACGTTTGATATGCATCTATTAAAAAGTTCCCTGGATACGAAATACCTGCTTTTTTTTTTATTTATTTCTAAAGTTGATTACAGATATGTAAATGAACTGAAGTATAGTACGTACAGTTTTAAAATATTTTTATACTGGGTTTTGTATTGGAAACTTCAGCTGTATATTTTCTCTCAACTCTTCACGTGCTTATCAGTTCAAACGTAGCTAACAAGATAGTTTTAAAAAAAACTTTTCGAGTAGTTTCTCTAATACAAATACTTTTTATTTTCTGACTTTATTCAGTACCTACATGGTGCAGTCTATTGATTTTGCTTTGTATTATTCACCCAAGTGTATAAATACATTAAAATTTCGCCATGATATTAATAAATGCTGCTGATTAAAAACAAACTTCGAAAGCATAGCTACATCGCGTGACTTTTTTTTATAAACTCAAAAAGAAACGTATAACAACGTGACACTTAAAGACTGAAAATTCGAAATTTTTGTTTACTTGGAGTTCCGCCTCTTTGCACGCTTTTTCGTTTATCAGATTTCTTTAGTTTCTGCCCAAAATTATGGATATAATCTTAGTTTCTAGAGTCTTTTACATGATTACCCTACCTAATTTTATCCCGAAAGATCTTGGTCCTTTTAGATCGTGTAACTATAGCAACAGTAATGACGCTGCTCGGTAAAGATGTGGAAGATGAGCTTTGCCTTCATGTATCTCCGCAGCAAGATGCACTTTATGAGACGAGCAGATCCAATCGTTTTATATTTCAAATCTCTACTTTCTTCTTCCTCTTGAGGAAATTGATTTATCTTTTGAGGTTGTCTCATGAACCTTGAAAAAAGAATTACTTTATAGCCCATCATTGCCTGTGCTCAATGGCTTGTGGTAATAAATCCCATTTTTTAATAGCCCGTAGCTTTTATAAAGATATTAAAGATATATTTTCTACCGAAGTTTTAGCTATTTTAAAAAATTTACAGTATTTTACCCTAATAATTCATTGCACAGGGTAGGAGAGGGCATGTGCCCCCAACTTGACTCAAAATATCTATTTGTAGTATATGCTTCTAATTTTAAGAAAAACTCTCCTTTTCTGTCTATTGATTTCGATAACCCCCCCCCCCCCCTCTCCAAAGAAAAAATCGATTTTCTGGGCTTTTATTGTTCGAATGAACGACGAAGAAGCTTACATGCAAATTTGTGGCCATTTTTGGATTAGTTCGATTATTGATTGACAAAGTTCGAATTACTGAAGCACACGGACTTTACTTTGATTTTGAGAAGGTGAGTATAGTTATACATGCAAGTTTTCACAGGCCTGGTAAGTTAAACTCAAAGAAATAGCAAGAAACCCATGTAGGCTAACATGGGAAAATTACAATACAAGAAATTTCAAAAGAATGAATGTTATTCAAGCATCCAAACACATTTTTCCTCCTTCCCCCCCCCCTTACCTAGACACTCTGGTGTAGAACATTTAAACATAAGCCTAGTGTCGGAAGGTGGGGGTGAGGTCACTGTGGGCAAATACTCCCTCAACCACCAACTTTGTTTAGAAAACCTTTTTTTTTTTTTTTTTTTTTTTTTTTTAACATTTGAAGAAAAATAAATAACATCGCAAGTTTGAAATGCTATGCACATTGCAGTAAAAATTATAAATGCTTGACTTTGGGTGTTTAGTTAAATACATTTTAGCAGATTAGGGGAGAATTTTGTCTTAGCATTTGGAACTGCGTTGGTTAACAATTATGCAGTTATGTCTAGTTACATTGTCCCAGAGGCCGTCGAAGGCTTTCGTAAGTTTACTTGGAGACTTAGTCCTTGACAGTATTTGTAGGAGGAGACTCAGAATTTTTGTAATATATTGACCCCTGTAGGATTTATCTGACTCTGTAGATGCCTGCGGGATGAGAAATGAGGTTCTCTCGTCTCGTCTCGTCTCGCGATGCAGCAAAAACTCTCTCGTTTCATAAAATCCCTGTGCAGCAAATATGCTATGTGCCCCCCCTCCTCCCCAAATTTTCGGTCTTGCTACGCTTAATTATTCAAGCATATTTCCCCTTCATAAGCACCTAAATTACTCATTAGCAGTAATTGTATACTTAGATTTTTCAAAGCTTTCTTGGGGAGAGGTGGAATCCCCCCAGGAATTACTATTTTTCTTTAAATTAGATTTGGGTAGTTAAAGAAAAAGCATTTACACTCTCAGTGTATAAAAGAATGACTTTCAGAAATGTTGTTATTCAAAAAACTATAAATTCTGGCACGTTTTTTTAACACTGTGAGTCATTTTCATATAAATAACTACGTTAAATAATTTTATTATTTAACGTAGTTTTTTAAGATTATTACTAAATTTCAAGGGCAGTTTGTTTCCATTAGGGCTGCCATGAATAAATATTGTTTAAAAAAGGTTTATTGTTTCTGAAGTTAAAAAAAAAAATAAGGTAATACATGCAAAATAGCCGACATAATTTATAAAACGCTAAATAAAAAGTCAGAGAGAAGTAGTTCAGTAGTCAGGGACCCTGTTATGACAATTCACGAAAACAAGAAGCTTTTCATTGGCAGAATTTAATATTCAGGTTTCTAACTCAACAGCATAATTTTATTCAGTTTGTCTTGAAACCTGCTAGTATTGCAGTCAGTATCGTACAGAAGAGTCAGTGGAAGGAAGAATATCTTGGAACGACTTCCCGAAGATGATGTGTAAGTGCATGATCTTGTTTCACTCTGCTTCTCTTACGAGACAAGTTGACGAAAGCTGAACTGCGTTTTCTTGTGCCCAAAATATTTTTCTTTCCACTGCAGAATGAAATTCTTATCTCCAGGAGTCTTTTAGAATAATTTATTTATGATGCGCGCTCCTAGTTTTACGACTTCTCTTCGTTCTTGATGGTACTGCTGAGAATGCAAAACGTGCTTCCCCCTTTATGAACGTCGTATCACCTCGGAGTATTGAAATGCCGGTCAGTAAGTTCTATGTCTAATAGCATGTAGAGTATTTTATCGCCTGTTAAAACTTTTTTTTTTTTTTTCCGCGTGTGCATTTTTTTATCACAGTTCTCTTTAGAATTTATTTTTACAACAAGCATATTTTAAGGTTATACTCCAAAATATGTAATATATAAATGTGTTATTAAAAAAGCTCACATAAATTTCTATGGAAGTTTTTACTGATGTTAAAAGGAATTAAGTTTTCCTGTACTACTTGAATGACCAAGGCCGTAGCCAGAAAAAAATTTCGGAGGGGTATATGTAGCACTAAAATTGAAGTTCGGGACGGGTATAGGTAGCGCTAAAGTTCTTTCAACTTTAATTGATCTTCAGAATCAACGCAAATAAAAAGCTAATAATGCATTGACAAAAATTTCGGGAGGGCATCAAACCCCCTGATCATACACCCCCCCCCTCCTTGTGAATGACTTCAATATTTCTTATTTTATTTTTAACAATTCACACTCCACAGTCCGACACTATTTATTTCTGTAGTTGAGTCCGTTTTTCTGCCAGTTACATACCTGCTTCATGTTCATTTATTTTATATTCAAGAATTGTTTTCTTTTCCCTGTCGAAGAGTTTCATATTAGGAAATTTTTCTGGATGCTGATCAAGCATTCATAATTATACATGCAATTTTGTTATTTTCCTCGTATTGTTCTTGGCATTGTTTTCAGTCAGTAACGTGTTACCTTTGAAAGTTTTCTCAGAATCATTGATTTTGTTTTGATTCTAAATGTATATCTGCTGAAAAATTCGATACTTACTTTATCCATTAAATAAAAAAAAACATTATTCAAGGCTTGAATTTCATGGCGAGATTCGCGCCCGAAATTTAAAAATCCCGCCGAAAACGATTGCCGATACGGGAGCCTCCCGCCCTGAAAAATTCCCAAAATTCCCAGAAAATTTACTTTTTGCAATGACATTTCCCGTTTCTGATAATTTCAACCGATTTTCGGATGAACTTGTTGCTTCTAAAACTCGGAATGTAGCTTAAGAAATCTAAATACAAAAGGCTTATAAGTGGGGCCTTGTGTATCAGTCGTTTTCAGAACCCTTGACTCATTGAGAGCTGCACTGGAACATGATGCTAGTCTAAAAACAGGGGATGCTGCAAAAGCAAAAGGAATTCTCAAGTTAGTTTCTGAATTTTCTTTTGTAGCTCTCATTCTCATCATGATGGATATACGCCCACCATTTACAATACTATCCAAATTTTTACAAAGTGAAAATTTGGTGCTTTCTAGTGTCACCAATATGATTAAATCTACGAAAGAAAGCTTAGAAGAGCTGCAAGTGACACGTGGTCCAAACGAGGGAAAAAAAATTTCTGAACTACAGGGAAATATATTTCGTAAAAATAAACTCACTGATTCCTGCAATAATCAAAAATTAGGAATAGATAACTTGAAGTCCACTTATATCGGAAACTTAATAGAAGAAATGTATCGAAGATTTCCTCATGAAACTCTCTATATGTGTTTTAAATTCAGTGCATTGAACCTGCTGCAATCAATGCAAATGGAGCAAAAACAGATTTTGGCAATACTTTAATTCAAGATATAGTCAAACAATTTTGTCCAGAAGTGGAAATTGACACTGCAATGGCAGGGTATACCTTATACAAAAAGGTGGCAAAAAATGAAAACTTATCAGATTTTGGAAAGTTTTCAGAAAAATTCTTAAGGGAATATAGTGAAACATTTCCAATAATGGCAATGATTATAAAGATTGCTCTTGTGCTACCCGTTACAAGTGTTCCTTGTGAAAGGGGCTTTAGTACCCAAAACAGAATTAAATCAAAGTTCCAAAACTCACTGAAGAATAAAAACCTGGACATTTTAATGAGAATTGCAGAATTGGGACCAGAAAAACTAAATGAAACTCAATTGTTAAGTTGCCACAAAATTTGGCTAAATATGAAAAAGAGGCGTATGTAAACGATCTTTTGCTTTCTTTCGATGAAAATAAATATTCTCATAGCTATCTTGAATGTTTGACTTGTATTACTTCAGTATTATTTTATCATGTTTGTGCTCTTAATGATTTAGAGTGGTTTTTGATTTTTTTTCCCCTCCCTCCCAAAAATTTCAACTCCCCTCCATTCATAAATGTTGGTAGGGAGACTCCCCTCCTATGAAAAAATGAATTTCATGCCCTGATTATTAGTTTTAATGTATTTAAAATACGAAAATTAACTTTTTCTGAGAAGGGGAATATATCAAATTTGTATTTGATCTTTTTAATGTGTTTTGTTGCATTCAAAGCTTAAAACTAGATATTTTTAAAATAAGGGGTTAGAAAAATCCAAATCTGAATGATAAAGTAATCTGATGTTAAATAAAATGGCATCTAATCTATTTTATCACCTCTACATTTTAATTAATTATACTGTAAAAGTTAAAATTAATGCAAATATATATAGTGCACTGTTAGGATATAAATTTTGATGGTCCATCGAACCAGTATTGTTTAATCTTTCAGTTTTTTCTACTAGTACTAACTTTCAAAATCTAGAAAGTCCACCTTTTTCCCAATTTTTAGGCCCATTTTTTGGCCCATTGCAAATAAAATTTAAACTTTGAAATAAATCACAAAGTAAAAAAAGATACATTTATTGTTCTGGTAAATACTTAAATGAATTATTGATTTATAGTAATTACGGTATTGGCCCGAATATAACGCGGTATTTTTTGATTGAGCATTTCCCGTTAAAAACTCTGACTCACTCTAAATTCGAGGCCTAAATATAGGATTTTTGTAATTATCTCGAAATTTTCGGGGTCGTGTTATATTCGGGCTAATACGGTATAGGTTTTTGCATCATGTTTTATTTTATTCATTTGTTTATTTTAAGAGTTGCATTTGATATCAAAGTGGAAGTTTGTACAGATGTTATGTCTCACAAGCAGGGGCGTAGCCAGGGGGGGGGGGGGGGGGGGTAGGTGGTTCATAACCCCCCCCCCCCCCATGAGAAATTTTTGCCATGCAAAATGTATATTCTTCGCTGCATTATCACACACACGTATACATGTATATGAATTGTAGTAATCGTAACCCCCCCCCCCCCCCATGAAAAATTTCTGGCTACGCCCCTGCTCACAAATGAAATACTTGAGCTGTTATAAATGATTATGCTTTATGAATTCTGATACAGTTTTCCTTTTCTAGAATGTGGTGGACATTAACTGGTAATTTTGGTAATATGTTACCAATTGACTGGTCAAAGTCATACACAAGAAAGATGCAAATTAACTGCCTTAATTTGAATGAAAAAATGGTAAATACATAATTTTTTTATTGCATATTAAATGTTAACAGTAGATTTTCCGAATAATTACAATCATCTGCATTTGTTCACAAGAATGGTTATTCACAACATTTACAGAAATGCTTTAATAAAATTATGGTTTTTAAGCTTTTTGAAATGTTTATGTTCATGTGATTGAGATTATACTACATTCTGGAAGTTTTAATGACATCTAATCATTAAAAAAATAATAATAATTGTAGCAATCATAATCTATCAATTCTTGTGATTGATTACTTATTGCTCTATAATTGCCAAATGTCTATTAAAAATGTAACGTTGTTTTAACAGATTTCATCTCAATAGCTCTTCACTACAGAAATGTTAGGTAAAGAATGAATTCTTGAACAATCTTAAGACAGAAATCCTAAACAATTTTCAGTTTTTATTAATGCCTAAATGCTGTTCTTTACTTAAATTCTTTATCAGTAAATACTAGTTGATAAATCAATCAACTATAAAAACTAGGAATTCGTAATAAAATTATGTAAAATGATTTAAATGCTTACTTCCTTGGTTGTTATGGCGTGTAAGTTTCCCAATTATTTGATTAAATAAAATTGTAGTGTTATAATGTATGTGGTATTTCGAAAACTTAATTTTCATGCTATTTATTTAAGGAACCAGAATCTGGAGATGAATTAGATGCTGAAGATGATGAAGTTGCAAAAGATCTTGATCTTCATTCCCTTATTATTTCCAGTTTACAAGAAGAGCCTATGTTTACAGCTGAAGAAGTTTTGGAAGAAATTGAAAAGATAATGCAAGTATGTTGAAATGGTTTTAACTTAAACTTAAATTCTTATAAAAAAAACTTAAGTGGGTTTTTTCCCCTCTTGCTTCTTTCTTGTGTTATGGATATAGATTAAACTCTAGTACACACAGAGACTGTAGCTGGATTATTTAAATTAACCTTCTAGCATGAGTTATAGTCATTTATTGTACTTCATTTATAAATGCACTCCTTGATTAAACTATGACCTCAAGTCCTGCTTCAAGTAAAATCCTATAGATCAGTTGAGATATATTGTCTTCAGAAATGAACCTGAGCTGATACTTTGTATTTTGGTGGGAGTTAATTATGCTATACATACTGTACTGGCTTGTTAGTTAACATGATACTTTCACCTTCTATAGTTCCGTATAGGGATTGCAATCCAGAAAACTGGATCCAGTATTCCGGCGGATCCGGCATCATTAGACGCCTACCAGATCTGGTGACTGGATCCGGAAAGTACCTAAAAAGGAAAAGACTACATTTGAAAATGAAGGAGTTCGAGGACAATACTTGTCTGTTCATGAGTATTTGTTGACAGTAAAACTGAGAGACATGTGTAGAAGCTGAAAGGGGCCACTAACTATACTTGTAACTCTTGAAGAATACGATTGGCGGATGACACAATTACACTGTTTGTTTCCTACCATCCTTTTTTAAAAACAAAACTTGATTTTTTATAATTGATATACTCAAAATTAAAGTTTATTAAAAAATACTCTAGTGTGATAATTGTGCCATTCATTAAACATATCTATGATAACTGTTGTAATTATTATGACTGCTAGCATAGTGAAAATACATAATTATTGTGAACTCGTTAGATTTACGTAATAGATAACTTAGATAATCTTATGTAAGTTGCAAGATAATTATTAGAGATGTAATGAATGGTAATTTGGCTGAATACCGAATATTCCGCTAGTAGCTCCAGGGTTGGGTTTTAGACGTCAGAAACTGGTTTAAACTGTCAAAAATTGGCAAAAACTAATAGAAGAAAGAGAACAAAATGTCAAACTAATTATGCAGTATATTTTCATTTTGCATTAAACTAAATACATAATTAAAATTAATTATATTTAAAAAATAACAATTATGCTAACACACAAGTTGAGCTCATTAATAATGATTAGTTTAATACATTTATAAGATACAATTTTAGAAATATAATATATACATAACATTATGTATACTGATTGTAGAATTGTAACAATATGACTGCCCATAGAGTGTAATGTATTGGATTTTTTTTTTTTTTCCCTGTAAAGAACTATAAATAGTTGATAGATCATTTTCAATAGGGTACTGTATATACAGTTAGATAAATAATGGGCAGCAGTTTTTCAAATTAGGTATGGCTAAACATTTTCTAAAAGCAAACATTAATTTTATTTTTGATTTAATCTAAAAACCTAAATTGCCAGGGTCTTAAGCAACAGCCAGTAACATAGTAATTGCAGTCATTTAAATAAAATAAAGATCAACGCATTAATTATCAGTATACTAAAGCTTCACATTCGAAGTAGAATTAGCAAAAAAATTTCCAACTGTAATGTAATGAGTAAGCACACATTCTTTTAACACCTAAAATGCCTCTTATTTTCTTAAAAATAAATAAAATAACCCTGACAGATGTAAACAAGTAAACATGTTTTGCTAGTTATAGTGCTTTATTTTTCTAAATATTTATTGATTAATTCATTACAGATACAAAGATCAAAATATTTTATAATAAAATAATACTTATTAGTTTCGTTCATTTTTCCTCAAAGCATAACTAATTTTATATTGATTATCTTTACTCTTAAGATAGAATATTGTTTTGACTATATTGGATACATAATTAATTTTTTTTCCCTTTTTCTAAACAATATGTTTTATAGAAAATATGTAAAAGATGACCGTATTTCTTAAAAATTAATATTAACATTTCACACATGTTCATAGCTTATACAATATATGGAATGTTAAAGACATCAATTAATATTTGTAATACTACAAGTGCAATATTTAAGGTTTTTGATGTGACAGTTTAAACCAAGGTTAAAACCGTCAAAAACTTGCTAACCCTGGCTCAGGCCGAATACGAAATATTCGGCACATAGTTTAGACCGAATACCAAATATCAGCCGAATATTAATTATTTTTTAATTTCATTTTAACTGTAAATAAAATATTGCTTTTCAATTTTGTAATTAAATACTAAATAAAAATTAATTAAAATTCATTTTACATTATTTGTAGATAGTTAAAAACACACAACAGTATATTATCTGTAAACTAAAAAATCTTAATCATGAAAAAATATCAGACTTAACACTAATAACAGCATAATTTTATTTTGAATTATTCATAATTTTAAATATTCTATGTTAAAAGTATATAGCAGCTTTTGAAAATTATGTTTGTAATTGAGGATCTGAAAAAATTGCTCATACCCCACCCAATAAAGAAATTAGAAAATCAAGTCAAGTAGTGTCACCCAGTAGAAAAGTCGTCATTTCTGTATATTATTAAATACAATAGATTATGTTCCATTCAGCTTAAAATTCTTACTTAGGATATTTTATTATATTAGATTAACATATTGAACTTTATAACTGAGCAATATTATTTGTAAATGTATTACAAATATTTTTTTTTTTCTTTGTTCTGAAATTATTCAACTGAATATGGAGAAATATTAGGCTACAACTATTCAGCCAAATACCGAATAATGGCTGAATATTCATTACATCCCTAATAATTTTCATTGATGTCATTTGTGAACTGTATTAAAACTAAACTTAAACTATTATACTAAATATATTATATTTATAAATATAATATTTATAATTAAATATTTTATTATAAGTATATTATTATATAGTATGTAATAATGCAAGTACTATTTCATCGATGCCCATTGTTTTGTTTTGATTACAAATAAATTTTCCCTAGTATATTATATCCGATAATAATAATTATAATAATATTATGTATAATGTAATATATAATAATCTAGATCTAGTCATGGGGGGGTGACACCCCTAACCCCTCCCCCCCTTGACTACGCCACTGACTCACTTAACATATTTTATACAATTAATTCTGGAATGAAAGAAAAGTCTTTCTGATGTGGCTAATCTGACCGGATTGATGAGGATCGGGCCCAGATCTTACCAATTGAAATTGGTGCCAGACTGCTATCTCTAGTTCATACATTACCTATGTAGGATCACTGTCATATCTTTACTTTTCCTTTTAATAATTTGAATTCAGTTTCTTTTCACTATAACATGGCCTTGAATTTTTGAAAGTTCTTACTCTTAGAGAACACAGTCATACTTAAATAATACAGGGGGGAGAAAAAATCTATTAAACATTTGGTTTTATTACAGTTTTAAAAAGGTTAACAAGTAGGGAATGCAAACCTGCACTGTTTTTCGTTTTGTGGGATTGAGATTTGTTGATCCCGCAATCCCACGGGATTGACATTTCACAACTAAAAATTGATTTCGGTGCAGAAAAGTAGGAAAAAGTAAAATTGTAAGCACTAACAAGTTTAACTTTAATAAGAATGCTTTATCTTATTTTATAATTAACACAATACCTTACATAAATACGAAAATTCTAGTCATGATATTCATAATAATATACTGTTATTTCTTAGTTGTTAAAAAAGAATAAAAAAAAGAGAACGTAAAGAGCACTCGTCTTCCTAGTCTTCATCTAATTTTGATAGAGAATACAAAAGCGCTTGAGAAAAAGATTTTTTTTTTCTTTGTATGAAACCCTGAAGGAGCCATACATTTTTTTTTTTTTTTGTGGTTAACTGAAGTTCACCTTTTAAAGACATCACAGGCATGGGCGGCCATATGGTTGTTTATGGGGTGGGTGAACAAGTCAAGAATCCTGCCCCAGAAAGATACAATATTTAGTGCTGAAGCATTTCTCTGTTATACCAGTAAGTAAATCGTAACACTATGGGAGCTGGGGGGGACTATGGCCCCTACCTGCCAATAGGTATGAACACCTACGGTCACTGGTTCTTTTCGTTCATCTTATGCAAAATATTTTGGCCAGTTGATGATTGGAAAAGTGACGTGAAATTGTAATAAAGTAATTTATTTTTCCCTTTCAATCCTGCGGGATTACATTCTTAATCCCGCGGGACTAGTCTCGCAAATATTTGTGCGGGATCCCGCAGGATCCTGTTCCCATGGGATCGGGATTGCATTCCCTATTAATAAGCAGAATCTGGTATTCATCATTCTCATACAATGTATTTACATTGTATACATAATAGGCAGTTGTAGGTTTGATGCCTAATCCACGTGTTACCTCAGGCCATACAATAAGGCATTATTATTATTAATAATAATGTAACTACCCTGCACTTTATTAATCAAAATATCAATCTATTCCTTTTGTCCAGCCCTTTTAGAAAAATAGAAATTCTGCCTTGTTAACACGGATTATAATATTTGTTATTTGATATCCAATACTGCTTTTTTTTTTTTTTTTTTTTCAGCAGTAATGCCATATTTTTTGAAATTATAAAAGTAAAATCAAAATCTTATTACTTATATATACAAAAAACATTGCAAAGTATCTTTTATTTATTTATTTTCTTAAATATTTACATTTTCACGAATATATGTTCTAAATCTATACAAAGATGTATGCAGACATACAGAGGTGTGAAAATTATTAGAATAATTGTGAAATTCGCGATAAAATCTTTTTATATTAAAAACTAATATATTATTAAAAAATACTGATACATTTAATATTAAGTGTGTATTCCCTTGTTTTATAATAAAAGATTCAATGCGTCTTTCTATGTTTTTTTGGCAATTAGGTAGTGTTTCGTTTTTATGGTAGCAAATTTGGATGTCTTTCTATCAGACCATTCTTGTTTGTTATGTTGCATTTCTTTAAGATTTCCTTTACAATGGCCCAAAGAATATCTTTTGGGTTCATATATGGACTGCTTCCAAGCTGTGAAAAAGTTTTTATACACATTTTAAGAAACTATATATTTTCATCAGGCCCGGACAGGCCAGGGTGTCTGACTGTCTGCAGACGGGTGGGCCCCCACCCTCGGTGGGCTCTTCCTGCTGAGGGCGGGCCCCCAAACAGGAAAAAAAAATAAATAAATAAAATAAAAAATAGTGCTATACTGATAGCATTTAATGAAGTTTGACACAGAAAATTTTTTGCAGCTGCATTTGTGCCCCAAAAGGCTTCAGAACATTTTATTTTATATGTAGTTCTCAAAATGTTTTGAGAGAGGATTCCCGAATGAACAAGGGATTAATTAATATGAATGCATTAATTATCAATCATAATTAATAATAACACCATGCTTCCCCTCATACCCCGAAAGTTAACACATCCTATTATTTATTGGTTATACAATAACCCGGGCCCCCCTTCTCTTGAGACGGGCGGACCCCTACCCTCCCAGTCTGGACCCGATTTTCATCAAAAAATTTGGTCACAGATTTTGGTTGATTTGCAAGGAGCTCCATCATACATGAATATGAAGTCTCCATATGAAGTCCCCATTGTCCGGCTTTGATTGCACCACCTAACATGAAAAGTATGTCATTTCTAATTAAAAGAAAAAAATAATCTTAAAGCTTTTGTCACTTTAATTTGTAACTTAAGTGAAATGTAACGGGTGGGGGTACGGGTTTCAGCGCTTCCAATTATAGTAGTATTTTACTTTACTGTCTAATAATATTAGGCGAGAGTGAGATAATTGAGCCAATTCTTTCACAGTTTATGATTAACTATATTCTTACTACAGTTTTTACTAGATATGCTATTACAGCTTAAAAATAAAATAAAAAACTCAAAATTTATGTCAGGCAGAAAAAAAAAAAGAATTGTTTATAGCGCGTTCAGAATGGCAGCTGGATGCTTGATTTCTTTTTCACATTAGCAAAGCTATGAATATATTTAGATGCTGCCAGTGTAAAAAAAAAAAATCCTATAGCAGGGTAAATGGGGAGAGTAGCTCATGTATTCCATTTCCTCTTCTGAAGTTTTTAATTCCATCCATAACAACATACATAACATTTTCCTGTAAAAGTTGAAAAGTATTGACTTACTAAAATCCTCTAAACCTTTCTTTTTTTTTTTAATTACCCTGATGTTTAAAATACTAAAAGAAAAACAGACTGTAAAAGGTACTCTAACTATTAAGTAAGCATTTTTCATTTTATTAAATATCAAGGTATGTTTTAATGTATTCAGTAGTTTGATTTTTAAAAATATTTAATTAAAAGGATGAAGAAATACCAGTTGATGAATCTCAAGATGAAGTTGAGTTGGAATCTGAAGAAAAAGATAAAGATACAATTTCTTCAATTCTTTATGAAGAAAGTAAGTTTAACCTTAAAATTTTAATTTTTTTTTTATTCTATAGTATAGTTGCGCTAATCTCTGGGCAACCACTCCAAGATAAAACTTTTACTGCCATTACTCTGAACAGATTAAAAAGGTGGGCACGATAAGCATAATGACATCTACATCGTTTGTACGATCCGCTTGAAATTTTTCATAATTCTGTATAAAAATATAGGAAACAATGTGTGTTACTTTAAAAATCTGAAAACCTACCCATTTCCTAATTTTTAAGCAATTTTTTTGCTATTTTCAGCTCAATTTTATTTCCAAGAGCTAAAAAAGTTAATCATTTGCATATCAAAATTAGCTGTCGCAGTTGACAAGACGTCATATTTAAGTCACAGTCATCAGTCTTTGAAGGGAAAGTATTGATATAAGAGGAGCTGTTTACCCAAAACGAAATCATTTGAATGTTAAAAGTTTCCCCACGTTTCCAGAAGAACATGAAATTTGATTTCGGTCTATAATGAAAATTGAATATGAAGTTATTTATTTTAGGTGGATGAAGATTAAATATATTGAGTATAGACTATTTTTGTCTAATGTTTTTTTGTAGTGCCCATTGTCTCCACAATGGGCTTCTAGTTAAAAATAAATAAATCCCTCCTTACTTAAATATATATTAGTATTAATATTGTTCAAAATATTTCCTCACTTATGTGATGTAGCACTGCAGATTTTAATTTTATTTACAAAACTTAATTTGTCAATGTCTAAACTGAACTTAAATATCAAAGTTTGATTTATTTTCAGTCTTTTAAAACAATTATGTGTAAATTACCTTGAAATATTGCAAAAAGAAATGCATACTTAAAGTTCTGTGGGTGCTTGAAATGTTTAGATGCTTTAGTTTAGTATGACTACATTTTTTTGTAGAGTAAGAAAAAAAAAGAAGCCGCCTTTAACTGTAAAATGTATATAAATTATAGATAAATGTTACTTCATGTTAATAGTTTCATGATTTATTGTAATACCTAAACAGTTAATTTAAAATGTTAATATTAAGGTAAAATTGCATTTTACAGTTTTTGTGGACTATAATAACATTAGAAGTTAAATGATTTAGCTCTTGTATAAATAGTTAACTGATGTTCATGAATTTTAGACCTTTGTGTGAAAACTTTCATTCAACTTTCAAAGAATTTTTTTTTTCTTTTAAATGTTATGTTAAGTAAATTGAAATTATTTAAATGTAATTTAAAAAAAAAAAATCTTTTCTTTATCTGTTGCAGGCTTTGATTAGAGAATTAAAATAAACCTTAAAAAAATGTTTAACTTTAATTTTTTTTAATAGTTTAAGCTATGTACTCAAAGCAGCAGAAGGAATACAAAATTGAACTAAAAGCAGAATTAATTACCCTTTAGTCAAGTTTGTCTTTTTAATAAAAAATCAATAAATTATTCCTTATCTCTGTTAAGTTTTTCTCCTCCGCAATTTTTAAATAATCTATTGATGTTTAGTTTGATAATTTAGGCTTAGCATTATTATTATTATTTTAACTAGTGCAAAAGTAATTATAATTTTTCACATTTAATTCAAATAATCTCAATGCAATATATTTATAGTAATACAATATTTAGTATTTAAATTGTGAACTTGACTCATTTTTTTTCTTCTTTTAGAACTGAGAGCATTAAGTAATTCACAGTTAAATGAAGTTTATTTGGAATTAGAAAGAATGATCCAAGAAAATTCTGAAGTTCTAATTCAGGAATTAGCCCTGAGGGATGAACTTGAATTTGAAAAAGAACTTAAAAATACTTTTATTTCTTACCTACTTACTATTCAAAATAAAAAAAGACAGCATAGCACAGAAAAGAGGAGAGGGCGATCATCTACAGGAAACAGCTTGGAAGCAAAAGTAAGCATATTCAATTTTATGGAGAGTGTATATGATGTTTTAGTTTTACTATACCTTATAACTTTATGTATCTAAATTTAACCTGACAAAGCTTTCAAAAGGCTTCTTTTCATGGCACTGCTTTCCTGGCATTTTCTTTTTGTTTCTTCATTCAAATGCATGTAACTCCTCCACAATTGCCTGCTACAGCCAGTTCTAACAAGGTGCGAAACATGGATGTATGCTGCTTTATGTTATGCATCAACTTTGAAAGAAATTAAGTGTTTTGATTTCTTTTAAAAATAATGAAGATTCCTGTTTTGATTCTTGTAGCAAAACAACCATTAGCTAAAGGAAATAGTCACTCTACTTTTCTAAAATTTCTGATATAATACATTCCCTGAGAAAATTTAATGAAATCTTGAAAATTAGAAACAGTATTAAGGTTTTAAAGCGTGTTCTTTGTTTTTAATGTGCGAAACAAGCTTGTTTTGCACATTAAAAACATAAGAATATAATAAGTATTTAAGAATATTTTCTCATAAGAAATCTGTTGTTTAAAATGATAACTTTAAGTTTTATTAACCTTTGTACTATTATTAAAAATAAAAAAAAATTAAAAAAATGTTATGGAAGCTTCCAAATATTTTTAATGAAATCAAAGTTTTCATGATATGAGTTTCTTTATTCTGAAAAATAAATTTGTTATGATGCATAAATAATAGCCGAGTTAGACATAATTTTCTTTATAATATGATTTGATTGAAATTTTTACCTTACTGGCTTATACTGCAGTGATATCGCTAAACTTTGGAAGAGACAGCTCCTTGGGACCTGTCCTTTCGAAATTTCTGGGTCCTTTTTTCCCCAAAATGGCTCCTTATTGATATAAAAGCATTTGGTTATTTTCACGACTAATGTTATCATGTCTCACGAGTTTGGTGTGCCAACACCTATGAATATCTTATTTATAAATAACCCAAAACTTCTGTTTAAAAAAAAATAATAATAATAAAGAAAAAAAAATTGTGATATGCATGACATTTTATCCACTTTGTCTCGAAATTAACCATTTATGAGTATGAAATAACTGAATATTGAAATTTAAACATGTACTTAACTACAAAGAAATGAATGAAAAATATGACAAAAATTATAAGTGCAGAAATATAAATAAAACCAGGACACTAGGAAAATACGGAAGAAAAAATATTTTTATTGCTTTAGCAAGCTTCCTCAGCATGTTTTAGTTAAATAAAAAATATCAGTAGCTCTTTTAATAATGGGCTGTGACTTTGTGAATTCAGATCCCTGAACTGAAATCATTATTAATTTTTTTAACTTTTCTTCAGACATTCTATTTCTTGCATTAGTTTTTATTACTTTCATTGCTGAAAATCCTCTTTCTATATCAGAAGAAGAACTTGGCAGAATTGTTACAATTTTAGCTAACTTAACAAATTCTGGAAGTTCATCTTCATATTGAGAGATAAGTTTTAACATAAAATCACTCTTATTTAAACCTTTAAAATTTAAAGTTGGGTATTTAAAATACTGAAGATCTTTTCTTAAAATGTTTTCAGAAATCATATATCCATAATGAGGTATTAAGTGTTCCAAGTTCTTTTTCTGCATAGCTTTGCAAACCATCAGTACTTGTTAGATAGTTGAGGAGATTAAAGATTGCATTCAATGATTGGTAATAAATCTAATGCTTCCTTTGGAAAACAAAAATTTTTAATTTATGAAAAAAAAAAATTGTTTCTTTCTCTCTTCCCCCCCCCCCCCCCCTGCATTTGACGCACTGTTTTTTCTTTCTTTCCCTAACTTAAAATATTGAATCCTAATCAACTAGAAAAATAAATGCTGAATAGTCCAACAATAAATCAATAAATGATAAGTGTATGTTTTATGTTCAACTGGACAAGATATGACTGTTGCTCACATTGATGAATGCTGTACACTATCTCATATTAACTGTCTCGTGGAAAAATGACAGAGCTCGCAGCCTAACAACTTATTGGTCAACAGGCTGGCATTTGATTATATTTGTCTAAGTAACACTCTTTTCTGTGCATGTAAGTTGGTTCTGTAAAATTAAAAAAAATTGTTATTTGAAAACTAAGCTGTATATCTACTAAAATAAAGGTGTTGATTTTTTATACTACAATTAATTAAAAAAAATACTGTATGTTCATTTTATAAAAGATTGTAACTTTCTTTTCCCTCCCCAGTTTCTCACTACTGTCATTCCATATAGTGTTGAACATGGACCTCCTAACAACCAAACTTTACAGATATTGATTAAAAGTAAGTTGAGATTGTAAAATAAATCTTCTTCTGTAATAATAATAATACAGTTGACTCCCTCTTAACTGGCCTCCATTTAACCAGATCTCTGCTTTTACCAGCCTTAATTAATTTTAAATACTGTAATAATAATAACAGTAATACTACTAAAAAAATTACAACTGCAGAAGGAGAGACAGACTTTTTTTGTTATTAACAACTTTAAGTTGACATTCAAATGTATTAGTGGGTGCCAAGATGTTGAGGTTGAAGACTTACAGGCTGCTGATAGAGAACATCAGTCAGAAGCTCTCTCAGATGATGAAATCATCAGAATTTGTTGCTGTTGTTTCACAATAATGATGACATCAATGATCTGACAATGACCTTCATCATATCACACACATATGGAGAAAAGCACTGGAAATGGCTTTATGCTATGTAGAACAACAAGCATTCGCTTCCTTCATCAGTGTCATACTTTTTTTTAAATGCTGAAACTATGTAATAAATTGTCAAACTTCCAGTCTTCAGTAGAAAGAAATAATTGACTTTATTTATTTATTTGTTTGTTTTATAATAAATTGACACTTTTTTTAGTGAATTTCCATCAATTGTTTTTTTTTTTTTTTTTTTCATTATCCACTTTAACTGGAAGTTTGATTATGTAGCTGATCCCCATTCCCATTTAGGCCCTGAAGGAGTTTACTGTATTTTCTATTACTATGTAAAATCATACTCAAGAATACCTCATGTATGCCTATCGTTATGAAGTGTGTTTCAAAAGTATCTGTTACAGTTGCCTAGGGTAATAGAGGGAACCTAGATGATTCAGAATTACATAACAGTATTATTGTAATTCACTTTGCAGAAGGTGCTAAAGTGTTGAGAAGTTTCTAAACTAAACTTTTCTAAAACTTAAAAAAAAAAAGATACTGAACTAGAACAGGGTTATAAATTGCATTTTATTTTGAATCATATGCAGTAAAACTTAGGATAGGTTAATCTTTATAGTTGGGCAGTATCGAAAATTCTTATATTTGAAATACATTTTCAAAATACTTAAAATACATTTTATATTCTGACATTAAATTAATCGCAACACCACAGATTGTTCATATCATGTGCTAATGAAAATCATAAAACTGTTGATATTCACTTTTCCCACTCTCTTAATGTAATTATTGAGCTGTACCAGAACTACATGTGGTTTTGTAATTGAAAAAGTGTGGGGATCTTTGTGATCTTTAAATTTAACTGAACAGGAAAGGGAAAGAAAAGCCTTTCATACTCCTGTTTTTAAAACAGTATGTTTGGTCTAGGAATGTTTCTAGATTTACAATGTAAATGAAGCCAAAAGTAGTAAAAACATGTTTGAATAGTATTTATTGGATTTTTTAAGGGAATTTACAAGCAATTTGAAATGTGTTGCTAAGTACCAGAAAAGTAAGACTGTCAGTATTTCTGCAGTAGTATAATTGATATTGCGGTTAAGAGACAACGCTACATGACAGATATCTGCCTAAGGGTAGATGCCTTTATTGGAGAACTTTTTAAGGCATATTTGCATTATATCTGAAGTAAAACGTCCCAAACTCCAGATCATTAGATTGACAGCTTTGCTTAATAGGATGGTATGAATCACTCTTTCATTCTAGAGGATTTTGAAACCTGTTGTGCAATTCTGAATGGAAAATGTTTCCAAATTTTGTTTGTAGATGGAAAAGAAAAAGTTAAGGGCAATGTGTGAATTATGGAAGCTCAAAACTTAGATTGCAGAACATTTAATCTGTGATAAATTTTAAAACTCACTTAAAGATTAAACTGAAATTTTTAAACAGGTTGAGATTTAGCTGAGTATATATGTTCAAATGTTTAACCGAAATTAATAAATAATAAATATTATCTGTCGGCAGAGGTTTATTTTATGCTCTGTGACTTTTGGAAATCAAAGTTTTTATAAACGATTTTCAAAGTAACTAGTATTCATTGCTCACATGCTGAAATTATATTGTTTTCATTGCATTTTGGGTATTAATGCAATTTCTCAGAAATGGTCTGTTTCGAATCTTATTGCTATACATGTCAAATTTCTAAAGAAATCGTTTTAAAAATACAAATGGTAGGTTTTCTTTAACACAACTATTAAGATTGCTTGCCCGAGCAGTGGCGAAGTGCATGGTGCTCTGAACTGGAAGACAGAAGGTGCCTGGTTCAAAACCAAGTCACGTTTGCTGGAGTTTTCCATGGTTTCCTCCAAAACTTAGCATAAATACAGGTTAGGACCCTGGAGAGCATTCTACCCATCGGCCTAGATCCAGAGTGTAGATAATTGGGTGCAATCCAGCAGCACATTGCTTTTGTTATTCTCGTTAAAATGTATTAAAATGAAATAAACTGGGATCTGTGGGGGGAAATTTAGTTTCTTCTCAATTCAAATTGCCTTAAAATTTTACTTGTATTTTGTGTGTATTTTGAAACTGTTTAATTCAGGAAGCATTTATATTTTGTATTGTGTTTGGATCGATGTATTTTCTGTTGAAAATACATTGTCAGTGTATTTTATCCAACTCTGTTGTGCAGATATGTTTGAAACACCCTTTATATACATTAAACCTATATACAAATTTTAGTTATTTTTGTTTTGTTTGTTAGTTTTTAGAAAAAGTTGTGGTGTACCATTTATTTCTTAAATAATTATTATAGCAGAGTACTTATACATATCTAATATGTATATTGTATAGTAGTATATAAATATATTTTTACAGCTGCGTTGATATAATATATATAGAAGCTCGTAAAAGTTTTTTTTTTTTAAAAAAGCTCTGTAATAATTTTTGTTTCACTTATATATCTCCTATAAGGTTATTGTGTATATACAAGCAGTTTTTCCTTTTTCTCTATCCTGCCCTCCACACACAGACTCACACCACTTTTCTAAAATTGTTATATTTTGAACACCGTAATAGCAATCTTTTCATTTCAAAATAAATTTATTGCACTTGACCACCTATATTAAGTTAGTATTAAGATACAAAAAATACTTCATATTAACTGTAGCTTAAATATTTAATGTTTTGATTCAATATGCATATTACATACACACATTTGCATTAAATTTAACTGTATTTCACCCAGCATATTTAATGAACTAATTTACTTTTACCAAATGTTTATAATTTATGTAAATGGACTAATATAGACTTTATAATTTTTGTAATAATAATTTTCTCTAAATATGTGTTTGGTTATTTTTATTTCAGTTTTAAAAGCTATAAATGAGGATAATCCAGCTGTCCCAGCACTTCTAACAGACTACATTTTGAAAGGTTAGTACATAATTAAATTCTTTGAAGTATTAAATTCTATTAATGTTTAAGTGCATAATTGGAAATTATATCAGAACATTCTAGTTTTTGCAAACCAATTTTACCAACTGATGTTAGTGTTTTTTAATCAAATCAATTAAAATTGTTGAATTCGCATTTCATTAGAACTTAACTGGGGTTTTACATCTTTTTATGCTTCCTTTTTTTATTTTCCTTTCCCCCCCCCCCCCCCTCTACAAGCCTAGGACCCTAATACAGTCAATCAATCTTAATCCACAAATGAAACCAAAGCATTATCTTTTTTTCTTTTTTGTAAGTTGTCAAATATGAAAATGCTTTATTCCTTGTTCAAAAGTACTGTATCATGGTTTGTAAAATCACTAAAACATTATCTGATGTACTGCAGTATGAATATCGACTAAAAAATTGTCATTAAGAAAAAAACACAATGATTTGCTCAAAAGCTAATGTAAAGTGGAGCCGAATTGGTTTATTAAAATAATATTTTGTTTGACAATTATATGTTTAATCAAAGTTGCTAATATTTTTAGCATTGTTGATGTGTATTAGAAAATGCATAGTTGAGATGTTAAAAATGTCGATCAAAAATTTTTAAATTGATTTTGGTAGCCTAAAGTTTTAATTCATTTTGTATAAAAGTACCACATAAGTAAAACAAATAATTGTGATCATTTCTTTATGTGATAGTTGAATGTGTAATTTTTTAAATTAAGCAATATTGTTAAATTTATCTTATCTATCTTATAAATATATATGGACTCTTTTTTCTTACGCATTATATTCATTCTAGTAAAATTTGGAAATTCGTAAAGCTGTTTCAGTTATTTCATAATATTTGTGGTGCAGCTACTAATATGTGCTGGTAATAAAAGCACTTTTAAAATCAAGATGCAAATGTTATGTCAGTCTCGCTTCTGATTTAAAAATGAGTTGATAATAAGGACCAAGATACAGTAGAATTCTAAAAACTTTTTTTTTTTTTTTTTTTCTCAACTATAATACATTTTTAATTGACAAATAAAATTTCACAATTGAAGAGCTGAGTGGGTGAACATGTTAAATCCTATTTGTCTACATATCTGCAAAATTTTAAGTTTAAGGTGTGTATTTTTATGATGAAAATTTAAATTCCAGCATTTATGTACTACATAAATAAGAATATACATGCTTGTGCATTCAAGCAGCATTCTATTATTTTTCACTCTGATAGTTTATTCTTTAAATTAAATTTCAATCTTTTTATTTTATTTTTTAGTTTTATGCCCGACATGAAGTTGATGTATTGCTATTAATCAGCTGAAGTTGGTCAGTATCTCTTAGTGGGTTCACAGTACATATTGGAGTAAAGTGGTGCGTTTGTGTTGAAATGCAATCACCTCAGCATTGTCTCACCACCAGTTGTAGTTGATCATCAGTTTCTTGTGAGCTGCTTTAATGGCTGTAGCTTAAAACAGCTTTTAATCATAGTCAAATCTTTATCAAATAATTAATCAATAAAACATTTGCAATGTATTGGAGCTTATACTACTAGAATTTTGCACCAGAGTTTTGTTGATTGTGTACATCATCACTATTTAATGACTTGAAAGGACAATTCTGTAACAGTAACATGTTTATATGAAAATGCTGCTAAATATGCGTTTAGTTTAACCTATAATAGCTATAATATAGCTGTAGCTCTTGTATTTATTAGCTTCTGTATATATTCATGTTACTGTTTAGAGTGTTTATTTAAAAAGCTGAAACAACTCTCGCAGGGTTTTCATCGTCTTACACTCTTTGATTGTGAGACAGAAAACTCTCAAACATTATTTCTAAAATTAAAAAAAACGTTCTTTTGAGGGAATTTTTTTCTGCATAGTAAAATTACTATATTTTCCAGTTTTCATTTCAAAAAGCGTAAAACATTTGAGGAGCCATAAATTGTTTGTATTGATTGTCTTATGGTAAAAAATACACAAGTCTATACTGTGCGCATGAAAGGAAGCATTTCACTGATAATTATTTAATCAGTTAGTAAAAAATTACAGAAATGATGGCAATAGGAACGATTATCTATGAGACCCTAACTGAAATGTTCTTTAAAAAAAAGAAAAAGCAGTTTACAGTATGTGTAAAAATTTTAGATAACTTCTATATAGAAGCAGCATCTATTCTCTGCCTAACTATGCTGCAAATAAGAAAATAAGGGCATAGCTTATTGTTTCATTTGTAGTAGAATCCTTTCTATAAGTGTATAGCTACACACTTATACAAAGGATTGTTATTAGTAATTTTGTAAATCTTCTTATTCCATTTAATTTCATGTTCAATTTAGACTTCATGAACATTTATGATTTATTAGATGAAAAGCATTACCATAATGCATCTGCCAAACATTATTTCACTGGGCCCTGTTTCCTTTAAACTCATTTACAAAGAAATTGAAACAAATTAATACAACTAATCCTAATGCAATGTAAAATTTAATTTACCAAACACTGGACTTCAATAGTATTTTAATTTGCATAATACTTTTTTTCGGGGGGGGGGGTGAAAATTAAGTTTTTAGCAATTTTAAATATTATTTAAATATTAAAAAAATAGATAATTTTTATCTTGCTTGTGCAGTTGATATTTCATTTTTCCTTTTAAACATGTAGTAAAGGAAAAAGTAATCGTATTTTAATAAAGTTATTGACTTCTACATCAGATACATTGTAGCCTTCATATTTGACTTGGAAAATGGTTGAGATATTATCTCTACATTTACCCATCTCTGGAAAATATGGTAATTAGATTTTTTAAAATTATTATTAATGTTTAACAATATATAGTTTCAGTTTAACTGTTAATTCATTGATTTATCTCAAAGGTTTATACCAAAATAAATGTATAACTTTCTTTTTCATATTAGTTTTATTTGAATTACACAATGATTACAGGAATTATAACCATTTAAATATCTCCATTACATGCAGCTGGTTCATTCATTATGTACTTCTCTTCAGAAATGAGTTCAACATTGTTTTTTTTTTTTTTTTTTTTTTTTCATTGCAACTACCATTTGTTGTTTGGTATGAGAAACTGATCTGATTAACATTAAACTACCCCAATTGTCACTGTTTTAAATGTAATTAAAAAATTTAATGAACCAAAATCCATTTGGCTTTTATGTATGTAAATGTTATGTGTTGATAGTATATTTATTAAACTTATGTGTTTGTTTCCCATGTAGTTTTCTCCTGTAGTCGATAGTTTAAATCTGTTAAAATTTCTGGCCTTGTTGTATAAGTTCATAGATTTATTATTGTAATTTAATTTATCAAATATTTTTACGTATGCAATCTTAATTATTTGCATTTTACATTAATTGTACACATTTTTAATGTGTTACTTAAAAACTGTTATTAGTTGAATAATAATGTTGGGTTTTTGAACATTCTTCTTATAATTTTTATTATTATTTTGTATACTTTGTTTTGTTTTGTATTATATATATGAAACATTTACATGTTTGATTGTTTATTTTGTATTTTCACATAAAATTACATTACATTTGAATAGTTCTTGCTAGATCTGCATTATATCTTCTGTGAGATGATACATTTCAAAATTCCAGTTTTAAAGAAGAAAAATATTTTTCTCAAAAGTAATTAGTAAGAGTAATTTTTGGTTTTCTCATTTTGAAAAATATAGTAATTTGAACACTCATACAAATGAATGTTCAAATGAAATCATCTGTGTTATTTATGAAATTGTAGCTGCTGTATTATAATTATATCTTTTTAAAAAAAGCTTCTTTCTATTCCTGAATGATAATTATATTTTAATTCATAAAAAAAAAAAAATTAATCTGAATTCTTATTTTTAATATAATTTTCAAAGAAAAGCTGTTGTAACAATTTATTTCCTCTACAACATACCATTTTGTTTCAGTTCATTTTACTGGAAAAAATACTTTTGAGAAGCTGTTGCTTTTTGCTACAGTGCAGCACAAACTATAGATTAGATTGTAAAGAGTAGACTAGAGAAAACTAACAAATATGAACATGAATATTGAAATTAAGTTACCTATTTTTTATATTAGTACGTAGGTTCAAAGTTAGCTTTTATCTAAATTTTAAATTTTGCATAACCCAAGGCAAATGGAATGAGCCAGAAACTCATAACAGAGTTTATAAATTATGTACATTAATTGTATAAAGTGTGTGTTTTATTTATTGGATATTTTGTGAATTTATGTTATGAAACTTTTGTTGACTCTGCAGCTTAAGTTAGCTGAATGTTACAGTGGTTCAAAGCTCATGACCACATATCTAGTATTTGCTCATCGTTTGTAACACTTAACATTGTGCCAATTTTAAACTGTTACTTATGCTTGAAGCATAAAAGCATGTATTCATTATACTGTATATTTATCTTTAAAATGTGTCTCCTTTGCACTGATACATAATGACATTCACATCAAGAATTTAAAATTGAATATATATTTAGATACATAGTTTTCTGAATTATTTTTCATCTAACCTCACCACATATATATTTTATAGCATTCTGAAATTTAGCATTGCTAGGTAATGTGACCCATGACAGCAAAGTGTGTTTTGTTTTTCATTGTTAAATGATCTTATAGCGTTGAATAACTGTATAATTTATGTATAAAAAATGCAATTAAATTATTAATCCATGTCATAATTATATATGGAATGTAATTAAATTTCTTCATTACTAGTCATTTGTACTGATTCTTGTATCACTAATAAGGTAAATTGCACATACAGTGAAGCTTAACAAAAGTACCTTGTTTTGTGATCATGCCAAAATACATTCTCAGTTCTACAAACTGTGGTATAGTTCACATTTAAAAAAAAAAAAAAAAGAAAAAAAGGTGTTACCTTGAAAATTTGTGCTTTTATACTTAAAAAGCTGCAGAAATATTATTAAGGCTGTTCTACCTGAAAACTGAGGATTTCGGTTGATTTTCGACCAAGATAGGGAGTAAACTTATAATCACATAACTTTGAGAATTTTCAGAATGTTTCCTCTAAAACTAGAATAAGAAATGACATTGCGATGAAATTTGAAAAGTTATTTAATTTTTAAAAAAATATTATTAAACTTGACACTTTTTTAGAGAAAACGCTATTTTCTCAAATTTTACCCAAGATTAGAAATAAATTTACGATGATATAATTATGAGAATTTTCAGAATGTTTCCTCAGAAACTAGATTGGGAACTGACATTGAGATAAATTTTGAAAAACAATTTAATTTTGTTTTTTAAATAGTGAAACTTGGCACTTTTTCAGAGGAAAACGTATTTGATAGACTTTCACTTAAGATGAGAAATGAACTTATGATGCTAGAACTATGAAAATGTTTAGACTGCTTCTTCAGAAACCATACTGTGAACTGAAACAAATTTCAAATTTGAAAAGTTACTTCATTTTTTGAAAAAAAAATTATTATACATGCCACTTTTTCGGAGAAGTCTGCTTTTTGGTTAACTTTCACTACAGATAAAAAATAAACTTACATTCCTAGAACAATGAAATTTTTTAGAATATTTCTTCGGGAACTGTACTGTGGACTACTGCAAATTTAAAATCTGAATAACCAGTCAGTTTTCATAAAAAGAAAGAAGGAAAAACATTGTTTTTTAAACTCAAATTCAAAATTGGCTGACTGAAAAATTTTCTTTCAAAAGTAACTTTGAAGTATAAATTTATAGATATATTTAAGAATGTTTTGGGGCCAAAAATGTACTGCATTTTGCTTTTTACAAATTTTATAATTGAAACTCGTAATTATTTATGAAACCTAATGAACATGACTTCAGATCAAGATTTAAAATAAAATTACAGTAGAAAAGCTGCTGAAAAATTTATAATGGTTCTTCTGAAACTACTTTATGATGCTTTATGAACATTAAGTTTATAGGAGCAATTTAATTTAAAAAATAATTAAATAAATGAAGATGATATTTCAAATAGAAATTCAAAGAATTTCAGCAGTTTTATCGCGTTTCAATCGAATTTCATTTGAAAAAATCAACTCGCACTGATCTCTAATACTTACTACAATATTTTACATCAAGAAAAGTCCATTTTATCGTTTTAATTTTAAAGTTATAATTATATTTCTAAAATTTTTCAGAGAAATTCTAAAAAATACAGCTAACAATTGTGTCCATTACATGAATAAAGATGGCGTGACATGTATGCTTGGACCCCCAAACCACCCATATTTCAAGCTTTTCCCCTAGTCCCAGATTCGACTTTCGCTCGTCAGGTTAAACAGCCTTAAAGGATAATTCTGGAGAGAGATACATGTTTTAAAATTTTTTAACACATCATACAACTGATTTTTATATAGTTCATGGTTGCCACGAACTCTGAAAGTCAGGGAAAATGAAATTGGTCAGGTAAATTTTAAATTTATAGAGGAAAGTCAGGGAAAATGTATTGAAACTTAACCATTTGAGTCCAAAGCAGTGCAATCACGCTGTTGAGATTTTATGTCGGGAAAACCCAGTACTTTTTAAACATTGTGCAGAAAAATTGCAAGGAAACCTGTGGGAGGTGGTTGAAACCTGTAGATAATGAAGAAGTCTACTTTTAGCACAAGAAACACTGTATAATCGAGGAAACTTTTCAGTTAACAACTTGCTGCAACACGAGGACTATGGCTAGATCAGTGAATCTGCATGGTCTTCTGATAAACCTTTTCCAGACAAGCACGAGTATCAAAGAATCCACAGTATTAAGTAAAACTTGGCGATTTTGACAGGACAACATCCTGTGTCACCATATGTGAAGATGGAGCCCCTCTTTTTCTTTTGGATCAGGAAAAAGATAAATAGAACACAGAACATTTCCTCGGGTTCTGTACCAAAAACTAATTGCGTGGTATACCCATTTCCTGTATTTCTATAAACTTGCTAAAAGGCAAGCTCAAACTCTTTATGATATATGACACTAAGCAGATGTGTACAGAATCTGAAAACCGCAGGTGATTTTCTGAAAAATGGCACTTGCAAGCAACTCAAAAGAGAATAAAATCGGGCAACATAACCCTTCTAGGAAAACTATTCATACTCCCTTGACGGTGTCAAAGCCATGAACTTTGCAGAGTTAAAAGTAGTTGTGAAAATAGAAGAAAGCATTTTCAAGTTCAAGAGAAAAGAAAAGATTTTCCTCACTTCACTTGGTTATTTAATTAACATAAACTCACTGCCAAAAGTTAAACATGAAACTGTAAAATGCGAAAAAATCGGCAAGTATAGCTTCGATTGACATAAAATTCGGCAATAAATTAGTTAATATCTTTATACATGAAACAAAGTGAAAATTTACAAAGATTTAAAATGTTGAATTTTTATAAACTATGATGAAGCTTTATTAAATTCTGTAACAATATGAAATTTAAATTCAAAGGAAACAAAATCGACATAGGATATATAGTTACCTCTCGTCCTCATGCAAAGCTTATAGTACATGACCATGCTTTCCATGAGGTTATAAACTGTTCCAGAATCCAGTAATCACCATTCCTCTTGTAGAGCAGTTTGTAACTCTTGAGAGATTGGAGTTGGGAAATGCGTAGACACACAGGGCTGGCCTAAGACCAAAATGCTCTGTGTGCGAGATTGAGTTTAAGCACCCCTTTCAGGGAAAATTATTATAGAAAGCCCTAACGAAATTGTATAAGTGCTCTATAATTGGCATCTTCAGAACTTAATACCTGAAGTTGGCTTCTATACTTTTGTTAGAAACTAAGCCCTGTGTGATTTGTTGAATCATTGGCGTAAACTGTCATGTAAATTGGGGGCAAAATGCTTCCTAATGTAGAAAATAGCATTTTCAAATAGGCTTTATAACTGAATTTAGATATGGAATATACCAATTCAGAAATATATTGAATATATATATATATATATAGGTATATATTTGAATGCTTGAATTTTAGGGAGTAATTGCCCTCCTCTTGTCTTTAGTAAGTTACATCTAAGTATTGAATAGAAGTTAACATTTTTAAATGAGTAATTTACATTCATATTTACATAAAAACTTAATTATTTACCATATTACTTATTATTTTTTCTCATTCTGATACCCTTCTCAAAATCATAGGTTTACAACCACACACACCTTAAGTACGCCTTCTTGACACAGCACAGCTGAGAGTATTTTAAGATTTTTAATGGGATTAAAATCGGGCAAGTAAGACTCCTAGTCCATAGGGCATACCTTTGCTTTCCAGGTAATCCTTGGCAATGAAAGTTCTATCATTCTATGAATAAAAGGCAACTTATGTACAATCCTTCTGGGTTCTAGTACTTCATCCCAATAATGAACAGCTATCACAGAACCCCATTTATAGATGTGCAAGTTGGTAAATATCCATCGAAATCACAGCCCAAACCTTGACACTTCAACCTCGGAATTCATAATAACTTGTGGTATTCTGGAGCCAATTTAGTGTGCTGTGTTTTCTCCATACCCTTACACATTTGTCATCTGATCCCAGGAATACCAGATATTAACTTACCAATAAAGACTGCAAACATAGAAGTCACGCAGGCGGAGGTCTCTCTTCGATTCCACTTGCCTGCAACAATATATCGATCTTCCAATAACCAAGAGTTTAGGTAACAACTGCTGTCCCTAATCTATGCAGAAAGTATGTACAGCCATTTGTCACCTAGATGACATCACTGAAATGTCTAGAACAGTGATTATCAACCTTTTTCTCCCTGTGAACCCCTTCTAAAATCTAAAAAGAATTTTGCAAAACCCTATTTGGGAATTGATCTTCTAGAGTAAGGCTACTAAAATCTGAGCTAACTGATTCCCACATTGTTTCCCAGCAATGTGCTCCTAGCAAAACGTGAAGTGATAAGTACTTGATACAGTTTTGTCTGAAATGGTAAATAAACACATTAGAAAATTCTATTCCACTGCAGTAAATTGTTCAAATTATTCACGAAAAGGTTTCTAAATGATTTGGCTTTCATTTCCGAAAGAAAAAAGGATTAGAAACAGCAGAACTACTTATAGCCTTGTAGTTCCTTCTGTACGATTTGCCAGTTATATTTTGTTTTTAAAAAAAGCATGGGGGAATAAGCCAGCTCAGTCTCTAGTATCCTTAGAGGGGGCCATAGGCAAATTTAAAATCCTGAAAAAACTCCCTTCTCTGATTAGCAATTTTTTGTAATTTTTAGTCTGGAAACCTTTTGTGAAGGTCTCTGGAGTAGGTAGAACAAAATATATAAAACAGATTTTAACATGAAAGTCTATGAGACAGTCCAAAACATCCTCTTTCTCTTCAGAAGCACTCAGATTTTGGAAAATATTATGCAGGTATGAAAAATTTCCAATCCAAGATTAATTACAGAAATTAAAAATACCATTAGAATTTCTAAAATACTAGGCAGGTACTAAAACAACTTATTCGGGATGGATTTTTAAAATGCAAAACTCCTATATTTACTGTATCAAGTATTAGCTGCCTCTGGCGACCAGTTAGTTCACCATCTTAATAAATCTTGTGTTTCTCACTGGCTTCCTTGGCACTGAAATATCTCAGATTCAGGACAGAATTTAAAATTAAGATGGTTACAAATAGGAGCAGCCCTAGGGTAAGTGGCAACCCTGCTAAAGTGAAAAAGGCCCCTTTGAAGCCGGCCCACCGAAGTAATGATTACCTTGCTTACTGTGTCAGGCCGCCCTTGGGTACAAAAATAAGACGGTTTAAAGATAAAAAGGTGGAAATTATTTTCATCCTATATTAATTCTGAAGAGCTTCTAGGGATATAGCCCATTATCAAAAAACAGAAAGGAAAAAAAGAAAATCTGAAACAGTTTCAGATTTTAAATACACACTAAAGGTCTGTTATATTAAAAGCGTACCATACCCATGTGTCTTCCCTATTTTCTTTCCTTATTCCATTAAGTTGGAAAGTGTATCATTATTTATGAGTGTAATTAAAGAAAATTAAAATTGATATTTCTAACATCCTTTTTCTGGATGCAATACATTAGAAATAGAAGGCAAAAAAGACACGCAGAAAAATGCATAATTCGAACTGAATGAAAGTTTCAAAAACTCGGTTTCTTTAAAGAATGATCAGTAACCAAGTTGTTCCCGCCTTTTCCATATACTCGTGAATCAAGGGTGGCTCCAGACTGAATTTTCGGAGGGGGCCATTGAACTTTTCAGATGGGTATACATTGTCCAAAATGCAAATTGAACGCACGAAGTCATGAAGTATGCGAATCTAAGGTTACAAAACGAAACTTCGGAGGGGGCCATGGCCCCCATAGCCCCCTCACTGGAGCCGCCCTTGTCGTGAATAGAGAATAATAGCTCATTGTTAGAATGGTTATGGCAAATGGGTTAATAGCAAGCTCAAAGAACAGTGAGCGATGATGTCCATTCACCCCCTGCAAAGTCGCAAAAAGAAGAACTAACAATACATACAATTCGCTGTTAAACATAAACAGTCTTTGCGCGCTTCTCTGGACTATCTCCTGTACTATTGTGAAAGGTTCTTTTGTTCAGCCGTTTGGATTTTCTGGGGTATCTATTCTAAAAAAAAAAAAGTAAAAAATATAAAGACACACAATCAATACTAATATAAAAGTTTAATTTTCACACACTCACACTATACTGCATATTGATATCAAGAAATATATATTAAACGCAAATTATATTTGTCAAATTCTGCTCCTTCAAAGTAATAAACATATGTCCGCGAGATGCAGAATTTGATTCTCGCCAACATCTCTGGTGCATCTGTTCATCCTGGCGTTCTCTCGTGACGTTTTTTGCTCTCGGGGAATGGAGCGATTTCATTGGCTCTGATCCAAATGTTGTGGTTGTACAAACACAGGCTAGTCTCTTTCCCCTTTTGTCTGTTGCTAAAGCTAATGGTTTCATTTGGTAACGGGCAACATTTTTCTAAGTGATGGGAAAGGAGGGACCGGATAAAAATTAAATTTCATATTTTAATCTGTATACAGTCCCCAGTAAAAAAATTGCCATATCCCAAATCTACTAGTCATTTGACTAGCTTTTCTAATTAAAAGTATGTTTCTATCACTTACAGTTTAAAAGGTAATTGCTGTAACATCTATTTTGAAAAACCCGGTATATTCTGATTAATTTGGGAGAAAAAATAAAATTGTTGAATCTATGTTAAATTGTTTAGAAAAGCTTTAGCATATAAGCTCTGTGTTTCTCTTCCCTCCCTCGCTTTTTCAATATGGACATTTTTTTTTATATTAAATGTCATGTTTGTCAAAAGAGCATTAATCATGGATCATTAAAAAGTTATTTTATATATATCGTAGCTTCATTGACTAGTTTGAAGCTTTTAATATCATTTTCAGGGATGCTCTAGAGCGGATAGATTCACAGTTTCTCAGAACTCTCAGTACTACCCTTTGAGAAAGGCCATTCCCCCTCTTTTAACAGCAAGTTTAAAAAACTAATGACATACTACCCCACAGATTTTACTAGCACGTTCGAAGCCGCTTGATTGTATTTCGAACTTTAAACCCAATATAATCACCACCATTAAAAATCTCATCAAAGGGATTTTAGTTTATGTATGTGTGTTATGTTTAACGTTCTGTATATAAATGTACAACAACTCTTTCATGCATTTTTATCGTTTGGTATTTTTTTTTGGGGGGGGGGGAATGCTTGCAACCGGGCCTCTTCAGATAGAAGGCCGGCCCTGCCGTTGGGGCAAGGACAGTCCCGAAGATAAAGTCCTGGATGCGTAGTCGAATGCACAGTCCTCGGTTCGACTCCCATCATCTGTGCATGTACACTTTGAGGGAAAGTGTACCCAAAGCACTTTGAGGGAAAGTGTACATCCACATCTGCCCAGGTGAAGAGAATTGAGATGGTCAGCAGTTGTGCATGTACGCTGTGGGGGGCCAGCGTACATACAGAACTGCGCAACGAAGGAAGACTGAGAAGTACAGATAGCAATAGAAGAACGGGACTCTCCTTCATGTGTAATCGGCGGATATCACTCCAATTGATGATTTGTAATTAGTGTAAGCATATTGATGACGTAGAATAAATGTGATGTAGAAAATAAATAAAAACAATTAAAAAAACAAAATTTTTAAATTAAAAAATAATCAATTTAAACTTTTCAGTTTCAATTAAACTGGTGATTGCCTACATTCTTAATTTTGTAGCCAGGGGCAGCCCGACACGGTAAGCATCGCATCTGGGCGCCGGCTTCGAAGGGGCGTCATTTCGAACTCAAAAACTAAGTAGAGCATAAAAGGAGGCGTCTTTTTTACGCTAGCAGGGGGCGGCACTTACTCTAGGGCCGCTCCTGTTTGTAACCGTCTAATGTCTTAAATTCCATTCAGAATTTGAGAGATTTCAGTGCCAATGAAGCCGGTGAGGAACAGGATTCTCTTCGAACAAGATTTATTAAGATGGCGAACCAACTGGTCGCCGGAGGCGGCTAGTATATAAATAATTTATCGTTAAATTTACTGCTGATTTATAATTCAAACATTTACTAATCTACGAATAATAAAATTTTTTTTTTTGGAAACTATTATAATGGGCTTCACTATTGCTTGGTAAATGGTGGAAGACATTTTGAAAATTTATTATTATTAATTCAGAAGAGCGCACTTTGCAGACTTTTCCTACATAATAATAAGTAAGAGGAAGTCTTAAGGCCAACCCTCATGTGAGTCGGTTGTCGTAGACAATTCAATGTATTCTTCAGTATCTTATTAGCAGCTTGCAGAAAAAGTCTCCCCATTGTGTTTTTCACGGGTTACCTTTTGTCGGCGATCAAAATTGGTCATTAAAACCCATAAATATTTCGACCCTGCAACATTTCTCTCTTTTTTACAATAGCCTCCAAGTATAAATTGGCCGTTAAAAAACTCCCCTCACATTCTGGAGCGTATGACAACGGACTCATATGAGCTTTGGCCTTTAGAGGCACAAAATTCAACTCTTGCCAAAGGCGCTCATGACCCTAGCTACGACTCTGAAAACGAAGAAAATGACTATCGAGTGAATATTTTTAGATATCGTATTTTACCATCGACAACAGAAAGTATCATTGACTGAAGCAGGCAAAATCTGAGTGTGTCGATGCCGTTCAGAAATCACAGACTGTTTGTCCTTCATGCAGGCAGAAATCGAAATTAAGGAATCTTACAGTTAATAGATATTTAAAACATTAAACTTTTTGTATGTCACATCTTCTTCGTAATACAGGGTGTCTACCATCATGAAAAGGTCACGGAAAAGTCAAGAAATGGGAAAAAGGTCACGAAAGTCAAAAAAAGGTCAAGAAATGAAGCACTAGGTCACGATTTGCGACTCAACTACGCTTTTTCCATTTCATTCAAATTCTTAGTTCCTAATTTTTTGTGACAGAAAAAACTTAACAGTTTTTCATGTGTTTATTTTATAGGAAAACATTAAAATACTGTTCGTTTGCTATTTATAAAATTCATTTAAAATGGCATTTACATGTTATTTAGCAGAAATCATCAAAAATGATGTCTGACAAATAGTTGTATAGTGAACTGACAATAGTTCAATATGTGAAGTGCGTGTTGTTTTACACCTTGGGAATTTCAAAAGTTGGCAAGTATGTGTCTTCAAACCTTGGGAAAAGTATGTGTTATCCACCTTCTCTCCTCAAAAAGAAAGTTAAAATTAGTGGATTTAAGAGTATTTTTTCCCCCCTTCATTCCCTGTTAAATTCAGTGTTTTGATTATTTTCCACATTTTCTTTTTTAAAAACAATAACTTGGATTCCACTTAAAATTATAACTATCGCTGATCCCCATGTTTCATAACTAATAAATTCAATTTCCCAAAAGTTTTATGATATATTATAGACTTTCATAAGTTCTGTGTTACCATAGATGTAAAAAAATTTACAATGTACAAGCTACATACATGTTTACAAAATAGCAATTGATCCAAGTTAACTGAAAGCAAACAGCTGGTCAGTGAAAAAGTTTTAAAAAGGAAACCGCTTTAAAAATGGGCAGAGAAAAGAAAAACTCAAAGAATTTTGTAATTAATTATTAAAATCAAAATAGGTTGTATATTTTTCTGCAAAATTTCCCCCAAGCCTAGAACGCCGGATAGAACATATTCTGCATCCCTGCCACGATATATTTTTTATATTAGAGTTTCGTATTTGTTATGGTCTAGAAAAAGGTCAAGAAATCAAGCTTACTTTTTGTGGTAGACACCCTGTAATAGTGTAGTATAATCTACATTTTTTTATCTTAAAAATTAGAATACTCGAGAAAAACAAATAATTTTGTTTAAAACACATTTTTGACTTTAATTTTTTTGTACGTGGAAATTTAATTCTGTTGCAATTTCTTTCGTAGGCTTAAGGCGCAGAAGGAGCCTCAAGCAGGGGGACACGTCCCCCTGTCCCTCTGGGCCAGCACGGGCATGACTCCATCTAATGAATACGAGCTCTTTCATCACTGATTTTTGACAATCTGGAACATCCCTAAAAGTTGGACCCCCCCCCCCAGCCATAAATACTGTGTGCACGCCTGCTAGATGTAGACATGTGAGTAAAGCAACGGAGCTTGTGATTACGGAATTCGCCATCTTGCCACTTCCTGTATTCAGTGCGCGGGCCTTGTTTATCAGAGGTGACGCCAAGGCTGGACAAAAATTTCAATGGGCTGAAGAATGAGAGGATGCACTCAATGAACTGAAGATGGCCTTAACATCTGCGCCGATTTTATCCTATCCTCACCCTGACAAGCCATTTATCTGCAAGTAAAGCGAGTGTCGGAGCAGTTTTGTCCCAGGAGATAGATGCCCAAGAACACGTCATAGCTTACTGGAGCAAATGCTTTTCGAAGGCAGAACGTAACTATTGTGTTACGAGAAAGGAACTTCTTGATATCGTGAAGGCTTTGGAGCATTTCCATGGTTACCTGTTCATCCGAAAGTTTCTCCTCCGAACGGACCAGATCTCTTTAACCTGGCTTCTAAATTTCAAAAATCTGGAGGGCCAGATAGCCAGGTGGATACAGAGATCGGAAGAATATGACATAGAAATACGTCATCGGAAAGGAGCATCTCATCTAAACGCAGATGCTCTGTCGAGAAGGGCCTATATAGAAAGTTTTCGCTATTGCTCCAGGGCAGAGAAAAATTATCATCTGAAACATCGTGTTGTCCGCCAAGTTACATCATCAGCACCATCCCAAGATCCCAGAAAGTGACGAACAAATCCGGGCGGACCAGTTAGCAGATAGCGACATCAAACCTATCGTGGAATTTATTTAAAAATCCAGCAATAAGGCCAGTTGGCAAGAAATATCGTCATGTAGACCGGCAACGAAACAATACTGGGCTTTATGGGATTCGCTTCGCCTGAGAAATGGAGACCTGTATCGTAAATAGGACTCGGACGACGGCAAGATGTTTCGATGGCAGTTTGTACTCCCTCGTTCGAGGATTCCGAAGGTTCTAGAAGAGTTGCATAATGGCTTAACTGGGGGCCATTTGGCATAATGAAGGCTCTGCAGAAGGTTTGCGAGCGCTTCTACTGGGTTAGGGCTCGAGACGATATTGATTGCCATTAATAGTGAAGCCAACAGGAGTGGTAACAATGCCATTAATAGTGGAGAGGTTTAATCGCACTATTTTGAACAACCTCTCGCTCTTGGTCTCTAAGAATCAAGAGGACTGGGACAAGAAACTCCCCCTCTTGCTTCTGGCCTATTGGAGTGCCGTCCATGAGACTACCGGCTTCACACCTTCCCAGATGCTATTCGGAAGAGATCTTCGTCTTCCCGCCAATCTAGTGTTTGGTCGCCCTCCAGATACGCAGGGCCCGATCATCACGATATTGGGCCCTGGGCAAATACAAACTTTTGGGCCTTTGCACTGACGAGAAATTGCATATTACGCATTTAAATTGTTTTGGACACATATATATCTGCAGAAATATATAGAGTTTAAATACTAAATATATGAATACATTGCAGTTAAGAAAATTAAAGGATTTTTGCATGCATGAATAACATTTATTTTTACAAATGATGAATATCTAGACATATACTACGTACACTTCTATACTAAACTTCTTTAAAATATTAATGAAAATAGTTGCAAAACTTATTGTACGTACTGATGAGATTTTCTTGTAAAAAAATTTACAAAAAGAGGCTGAGACGTTGGCTAAAGGATTTTGACCTAATGCTGATGGGCATTAGAAAACCCTTAGTAGAGTAAAATGTCTGAGAATTAGCTTTCTACTCAAGAAAATGACAATTCATTTTTTGTACAAAGTTTTTTTTATGAATTAATAGATAAAAATCTGTTTAAAAGTACAAAATTTTTGGGCCCTTGAAATTAGTGGGCCCAGGGCAAGTGCCCCGGTTGCCCTGCCGATAAACAGGCTCTGCAGATACGCCTTCATCGCCAGAGGAGTACATGGTAAGTCTTCGGGCACGGTTTGAAGTCGGGCATCATTTTGCTCGCGAGTGGATCAACCGGAACATGGAAACGATGAAGACTCGCTGCGACACAAAGGCTACGGGACACGAGTTCAACGTAAAGGTGCTATCACACGAGAGCTCTACGCACTGCAAAATGCACGTACAACACTTTTGTACTGCAGTTTTGCCCTTCAGTCAGGCGAAAACCGTTGTGTGATACTATTTCCCTTGACACCGGACTGTTTCGAACAATGTTGAAAAATGTTTGGTATGAATGGCGAAATCAGCCAATCAGAGCTCTAGACACTGTCCACACCTTCATTCAAGATGGCGACCTCCATGCCTGCAATGTGGACGGCGGAAATAGAAGCCGATTTTATTTTCGAAGTGCAAATCAAAAAACATTATAAACTTTTTTACTGTATTTACTTAAAAATGAACCTTCGAATTTCACCGTCAATGTCAATGTTCAAATGCACGGGGCGCGACAGGACGAGTGATTTTTGTGACAAAAACAGCGATGACGTAATAACTGTTTTGTCACAAAACGAGCGATAACGTCGCCAAATCGGCAACCCCGTGCCAATCCAACAGATGGTTTTCTTGCCTTGCAATACAACCCTATACCTTGCTTTTGACAAGGAAAATGAAAGCCAAAAGAGTTGTACGAGTATTTTGAAGGGCGAAAATGCGTCGTCTGATAACGGCTTTAGTGACAAAGTTTGGCTACGGAATCCTACTAGACGGAAAGGCTTGTCTCCCAAGCTGCAATCGCCGTGGGACGGTCCTTACACACTCCTAAACAGACTGAATGACGTCATCGTACGGCCTCCTAACTCACCTAACTCGAAACCAAGGATCGTCCATTAGGATCGGCTAGCCATTTGCAGCAGTTGTAATTAACTAAATGAATATTAGACCATCGTCACTATGGCGTAGTTCCCCCTTTCTTTCATCTCCCATTTCTTTCCTGTCTCTCTTCTCTTCCTTTTCCATCAACTCTCTTTTACTCAGCACTTACGCCATGTATAGTATACATATTTGTAATATATTTTTTTATTAATGTGTATTTGTTTATTACTTATTAGTGCAGTTGTTTATTATTTATTTATTTATTGTGTGTATTTGCTTATTGTATGATTGATTAGTTGCTTAAATTATGTTATAAGATCTTGTTTGTATGACCTCCTAACTGGGGATTGTACTGCCCGGCACTTGCAGCAGAGAATTGAGGACAAATTTTCGTAGTGTCCGCAATTCTGAAATATTGGCTAACAAGACAGGCGTATCAAAACGCCACAGATACGCAATATGATTTTAACGATAATAATTACTCTAGTTGTAAATAATAAACGGATATGGTGCTTTAATATCGCTAATTAAACTTACATTTTACCGGTGTGACCTTGTTTTACCTTACATAAAAACCGGTGTGAATGAAAGTGCAGAGTACGAGTAGCTTGTCTCTCCTGGCTCCTAGAAAAACACCTCCTAGATATACAATGCCTGAGAACAGAAACTTTTACGCCATCCCTAGGTCCACTAAAATGACGTCATCATTCATTTAATTTCACAAAGTAAAACTCTTCAAAGTTTGTGGTGAATTTACTCATCAACTTACTAATCAAACGAAATAAACTGAGCTCAGAGCAGGTTCGTTCAGTTGTTTAGAAGATACTCTTGCTGCACGGTGTTTTTGTTTTCAAATGGCGTCCGTTGTTATTGAAAAATATGCTGTTATGAAAAGTATTTTACATTTGCTGAAGCTAGAAATGTTACTTTTTCCAGGAGGAAATTCATGCATGCGTTAGAAACTGCAACAAAAGTACATAATTTTTCAAAGGTAAACATTTTCTTGTATTTTTCATTTTAGTAAATTGAAAAATGCATATTTTAGTGTTGAGATTGAGGTTGATTTAAACCGTTATTAGCGGAATTTGAACTTCTCTTTCTAAATACTTTTGAAAAAATGCAAGCTTAAGTTGAAATTTCTAAATTTTGATCAGTGCACTTCAATGATGGCCATTCTTTCGTTTTAAATCCTGATGATTTTATAATGCGTATGTACTAAAAACTTCTCCATAAAAATAGCAACATACGCATATTGTAAACAGATACATCTCCTAGGTGACGAAACTGAGTAAACTGAAATCACCGGAGCAGTAATGCTGAACATTAGAAAAGCTTTTGATCGCGTCTGCCATAACTTACTTATTTACAAATTAATCACTATAAACACGCCAGACGCGTTGATTCATTTGATTAACTCTTATCTGAGAAATCAAAAGTTCTCCGTCCGCATCAACAACACTTACTCCAACTCCACTCACACTCCTATTGAGACTGGTGTGCAACAAGGATCACCCCTTGGCAGGGGCGTAGCCAGAAATTTTTCATGGGGGGGTTATGACTACTGCAACTCATGTATATGTATCCATATGTGTGATAATGTAGTGAAGAATATACATTTTGTATGGCAAAAAAATTCTCATGGGGGTTATGACCCCCCTAACCCCCCCCTTGGCTACGCCCCTGCTCCTTGGTCCTACACTGTTCAACATTTACATAAATGATATTCCTAGAGATTCTCACACATCTTTAGCAGTATATGCAGACGATACGGCTATAATATCTAGATCCACACACCCTGACACTATGGTCAACAAAATTCAGCACCACATTGACACACCTGAAGATTGGTTCGCCACTTGGAAATTAAAAGTAAATCCCTCTAAGTGCCAGGCCATTCACTTCACTAGATCCCGCAAGATTGCAAAACCAATATATATTAATGACGAAAGAGTTGAATGGGGCAGGACCTGTAAGTAATTGGGAGTCATGCTGGATTCCAGACTGACTTGGAAATCACAGGCCACCTATGCCCGTAACAAAATGATTGCGGCCGAAAAATCTATCTCAAAGTCAGGCGCGTAGCCAGAAAATTTTTTCGGGGGGGGATATGCACCTGGAAAATATTTAGGGGGGGATATGAACTTATATGTGTATAAATAGACCGAATTTCATCACTAATCCAAAAATTTCGGGGGAGGGATATATCCCGATATCCCCCCGATATCGGGGGGGGATATATCCCGAGGGCTACGCCCCTGCTCAAAGTTACTATACCAAAGCAAACTTAGCATTCCCAACAAACGAAAATTGTATAACATGATTGTCCTCCCTGCAGGTACATACGCTAGCCCATTTTGGGGTTATGCTGCGAAAACAAATTTAAACTTAATCACAACAAAATACTACGAAAAATTAGAAATGCTCATAGATACATGAGAAACTCGGTTATACGTAGAGATCTCATGATTCCCTCCATGTACGAAAATATTAAAAACAAGCCCAACACCTTTGGACACGGCCTAAAGCTCTCCTCCTGCTTAATGAGTAGGATTATTGGCACCAATTCTCACTACCTTTTCTCCCAAACTACGATTTCCCAATTTGTGTCTCCTGATCTTGTCCCACCCTAGACATTGTCTTCTAGAGTCCCTTATATATATTGTATATAATTTATTTTCATTTTGCATTATTCTCATACTGTTTTGCTCTAATATATATTACTATTTACCTTTTCTATTATGTATGTTCTGATACTGCATTTTCTCTTACATGACCCATCGATGTATAACTACTCATCAAACAACTGGAGTTAAACCGTCATGGAATAGGCACTCCTTTGAAGAACAATTCGATGATGATGATGATAAACTGAAGTTGTTCATAAAGGCAAAAGAAACTGACAGCACTGAACTGCACTCACACTGAACACTGAACAAATGCATTCCAGTTTTCTTACAAAAACTCGTGCAACGAGTTTGCCGTTTACGAATGCGCTCTATGACATAGAAAAATAGATCATAATAAATTATTTTTATCAAAAAGGTATTTTAATTTTTATTTTCAACTTAAGATATTTTGTCATTCACCAGAAATCTATATATGTAAAAGAGGAAAGTTTGTTTGTCCGCTATACGCTTTCAGGCCGTTCGACGGATCTGGACCAAATTTGGCACACTGACTAAATAGGACAAGAGAAAGCTAATGCCGAAAAAATGAAATTAATCGGATTAATAGTTTGAGTTATTTTATGTTTTGTAAGGTTTTTGACCATTTTTCTCGAATTTTACGTTATCAAGAGTTAAATTTTTGTTCGAACACTATATTTTTTATATCATCGGAAACTAAAGAGTTTTCTTTTTCAAATAAAATTTGTTACAAAATCGTACTTACATTTGCAGATTTTTGGGAATTTTTTAAAGACATCCTGTTTCGAAGAAAATGTACTGCTTTTAAGAATATGCTATTCTTAAATTGTCGCATCGAAAAAACTAACGGGCAAAAATTGTCCATCTTTTTACCCCTGATTAAACATTTATTTCTCCCTCTTTTAAATTTTGAACTATGTAGAAATGTTTATGCGTCCCACACTTTTTTTTTCAGGGGGGACGCTGATTTTGCGTGTTTTTTAAAAAACAGTAACTTAATGAATAATAGAAGTACATTTCAATTTTAACCTTTAAATAAAAAAAGAATGATTAAATGAAACAGTAATCAACCATGTAAATGTGAATAAATTTGTTTTAAATTATTTTAATTATTTAAATCCTGCCTAGAAATTGGTTGCTTTAAAATCACAACATATAATTTGAGAGAAAAGTCAGATTGATTTTCAGACAATTTATTTCTAAAAACTTGAGCTCGAGCAAGTTAGTACAGTAAGTTTTTCAAGGTCGCTATGGCGCTCTTGGTGAAAGAGAGAGGTGGAGATTGAATGAGAGAGGTGGAGATTGAATGAGAGAGATGCGACGGCGACCGTGCTAATATAATCCACCCCCTCCCCCTTCGCGCCGCCACAACGCGAAATTCAGGCAGACTGGTTATTATATTGATGACTGGAAATTGTTTATTTTTTTTCCGTTGGTGCGTACGTATTAGTGATAAAAGACTACATATTAGAACTCAGATAGCTAGAATGGAAGAAGCCTAGCCTCGTCAAATTCTCGGTAACACGGATCGTTGGCAAGCCCTTTGTTCATTCTTTTTCTCTTTGCAGCGGCAAATCCCATATCTTTTTTTATCACTGCAGCGGGAGGATTCTCATTCCAGCCTACCCACGACCAATTTCCGGTAACCTCTGTACACCAACAGATGCCATGTTCATTTTTTTTTTCATTGCAGTGGGAAGTCCCATGTCCTTTTTTTTTATCGCTGCAGCGGGAGGATTCACATTCTTTCCCTTTACAATTTCATACTGACGACTGGGCTCTGTTTGTTTTTAATAGTTGCGTAGGTATTAGCGATAAATGACTGTTAGAACACAGATAGGTAGAAGAGAAGTCTAGCCACTTTCAATTTTCGGTAGCTTCTGCGCCATCAGGTGCTTCCCAGATAGCACAAACTTGTCCAGAACACGTCTAGAAGACGTCATATAGACAAGCTGACATGTACATTAAACATCCAGGATTCGCCCAATTCTCGTCCATTTTACGTCAATATGGTACTATAGGACGCCCATATGACGTCTTATAGACATGTATATGGACGTAATAATGGACGTGTTTGTCTATTTATAGACCTTTTACGGTCGAATCCTGGACATCAACAAAAACCATTTAATAATTTTTAGCTAATTGTATCTAATGATTAATTTAAATTTATCGTTGCATCTTAATAACTAAATCTAGTTTTGTAAAAATATTCGTGCCAATCTTTTTTTTTTTTAACCAACCTTTAAGTACTTGCCCACTTCAGATTCGAACCCTTAATCATAGTCTTCACAGTAGAGTGTGCTAACCACTATACGCAGCGGAACTTGCTCTGATGCGTCAAAATGCTGAAGTAAAGATTTTTTAGTTTCGGACTGGGAACTTAGAAAAAAATATGCAGCTATTCGTTTTTGGATGTTGAGTCGTTAGAGAATTTTCTTTTTTTTGCATGTGGATAATAGTTTCTTTTTACACAATACCGCTTTTATAGGAAATAATAATACATAAAAAGTATTTTAAATTTCAAAAGTTCCCCGACAAAAAAAAAAAACCTCTAGGATTTAAAATGTTTTTAAACTTTTTTGGGGTAAAATTCAACATCAATAAAAACATAAAGTATAATAAATTCATGCGTCGTAAGTAAAGTATTGGTTAAAATGAAAATCAATGACAAAAAAGTAACTTTTCCATATTTTGTCCATTTCTGGACTTATACACACATCCATTTTATGTCGTATCACTAACATAGTGTGTATCATCTGGAATATGTCCATTAATGGACATATTCTGGATATTTTAAGTCTAGTTTTGGTCTATTTATGGACGTATTCTGGATTTTCCAGATTATGTCCATAAATAGATGTCTTATGGATGTCTATGTATAGACATCGATGTGTTATGGATGAGTTGGACCAGAAATAGACATAAAATGGACAAGTGTGTTATCTGGGTTTGTTCTTTCTTTTTCTATTTTGCAGCGGAAAGTCCCATGTCCTTTTTTTTTATCATTGCAGCGGGAGGATTCACATTCTTTCCCTCTACAATCTATATTTAAGGTAAATGGCATTTCTCTTTCATTGCAAAGGCAACGCCGGGCAGAGGCGTAGCGAGAGCATTATGATTGGGAGGGGAGAGCTGGAAAATATGCCAACTCAAAATTTGGAAGTTTTTGAAAAGTAACAAAGAGTCAATTCATTTTTTTTCCATCATTTTTTTTAAATAACCCTTTCAGTGTCTTTTGATAAAGCGCTAAAATAAATCTTTAAATAACCGAAATAAAATATATTAAACTGTGCACTGAACCATGTTTAATGGTTGCCAATACATGTTTCTGTCCAAACTTTCTGTCCTGAAAATAACAATATCGTAGCCAGACGGATTAAAAAAAAAAAAAAAAAAAAAAAAAAAAAAACCATCGTCATTTTAATAAATCAGAAAGTCTATATTATATCAATTCAAACACATTTTATAGAATAAAAATTCAATAAATGTTACAGAAAATGCAAGTAATAATAATTAAATTAGCAAAATAGCTCCATAATTTGCTTAAATTAGGTGTAACATAAATTTTTAAAAAATTACAATTTACATCTACATAATTATCGATCTGTCTCAATGATCTGGTTATTTAAATATATAGATAAACTTGTTTGCCTTTTATACAGAATTATACATAACTATATTAAAAAGTAATTTTCTCAGTAATCTTTTATATAGTACATGAAATGAAAACATCCTTTTAATGCAAAATTAAATTTTCACAAGTAAACTACAGTCAAATTAAATATGTACATTAAAATAATTAATTCAATAAAAAAATGTATGTAAATACAAAATTTATAAAAACGTGATAAATTTTTTAGGACAGCAGTAAATGTGTCTCTATTTTGAAATCATTTTTCAGGATTTTAACACCGAACTTTCACTTCCTTTTTCTACCCGATTTTTTAACACTGATTTTAGTTCTTAGAGTCTACCAAATTTTAAGTTTTTGCATTTTACACAGGATCATACATAAATATTTTAAATATATAGATTTAAAAAACTAATTAGACAAAAAGTATTTAAACACAAAATTTATAAAAGTAATGAAGTTTTAAAAATGTCTAGAACGGCAGTAAATGTGTGTTTTAAAATCTTTTTTTTTTTTAAACTAAATATTGAACTCAAAACTTACTAACGCAATCCTATTCTTACCGATTTTTCAACAATGATTTTAGATTTTACAGTCTATCAAATTTTATTTATTTATTTATTTGGATTTTTTTACAGAATTACTCATAAATATTTTTAAACATAGCTTTCACAGTAGTCTTTCATATAGTACATGAAATGAAAACATTCTTGGGATGCAAAATTAAATTTTCACAAGTAAACTACAATCAAATTAAAGATGTAGAGTTAAGCAAAAAACTAATTCAATAAAAATGTATATAAATACAAAACTTTCAAAAGAAATGAAGATTTTAATAAGTCTAGTTTGTCAATGAAATCCATTTCACATTTCATTATCATTAAATTGTTCATTTTGTCATCAGTCATTGTTGTCCGTAAGCTCCCTTGCACAAACTTCAATTGGCTAAACGTTCTTTCATTCGTACTTACTCCGTAACTTCCAGTTAATACCAGTTGACACAGTGTAAATGCTAATTTCAGTAGGTTTTTTTAAGTCACAGCAGTTTCTACTAGTGCATCCATTGATGACGCATTCTTATCTTTGCAAAGATCAAATAAAATCTCTAATTCACTTTTCAGTGCATGCATATTGGGTTTTGAATTCATGGGATTCATCTCAATTATGTTTTCAATTGCAGTATCTGTTAAAACATCTTTACTTCAAGGAAACTGGAAGATAAAATGAACGGGCAAAATTTTTGTCTTCATAGTAGAAACATTTTCTTGAAGGCCACTAGCTGTGTCTAGAACAGCTTTGAACACTTTTCTGAAAAACTGCTTAAATTGCAAATTTGCTTCAGGTTTCTCTAGCATTGTCAGATTTTTTTTTGGGAGCACCCTTCTTCTGTGATGCAGTTGGAAATCACGTTTTACATCAATGCTAAATTTTTCAGAAAATACTACAGCACTTTCGATCAAATCATCCATTCCATCAGTATCTGCATTAATTTCCGTAAGTCTTCTTGTTGTACTTTCTGTTATTGAAATGCAATCAATAACATTCAAATTAGGTGTTTCCAAAATTTCTGACAATACTTGTACCTTGTAAATTATGTTTTTCATAAAAAATCTGCTTACAATAGAATCAAATGTTTTCATCTTTTTGTAAAGACCATAAGCTTTTGTTTTTGTAGCAGAATCGACACCAGTTTGAGATGACATCTCTTCTAATAAATCTAATATAAGTTCAAATGATTAACAAACAGCTCTAATCGTTTCTGCTTTAGCCGTCCACCTTGTTCTAGAAAGATTTTTTAAGATTAATGCATTTTCAACTTCGGAAATTTTATTTTGCAACTGTCTAAATCTTTTTGCACTCGAAGTAAAAAATACATATAATGCTTCAAGAGTACCAAACATATCTCTTATTATTATGCTAGTGTTGCAACTATGCTCCAGAGCCGTATTGATTCCATGATCCTGGCAAGGGATGTACAAAGCAGGATGACCGACAATTTCTGACACTTTTTCACGGACTATGAGGGTTCAGGACAATCATCCAAGCATTGTGAAAGAACTAGATGAAATTTGCCCAAAAGGTGGCGCTGGGGGTCGTACCCATTAATTTTTGGCGCATGCGTCGTGTGCTAGTAGCTAAAACGTAAACAAATATCAACGGAAGCACCCCGCGGGAGATACTTACGCCGTGTGTCGTCAGAGGGCGCCCATGCCGTTAATCATTAAAAGGGGGTCGAATATTTTCCTTTCAGAGGCTGACGCAGTTTCGCCCGTCTGCCGCTTCCCGATGACCGTCCTAAAGCCTCTTAGTCCGTGCACTTTTTGTTGCACTCCTTTAAATTTTCCAGACATTGAACTGGCAAAGTCATATGACTGGAAAATCATGCCAGATGTATTAACTCCCTTTTTTTGTAGAATGTCACAAATTTGCTTGGCCATTCCTCACTTGTCTTATTTGTGAATTCTGCAAATTCAATCAAAGGCTATGAAGTTAGTTAAGATTTTTTGGAATTAATGGGGATAAATCAAGACTTTTGGGAGGGCCCAGTATGCTCAATGCATTCAATGTGATTTATCTTTCTAGATTTTATTTGTTGATATTAATATTTTTTAATCGATGACCTTTGTTACCAAAAATAATTTAGATTGAGTATTCTCTTCTTAAACTACGTTAATAATTCCCCTTTTCCCGCTCACCAAGTGGTCCCTATGACTTCATAGAAACAAGCGCCGCCCGTGCTGTGGACATCACTTGAAAGGGTTGTAAATTAAAGGAATTTTTTATCATATTATTTATATAGCAGCAGTATTTTTTAACTCAACTAGTTTAGCTCTGTGGTAAACTAGTGATTTGGACGTTTTACTGGTAACCCGTAAATTCAAAATTTCTGTTAAACTGGGAAGTCAAAATCAGATACATTTTCTAATTTCGTTAAGATGAAAAAATTCAAGAAATCGATTTTCTGTGGCTTGTGAAAAATTAGTTATAGTTTGTCCTTTTTGAGGTATATTTTCTGCGGCATTTCTTTTAAAGTATATGAGAAAGGAAAAAAAATTGAACTCATTTCCTTAAACATCTGGATAAAATCTGCAGAAAGGTGGCAGTGACAGTTCAAAATAATTATCGGAGGAACTGCCGACTGTGTGCGGGATAATTTAGCAGCCTGAAAGCCTGGGCACCCAGGGACATGTAGACGTTTTTTGGGAATGACAAACGAAGCAATGCAAAGAACCCGGGACTGGTACAAAAACACCTGCATTCATTAACAGCCAAGTATGGAGGAGGACTTCTATGGGGGTAGTTTTTTGATGGTACAGTGCCAAGGCTTGGAAAGAGGATGGGAGGAAGAGCGTCGGAGTGTTAAATAAAGGAGAAACACGTTTGAATCTTCCCTTCGGTCAAATCCAAGTCTGGTATTCATTATCATAACTGCCCCCCCTCCCAAAGTTTACTAAGCTGTTCTTTTTATACTCCTAAGATCGAAACATGACCACTGCATGTTTCGATCCAAAAGAGAAAATAATAATTAAAAAATATAGTAATAAAAATAATAAGATTCTGAAATTAATGTACCCTAAATACATTTTTTCCCACTTGAAATACAATTTTCCCCAAGTGACGAACGGGATTTTGCCAACTCGTATAAATTTTGGGAGGGGATACTCCCCCCCTCCCCCTCCCCCTTAGCTACGCCTCTGACGCCGGGCCACGCTGCTAGTTTTAAATAGTTTTATTTTGTGAAAGTAAAACTGTGATGACAGTCCCCAAATATAGATCTTTTTATCATTTTGTCCCCAAAAATACTCTGTCCTCAAATGTCCCCAAATTTAAAGATTGTACTTTTTTCCCCCTGAAAGTTTGGTTTAGTTTATTTCTTTCAGAAAAAAAACTGAAGAAATACGAAAAATAAACCAACTAAAAGCGCCATCTACTCAGAGAAACAATGAAATTCGATCTCTGAAAACGTTTGTTGTCATTGTGTGTGTAGCGTGTACAGACATTCAATAAAGTATCCGACTAAGCCAAATTTCCCATTTCAGTTTTGTTAATGATTAACCCATTTATGCCTAGTGTCCCTTTTTTGGGACAGAATTTTCGCTATCAGTCGAAAACGTTATTTATTTTTCCTAGCCTTTATTCACGAGTATTGAACCTCAACTCTACAAAATATTTTAACATGACCCAGTAGAATGTCGACATTTCAATTTTTATGCATAATGATTTTAAAAGAAATCATCCCTTGTTCAAGAAGTTGACATCAGAAATTTATCTATTATCGCTAGTTTTAGCAAAAAATCGAAGAAAGTCGCAAAAATATCTGGGCACAAATGGGTTAATGAAGAACCATGATTTTCATGAAGAACCCTTGCTTTAAATATGAAATTGACGTACGAAAATTTTCTTGCACTCGAATACTTTATTCAGAGGGTGTACAAAATTTCATGAAAAATTATCACAAAATGATCCAGTGTAAAAAGCAATGTCTTCTGAAAATTACAAATACTATTCCAAGAGTGAAATTTTGAATAAATTGCAGTATTTCAACATGATGTTCCTTTCATATTTCTGATTTAAATAAATATTTATAAATGAATGAAATACTTCCATTAATTTATTAGAAATAAGAATACATAATTGATATAAAGAGCTATTAGAGTTCATTTTTAAGTATCAAAGTCAGTCAAGATTTAAAGTATGGGTATACATGGTAATATTTTGTGTCCTCGAATAAGTCCCCAAAAATATTTTCTGGTGTCCCCAAGTTTTCAATGGATTCCAGGACAGGACAATGCTTGATTTGTCCCCAAAATATTGTTTAAAAATATGGTCGCCTTATCTATACCCAATGGGGAAGAAGGTTGCGTTCAGTGATTTAGAATCATGATTCGGATTCAAAACGCTCTTCAATCGGCGGCACTCACCGTCGTTTTTCCACTTTTACAGCCCCGTATAAATGTTTGGTTTCTGCTAAATCAGGTGGTACTGTTTTAAAATATTGTTTTGAACTTGTATTTTAAAGAAAAGTTAATAAACATATTTTCTTTCACAAAGTAAGTTTCTAAATGCCTTGATCTGTGATGGGTTTGTTAAATACTTTATTATGGCATTGCTTAAATTTGATTTTATAATTATTTGCAGATGAGTGCTAGGATTTATATTGGCAGGCTGAATTATGATGTCAGAGAAAGAGACTTGGAAAAGTTTTTTAAAGGTTATGGACGAATTCGGGAAATCCTTATTAAAAATGGGTTCGGATTCGTGGTGAGTTTTCAAAATTATAATTTACTTGTTGTTCGAGTTATGTTAATATCTGCATTTCTGTGTCATCTACGAAAAAAAAAAAAAAAAAAAAAAAAAAAAACCTGGTGCTATTAGTCGGCTGTCTTTCATTATTCAAGCAAAATTATTACTACCAAAATAAAGTGTAACAAATTTAAGTGTAGGTACGGTATTTCTAAGGGATTGGTATACGTAACTGTAAGACGAACGACACCGCGCTATTCCCACCAGGGTTGTACACACCCCGGGTTTTTTGTAAAAAGCCCAACCCGGGCAGGTTTTATTAAAAAACCCGGGGTTTAGGGTGCAGTAACCCGGATTTTGGGGGAAAAAATAATTTACCACAAAATTTTTGGTAACTTGAAAATTTGCACATATAGAAATGCAAACTTAAACCACAGACAAACAGAAAATTAGAGTTTGTCACAAAGGGAACTTGGCATTGCCTACCAAAAAATAAATAAATGCCTGAATAAATTAGCTTCTAAAAACTTTCATTGCATATGTTTTTGAATAAATAATTATTAGCTTAGATAATCATAAGTAATAGAAACTTAAATTTGACGTACCATTAAAATATCTATCTAAATCTGATGTACAAAATTCTGTGAATAGAAGTGTAGTAAAGCAAAACATGGATACATTTGTAGTCTTGAGCAAAGTTATCTTTAAAAAAAAAAAAAAAAAAGTATTATCCATGTTACTGTTTACTTCTCCCCTCTTAAAAAAAGTATGGTTGGTGTGATAAATTTAATTAAAATATATCAGACAATATTGAAATTAGCTTTATTTATTTTTCTTATATTGTACAAACAGAAATGTGCACTCTCACAAAAAAAAAAAAAAAAAAAAAAAAAGTATTTGAGTGTAAGTCGAATTTCTTATATTGGTTTCATTTATAAAGCATTGTTCTTCATAAAAAGAGCATGATGCAATATAAAAAAAATAACTTCTTATGTTTCAAGTTGTACATATTTGAGAACTAATTAGTAACTCATTAAACTGAAGTGAGAAATGTTTAAACTACATACTGACTTCAGGACTACATATACAGTCAACTCGCGACTTAGCGACCCTTCCTAATTTAAAGACAGGCAGAGTTGCCAACTCTCCTGATTTAGGCAGGAGACTCCTGATTTTTCATTGATCTCCTGCTAATCTGATTTAGGATACATTTCTCCTGATTTTTCATTAGTTGCTCATTTTCTCCTAATTTTTATCATTCATCACATGAGTAATGCGATTTTTTGAATTTGAAATCTTATTGTAAGTTTTGTCGTGGGAAGGAACCCTTCTCAGCATTTTCCCCTTTCCTGCAATCAAACTAGTGCCAGCACCACACATATGTTACATAATAAAGTTCGGACTTAACTGACAAATGTATAATAGTGAAAGAAATGCAGCTTCATGTTCTAAAGCATTGTAATTTCTATCTTTTTCCATCACTCTTAAAAATGATTATTTTTCGTTTGACATTGTTTTGTTTAATCCTCCAATGCCTTAAGAGTAAAAATTGACCCCAATTTTTAACTTTCCAACGTAACATTTTTCATGTTGCTAAATTTTTTACAAGCTACTGTCTACCTAATAGAAGACATGACCCATTTTTTTATTTTTTTTTTTGTCCAAAAATATCTATCTGGCAACAAACATCCCTTCAAAGAGGCTTTTTTTCTCTCGCCAAAATGTAGTTTCAGCTGATACAACCCTGATCTTTTAAAATTTAGTTTTTTAATTGAAAACAAGTCTCCTGATTTTTCACCTTGCCAGGTTGGCAACTTTGGACAGGGTTTTTAAAAACCCAACCCGGGTGGGTTTTATTATTGGGTATTTTTGGGTTTTATTAAAATTTTTTAGTACTTGCGTATTATCCCGGCAGTCCGCCAAGACAAGCGATTTTACACCAAGATAAATGCCGGAACACATGAAATTATTGATGGTTCAGCATACGATTGGCAACAGTTTGCCAGCATATTTGATGCAAAAATAGTTTGGTGGGAATGACTGACGGGATAACACATAAGTACCGATTTTATTATAGTACATAATACTTTTTGGATTTAAATTTTATAGTTTTATTTCAAACAAACAATTTTAGTCTAAAAGAAAACTTTCATTACAGAAAAATAATAATTCATTAATTAATTAAAATATAAAAATAACTTCAACTTTAATATAGTACCATCTTTTTCTGCTGATATTCATAAAAGGCTCCTAATTTGTTTTATGACCATAGATAAAAGCATTGGGTTGATTGAAAAGTCATGTATGTCATTTTGGAACAGCTTTAGTATTAGTCCTTTTTTGCAGACCTTTATTTTGGCAACATGATTTTGCCGCCAACCTGTAAACAATATGGTGGATTGGATGGCACTGATTTCAGAGATAATTGATCCATGCCGTTAACTTTGCTATGATTTATTTAATGGCTTTTAAATATTTTTATGAAAAAATAAATTATAAATAGAGTACAAGCTTGCATGTACATATAGATTCTGTTTAATAAAATTTATTTACTTTTTATGTGGAGCCCCCCCCCCCCCCTCCCAATTCATAGTTGCCAACTCTTCCTGTTTTCCAGAAAGACTTCCTGATTTTGAACTTTTCTTCTGTCTTACTGCAGGAAGATTAAATCTTCCCTTTTTTACTTTCCTGCCATTTTCCCATATTTACTGCTAAAATTTAAAAAATAACAAATAGGATATTTTTAAAGTAAGAAGTGCGAAGATTACAATTAATTTCACATTTTGAACACAGACTTTCTCAACTGTTACAAGCTGACCTTATCTTGCCCCTAGGTAAAGGCTTTTGAGAAAAAGCTTTTCTTTCCATTTCCCCCCCCCCCCCCATTTTCCCTATTCACTTTTTCATTTCTCATTCGGCAGTACCTATATGCATATGTCAGTCTAGTAGCATCAAGTAGCCCTAATACACATCTGCTGATTTGTTAAGCACCAAGAAAAGTTTGAAATACTAAAAACGCAAGTTGTGAGTAAAATTTAGAATTAACTTTTCATCTATTTTTGACACAAGTTAAGTACCAAGTGCTTATTTACTGAATTTTTAATAAAGCACAAATTAACAATAAACGCTGCCGATCATGCAAGTCCATGATCTTTAAAGAGTTGTTTCCCAAATCAAAATGATGAAAAAATATATAAATATGTGGGAATTAAATCTTCTTCTGGTTGTTTTTGTGGATGGGGGGGGAATTCATTTGCAAAATTTGTCATTAAAGCTTCAAATCTTTACTTGGGCCAAAACAAGCCGGTGCTGCTTCTAACCAGCAAACTTCAGATTATTTTATGCCTGTATAGTTTAAAAATTTCACAGGGAAAAAAATCTTTTTATTTTTTTTATCCACATCTTCCTGTTTAAGGCAAGATAGGTTGGCTGTTACGCCCCTTTCTCGTTTTAGTAGAATGAATTTAATAATGCAAACAAATAATATTCTAATGACAATACCTCACAAAAATAACATAAGTAAAAATACGACATTAAAAATTAAAATAAATTTTAGCATTCTGACAAAAGCATATGTAAGCAAAAGTAAAGAACTAGTTTAAATCATAACAAATATAAACAAACAATGCTTATCTTGCTTACGCATTGTTTGTTTAAACAATGCTTATCTCTTACCTTGATTAAAATCTCTCAATTATTATACTAGTGAAATAATAAAGTCGAAATATCAAATATTATTTCACAGTATAAAATATTAATAACATAATTATTTGTTGCTTCTACCCTTAACAAATAAACAAAAGAAATCATAACAAATATAAAACAATGTTTCTCATACCTTGTTTAAAATCTCTAAATTTTTGCAATATTGAAATAATTAAATCAAAATATCTACTATTTCACGGTATAAAATATTAATAACGTAATTATTTGTTGCTTCTGGGTCATTCCACGTCAAATCAACACACTGATTCAGACTTGATCTCTCAGATTTTCATGATTTTTGGTATGCAGCAATATATCACAGACTTATGAAAAAATACCAAATTTCAGTTATGTAGCACAATTATTTTTGAAGTTATAAAAATTTAAATCTTTAAAAATTAATGAAAAAAATTCATATTTTGGCACCTTTAGATGCCTATAGGCTGGCAACCAGTGATGGTATAAAGCTGAGAGTGGTCTCATTCTAAAGCTGTTGAATGGGGCTTTAATATGACATGCCACAAGATAGGGGTTACAATTTTAAAAATTTGAAATTTAAATTTCTCAAAAAGTGACAATTTTAAAATTTTCAAAAAATTATCAAAAATAGTTTGTCATGTCTAAATACACATAGCAAAATGAAGTGCACTGAGTGAAGGAAGCAGTGGCTATTACTTTTACATTATTTTTTGAATGGAGAAAGGTTTCATAAGCACTAACCGTTATTGAAAATCCAATCTAATGTGTAAAGCTAAAGTGTAATAAATCAGTACCTTTAATTATGTTTGTTTTGTCTTCTATCGTTGGAAGAAATCCATACATTTGCTCACTTCAACGTAGAGCCTCTTTCTTTTTTTGAAGTTAGTTAAAAAGATTGATTTCCCTACCAGTGGTTGAGTGTTTAGCGGAGATGAAGGGTGCCTGGTTTAAATCCAGGTCGCATCCGCCGATCTACACGTTCGGTGTATCCCGTGGTTCTCTGAAACTTTGCGTACATAGAAGTCAGGACAACTTAGAAAGACACCATGGAGAACACTCCTTTCGGACTAGATCCCTCAAGTGGGTAATTGACCGTAATCTTAAAAAAAAAAAAAAAAAAAAAAGTACGAAAAACGCATGGCTTCTTTTATGTCTAGAAAATCTGTTTTTAGAAAATCTGTATAGATGCGCATTCAAGTATTCTAATTTCAAATTAAATAAGTTTAAATGGAGCGCATCAAAAATGAATATAATTTAATAGACATAAAAGAAGCCATTCGTTTTTTGTACTTTTTTTTTTTTTTTTTTAGATTACGGTTGATTACCCACTCGGGATCTAGTCCGAAAGGAGTGCTCTCCATGGGATCTTTCTAAGTTGTCCTGACTTCTATGTACGCAAAGTTTCGGAGAAAACCACGGGATACACCGAACATCTAGATCGGCAGATGCGACCTGGATTTAAACCAGGCACCCTTCATCTCCCCTAAACACTCAGCCACTGGTAGGGAAATCAATCTTTTAACTAACTTCAAAAAAAAGAAAGAGGCTCTACGTTGAAGTGAGCAAATGTATGGATTTCTTCCAACAATAGAAGACAAAACAAACATAATTAAAGGTACTGATTTATTACACTTTAGCTTTACACATTAGATTGGATTTTCAATAACGGTAAGTGCTTATGAAACCTTTCTCCATTCAAAAAAATAATGTAAAAGTAATAGCCACTGCTTGCTTCATTCAATGCACTTCCTCTTCTTTTTTTTTTTTTTTTTTTTTTTTTTTACAAATGTGTATTTCTATTAGCCCTGTATCTCCTGATCCCATTGAGATCCCATAATAGAATTTTGATATGTGTATTTAGACATCACAAACTATTTTTGATAATTTTTTGAAAATTTTAAAATTGTCACTTTTTGAGAAATTTAAATTTTAAATTTCAAATTTTTAAAATTGTAACCCCTATTTTGTGGCATGTCATATTAAAGCCCCATTCAACAGCTTTAGAATGAGACCACTCTTAGCTTTATACCATCACTGGTTGTCAGCCTATAGGCATCTAAAGGTGCCAAAATATGAATTTTTTTTCATAAAAATTTAAATCTTTAAAAATTAATAACTTCAAAAATAATTGTGCTACATAACTGAAATTTGGTATTTTTTTGTAAGTCTGATATTTTGCTGCATACCAAAAATCATGAAAATCTGAGACATCAATTCTGAAAATCTCGAAAAATTGTGTTGATTTGACATGGAATGACCCCTTCTACCCTTAACAAATAAAGAGAGGAAGACAAAAATATTAACCTAAAAAGTACTGTCAAAAGAATGTTAATTCATACTAAATTGTAAATAAAGAGTCAGTATGAAACTAAACATCCATTTTAAATTTAAAAAATAAATAATAATACAGTTTAATTTAAAATAAAGCCATTAAAATAAAATCAAAGCACATCGTCATCAGCCAGTAGCCATTTTCGGAAATAAAAATTACCGGCTTTAGGATTACCATGTCTTAACTTCTAATCGCCAAGCAGCAGGGTTGCCATAAAGGCTTCCTTTGTCGCGCCAAAAAGGACTGATACTAAAGCTGTACTGTCATTGTTTTGTATGTCAGTATTTTGGATAGACTAAACTATTGAAGATAATACAAAATTTGGCATGTATGCGAGTTTCTTAGCGTAGGTGCTAGATTGGAAAACATTTTCCAAAATTCGTAACTTATGGGGGATAGGGGCCAAAACATTCTTTTCACATGTCCTACGTTATCTCAAAGAAGAAAAGAGACATTCATAAAATTCTTGCTGTAAAATACAGCCCTCGCGAATGCCTGAATATCAATTTCAGCTTATTTCAAATATTATTCTTCATGGAGGGTAGACTTGCAAAAAAGGGGGAGAGTGACATTTTTTTTTTTTTTTTCTCCTCCTTACAAAAGAGTATTTATAAATTTAACAAATACAGGTCCTATGCCTAGGCACAGCTTGTTTGTAAATCAATACTTGTTGGAAAATTATTTGTTTGAGTTCTATGTAAGAGAATGACATTACTTTCCGATCAACCCAATATGTTATTGTTCTCTTAGAAAAATGTTATTTTTGATTAGTTGTTTTCTATTATTTTTTAATTTGATTATTTTAAAATCTTTGTTTTTTATGTCAGTTATATTAATTTTCTAGGTAGAATAAAAGTCAGTAAACCTTTTGCAGGCCAACTTACTACAGAACTACTACTTATTTAATAATTTTCTTTATAGTTATTCATTTTTGCTTTAAAAAAATCTAGAATTAATATGTCTGATATTAAATTCCATATAAACAATGTATAATGAATTAGTTTTATATTTCTCAGTACTAAAGTAATGTAGAAACTAATACAATACAATACAGGATATTTTCCTGAACCTGAATTCATTCTTGAGATGCATGCTTGTAAGTTGTAAGACATATCCCATTCTTTTCTTATCAGGGAAAGGATTATTTTTTGTCATTATTCATATAATTACATATTTTATTCGTATTTGAAAACCTATTTATTAAAGAGATAAATTACTAAGTTATCCCTGCCTGCACTCTACACCTGTTCATTTCAAAACAAGTATTGCAGATAGTTAGCTCAAGGTATTATTTTTAAAAAGGTTATTGTTCTTTATGATGAAGTTGGAAAAAAATTATATAAAATTAAACTGGTATACTATTTTGGTCCTCTGATTCTGATATATGTACTTTTTTACTTTCCTACGGAGTCATTTTCGCAGTAATATTCTTCATGTTTTACTTATTATCTATACATATTTATCTAATATAATGTACTAAGTTATGTAGGTAATATTATATATATTTAATGTCAAATAACAAATGATTTAAATGAAAAAAAAAAAGGACAAATTTTGATAATGTTTAATAAAACCCCAAGAAACCTATTTTTGTGTGAGTTTTATTTATTTATTTTTAGTTTAAACCTACGCGGGGGGGGGGGGGGGGGTGAGTCTGAAACCCTGTTTAAAGACCCTTTAAGTCCTGACCGTTTTCCAATATCTTTTTATAAACTTTTGATGTAATGTCATACTTGCTGAGCTATGGGAAACATCCCTTCACGAGAGCTCAGTAAAATGGGTTTTGTAAGATATTACCAAATCTTATAAAATCCATTTTACTCAAAAAAAACAACCTGCCCTGGTGTGGAAATTGGGGGGCTACCCTGGAGCAGCTAATCTGACAGCCCTGATTCCGACTGACATCACCATGAGCCCGCATGCTATTCGGCTCTTTCTATAGTGTATTTTTAAGCTAATAATGCATTTAGAACTGTTTGTACACAGTGGAACCTCGTTAAGAGGAAAATGCTTAACACGAAATTTCTTGTAAGATGAAGGAAAACAGTTTCCCCTGTCATATCTAGCCTTTTGCTGTTTTATCGGTTAATACAAAAAGATATTTCCTAATCACCAACTTCGTCTTAACGAGGTTTGACTGTATTTAGACACAAAGAAAAAACTTAAATTTTGTCCGGAACATCAATTCTCAAAATGTATGTTAAAGTTCTTTTACTTTTAAAACCAGTTTAAATTTTTGCTAAAAGATCACATTAAAAGCTATTATTTTAAGCATACTTCAGAAACAACTTTATTAACCCTGTGTTAAACTTATGAGTATTTATACTGTCTTTAAATTTTTTTCAACCTTTTCAGACCCTGAAGACACAAAAATTACCTATACTGTCATACAGGATGGATATCCTAATTAATGCACACAGGAGAGAGAAAAAAATTTCTTCAAAAATTTGATTATCAAGACTTTTTATTTTATTTTCTTAATTACAAATTTAATCTCTATTATCAAACAAAATTATTTTTTATCAAATCTAAAAGGGTTAAAATCATAGTTGAACATCGTTAAAAATATCTGGGGGGGAAAAAAAAAATACACATGCACCATGCTGGTGTCAGAAAATTGAGAATTTGCAGACTTGGTCGATTATCTCTAGAACTACTGGACCAATTTTAATGAAATTTGATATGTAGCTACATTGATACAGTACAAAACAAGTAACCATTCAATAGTTGTAATACAAATGCATGATCTTGCGCAGTGATTGCGATAATGCCTCTAGCTGCACATTGCGTGCCTTAAAAATTCAGAATGCGCCTAAAGAACTTTGGAGTGTATGTTTGTTTTATGCATTACTTTTCCATATAAAATTTGGTATATTTTGATAAGTAATTATTATTTGCAGATTTTAAATTTAAAAAAATCAAATTATTGTACTAATTTTTGTTGAACTGACATCAATGTACCTAAATGTATAATCATTTATTATTTATATGTCAAATATGATTTAATTATGCACTTAAAAATTAGCATAATTGTTCATTGTTTTAATTACTCCTTTGGAAAAGAAAATACTTCTAAAAAGGCTAAGGAGTATTTTTACTCTTCTGAAAATATTCTAAATCACTTATCCTGCGTAACACACGTTGGAGTCGGAAGGTATGGAACTGTGGTTGCAGAATAAACAAAAAAATGGTTTAATGGGGGATATGGTCCCCTCTTACAGGTATATAGGTCGAGACCTATATATCTGTGATTTCATACTCGGAATAAGGCACTTAATCATTTCCTGTGGCCATTGGTCCAGCTTGTTCAATATTGCTGTTTTCATTCCCTGGGTGGTTCTTGGAAGGCAGATAGTTCTCGGAAGTCCTTGCATGCATATGCTTATGTATGGAAGGGTGTTGCAAATTGCAATTGCCCTCCCCAAGCGTCCCAGGCATGCTTTATAGGGTTAAGATCTGGAGACCTGGCTGACCAATCCATCCGGCAAATATCCTCACTCTCTAGAAATTCGTTGACCAGAAGAGCTCTGTGTGGCCTTGCATTATTGTCCATTAAAATGATCTCAAGACCAACTGCACCCCTAAAAAGGCGAACATAGGGCTCCAAGACCTCATCCCTCTACCTCACACCAGTTACAGTGCCTCTTTCTGTCCCTCTTCATGTTACACCTCTCCATGTCTTTCAAAGACATGGAGAGGTGTGCGGCCATCCAACATGATGCCTGCCCGGGCCATTAAATCTCCTCTGCCATAATGGTCGATTTCATGGACATTGGAGGGTAGGTAGCAGGTCCCTGGTTCTCTCCATATGAATGTATGGCGAGAATTGGTGTTTAGGCTAAACTGGGACTCATCAGAAGAGAATGGTTGCCCATTCATCCATACTCCTATATCTATGCTCTCTGCACCATGCAAAATGGATTCTCCTGTTTGTAGATGTGAATGGAATGCACAGCAGGTCTCTTGCAAACAACCCTTTCTTATGAAGTCTTTTGGAAACAGTCACTCTTGATACACGGGTTCCTGTGGCTGCATACAAGTCACAAGAGAACTGAGAAGCTGTAGTACTCCTATCATGCCTTGTTATAATGGACAAATGGTGATCTTCTCTGGCTGTCGTGGCTCTTCGACAACCTTGCCCAGGCTTTCTTCCGATGAATCCAGTATCTTGAACTGTTTCTATAAGTTACACACGATATTGAGCATTAAATTGAACTCTCTGCAAATCTGGACTTTAGATTGGCCAGCTTCTAGTGTCCCCACAATTCGTCGCCTCATTCCTTCATCTAAACATTGCTGGTAACTCATTTTTGCTGTTACAATTTGGAATTAACAGATTACTGCAAAATAACACATAGAAATTCACCATGGTGTGCTAGTGAATGAAATGTGTCTTAACTTGCACGCTCTTATAAAGCCTGCTTCTCTACTGGCTCTGCCTACATATATGCTTATGGATTTGACATATAAGATTTGCATTATTGTCTAGAAGCAGTGATTTTACATTCAGTTAAGTTCTTTTCATGAAATTCAATAAAATATGCAAATTCTCTTAATTTATTTCACCAATTGTGTGTGTGTGTGTATATATATAATATATATATATATATGTATGTAATATAGAGTTAGCACTCCAGATTAAACAGACGTTAATTGTTTTAAACATTTAATGACACTGAACTATAATACATTGAGGCACTAACACTTAAAAACATTCAGATAAAGAAATAAAAATAAAACTTTGAGAGAGCTAGCCTGTTCTTTTAACTTCAAAAGTTTTGGGAACATGCCATCTGCTCAAGTGTTGTACTCTGTACCTCATAGTAGATCCATCATACCTCATAGTAGATCCACTGGCGTTGCCAACTCAAAACTAATTGTCCACACATATACAGTCAACTCCGGTTATAGTGAACTTTCGACTGTAGTGAACGCAAATCGTTAGTCCCGATTCACTTACATTAGAAATGTGCATAGCATTTTTCGGTTTTAGTGAACATGACTCTGGTTATAGTGAACCTAAAAACTGAACTTCGAAAATTCTGGAAATGGCGGAGAGGAAGTTTTTCGATGTCTACATTCTCAAAGGTTGTCTGTATTGCATTCGACAAATACACAAAGAGATTATCAAACATCTGTTCCGAAATACAGGGGAATTGTCTAACATGGCAAGGGGGGGACGTGGGGGAGAGGGGAACAGTAGCGCACTAGAGAAAGGGCTTAGACTCTTGACCGCTGTGAAACCAGGAATTTATCCATTGCAGTGATGCATACTAATCTTTAGCTCTTCAATTCCCTTGCAAAACAGCCCAAGTCTTGTAGTGTATGCCTCCCCGTACTCCTTTTGTCCGATACTCTCAGTGCTTAAAAGATAAGCTCATCTTTGCCACCCTGCATGAAAGGCCGTGACACCCACATTTCCACAATGAAGAAGGTAGCAATGACAATTTTTAAAAGAAACATGCAACTTTTTTTATTCTCATTCTTGACCAGAAAGAAAAGACCACAAGCGCTTCAATCCAATTCATCAAACTGTGCCCCTTCTAATTGTATTCACACTTGCTATCCAGGGACTTCTGTAAAAGGGGATTAAAATCTTAGCCAGTTAGAACCAATGGCATTTTTCGGCTACTAAGCACTTAACAAAAAGTAGGTTACATTTCATGGTGAACGAAAATGGACTTCTCTCTTGTCCTTGAACGATTCCATTTTCCGTTCCTGGTGAAAAAACACAAGTTAAGGATTACCACTATACACTATTGCTTGACTGACTATAGCAATTTCCGGTCAATTGAATGAATCTCGCATATTATTGTAGCACTTAGGAGTAATAAGACATTAATACGATTAATTATGCTTGATTTACACAAACATTCAGTGCCGGGATAAAACACTGGTTTTTTTTTTTCTTATCTATATAATGCATTCCTTGTTCATATTGGGACACTTCACTTATAATGAACGTAATTTGCCAGTCCCCAGAGGTTCACTATGACCGGAGTCGACTGTATATATATAAAACAAGCACTTTCAGCATGTTGCTTTCTGGCCATCATCAGGTTTTCAACTGCTGGGTCTTCCTTCCAGCAAGAGCATCTGCCGATACTCCTCCGGACACACATGCTTCGGGTTGTTTGTTGTGTTGTCTGTATCTACGATATCAAACTCTTTGCGATAAAACCATAATTCTTATATTTAAAATTTGCTAATTTTTCTATGTTTTGAAATATATTGCTACTAGTTCTGTACAGGCAAGACAAAAAGGCCTGTGGATTTTATCTTCTATGCTGCTTTTTTCTCTTACGGGTTAAAATCAGTTAGTGATTGAAGTATCCTGCAATGTAGCATGTATGACAAGTTTTGAATGTCATAAATTTATTTCTATAAAAAGTAAATTTTGGGGTTTTTTTTAATTATTTTTTAAATGTATTTATTTTATATATTTTTTCTTCATTTCTAAAGTTTGGTTTCATGTTATGTCTTCCCTGATGAAAATGAAAATTTTCACTCTTGTTATTGCCTTTCATTCCTAACTTTTTTTTTTTTTTTGAGATGATTTTTTAAAGTTATAGTCTGTATACTAAACTCTAACTAAAGTATTTTGTTTTATTTACTTTTATGTTAAGGAGTTTGATGACTATCGAGATGCTGATGATGCTGTTTATGAATTGAATGGAAAAGAACTCTTAGGTGAAAGGTAAATTTTGACCACTTAAAAATTTCTTTTGGATATTTTTTAAAAAGTAGCATGTTTATCAGTTGCAGATTGTATACAATAATGTTTTTCATTTCTTATTTAATTCACTTTGATGATGCTCAACATGTTTTTAAAGTTACTTTGATTTAACCTTCTTCTCACTTAAAAAGAAAAATATATTAATCTAATGCCAAACTACTTTGCATTATTTTTCAGACATCCATATTGATTTACTTCTCACTATAAAGACCCTTAATGCAGTGGAACCTCAATCTGTCCTTCCCTCATTGACCGCTTTATTTCTATTATCCCTGCACAAATTGTATTTAAGTAACATTAGCAAAGCCTGCATGTATCATTTGTCTAAAAGTCGCTTTTCCACTTTCATTGTTGTAAAATTTTTCACCTGTATTGAATAAAATTGAAGATCAAGTGGATCTGTATTGTATACAAACTGTAAATGCTTCTTGGTACGATTTCTTGGGTTGGTGATATATGTAAAGTGTATGATGCGAAATTGAGTATTTCCAATCGTCAAGATGTTATGGCATGTGGTATCCTAGGCATGGAAGAAATTTGTGATGATGCATAAAATGAAAATGATGGTGAAGAAGCAGAGAATAATATTCATGCTGATGAGACTGAGCCTACAGATTGTCTGATGCAATAGACACTTTCAAATAATGGTATTTGAAACTGTGAACTTTAATATACCAGGGATGAGATTCTTCAGCATTTTAGCTGATTTCAGCTTTTTGTGAATAAAGAGGAAATCACTTTTTTGTTTTTTTTCCTCTGAAAATTCAGTTTTTTCTGTGAATTCCTGATTGTAGTTATTAGTTAACCGTGTGATATTTTTATCTTCTAGATGTTCCAATGTTTTTTCTTCTCAAAACTTCTTTCACATTAATTAGATATAAATATCACTTGTACAAATTTTTGCTCTCGTATGATTTCAGCTTTTTTTGCTCTTTTGCCAATCTCATCCCTGATATACAAAAATGAAATCACAAAAAAAGATTAGAAAAATATTGTAAATCTTGATTTGCTGTTCAATTTAAAAAACAAATGGGAAAACCCAACTTAAAATTATTGTTAAAAGGTTAAAATGTAATACGGAGGTATTCCCATACTTAACTTATAAAATTACTACCGCCTTCCTCCGGAGATATATTTCGGTCGCATTGCCCACGACCATCATCAGTCAGTCATCTTCCTCGTGGGAATGATGTGGCTTGTCATGCGCAGAAAGAACGGTGCGAAAGAAGAGGAGGCAGGAAGCCACATCATTCCCACGAGGAAGATGACGGACTGATGATGGTCATGGGCAATGCGACCGAAATATATCTCCGGAGGAAGACGGTAGTAATTTTATTAAGTTAACTATTAAAATTATTGCTTTTTTAAAATATCACTTAATTTTCTACAACTTCATACATTTATTTCTTTTCCAATTTGGTAACAAATTAGTATTTATTGGTATATTATATGCATTACATATATAGATAAACATTGTCTTTCTTTTCATATTATACCTTTAACCCACATTCATAATATTTTTCTAAGCACCCCATGAAAATCGATGATCGAATTTCTACTGTATTTGAACCAATCAATTTAATTTTCTTCAGATGTTTGTACTGTAAAATGAGCCAAATGTTTTGGATGTATTGTACTAAACAAGGAAAGCATATTTGAAATAATGCACAGTCTGTGAATAAGTAATTGTACTTTTAAATCAAAAAGACATAGCATCAACTATTGTAACACCATCAGAAAGGTACATATTTGTTGTTTAAAAGGCTCCCTAGTTCACTATAATTGCAGTAGTCACATTGGTTTCTTAAATTTGTGGTTCTTCAGGACATCTTAGAATAAACATATGAAGTTCCTTGCTAAATTTTCTGTTTTATAACTCTACAAAATATGAAAATATTTATTAACTACATATTAACCCATCAATCACGTTAAATAGGCATTGATCAAAGTTTTGCTGTTAAACTTTTTCAAATATGTTAATCTTTGCCATATTTATTAAATTTTGGTTTTAGAAATTCAAACTCTTACAGCATTTTACTATTACAAAAATTTAAATGTTCACAATATTCTATTTTAATTTGGATTTAGGATCTTTGTGGTTGGAAGTCCCTATTTACAGATGTTTTTATTTTACTACTTCCTCCAATTAAGTATGCTACTGGAGATGGCTTGTTGTTATATCTATAATTTTGTTACATGAGAAAAAACTCTGCAATTCTTTGTTTTATGCTGTGGATCATTACAGCTGTAACTGAAGTCTAAATTAGCTGAATTGAATAAAAAAGTTTTGTTAATATTGCCACTTCCCATTGTTAGATTTTTTAGTATCTTTTTAATTTGTGTTGTAGAGTTACTATAGAACATGCTAGAGGTTCTCCCCGAGGCAATGACATGTACAGGGATAGAAACAGAGGTTTTCGAGGTGGTATGCAAAATAGAAGACGTCAAGGAGGAGGTGGTGGAAGAGACAAGTAAGTTACTTTTTAAATAAGCTTGTATGTTAACACTTTAAATGATGCTGTCAAGTGCTCAGATTTTTTGGTCTCTGAAGTTTGTTCATAGAAGCAGTTCTAAAAACCTGAATGTTTACGATTTTCTTAAGGACCGTAAATACAAATGTTCAGTCCTGACATTTCCCTGACCAAAAATATGGATGTGTGTGCTCTACGCCCTTTTGAAAACTTAAAAATATTGCATATGGCCATAACCTGAAAGCATAAACATTTGTGGCCCCTTAAGTATCCAAAAAATAAGAAACATTCATATTATTTAAGGGGCATTCAAATCTTATGTTAATCTTGTAATCTTTATCTTGTTTCTTCTGTTAAAGTTAAAAGAAAGCTTTTAGATTATGCGTTAATGTTGTCATTTTTATATTAACTGTAAAAGAATTATGCTCAGGTTTTTGCCATGACATGACTTTAAATGTCATACATCATTAACTTGCCATTTGTGGGCTGTGGCTTGTTAAATTGCTTTTTTTATTGCAATTGTTATGCCTTAAATATTGAATATTTAGCAGTTCTGACATTCCACCTAATTAATGAATAATTTTTGACAGTTTTACTTTACATGTCAGAATCTAGTCTCTAGTTGATTTATTAATTACTTAATTTTTATATTTTTGTATAGATATGGTCCCCCAACAAGAACAGAATATAGACTGATCGTGGAAAATTTAAGTAGTAGAGTTAGTTGGCAGGTATGACAAGTTTAGATGTGTTTATAAGCATTGTACATTTTAATTATTTCAAGTAATTTTGCATGCTTTTGTTTAATATTATTTTAAAAACAAAACTACAGTTTTAAATATTATTTGCTTGAATGAGCCTTTAAAGACTTTCATCTGTCAAAATTAAGCTTTTCTAAGCTTCTTATATTTTATAATGTATGTAATTTCTTTTCTTTAATATAGTGTGCATGATTATTTCAGCATAATGTGATTCCGAGCTAGTGTTGATCAGAACAGCTTCTAAAAATTATCCATTTCTTTCATTCATAAGTTATCATCCATCCAGCCCGAGATCCCTAAAGGGTTGTGATGTTCGCTAACGGGGTGAAGCAGGCAGGGTGCAGATAATCCTGCTGTCCAACCATCGATGCTCGTAGCAATTGGATCGCTTGTGCTGCCTGCGAGACCATGGCTTTGCGATGAATTTCTCAAGGGATGCACTGAGGTTGGAAAGGCGACCTCGAGGCTCTTCACAACCAAAATAATGCTGCTTCAGTTTTCCTATATTATGGAGCCCTAGGTACACAAGGGTGCAGACCCTGTCCCAGCACAATCTGGTGTGCAGCAGGTTCTGGGTTTCTTCATACCCTAAAAGATTGGGCAAGAAATGTGAGATGTCCGTTGGACGCAATAGCCTACCGTCTTTCTCTTGACGTCACTGTATTTTCACACAGGTAAAGCATTGATTTTCGGTTTGTTTTTAAAATAATTTGTTCTGAATCAAACTCTGCACATTATTAGTATGTAAATATTAACGTGGCTAACTTAAAAATATGTAAATCCCAAACTCCCTATTGATATCTATAACTCAGGTGTTGGAAACAAGTTTTTGGACCCTGGAGGAATGTTTGTTCCTTAAATGTTGGAAAAGAAGAAAAAAAAAATTATGGATTCCTGTGTTTCTGAAGAACAGATTGGAGAGTGGAGAAAGACATGATTTTCAAGTATTTATCAAAGTTTTATCTTGAAGAGAGCAAAGTTCTGACGTGTGTGGGACGTATTCTCGATGTCTGCCAAAGTTTTAAGTTGAATACACAAAGAAATAGAAATTCAGTAGAAGCTCGAGATAGTAGCAGCTCATTTAATTTCCAGAATTCTAAGTGAGATATCCTGGTAGTTGTCACTGTTTGAAAGCATTCCTGAAGATATGACTTTGCCATCCAATCAAACTTCATGAGTGGTAAAGCTGGACTATATGTATTTCTACACAGCATCTTGCAGAAATATATTCAAGTAGTCTTCTAACTATAAGAATGTTACGAAATATAGAGAGTTTGTCAGCATTCTGAAAGCAGAATTTGTATAGATTCAGTTATTTAACCAGTATTTTACATCCTATATAAAAGTAATCTTCAATTAATTAGAATTTTAAGTTTAAATTTAAAAAAAAAGGAATTAATGAATTATATGAAGAATATAGTAAGCATAGAATTAAAAAATATGAACAGATCTGCCTGTATATAAAGTTAAAATTCCTAAAATTTTCTTTTTAATTATAAAAATGATGCACCGCTAAAAATATGTGAAGTATGGGTAAGGTAGGGGCATGATTTCAGTGATGTCTAAAGCTAATATTTTATGATCAGTTTTTGAATTTAATTTAAAAAAAATAACTTAAATGCTTCTTGAGTAACTGAAGAAGTACCAATTATTCTTTAGGATTGAAGTTTCTAAAAATGGTTTGTATTATTATTATTTTTTTTTTGGGGGGGGGGGGGTTCCCTGGTGATTAAATCTTACAAAAAGAAGCGTGAACAAAACCCCTTGGCTTTATGGAAATCTTAAATATTGTTAATCAGTTTTCATATCTTTTATCATGTTGCATGTGTTCTGTTTACATTTTTATTTTCTTTCTTGGAAAACAAAATATTTTTGCTACTTTTTCCCCATTCAGTTTTAACATTCATATTTTACTTTAATATCTTTGAAATAGGATCTGAAAGATTATATGAGGCAAGCTGGTGAAGTGACATATGCAGATGCTCATAAACAAAGACGAAATGAAGGGTGTGTAATTTAGAGTTCTAAGTAGTTCTATGTACATAGTTTTTACGATTTTTTAAATCTTGCTTCCTTTTTATGTTAATCTAATTATACTGATTTTTTAATTTCAGAGTTGTAGAATTCGCCAGCTTTTCTGATATGAAAAATGCTCTTGAAAAATTAGATGACACTGATTTAAATGGACGGAGAATAAAGTTAGTAGAAGACAAATCAAGAAGGCGCCGGTAACTTTTTTTTATTGTATTGTTTTTTTGCTTCCTCCTCCTATTCCTGTTTTTTATTTAAAATACATATAATTTTGTTTAAATGTCTTTCTTTTCATAATTTTTAATATGTATTTCAACAAGTAGACAATATATTTTCAGGACAGTAAATGTCCTGCACTGTTTGTCTATTTTAATTGAAGATGAAAGCGGATTTTGAGCTATTTTTCATAAAATCTTATTCTAACCACCTACCCACACCTTAAAAAAGTGGGATGTCTCAAAAATGTATTTCTGTCTTCTTGAGCGTAAGTAAAAAGTTTTCGAAATTATTGGAAGAGCTGTCTGCCATAATCTGACTTAGCTCTCAAGGTTGAATCGAATAATCTCTATTCTAAAAAACAGGTTTGAGTTTCGAATAAGGTGTCCAGATTCTGAAAATTCCGAGGAACCTGATAAGCTGACTTAAATTTCGAAAATCGAATTATTTTAAAAGATATTATTAAAAGACTGAAAAAATAAACATAATGGTTGCCGGATTTGGCATAAAATCATTCATTCCCTTGCAACAAAGCAATTCCAACTATGTTGAATCACGTAAAATTGACAAACATGAAGTAGACTTACACCCATTTTATGCCAAATTTAAAATCACATGCAATAAATAACTCAAAGTGTGTTACATAAAGTTGACAATTTTGAAATATTAAGTTCGCTTAGACAACAGGAGCTTAGAATTGGCGATTATTCGTTTCCTAAAACAAAATAAGTAATTGTAACATTTTAAAAACGACATCTTGATGGTTAGTTTCTCAGGGGGTGGTTATTTAGAAGATAGACATATACACCCATTTTATGGAAGTAAAATAGGATATTTAACATGGAATTTCTTTTCTCTCGCCCCTTTAATCTGCCCTTGCTGATTTTAAAAATGCCATCTTGGCATTAGGTACGATCCGTCAAAATGGTATCTTTCTAAGCAGGGCTAATCTAAATTGTGAGTGTTAGAACCCAGTATCTTGAAAATGAAAAATAATTAAAATGCAGATTATTTTAAAGCTGGTTCAATCCAGCTAGAGTATTTGCTACTAGAAATATTTGGTGATGTTAACTATGCCATTATAGCAGTTATAGTACACTTTAGATATTTGACAGTGCAGTGAGATAATATAATTCGTGGTACTAAATACACTAATCTGCAAAGGATTATGTATATGAAAATATGGATAACGGTTTTACGGGAACCTTACATGAGCAGTAATTATAGGTTGTGAGCATATGTAAATCGGCAGATAATGAAAAGTCGTCATTTGTGGCAAGCTATCCTAGCTGTTCTGTAGTTTTTATCAACAAAAACATATGAAGTACTGTTTTCTTAGAGTTAATTATCAACTATACGTATATTCAAGCTGCCAAATTACGAAAAATCGCCATAATTGGCTAATACGCAAGGTGTTCTAAGGGTTTCACATAACTTAAAATAGTGCGAAGTTTAAATTTTTATCTTCCTAGGAGTGTGCAAGAACCAAGCAATCTGTAGCTTGGTAACATTCTATCTGATCCAACCTTTGGGTTTTGTTTGTTGAAATTATGCCCTTTTTTTTTACGAATAAGCCTTATTAGGGGTAGAATGCTTCATATGAAAAGCGAGCGCAGCAAGTATAAGGGCCATGGCCCCTAGTCTATTCTAATATAACTTGATGCTAAAAATTAAATTGATAAAAAGTAGCTTAATCTATTTACATTTGAAATATTTATTAAAAAATGCATTATAAAAATTGTATACAAATTTCAAATAAAAATTTTAAATATGGTTTGGTAATTCTTACAAGTTTTATATTTGTTGCTATATTCTTTTACAAAAATTACATTTCATTGTTATGCGAAATGCTGCAAAGAAAGTCCATATGATCTATGTTTTCATAATTTTCCTCTAATACTTTTAGTCATGAATTCTAGGCCTTGCCCTGGCCTTTTTGTAATTTTCGCCAGACTAATTTTATTCTTGCAATTTGCTATATTGGTGATAGATTCAGTTGCATACACCGTAAATGCCAGCGTATAATGCGCACCTATAATTTTAAACTTCATTTTTTAATTTTTATGTATATCCTCCATATAACGCGCACGTTTTACTTTACAATCACAGACTTGCCCTATGGAATCCAGAAAGTCTTTTAGTTTGGGATATGTTCAGATCGCACTTAACGGATAATACAAAGAAATTAATGAAAGAGTGTAACACAGACATGTCAGTTATCCAGGCGGAATAAAACCATTAGTTCAGCCTTTATATATGTGCATTAATAAACCATTCTAAGGAATGCTGCTGACATCGTTCAATGAACTAATCAGTCTATCAATCCGAATTTTTTCGTCACGTACCTCACTTTCACTGATTTTATTTGTAAAAGCTCATTATAAAAGGATTAACTCCTATGGAGTAAAAAAAAAAGAACAAAAAACCCAGCATATGCTCTCAAATTACGACAGATACATAACAAAAACACAATATTTTACAGCTACAGTAGCTAGTATAGAAGAGAGCATGGGGAGAAAAAAAAAACAACTTGGTCAGCTGGCTCTGTTTATTTAAATCTTAAAGATTCCAAAGTGGCAGTGCGGAAGAAGAAGAAAAAAAATGCCCACATAAGAGCAGAAAGACTGATAACGGACTATTGAAATCTAGTGAGTCGTGACCTACTTTCCGGCTCGACATTCCAAAGATTCAACTGTATTATCTCAACGCAAGAGGTGGGAAGCAAAGAACAACACTCGATTTACTTTTTTATAACCATTCTCTTGTATTATTTTTTATTTTTATTATTCTTCCAACAGATTCAAACACATAAATTAAAAACTTTGTTTAAAAAATACCTAAATAAAAATAAATCTATGCACGTGCGTAACCCACCAGTTTTGCCGGTCAACAATTCTTTCTTATTTTATAAACTCAACTCTCCGGAATTTTCACATATCCGGCATTCGATGTTTCAGATTGCTTTAAAGAAACAAAACAAGGGAAAGTAAAAATGCTCAGTTTTTAGGCCATTCCGGTTTTGCTTTCACCCAAGGAGAGAGGAGAGCTCTTTCACCCCACGACCAAAGCACGTTCCTCAATCTGCTTTACTCCGGACTGTTATAAAGAAAATAATGACATACTAGCATAATTGTGTTACTCCTACAATTTAATGCCTTTTCCCCTCTTTTTTTTTAAATTCAAGCAAAATGTGGGAACGGTCACGAATTTTTGAAAGACCCTTTTTTCCCCCCTATTTTATTATGATGATCGGGAAAAAAGAAAGAGACTGGCGGCCATTCTGGATTTTGGGTCCTTCCGGATTTCGGAATTCCGGATAATCGGTCCTATACTGTACTTATATACCTAATATGTAATTTTTATCATTAATTCCATATTGGGAGACCTCTGACTTCATTTAATATGAAAACATGATTATTTGATATCACTGTGCTAAGTGCTAACATACATTATATACCTTTTAAAATTTTCGAAAATTTTGTCGTGTCGTCCCCCCCCCCCCCTTAATTAATTCTTACAAAGGCAAGTGAATGATGTGAAATTGAATTAGTCGTTTTTATAATTTTAATAACTTAAAAACTGAAAAGAATATTCAACTTGAAAATTCGGGCATGAAAGAGTTCTGCTTTTAAGCAGAAATCTGCTTTTTTCAATGTCTTTGAGGCTGTTTCTGAGATCGATGCAAAACCGTTGAGAAATCGCGACCGAAAAATGTGGGGGGGGGAGCGAAACGAACGAACGCCATTTTTCTCCTTCACAGTAAACAGACATGCGCTCCTAAGCCTACAGATCGTATCTATCACCCTAAATTATTGGTGCAGCGGAATGGAGAAAAGCGTAACTTGTTCCAATCGGCCGAATGACAATCGCGCAGGTTGAAAGTAGGTCACGCCTTACTGTTGAAATCGCCGAACTTGAATTACAGGATGACTGATAACGGCTGTTATGTGAACAACTTCTACTGCTACTTTTATTTGTCGTGTGTTTGGAATTGTACCGCACACGCATACCCTCCAACTGCTACGGATTATCCGTAGTTTATACGGATAAGTAGCATGAACTACGGAGCTACGGATGGTACGAAAAAACTACGGAATTGAGCAAATGTTTACTTTTTTTAGGGCATTATGCCTGCACGGAGGTGCGGTTTGCAACCCTAGCTGCTTTGTTGTGAGTCAACACTCCTGTGTGTCGGCACCGATCGTGAAAGAAGGGAATTCAACATTCTCCCTCGTCGCCGGCAGCCATGAGCGAACTTGTGTCGGCGAAAGTGTGGTGTGCGTGGGAAGGGGGGGGGGGAATGCCGTTAGCTGCTCCTTCTCTTGTTACGTCACGTCTCCTCTTGCATGTAAGCTTAGCTCTTTTGTGGAAGGAAAGTGCAGCGCACGTTGCTTTCTTTGTTCATATGGATCGTTTTTTAAAACGTGATAGTACTACTGATATTTTAAAAAACCTCTAATAATGATGTTGCAGTGTGTCTACCGCTCTTGAAAGTCTGGTAAAAGCCGGGAAATCGGAAAATGGGTCCGGAAAATTCACCAAAAGAATCAATTTTTTTCATGTCTTTGTTTTTTCTACACTTTCTCTCTAATTGTCAGACTGGAAACCGAAGGCAACTGCGATGCATTTTTCAGACCGCGAAAGCATCAAGCGATGCGTTTGTATAAGGAGGAGAAAATGGGGGACTCATCAATCGTGACGTGAGGGTAAAAGACAAATTAGCTTACTTGGTAACTTATATATTAGGACTGTATTTCCAAGAACAGTTAGTTAATTCTATCAGAAAGTACAACTACTTCTGTTTCTCAATTGATGAAAGCTTAATCCTGTATACTTTAGTCAAAATTGATTTAAAGAAGTTGTACAAAATATGCAAATATAAAGACAAGCATTGTGCAATTTCCTTAAGTAAAATGCATTGCTATCATAAAAAATACCCATTCTTCCAAAACAATGGGTTTTTTTTATGATGTAAAATTTAGCGATCGTTAAAAATCAGTCGTTTCTAGAATTTCGTATTTATCTGTAAATTTACAAAAAAATTTGAAAATCTTGGGAGGGGCTGAAAGCCAGCTAGGTAGGGCTCAGCCCCCGTAGCCCCCCCCCCTCTGGTTACGGCTCTGTAAGTGCTACTGATGAGGTAAAGGCCAATGTTGGAGGGTATGCGCACACGCTCTGAAACGCATGTGGGAAATTGCGTTCTTCGTTCATCAGTTTGTGAAGATGATCTTTTGTTAGTTAACCAAGATAACATAAATATGGATATTAATTTAAACAATGAGCATAAAGCTTGCTCAGTAGATGCGAGCGAAAAAAAATAAATTTAAATTTGAGTGGTTGAATAAATCTATTTAAGTCAAACTACCGGCAAAAGTTATGGATCATGAAGAGAAATAGAAATAAAAGTAGGGGATATATATATATATATATGCGATATAGATTTAGTAATAATTAGAGGTTATTTTATGAGAATTTAATGACATTACGTTTTACGACTCAACGTAAAAGTGTAGCAGTTAATGTTTCGTAGATGTATTAAATTAGTAACGTGTCTTCTGACCTTGAATTACAAGCCAAGAGCAAGCTGCGTTTAGTTTATTGTTTTGCATCAAAATTTGAAGTATTAGGTTGAATTAAAGTGTGCTTGGAGTTTAGTAAGAATATAATCTTTGATTACATAATTATTATTGGGGGGGGGGTCGGTATTGATTTTTATCCCTCTCGACACTGGTTTAGGAATGTCCTGATTTTAGGTTCAGAAAAAATGGTCACTTTAATAATAATAATAAATAAATGAATAAAATCAAAACTGCAATAATGGAAAAAAAAGAAAGTTTTTGAAAACATTTTGATTTCAACACTTTTTAATGTATTTTTATCATGTATAGAAAATGGGGGGGGGGTAAATTTTGTACTATCGTTTTTTAAGAATGGAGTGATATATTACTGGAAGAAATTACTGTACAAAAACAGTTGTTTTTCAATCTGTAAGAATTTGGTTACCTTTTTTTCCACCATAAATTGACCCTTCTTATAAGAATATAGTGTACTGGCTGGTGAGAAAATGTATACATGCATATATATATATATATATATATATATATATACATACATATGTATTATATATACACATGCGTAATATATATATATATATATATATATATATATATATGCATGTATACATTTTCTCACCAGCCAGTGAGACCAGACCAGTCTCACCATATATAATTTTTTTTTCACGTTAAATTTTGTATTCGGATAGAGTTCAGCTTTTTTGATCAGCTTGCACTTTCATGCCTGAAAATTGAACTTTAGGACAAACTTAACTTTATTAAGAGTTTCTTCGTTTAGTCATTCAAGATTCTTAGCAAGGTAACCACATAAATTTTTTATTAACACCTTTGCCTCTTATGCAAAATCATTACTTAATTAAGCATTGTCTTGCCTATTTTGTGTACTTGGGTGGTTGTTTTTGTTATAAAAAGAAACAAAATCCTCTTTTAAAAATCTTTAGAAGAAATGTTGTTGCTAACTATATCTAAGTTACTTTAATGATATAGATAAGGATAATTTAAAAAGTTACTTAAAAACTAATTAACTATTTTAATATACTTTATTAACTTAATTAATCCTAACTAATATTATAAATGCGAAAGTGAGTTTGTTTGTTTGTTTATGACGCTTTCACGCCTAAACCGCTGAATTGATTAGGATGCATTTCGGTTTAGATATAGATGGGACCCTGGAGTTGGTTATAGGCTACTTAGAATTTTAGATTTTTAATTACTTTTTTAATTATTAATTAAAAACCGTTTTTACGTTGCCATGCTTGGCGAGTTTCGCCTGTATCATATGATTCATGTTTTGAGCTAACAAGAATGTTATTACTTCAATAAATAAGCGCGCGTGCATCTGAAAAACATTAAATACCATGGAAATTATGCCAGTTTTATGCCAAATATATCTATCTCATAATAAAAATGAATATTCTCCAGACAAATCTACAGAAAGCAGAGCTTTGAAAATTTGAGCATGCCTGGACACATGACTTCGGTAAAGTGTACCTGAGGCTCGGATATTTTAATTACTTTTCTAACTTATTAATTAAAAACCGTTTTATCGCGCGCACTAAATGATTTATGCTTTTGAAATAAAGCAGAAATTCTATTTGCAAAATCACATGCATTTGAAAAACATAAATAAGTATGGAAATTATGTTGATTTTACGCCAAATTAAAAAGCATAAATAAAGAAAAGTGTATTTACATATTATCCCGGTGGTCCGCCAAGACGAGCGATTTTTTTTGCCGAGATAAATGCCCGGCACATGAAATTATTAATGGTTTTGAATACGATTGGCAACAGTTTGGCAACTCATTTGACAAAAAAACAGTTTGGCAACTCATTTGACGAAAAAACAGTTTGGCAACTCATTTGACGAAAAAACAGTTTGGCGGGAATGACCGCCGGGATAATAGGTAAGTACCAAGAAAAGTCCAGATGTGTTTCTTAAAGTTCGTAAATTTCCAAATCCTGCAAATAATATAAATGTGTACGTTTATGTGTTTGGATGTTTTTGACTGAATCACACAAAAATGGTGGAAAAATTTGTAATGAAGATAGCTTATGCCCTGGATTAACATACAGGCAACCTTTCAAGCATATAGCATTAATAATTCTTTTACAAAGACACTCAAAATAATGCTAATGCATTGCGCTCTATGGGAAATTTTGTAGCAACTAAACCTATTTTAAAACTTTCTTCACTGATTGAAAATCCTAGGCCTATAGGGTCCTAGGCATATATGGAGAATTCCTCTGTGTGGAATTTTCTAAGGTATCCTAGCCTGTATTTTTGCGAGGTTTTTGAAAAAAAACACGGAAAACTGCGAGCGGCTAGGTCGACAGGCGCGACCGGTATTTGAACCTGGTACCTCCCATCTTCCAAGTTTGAGAGCAGACTCCTCTTAGACACTGGGGGGACCATGAGTGTTATAGACTACCTTTTATGCATATATCACAAATAGTTCTTTTACAGGGATACTCATAAGAATTACATTACGCTCTATGTGTATCTCTGTAACTACTGAACCGATTCCAAAACTTTTTTCACTGATAGTAAGCTACACTATTCTTGAGTATTATAGGCTAAAATTAATGCACGTAGCGCAAATAGTTCCTTTACAGGAGCATTCAAAATAATTCTAATACATTACGCTCTATGGGTATCTCTGTAACTATAGAACCGATTCTAAAACTTTTTCGCTAATAGAAAGCTGCACTATTCCTGATTAACACAGGCTAAAATTCTTGCATATAGCATAAATATTTCTTTTACAAGAACACTCAAAACAGTTCGCAAATACTGTCGTAACTGTCTCTATCGCCAAATGCCTGAAAAAATCTAAATTTAGTAATTTTACTTACTCTGTTATTTTAAATGAAGTATACTACCATGCATTATACTTCATTTAAAATAAGTAAAAAGCAAATAATATTTAAATGCAGTTTCTTTAGTCGCAAACATATTTGTTATTCACACATGCTTCGTTTCTCTCGGGACCTAATTCTAAAGCCGTCGCGGGTAGCCGCTAGTGTTAAATATATTAATGAAAATTAGTAATTAATTTATCCATAATGAATTGTTTTACTTAATTTTATAAAGTAAAAAAGTTTATTTATTTATTTGCAAATTGGAAGTTTTTATAAATTTGGATTTGTAGTGCCCTTTTTAAGAAATGTAATGCCCTTTCAAAATAATAATGCCCTTTTTTTAAATATTTGCACCCTGCCCTTTTTCCCACCTAGAATGAGCTCTGGAGAGAGGGCAGTACTTTGTCTATTATATTTAATGTCACTAATGTGCTCTTTAATTTTCCTTTTTGTGACACCAATGTAATGGCCGGGAAGGTTAGAGTCTTTATGAATAAAGTTTATTTTATAGACACCAGCTGTTTTTAAAGGGTTTATTTTGTCTTTATCGGAACTAATCATTTAAAGATATTACGATTAGGTTTTATGGGGATTCTGATATTCATTTTAAGTGCTAGGTTGGAGAATTTCACGGCGCGGCCGCAACAGTAGGGGATAGGATGAGAGAACGTAGGTTTTCCTTTCTGAGCATTCCTAATGAGGTTGTTTCTTTTTCCTTTCTTTAATTAAGCGGGACACGATATTTTTGGGGTAATTAGTTTCTTGGGAAAGTTGTTGAATAAATTGCAGTTCTTCTTTGAGAAGTTATGGTTGGAACATGTTTCAAGAGCTATTAACATTAGAACAGAGTATTGAGATTTTATAGTTAAAGGTAGTTTTAGATGAGAAGTTGACTATTTTATTGTTATTGGTAGGTTTTCAATAGACAGTAGTTTCAATATTGTTTGGGGTGGTTCTTATTGTTTTGACATCGAGAAAGTTTAAGCTATTGTGTTCTTCAATTTTGATAGTAAATTGTATATTTTTATCTAAAGAGTTTACTTAATTGAGAATGTTACCAAGGCTATTGTTATCCACTATTGCAAAAATGTCATCTACATAGCGAAACCAGTATTTAAAGAGAGCGTGAAAGGTTTATATGATTATTGTTTCTAAATTTCTCATCTTCCACTCTGTGATGATCCCTGAGATCGGGGAGTCCATAGGCACACCTTTACTTTGTTTATAAAACTTACTATTAAATTGAAAGTAAGAGTTATTGAGGATGAGGAATAAAGCATTTTTAAGCGTTACGGTTATATTATTATTGAAGGAGTTCTCTATTTCATTGCCTATTGTGTTAAACATTTCTGAGGTGTCTTTTGAGGGATATAAATTAGTTACATTGAAACGGAATCTGAGAAGAGTATACTATTTAACCGTTTTAAAAAATCGTTTGTGGAGTTAAGGGATGAGTTTGGTATAAGTTGTTGTAATATGGTCTTTAGATATTTTTCGAGAAGGTAAATGGGGCCTTCGCATTTACTAACTATTGGGCGGAGGGATGGGGGATTTTGTGGTCTTTAAATTTGCCAAAAATACGTGGGGCGAAAGCAGTAGGATTAATTAATTGTGATGGTTTATTATCGGGCCAGCTTCCTTTGCTTATAATGTCGTTAAGATTATTGTTAAGTTTGGTGGTATGATCCTTATTTAGAACGTTAACGTCAAGTTTATTGATTGTTTCCAGCATTTTGGTTACGTAATCCTTTCTGTCTAGAATGACGATTTTTGCTGTTTTATTGGAACTGAGACAAGTAATCTGGGTTATCTTTCAGCGTTTTAAGGCATTTTTTTATCTTCCTGATCCCTCCTATCTTTTTTAATTTAGAAAGTTCTTTTTGGGTGAAAAGTCTTATTTTTATTAGCATAAGGTAAAGGTTCTATTGCAATCTCATATGCAGCTATTGTATCATTTAAGTTAATATTATCGTCTAGTGTGTATTTTGGACCAAGGTTTGGAGTGTCTTCCTGGTGTTTATTTAATTTAAGAGAAGGGAGGTTTATAAATTGAGGATCGTCAGATTTCGCTATTGACTTGCTTACTCCATATTTATTAATCCAGTGTCTAAGTGTTTTTCTATGTATTGCTTGTAGTTAGTGTTTTAATTTACAACAAAAGTAATCTTTTTTTTCTGATGAGGTCCTCAAAAGTAGGGTAGTTAAAATTAGCTTTTAAGAGTTTCTTGGTTTCTTCTATTTTATTGTTAAGTTGGTGAATAATAGCATATTTTTTTCTTATAAGCTTTTTTAACAATTTATTTTCAAAGCTTTGTGTCATTACGGAAAGAGTTAAGTAAGAGTTTATTATTTATTTGTAGGCATTTAGGGATTGTGTTACGTTGTTGACAATCCTTCAGAAAAAACAGGTGTTCAGACTCACATGTATGCTGTTTTTATAGCTTTTTGAAAGATACGTATAGGTTGGACAAGTTATCGGTGTTTAAAGTCATAATTATAAAGGTGATTAAAAATAAAATCCTATTCATATCATATAGTGTAACTAATTATTCAATATCAAAGAAGAAATAGAAGAGCTATGTGAATTTAATACTTATTGCAATGTTGAGGGAGGGACCGTCAACACACAGCGAACACAGACACATGCACAAAATCAAAAAAACCAAATAGGTAAAACTCTTTAAGTTTTTCAAATTTATAATTGCCAATTTCTAAGTGACTAAGTTGTACATCAGACTAAGGTAAATATTTAGTTTTATTTTCGTTTACAGATACCTAAGCTAAATCTTTTATCACTTTGTTCCAATACCATAAATGCCAATTTAAGAGCCGGTACAGTTCGAACAGCAATGTCACTATCATCAGAAGAGACCAGCATTTGAACTGACTTAGTATAAATATTTCCTCTAGTCAGGGTTAGGTTTTAGACGTGAAAAACTGGTTACTGAGATGACATGTCAAAAAGTGTCTAAAACCTATGTGCATGTTATTTTTATTTTAAATATCAAAATTAACATGGGGGGGGGGAGCTAACATGGCATCCAAGTCTTGCTCTCTCCAGGAGGTTTAAATAAGAGTTATTTGTGGAATTCCACTTTTTAGTTTATTTTGTAGGTCTGCAGATTTTATTTTATTATCTTTTCCCCCTCTCAAGTCAGTAATTTGTGAGGTTTTTCCTATACTGTAAAAATAATTTGAAAAGCAATAATCTGTATCCTAATTTCAATCTTTTTAAATCCATCTTGAGAATGGGGAGGGGGAAATATTAATTCTCTTTTTTTAATCTCCAATGCTTTAAGAAGGAAAATGAACTCCTATTTCATTTATATTTATTTCAAAGACACCAGTAAAGGAAAAACTTCATTTAAAAGTGTTAGTTCAGATATGAATGAAAAGGATGTAGCAAAATTGAAGTATAATATTGAGAACAAGAATATTTGATAGTGAAATATATATATTTTCAAAAATGGAATGTTGGCTGGTGTGTATATGGATCTAAAATATATTTAACATTACTGGGATCACTAAATTTCTCAAGTGAATCATGTAGAAAAATTATATGTATTTATGCATGCAAAATCTTTTGTGGGGGAAGCAGAATTACTGTAGTTGAAAAATTAGTTGTAGCAAACCTACAAAGAAACTTTTAAACCCTTACCAAATAATGCTGCACATATAGAGCAGTGCAGAAATGTAGTATGATTTTAAAGACTTTCATCTAAACAAACTTAGCATTAAAAATCTGCTATCACGCAGACGCATATTACCAAACCTTAACATTCATTCGGAACCTGCATTTTGCTTCCAAACATAGTACCCGGAATCGAGATCCCTGATTGGTTAGCTCACTGACATCATGCCTGCCCACCGAATTTGAAAACTGGCGACTCTGTACGGCAAAATACTTATGTATTAAAATGATTAATTATCATGAGATGAAATACCAGCGAAATAAACATATAGGCAGCTTGAAGTAGTTTTAGATCATACGCAATAAAAGAATATACGATTAAAATTAAGAGTGCATCACGAATCTTATTTTAAACCTTATTTTCCACTGGTGCTGCCATCTGTTATATAAGTAGACTTATGACACGTTAGTACACTTTTCATAGACGATTTTTCAGAAAATTTAAAAAAATCTCTAGTCTGTTTTCAATGTGTGTCTATAAAGTTTAATTTAATTAAAATTATTATAAACTGAAATGATTCGCATAATACAATTATTCAAAATTTATTTAGTAGAATTTTTTCCCATAAAAGTAGGCATTATTTTTTGAAAAATTATGAATATCATTTCTTGAGTAATGGTATGTACTCTAATATTGATAAATGACTTAAGTTACAACTAGATGCATGATATTTAATTAATTAATAAAAAAGGGAATATAAATAATTCATTGCATTTTTTGTTTTCAATTATTTAGTTATAGTGCAGATATTTTAAAAATTTTGCAATTTATAAAACATTTAACCACGGTGTGCGTATTAAGTATAATGTTGGATTTCAAGTCTATTTCACTGATTGAATTATTTTAATTTACATTGCGACTTTTTTAAAATTTACATTAAGGGTTTTTGTTTGTGATTTTTATTTAATGAGGTTCTTAACATAATTTTATATATTCCAAGATGTTTTTGTTTTTTCTTGGATTCTTGAGGGCATGCATTTTGGGTTTAATGCCTTTTTTTTTTTTTTTTTTTTTTTTTTTTTCATTTATTGCTGAAGGTGTTGGTTAACACTTTAAAAGCACTTTAAGCCTCACTCTCTGTCTAAATAATGACGCAACATTTTATTATAAGTTAGATTTATCTCCTTGTATCTCTTTTTCAGTGTTGATTAGGGATTATTCCTGATATTTTTCTAATGTGCATTTGTTCCTATTTCTTTTTTAAAAAACATTAAAGCTAAAATGCTTTTTAATAAAATCGTAATCCATGATTCAAAAATAAAGAATTAAAATACATGCCCTCAAGAATTCAAGAAAAAACAAAAACATATTGGAATATATGAAATTATGTTAAGAACCTCATTAAATAAAAATCACAAACAAAAAACCTGAATGTAAATTTTTAAAATATCCACACAATAACTGCAAACAAAAAATGCAATGAATTATTCAAATTCCTTTCTTTATTAATTAATTAAATCTCATGCATCTAGTTGTAACTTAAGTCATTTATTAATATTTATAGTACATACCATTATTAAAGAAATGATATTCATATTTTTCAAAAAATAATTTCTACTTTTATGGAAAAAAATTCTACTAAATAAATTTTGAATAATTGTATTATGCGAATCATTTCAGTTTATAATAATTTTAATTAAATTAAACTTTATAGACACACATTGAAAACAGACTAGAGATTTTTTTTTTTTCTGAAAATCGTCTATGAAAAGTGTACTAACGTGTCATATGTCTACTTATATAACAGATGGCAGCACCAGTGGAAAATAAGGTTTAAAATAAGATTCGTAATGCACTCGTAATTTTAATCGTATATTCTTTTATTGCGTATCATCTAAAACTACTTCAAGGTACCTATTTGTTTATTTTGCTGGTATTTCATCTCATGATAATTAATCATTTTAATACATAAGTATTTTGCCGTACAGAGTCGCCAGTTTTCAAATTCGGAGGGCAGGCATGATGTCAGTGAGCTAACCAATCAGGGATCTCGATTCCGGGTACTATGTTTGGAAGCAAAATGCAGGTTCCGAATGAATGTTAAGGTTTGGTAATATGCATCCAGGACACTTAGTGCAGTGGTGGTCTTCATACCCATGGTAACTTCTGCTGAATTTGAAGGCTGTCTGGAAATGGTTAAAAAATCTTTAAAGTATGTAGGTTAGTAAAAGGACGTGCCAATCTTATGAACAACTGTGTTCAGTATTCTGCCTGACCAACTGTTTAGCAAAATAGTTAAATAGAATATTTATTGGCTGAATATGCTTTAGTAAAAATTTAATTTTCTTGGAAGTTTACATCTTTGAAAAAAGTGTTATCTTTTTATTTTTTTGCCCTTATTTCAGACCTGATTGTTTTCTGTGTCTACCCTAGATTTCCGAGGGTTTTTAGATATTTTTTTTTTTTTATTTTAAATTCCAAGGGTCTTCAAACATTCTTATCAAGTTTTTGCATAACTTAAATTTTCCAGTAGTGTTCTAGAAAATAGCTCTTCTTTCTGGTATTCTGTTCAGAAAACAAATCTTGATTTCTATGAAAACAAGTAAAGTGGGAGCCCACTTTTTTTGATTAAAATTACATCGGTTAAATTACACAAAAATTATGCTTGAGCTTTTCAATTTCAATTCTACTCAGGAATGACTATTTTTTCTTTAGCTTTCCTCTGTTTAAATCTCTAGTGCAATAAGAATAAAAACAGGCTCCTATTGTATATTTGTTTCAAATTTGATACAAATTTGTGATATTAAAATGCACTTACAAGTTTTAAAAAGTTGATAGTTATTTTTACCTAAAATATCTATCTGTTTGTGAAAGATTTATTCACAAACAAAACAAATCATTCAATTTCATCAACTATTGTAAAACAGTTAATGAAAATTATAACATGCCCTCTGAATAATTTTAACAACATTTATTCTTGAAGCTTGTTGCAAAATATCTTTTTTTGTGATCATTTGGCAAATTCCTTAATTCAAATTATGCGCAATTAAATTTCGGGTTGTTCACTTTGATCCACAATCAGGTCTGCCTTATTCAGTTCATATTCTGTGTGACATCTAAAAAAAAAATTTTTTTTTACCTTCCTGTCATTTAGATCTCGCTCAAGATCAAGATCAAAGAGTCGTTCTCGCTCTGACAGTAGAAGCAAGAGCCGTAGTCGTAGCAGAAGCAAATCTCGTTCGATGTCCAAATCTAGATCCAGATCAAAATCGCAGTCAAAATCAAGATCCCGTTCGAATTCACCTTCGAAAACAAGATCTAATCATTCTCTGAGCAAGAAGGAATCTCGCAGCAGAAGTCGAAGCATGAGCCCTATGGATAAGGATCGCAAGAGTAGGAGCCGTTCAAAATCACACCAAAGTCAGTCCAGGTCGCGTTCAAAGTCCTGTGAAAAACGATCTCCATCACCTCTTCAGAAAGATGAAGATGTCAGTAATCCAGCTGATGATAAAAATTAAATTGTGAAAATTGCTAAGTAATTGATATTGTCACTGTAAAGCCTTTTGTTTTGGAAATGATAACTTTGGGCAAGAGAAAATATTCCTATCATCCAGATCTAGTATATTGAATATCTGTTTGAGGAATAAGCAAAATATTCTCTTTACCCGGTGATGGCCTTTTTAATTAGCAAGTTTTGTAAGTAATCTACAGGTAGCACAGTATGTGACTTTATTCCCTTTCTACCATATGTGATCTGTATAAGGAATTTTTTGTAAGTAGTAGTATAGTAAGAGGTATATGGATTTAGAGCCATAACCTGTTCTTTTTTTTAATTTCCCCAACTGTTTGTATCTGAAACTGACCATGAACTTAGCAATGCTTAAAGATATAAATATGCTAATAATCCATTAGCATAACAATAATCCATTAATAACAATTGCCACTGAAGTTTGGTTAATGTTACAATTGTCTACACTAGTTTGAAATTTAATTGGTTAGTTTACATTCTAATAGCTGGCTAAAGTAAATACATTAATCACTGGTAAATTTTTTTAATGTCCTTCATTGTCCACTGCAGTTGCTGTACTCACTGATATTTTTAATGTAAGATTTTTTTTATAAAACAGTACTATGCAAAGATTTGTTTGTTCATTTTATTTTATTTTTTTCCGATTTCAATATTACTGTGTCAGAAAACTAGCTGGGTAAACTAAGTGAATTGGGATGTCTTTTATGGCAGTCAAAAATGCAATGTCATATTCACAATTTGTGTGATTCTAAACAGCTCTTGGAGGTTACACTTGTTTATTTTCCCTGAAATTAAAAAAAGTATTTTCTTCTTAAGCACAGGCAATTGAAATGGAGTGTTTCGGGAAAGAAACATGGGTAGTATTAATGCATTTGTTAGAATGATATAGATTAAATAATAAACTATGTTAATTAACATTTTGTGCATATTAAAATAAGTGTTATATTCATCATTTTTTACCAAGAACCTTACAAATAACTAAAAAATAACTATATTCCTACATTATGTTAATATATCCGGGGGTGTTTTCAACAGAAGAGATTACCTGGATGATTTTTATGTTAGCAAAGTTTAACTAGTACCACATTTTTGAGTCTGTTCACCACAGTAATGTACAAACCCATTAATGTTTTTTTTTTTTTTTTTTTAATGATTTAATTTTTGTGTTGACAAAGGACTTGACAGCTGATTATAAAGAAAGACCCCAAAATTTTGTTAATTGGCATGACCTTAACAGCATATTTGATATGGTAAAAAGACATATTTTTTTAGGAGTATTGTGAGAAAAAGGAGAGAGTACTGGTGGCTTAGCCAATTATTAAAATGGACTAACCTGTTAATGTTCAAAATTTTGCATATTATTTTAGAAGGAACTTAGAAAATTATAAAAATGTGCAGAAAAGAGAGTGATTATACAGTAGAACTTTTCAAACCGAAGTTGCTGGGACTCTACCATTTCTGAATCATTGAAATCCTATAATTTGAATTCAAAATCTTAAGAATCAGGTAGAATTTTCAAAAAAAAAAAAAAAAAGCACGCACCTTTCCTGATAAGAAAAAATATATCAGTGAAATTATACACAACAGAAAGATGTATTTTTAAACAAACATGATAATTTTTCTTTAAATTTAACTTTGTACAGCATAATAGGATTATTTTGAGGTTGAAGGGTATTTTTTTTTTTTTTTTTCTCCCAGATTATAGAACTCCTGGTGTTTGAAAGTCTGAATTTGAGAAATTCTACTGTACTTCATTTTTTAAAAAGGCTGCTGGAAAATCACCTAGACAAAGAAAAATAAAATCTAGATGTTTTATTTTATAATTAATGGGAATTTATGTTTAATTAAAAAGATGAAGATTCCTTAAGAGGCAGTAGGTTGAGTGCTAGAAGTGTTGATCCAAAACTTTCATTGTTAAGAAGCTCAAAATAGTAAAAAAATTATATGTGCATTTGCATTGTGAATGCATTTCTTTCAAAACAATTTGAAAAATTATTGTAGAACTTAATTTAACCTTGTTGCTGTTTGGTTTGAGTTTTATTAAGTCAAACCAAATTATAAATATTAAGTCAGATTATTATATCTAAATCGCTAATACATATAAAGTTCAAGGTTTAAGCAGAGTTTAAAATTTTCCTCGGCAAAAGAGCTGAAATGAGAGTAAAATCTTTAACAGAATGTCATAATGCTAGTATGCCTATAAATTTAATCCTCACCCCTTTACCCGAGATGTTTGATTTTTATTTGCAGATTTAATTTTTTGAATTAGACCCTAGAAACTCACGTGAATCTTAAAGTATACTATTAAATGTGTACATAGCATTGAATCAAACTTACTTCCAATACTTCTTTTGGAAAATTGCATAACTAACGAAGAGTGAGAAGTACCATGTTTAAAAGATTACTATCTTGGGAGTTAGGGAAGACTAGTTACTTCAATATAACACAATGCCTAATGTTAATTTGGTACTTGTGTATTATCCCAAGACGAGCGATTTTTTGCCAAGATAATTCCTGTACCCATGAAATTATTGATGGTTTGGAATAAGATTGGCAACAGTTTGCCAGCACATTTGACGAAAAAATGGTTTGGCGAGAATGACCGCTGGGATAATACGTAAGTACCGTTGATTTTTTCCCTTTCGAGTACTTTTGCAAAAACTTCTTGTTTTGTTTGCATTTTTTGAAAAATGCAACTGTATTAATTCTTCTATAGTGTCTCAAAAATTAGGATAAAATTTTCCTATTATATAAATAAATAACTTATCCAGATCACATAGAAATATCTATTTGCATTTCCCCCCACCCCCCTAGTGTTTTTGGCTGTTAGCCACTCAAGCAATATAATTTGATATTTCTAGTCTTATAATTACTGTACGTTTTGTTAATTTTTGCATGAATACAGGGAGTCAATGCAAACAAAAATTGGATCCATTTTGCAGCCCCTTTACAAAATTACAATCAGTTAAAACGGCTCCTTCACAAAATTACGTTCAATTAAAATAGCTCCTTCACAAAATTACAATCTATTAAAAAGGCCCCTTCACAAATGTACAATCGATTAAAACTGCCCTTTGTTGGCATTTTCCCCCTACATTTTAATCTGTTTTATCAATTACTTTAACAAAAAGTAATTTAAATTCGTGAAAATTCACAAAAATGAGACTCTGGAAAAAATTCCTGAATCGACCCCTGGAATACAACTGTGAATTTACAATTGCCTAGTATTTAAATATGCCAGACAAAAAAGTCTGCCTTTTTCCCTCTTTTAAAGCTCAGCCATAATATACTGTTGTGCATATACTATGTTTTCTACTTTTTTAGTAGTTTGATTTGAGTGTACAGTTAAATTTTATAAAATCATTGTTTTACTGTTAATTTCATAAAATATTATTTATCATATTACTCTGCAAGTATGATTTTTCTTCACTTTTGTAAATATATTAAGTCAATAAAAAAAGTCCTTTGTTTATTCTTTTCTTCAATTTTCTCTATAGCAATTTTTAATAGTTCATGTAATTTCATGCTAAAACAAGATATAAGGGACATATTATCCATCCATTTATTCTTTTCTTAAATTATGGAACTCATTTCAAAAGTAATGCACTAGGTGGTTCTACTGCATCCTGATAGCAGAGTTATGGAAAGAAAAAGTTACATCAGTTGCAATTCAAACTGAGAAAAGAGCAGGTTGCAATCCATTACTTTTATGCATACAAAGCCGAAATTGTCCATAACCTGCTGAGAGTTTAAACCAATTAGCACCAGACTATTATCATCATGTTCTCCAGTTTATGTTGATGCAAGAAATGATAAATAAATTTCCGACATTTGTGAGGTGTTTCTATTTTTAAAAATATAATAAAACAGTGAAAGATTCTTATTTTACTTTACTATATATATCGCTGAGTGTTTCGTGGAGATCAGATTTATTATTTGAGAAATTAAAATAGGAAAATTAATTGATGCTTAAATGTTTTAGGGACAGTTTAAGAATAGGATGACATGACCAAGAGAATAAGACAACGGTTTATTTCTTAAAAGCAATGAGGGTCATATCATAAATTTTACAAATAAATAATTGATATAGAGGAAATAAAGTTTGAAGGAGCTACGATTGCATTTCAAGTATTGAATTTCTTTTATGGAGGATTAGTCTACTATTGATAAATCCAATTTTCATAAGACTTTGATTATAATGAAGTTTAACAAAAGTATGTTCTACCCTGTTACATATGCATAAGCATTAAAATTAATTTGATTTTTCTAAAAGCAGTGGTGGTATTAGACTTTTCGTGATGAGGGGACAAAAATATACAGGGTGGTCTAAAAGACAGGACAGAAAGTAAGCGATTGTTGTGGGAAAAGACTAGTGGAAGAACATGAAACCTATTTTATTGAATAAGATATGAATGACATTTAATATACAAGATGCTTGAAATGTTTACCATCCCCGACCATAGTATTATGAAACCGTTCCGAAACTGTCATAACACGCTGGAGTGTGTAGGAATCAGATTCATCAATCTCACTTCTAATGGCCGATTTCAGGTCCTCCAATGAATTAGTGGGATCCCTATAGGTTCTGTCCTTGATGTAACTATAAGAAGTCGCATGGATTTAAGTTCATACTGTATGGGGACCACTCTGTCTCTTGCCCCGTGAATTTCTCAGCATCAAATGCTCACCAGACATCGTTTCAAGCAACATGAAGATGTCAGCAGTTCTATGGGGATGAGCTGCATCCTGCATGAACCAGTACCAGCCTGCCAAATCTCTTGCTGTACAGTGTCTCTCCCTTAGTGGCCGGCAATTTTGGACACAATCCCATTGCTTTCGTGAGCATTTGTAATGATATTTTGGATATGCTTAATTGTGGGATGCCTGTCGAGTGGAAGTGGTTGACTGATCTTCCACAAATGTGCATACACACTCCCATTGTCATCAATAAAAACTGTGGATTTTTGTCCCAGTAGATTCAAATCTGGCTATCAACCTGTAAACAATGAAAGTCAGTGCGAGATTAGGACCAGAACTTCAGCCATCTGATGGCTTCAGAAACACTGCAATTTTCGAGTGCTGTGACTTGCTGAGTGATCACAACTTCACTAAGTGTTTGTTTCTTTTCGAACTCTGAACAACATGCCCGTCTAACGATGACATAACTTCAGTTATTCTTGTAAAATTTTCCTACAATAAATAATCATTCTTCCAAGGTCAGTGATTCTATGTTGCTTCTTCTTTATTTCCGGTAGTCAAGCATTCACCCATAGTGTCAATATATGGCTTACTACAATGCGAAAGAATTATACTTATATCAATACATTTGAAATCATGAACTTAAAATACTTTCTATCATGTTTCTTGGACCACCCTGAAATATATATATATATATTTACATACATATATTCATAAATACATACGCACGTTCTTCTGAAAAAGTGCAGATTATTTTTTAAAAATCGGGGACTTTTAAACTTCTTTGATATTTTCTTATCTTGTATCCTTACCACCAATTTTTTAAAACATTAATTATTCCTTCAGGCATGAAAGAGTTCCGCTTTTTTCAATGTCTTTGAGGCTGTTTCTGAGATCAATGCAAAACCGTCGAGAAATCGCGACCGAAAAATGGGGGGGGGGGGGGGCGAGCGGAACGAACGAACGCCATTTTTTCTCCTTCACAGTAAACAGAGATGCGTTCCTAAGTCTACACATCGTATCTATCACCCTAAATTATTAGTGCAGCGGAATGGAGAAAGGCGTAACTTGTGCCAATCGGCCGAATGACGATCGCGCAGGTTGAAAGTAGGTCACTCCTTATTGTTGAAATTGCCGAACTTGAATTACGGGATGACTGATAACGGCTGTTATGTGAACAACTTCTACTGCTACTTTATCAGTTTGTGAAGATGATCTTTTGTTAGTTAACCAAGATAACATTATAAATATGGATATTAATTTAAACATTGAGCATAAAGCTTGCTCAGTAGATGCGAGCGAAAAAAATAAATTTAAATTCGAGTGGTTGAATAAATCAATTAAAGGCAAAAGTTATGGATCATGAAGAAGAAATAGAAATAAAAGTAGGGGATATATATATATGCGATATAGATTTAGTAATAATTAGAGGTTATTTTATGAGAATTTAATGACATTACGTTTTACGACTCAACGTAAAAGTGTAGCAGTTAATCAGGGATGAGAATCTTCCGCGGTTTGGTTATTTCCGCGTATTTTGCTTTTTTTTATTTTCCGCGTTTTTAAAAAGACATTACTTTCCGCTTTTTCGTGTGTTTAAGTTCGCGTTTAAAAATATTTTCAATGCAATTTTCTTTTTTAAAGATGTATTCGCCGAAATACATCTTGCTTACCGATATCAAGACCGTATTGCTAGCCCCAACACGTATTCGTCTTCGGCCATGCTTATTGCGTATTCAAAAATCTTGCAGGATTGGAATCCAAGGAGAAGCCTTTATGATCCACTCCTCCAAGCCAATGGAAGCGCTGCAACTTGCTAAGCATGAGCGCATCGAAGAAGTATGGGAATATTCAATGAGGAGATCAAAAGTCGAAAGACCCTCCTTGAAGTTTGTTCCTTTCGATAAGCGGAAGCGCTGAATTTTATTACATGTTGTGGTTTGATCCGTTTTGCGGTTTTCTGTCCTCAGTTATGGAAAGCAATCATTTGGATATCATAAACCGCATTAACGCTGCGGAAATAAACAAAGAAAATCACAATTAAGACTTTTTTACAATCTGCATTTTTTTTTTTTAATTGCTTTCGTAGTGAATTAATTTTGAGGCATCAGATAAATCCCACAACATGCCAAGCTTAAAACAAACAATTATTCTCGGATGCACGCATTATGCATTGTCAGCATAACAGCTGGCCCGTCCGGTGGAAGAGGAAAGAACTGTTTACTTTAAAAGAAATGAATTTCTCTCTCCCTCTCCCTCCTCTGCCGTTGACCTGACCTTCCAAACAGTCGTTTATTTATTTAATAATGTTCCTCTTTCTAAATTGAAAACATTGTTTATATTAAATCGTAGGTTCTTATTTGGCTTCCTAAATCATAGGCGTTAGCATCACGCAAACGCAAGGTTTTTTCTTTGGAAGTGTGCGTGGGGGAGCGCGCACATAGCATATTCTAAAGTAAAAATAGGCATGTTTCTTTAGGTTAAAAAAAAAAAGGTTTTGGAATGAATGGTTTTCCAAACAAAGTTCCGGGGGGCACACGCCCCCCGTCCACCCCACCCCCCCTCTGCCCGACGATATGCTTATGTCTCAACTTAGCAGTAAAGTACTTTTAAATAGTCTATGAGAAGTAGGGAAGGAAGAGTTCTTAATTTAACACTATAACTGGATTTAAGCCATCAGTAGTTGTCAAAACTGCTAAATTGTTTTGTAAAGCTAGGATTTTGTCTTGACTGTAGATTTTGTAAAATTGATTAAGATCATCCTTTAAATAATGATAACCTCTGTTTCATTATTGAATGTTCTGCATCTAAAATTGCACATAAATGTTTATTAATTTTAATTTTTAAAGATAATAAAAATTATAATTTAAATAAAAATATTTTAATAAATAATTGTAACATATATATTGTTGATATAAAATAATTGTAATATATATATATATATATATATAGTATATCAAAAATGGGCATCACGCGCTTGAACTTTGCTCGAAGTCGAAATTACGTTCACGCACTTTTCCTCTTTTTTCATATTTGTGTATTCTCATCCCTGAGTTAATGTTTCGTAGATGTATTAAATTAGTAACGTGTCTTCTGACCTTGAATTACAAGCCAAGAGCAAGCTGCGTTTAGTTTATTGTTTTGCATCAAAATTTGAAGTATTAGGTTGAATTAAAGTGTGCTTGGAGTTTAGTAAGAATATAATCTTTGATTACGTAATTATTATTGGGGGGGGGGGGCGGTATTGATTTTTATCCCTCTCGACACTGGTTTAGGAATGTCCTGATTTTAGGTTCAGAAAAAATGGTCACTTTAATAATAATAATAAATAAATGAATAAAATCAAAACTGCAATAATGGAAAAAAAAGAAAGTTTTTGAAAACATTTTGATTTCAACACTTTTTAATGTATTTTTATCATGTATAGAAAATGGGGGGGGGTAAATTTTGTACTATCGTTTTTTAAGAATGGAGTGATATATTACTGGAAGAAATTACTGTACAAAAACAGTTGTTTTTCAATCTGTAAGAATTTGGTTACCTTTTTTTCCACCATAAATTGACCCTTATAAGAATATAGTGTACTGGCTGGTGAGAAAATGTATACATGCATATACATATATACATACATATGTATTATATATACACATGCGTATATATATATATTTATGTATATAATTTTTTTTTCACGTTAAATTTTGTATTCGGGTAGAGTTCAGCTTTTTTGATCAGCTTGCACTTTCATGCCTGTTCCTTGCTCTTTTTTTTTTGCCACTCCCCCCCCACACACACACACATCAGTTGGGAACTGCTTGTCTAATTAATAGTCAGTATTGCCTAATCAAGAAGATGACACACTATCTCTTTCTAATCAGCAATAAAATGTAATATGGCGTGTACAACTTTCATTTTGTCAAACATAGTGCAAACCGTAGACATAGGTCTGTGGAGCAAGCAACCTCATTATTCTTCCTTCAAACCACCTTACTTTTATTCTTGAAAATAGATATACAGTTTTGTTCATAGCTAGGTTGAAACCTACTTGTATTTTTGTTGAGGAATTAATAATAATAAAAAAAAAGGATAACAAACCATAGGTTTAGTTTTTTTTTTTTTTTTTTTAACTTTAATGGCCTTTTAAATGACACTATTAAGAAATGCTCCTGGAAAAAGAGCTCGGACTCTGGCTCGTCACAGTAATGGAAAATTTTCTGCATATTTATTACATTTTTACTGTCTTGGCAATGAATATTTAAGTGAGTTCTGAACCGCATCCCTCTTCTCTTCCCATACCCATTAGAGATGAGACGGGCTCTGTAATTCACAATTGCGTTCGGGCGAGCTCGAGCTTGTGAAAAATTTCTCCTTTATTAAACATACTTCTTGAAATATATTTAAAAAAATGATTGGAATGAGGAAAACAAAAGTATACTTAAAAAAAAAAAAAAAAAAAAAAATAGCGCCTAGAAGGTGCGTGAAGCTCTTCGGATATTTCAGAACGCGGCTTAAATTGCTTAGTTAGTCATGAGAAATGACATTATTTGATAAACATGGATATATAAAGAATTAGAAAGTGCATTGAGAGTTTGCAACTATATTTGTCTTTAATTTGCACAAATGGCAAAATTCATTGTATTCTATCAATGAAGTAATTTTATTTTTTCATTTTTAATCTTTAGCTGAAATTTCGGGCTCGGGCTCCGACTTAAATAATATTACTCGGGCTCGGGCTTCAAAAAATGAGCCTGAATTCATCTCTAATACCCATATCATCTTGTTTCCTTCACTGAAGTATAAATATATCTGCTTCCCTTTCACGTATTTTAAAAAATAAACATAATACTACAAAAATATTTTTTACTATTGCAAAATTAGTGCAATTGTTTTTTCTTAAAAATTGCCTGGCAAATTAATCAGTAGTCCCCTGTGGAATGACACAAAGTTTCCCGACAGGTGGTCAGTGCACCCCTACCCTTATCTAAGAGTTTGATAGTACATATTAGTTAAAGATAGTACATATTAAACATACAGTTTAAAACTTCTGTAAACTTTTAAAATAATGGATAAAATAGAATATATACACAAAATTGTGACAGTTCTACGTAAAGAAATAGCATGCATTTGCAATTATAGATTTATAGTGCGATTCTTGTTTAAATATCCTCAGGGGGAAAAAAGTTAGTTTTTTTACATACAATTGTGAAATTTAACTTGCATGAAGAATACCATAAAATTCAGTACCTTTTTTTTTTTTTTTACAAAACCTTTAATTTATTGTTTATCTGTAATTTGTTATATATCCATCATCAATATTTAAGGAAAAAAAATTTAGGCTAGAACTGTTAAAAATTTGGGCTAGAACTGATAACCATACTTTTAAAACCTCATAAATTACTAAAATGGAAATATATAGTATATATACACAGTAGGATGGTCACAAGTTATATGGGGGGAAATTTTTTTTAATGTTATTTTTTGGGGCACCCCCCTAAAAGTTGCCAATTGACTAGAAAATGAGATTGGCAAAGTTTTAGCTCAATTGTATATTAACCCGTGCCGCATCGAGGTTGAATTCTTGAAAAATTAAGATTTTTTCCAAAAATACCTAGTTTTTCCTTCATTTAGTATAAACTCAATTAAATAATATAAATAATATAAAACATTTAGTATAAAATTTGCTCTACAGACCCGGTTCTTGTTTTATTTAAAAAAATGTTGTTGCTTTGAACTTTTACTCTCAACAAAACCAATATTTAATGACATTCAGTGTTTTTTAGGTCAGTTTGTAAATCGTACCACCAAAATCTGCATTTTTGTAAAATTAGTGAAAAAAGGAAAAATTAAGAATTTAAAGTAATTTTGACCGTCTTTTGTATTATTTGCATAAAAAAATAAAAAATCTGGAGTGACTCCACTCGACTTTCCGAACACTTACGATTAAGATCATTACCAAGCATTTAAATAAATTTTAATCGATGAATAATTCAAATATATATACCAAATTGAAGCTCAATCGAATGTACCGTTTAAACGCTAGCGCACTTTCCAGAATTTTCGACCCATAGGCACAGGCGTAGAGTTATATGGGCCCGTGGGGCTCGAGCCCCCCCAATAAATTGTGAATAGGGGCTGATCCCACCCAATAATTTACCACTAAATACAGAGAACTAATTATACTAACATAAAAAAAAGTATTTCGCGCCATTTACAAACGTTTAAAAAAAAACCTTTACTTGTACTATTAAAAATTTTCTTCTTTTGATTTCAATCGTGATTTAGTATTCATTGTGACGCCATGTAACGCACAATATTACTATAAGCTGCCCTCGCCAGGCTCTGGTTAATTAAAATTAGATTATTCAAGTATGAAATGAAGAAAAGTTCAGATGTGTCTAAAATGCACTATCTCATCGAAAATGTTTTTTTTTTTCTCCTTTGCTTCTTTTTTTAACTTATAACATGGTAGGAAGATACTAACATGGATACTTACCTTACAGAGGTGTAGAATTCTATGGATCCATAGAGCTCGAGCGCCTCCAATAATTTACACTTAAGTCATAGCTGCCAACTACTACGGATTATAATTAACCACTTTTAGTATATTTTTTAATTATTTTTTTTCAAAATAGAAACCAGCTTGTGCGCGCAGCACAAAAATTTTGCTATATTTTAAGCCGAAAAATCATGTAGAAAAAGTGGTTAATTATGTTCCTTACTAGTTGACAGCTATGAGTTAGTTATATGTACGTGAATCCGTGGCGTAGCCAGAAATTTTTCTTGGGGGGGGGGGGGGGGTTACGACTTCTGCAACTCATATATATGTATACGGGTGTATGATAAGGGAGTGAAGAATATACATTTTGTAAGGCAAAAAATTCCTCACGGGGGTTTATGACCCCCTAACACCCCCCCCCCCTTGGCTAGGCCACTGACGTGAATATATGTGGTTGTAGGGCCCGCTCCCCCCCCAATAATTTTGAAAACTTTACGCTTATGCCCATAGGCCATAATGTAAAAGAAATCTTTGTCGTAGCCCTGTAGAAAAACTATTCTCTCAAAACATTCGATATCGTCATTGGCATGCATGCATGTAAATTTTCAAGAACAAAACTGCTGTATTTCTCATTTTTTACTGATTGTACGTAAGTTTATCTTAAAGCCATATCTTTAGGCATAATTTTAATTCTGTAATACTTTTACTGTTTATTTTTAAATGATCAATTATTTTTAAACACGACATCAACGGAGAGCGTTTTCATTATTTTGTTCGCTTTGTTATAATTACTTTCTTTCAAATGAACTATGTAAACACTAAGGAGTAAATTATGACGGGTTGTTCAGCCTTTGGATGTACCAATAGAGAAGGCAGATGCTTAACTAACATATCGTTTCATAGGCAAGTTCAATTTTATTATTTGTTATTGTAACTTGCGTACTACATTCACTTTATTGTACGACTGTGTCTTTCAGTTACATCCCCAAATATGCACAGCTGAATGCATGTTCTATTTTAGCATAATTATATTATTAGTAATGAATATCAACATTCTGTATCACTTCTGTTTTAAGCTAATTTGTTCTCGTCGTTTAACAACTTTTGTTTGCTTAAATTTTTTTTTCTTCCTTTCCTACTGTTATCATATTGTATTAGGTAATCAAAAAAGATCACTACACAAAAATATTGGTAAATTATCAGGTTTATTAAACTATCCAGGCAAACACTTAATGTTTACCATTGAGAAATGCATAAGGTTTCATTTGTTTAAAATAATTTTTATCAGATTTTTGTTCACACATTTGCCTTTTTTAAAACCATATTTAAATCAATTTGTTCTGCAGTGTAATTATTAAGCTTTTTTTTATAAAACCATCCAAAATAATATGAAACAAGTTTCAAACTGTATAATCATGCGTAATAAATTGTATTTGTAGACTATTTCATTTTATTTCACAAATGTATCACATCAGTTAGTTTGCATGACTTATTCATTTGTATTATTGTTCTTTTATGTATACTGTATCTATAGTGTACCAATTAAGTGAAAATAGTGAACAAAATGAAATAATGAAATTCCAAACATAAAAATATTTTGATGCTTAATTTGAAAAAATATGTCTTATCATTCTTTATCCACTTAATTATTGCAAGACAGATATGTGACGTAAACAATATCCAGTGCTCCAAATTGAAATTCTACTCTCAAAAGGGAGGAAATACTAAGATTATACTGATATTTTAAGGTGCTTATTTGTTTCAGAACATTCAAATCGTTGCATATTTGCTTGGACGAGGTCAGTTGCACCCGCGCCAACAGCTATTAATCAAATCGAGGGGCGAGTTACACTGGAATCCTTATCTTCTGCGCCTAAGGGAAATATGCTACTGGTGACCCTTTGTGAGACAGCCCCCCCCTCCTAAAAAAACATCACTGGGTCCGGCCATTGCTGTAAGGGTCTTCCTCGAAAATATGCTGCCGCCGTCTCTTTGCGAGACCTCAAAAAACATCACTGGGTCCGGCCACTGCTGTGGGGGGGACCCCTTGAAAATATGCTACTGCTGGCCCCTTTTCGTAACAGTTTTGTAATTAAGACTCCGTTAAGAAAATATTCTCTCGTTAATTTTCAAAAAGTTACATTTTTAAAATTTGTTTACGATCCACGTACAAAAATTCCCAATTCGTAAAATGTGCCTGATATATTAATGAGGTGATGTAAAAAATTTTAAAATTATATTTTGAAAAGTATCAAAAATGTGAAGATTAAAAATATGCAGACTTAAACCACTTTTCAATGGCTCTCGGAGGAGAAAATTCACGTCTGATGATTGCACTTTTAAGGGTCGTACAGAAATTACGAGATATTTTTCCCCACTCTAGCAATAAGCATTTGCACTCAAGTTCATCTTTGTTTAAAGATATATTTGAGATGTTTTATGAGAAAAGGTTGAAATTTTGTACATCATCTCATTAATGTATACATCACATTTTACTACCTGGGAATATTTTTACGGGGGTTGTATACAAATTAAAAAAGGGTAACTTATTGAAAACTGAACTGTTTAGTGACAGGTGAGATTTTATTTGTATTGATGTGAATGATTGCATTTCTAAAAAATTCAGTTTGTTGGTGGGAAAAGTTTTGTAAAAGGGACTCCGAGATGTGACTGAACTTTGCCCCTGCGAGATGAGACAGCGCTGTTTCTCGTCTCTCACGTCTCGAGTCCATCTCTAAGGAAGGTTGAAGTGTATAATTGTTTCCTCATGTCTAAAGAAGATAATGTTTCTCTTACTGTCTGTAAATGCCTCATATATCTTATTTAACATATTTGAAATTGCATTCTTACTTCTAATACCTGTAATATGACATAAAACTATTGTTAATATAATGTGAGCAATTTAATAATTAAGGCTGATCTGAAATAAAAATGAAACTTATTTTTATCCATATAACAACAAAATTGTCTTCCTAGAAATATAAAAAGCAATTTTTTATTATAATAAAACAATTGCAATAAAAAAATATAACCAGTTTTGCAAAGTACAGTACAGGGGTGTATGCAGACTTCCTTCAGGGAGGGGGGGGGTGTATAGACATAACTTTGTGTTAAAATTCTTAATATTTAAGCTAAAAATTGAAAATTTATGGACATTTTGTTTAAAAAAATTTCACAAGGGGGGGGGGGGTTGAACACCCCCTTACATACGCCACTGGTACAGTATAATCGTAAGAATAACTTTTACGGTAACATCGAGTGAAACAAAAAACTTGATACGTGTAAACAATCTTCCATAAACGTAAAATAGATTTAAAAAATTGGTTAGTAACTTTTAAATTATTTTTATTAACACTTTCCGGAACTGGTTTTTCAATGCATGTCTATGCGTTCTTCATCTTCTGAGAGAATGAGGGGGCGTGGCAGGCTTCTCTTTCCTAGCACTGCGTAGCTCAGCATCGGCGCCTCCATAAGTTAAACCACCTTGAAGGAATTGCATATCGCATGTAGCTGGAGTGACCGCTAACATAAATTATCGTCAATTGAAAAGTAATTTTTCTCACTTTCAGGACATCCCCTTTAGTATTCGGCGACATATACTAAAATTTTATCTATAAACAGACATTCATAATATGAAACTAGTTTTCGGCAAAAAGAAAAAACAAATCGCAATTTTTTATTTTTAGTGAGCCATCTCCACTCGTCGTTACTCCATATTTTAGGTATCGAGCAAAGAGCTGAATCTCAAAAAGATCCGAAACACTCGTCTCGGCTCATTTTAAAGGGAAACGGCAGTTCATGAGATGCAGTTTAGCTACGGGGACTACAAAAGTAAAAAGATGGAGCGCTCCTATTGATAAGTAATTTAAAAAATAAAAATATTTTTAGTTCATAATTAAAATCTTATTAAATTTAATCAACTTAAAAATAAAGTAGTGGGGTAATTGAGGGAAAAAAAACAATGTCTACTTGGTGGTATAGGTAAATAATGAATTTGAAAGTCCATGAGATAAACACTTGTAGGATAAGCATAATATGATGTTGCCACTAATAATCCAGTAATTGTGCGTTCTTAAAAGTAAAGCATTTCCATGAGACTAGCCTCCCTGAGACGGGTCTTCCCTCTATTTGACAGCATGCAGCTTTCATAGGCCTTGTTCGTTAACAAAACCTTTTTTCAGTTTATGACCTAATAGAAATTAGAAAAAGTTTATTTTGAGCATTCAGTTTTATTGTTGTTCTTGTTATTGTGAACACGTATATCGGATTTGTGTGCTGGGATCAAAGACGCTTATAAAGTTTCTCGTCAGTAGGACAACACAAGGGTGGGGATGCCCTCCGTGGGGTCTTTCTAAGGTGTTCTAACAAATATTTACGCTAAGTTTTGGAGAAAACTCCGCACGTTAGGTCGACGGATGCGCGCGATGGCGATGGGACCCGAACCCGGGACCTTCACACTTCGCCCGTCTACCATTTCCAGTGACATAACCACTGTGCCATATTCAATAGTTTAAAATGCAGTTTTTATGAAATTAGTTTGTTAAAAAAAGTTAGTGCATAAATTTGTAAAACACATTCTTTAATTCTTTGCAACTAATTTGCTTACTAGTAAAAAACACCCCAAAACTGGTGTAGTTTAGTTTTGTGATTAATATGTACTTTATTTTTAACTAAAAAAAAAAGGGTAAAAAATAAATCAAGAATATTTTTTCTTGCTTTTAAATTAGCGAATTTAGAAATAATCCATGAGTGTGCTGTGTTCGCCTTTCTTGTTAAATAAAACGCATCTTTAGAAGCGAAATCTATCTTAAAATCACCTACAACCTTCGTTAAGCATATTCACACTATCCTCGACCATTTTAAATACTGTTTGGAATGTTCATCATAATCCATGAGTCTGAGTGTGCTGTGTTTTCCTTCCTTGTTCCTCAAAATACTTCTTTGGAATTGAAATCTATACTAAATCACCTAAAAACTGTTTAACAATTTCCGCCAGGCATAGTCAAACTATACTTCACCTTTGGAAGTGCCATTTCAAAAGTGTATCAAAATCTATGAGTGTACCGTATATTTGTCTTCTCTGTTCCACAAAACACTTCTTCGGAATATCGGAATTGAAATCTATTTTAAAATCGCCTACTAAAAGTATTTCGCAATCTTCGCCAGGCATTTTCTAACTATACCCCCGCTTAATTATAAACTGTAGCGTTTTGGCACCAAACTTAGGGATCCATTATCAACAATTGCAAACCTTGAGCAACTTTCAACATTTTATTTACGCCCCCCCCCCCCACGTTTTCCAGCAAACACATTTGAAAAGTTCATATCTACAAAACCTGTCGACAAGATCGCGTAGACAAAAATGCTTAGACAAAAATCTGGTATTGTGCAAAATAGTATCCAAAAAAACATTTTGGGGGTGGTCCGAAAATTTCGGGGGGGGGGGGGGGGTCCGGACCTCCTGGACCTCTCCCCTAAATACGTCCTTACACCCTAGTGCTAATAAATAAATAAAATGCCGGTAAATTGAATTGGGCCAAAAACAGCAGGATTTCGGACATTAATTGCTTAATGGATCTGCCTGAAAAATAGACAAATCCATGATTATTATAATCATCTAACTGGGAGGAAGCACGGCCTCGGGGAAATGGATTTCAGTGATCTTTGGCACAGTAGTAGTATACCATGTGAATATACTACGCGTAAAATGCTAAGACGCAATATTCAGATACAGTCGAGAAAAATTAATATTTATTTTCGAACCGCTTTACCGAAACTTTAAATATAGGTTACGCGCAATCTGATTGAGCGCCGTAGTGTAATAGTTAGAACGGTGGTCTTCTACTCTGGGGTCCCAGGTTCGAATCTCGTGCTGCTCTAGCGATTTTTTTCTCGCTCACTCTGTTTTTAAAATACAACAATACTGGTAATTAATTCATTTTTTAGTCAAGTAACTAATTTACTTATTTTTTATTCATTTATTTTTAGTACCTAGTTATTGATTTTTCATTATTATTTAAACTTTATTTCTACTTGCAAACTCTTTACTTGAATCAGAATTTTATACATTCAAAATAATTCACTTTTAATACTCTCAAAACTCTATGCTTATTTAAGGTACATTTCTTTTTGTGACAATAGTAAGACAGACTTCTTTTCTAATTTTTACTCGTTTTGATGCCACAGCAAAAACATCATTTCTTTTAATCGTCAGTCATCTGTTGATGGGTTGTCAAATTTAAAATATCATATGTGAAAATTTCAAAATTAGCAGTGAAACTTATTTTGAAGAATTATATTACAGTTACAAATATGACACCCGGCCAAGCAAGTTCTTATTGTTGTGATGAAAAAGCCACTGGTAGTTCTACATACAGTGATGTTTTGAAGCATTGACTAAAAAATGGAGTAGCGTATTACGAAAGTTCACTTCTCAAAAAAATAAATAAATAAATAATAATAATAATTAATTGCAACGCCAGCTTCTGATACACTACCTGAAGAAGCTATGATGATAGGCACAGAATTGTACAATAATACATTGGATGTGTTGAATGAAAAGAAGTTTATAACTGATGAGAAATTGATCAAGAAGAGTGTATAGAAGAAAGTTTCGAATCAGTTAAAGATAACTCATATAAAGACTATGTACCAGATGGGGAGAAAAAAATCCAATTAGTCATAACTATATTATTGATTATAATTATTCTATTCAGATAATCATAACTATAAACAATTATAAAAATAGACTTCGAATAGTAAAAATAAAATAAAATAAATATGTAAATAAGTAATAAAAAAATTCAATAAATAGTAAAAATAAATAAATGAATAAATGAAACAGTAAATAAATATTTACTGGTCTGGAAAAAGAATTAATTATCAGTATTGATGCATTTAAAAAAGAGTGAGCTGGGGACCCCAGAGCAGAAGACCACCGTTCTGACCATTTCACCAGAATGCTCAGTCAGGTTTGCGCGTAACTTATATTTAAAGTTCTGGCGAAGTGGGTCTAAAATAAATATTAATTTTTCTCGACTATATTTGTGTATTGCGTCTTAGCATTGCCTAAAAAAATTGTCTGCTGGTCTAGTCAGGAAATCAACTAGTTCTGTTAATGGGAATGAGGCTTTGAAACAACTAATGCATAAAATAAATATTTAGTATTTTCAAAATATTAGTTTGCAAATATGTGCAAGTCTTGTCAGCTGTAGTTACTGGATGTCATTTAAGATTCATTGCAATGCTCTAGAATAAACTATGTTTTTTGTGATTCCATTTGTTATATAGACAAACAAATCACTTTGTTCCCAAACAGCACAACAATGTTGTTTCAATGTGGTTTAAATGTGAAATGCTAACATACAAAATGTTGTTTCAATGTGAACTTTCAATGTGGTTTCCACATGATTTTGTTCAGTTTAGCCCACATTATTTCAGCATGGACATTGATATAATATTGGAACAGCATAGTGAAATCACAAAAGGAAAACAAATAAAAAACAAGATTTTATTTCCTTCATGCAGAAATATAAAAATCATGCGGAAATTTACGAAAAATATAATTATTGATAATTATCTAATTGAAAACATCATTTTAATTCATTTTTACTGTTGTAAAAATGCATTGCGACAATGCTAGCCAGAAATTACATTGAAACAACATGAGTGTGTTGCTTGGGTTTGCCTACGCGGGAGCATGCCACATATGAGAAAAACACCACATACACATACACATACATAACACATATACATAAAACACAAAACACATACACATTCCACCATATATGATCGGTCCATGAGAAAAACATGGATTCTCTAAATTTAATCCACACACTTGTAGTGATTGGCCTTGCGATTTATTGACAGTTATTGCAAAAGCTAGTTTAATTGGGAATTGTAATCGTTGAAATTGGAATGTCATATCTGATGGTATGCGTGGTATAAGCGCATCCTCTCCTTTGAATTTACGGATTAAAATTGTAGCTTCAATGACATTTTTAACTAATCTTTTGACTGTCAATCTAGTACCATTGAGAAGACTGGTGGGTCTTGAGAAGACTGGTGTTGCATGTTTCTAAGAAGAATTATATGAACAACAACTTTCAGATGAATGATTTGAGGTGGCAGCCCAGATAAATCAAGTGAATTTAAAAATTCGGTAGGATAATTTATTGCTTCGTCTTGATCTATAACGGTGTCTACTGATTTGTAAGTAGATGTTTTTCCTGGTATCATATGTTGAATGCTAACATTGATGAAATTTACGTCCACATTTTTTGCAGCTAATATTGCACGTTCACTTAACCGCCGATGAGTTTTATAGTTTTTTTTTTATATTTGGAAATACACATTGAACTAATTCTTCTTGCGAGTGAGTAAGCGTGTTAAAATCATTTGGTAATTTTATGCAGCCTGTTGTTTTTTTTATTGCAATTTTTCCTTTTCCAATTTGTAATAATTGTTTTGCCTAATTGTTTGTAAGGTTGCCTAATTGTTTGTAATTGTTTGTAAGGTTGCCTAATTGTTTGCCTAATTGTTTTGCCTAATTGTTTGTAATGAAATGTCTATCCCCCACTGCGGGATAGACATTTCATTCAAATAAAAAGTAATTTTAATAGAGAAAAGGGGGGAAAAGTAAGTTTATAAGCACTATCAGGTTTGATACTTTATCTTAATTCATAATTAAAACAATACCTTACATAAATATGAAAATTATAGCCATGATATTGTAATCCCGCAAAAGCGGGATTGCATTCCCTATTTGTAATCTATATAAATAAAGCAATGTGTAAACTGTCCGGTAGTTTGTCTGTCTGTCTGTGTCTCGCGTAGCTCCGAAACGGGTGATCGTAGACCTACCAAATTTTTTACGGAAATTCTCCAAGACGGGTCTCGACATACCTCGAAACGATTTTTTCGAAATTCGAATTAGAAAATATTTTATTTTATGTTTTGCCCGATTTTTAGCGATTTTTCTTGCGTAATACATAATAACGCAACGCCGGCAATTGCACTCGCAAGAAAACGATATTTACATCATCGTATAGAGGAGAAAATTTTCTTTTAAAAACTGTTTGTTCGGGCTGTGTAACATAATTTGCAGATTTTTGGTAATTTTTCAAATAAAATTAAATTTGACGCTGACTTTCGTAAGATATTTTTAAAACTGCTGCATCTTGAATTCTATCTGTCATAACTTTTTTATATTTCGGCAAAAGACGGAGCACACAATTCGTCCACTTTTAAAAGAAGAACGGAAAAGAAATGTAAATTAGGAGAATTTTTACGAATTTTTAAGTAAAGAAGGATTTTCATTTCAATGGCAGCTGCTTACAAATTTCGGTTTGATATCTTGCGGTTGGGTTGTCCTGGATACAGTAACAATGCCAGTTGAAAAAAATAAATAAAATTACTTTAAAATAACTGGGAGTTTTTGCATATGAAATGTGCGTCATTTTGGTGTCACGAGTTTAAAACCCCTTTCGAAACTCAATCAGAAAACGGATTCAGAAGCAAAACATACGCAACGCTTGAAATACTTCGATATTTTATTTTGCGTTGCCAGAAAAAGAAGCTGTTTTTTCACCAGTGAATTATCCAGCATTATTTTCAATTGAGATTTTAAACGGGACACGTTTTCGAATCGCAAGAAATATTTTGCGGTGCTAAACAGGACCTGATTATGACGAACAGCGACACCGGGCATTGATGAATTTGGGGGCCTCCATCTATGAAATTTGTTTTATTTTTAATAAAATTTTGTAATAAAAAAGAATATTTCAGATTAACATTTCAAATTGGGGGCCATTTCGAGCCTGGGGCACTGGGCAAAGTCCCGATTTGCCCGTGAGGTAATAGGGCCCTAGTACTAAATATGCCAATCTGACAAGAATTATGAATACAAATGTATGGAGAGCTGTTTTAGTGCCAACTATAAAGTGAAATGATTATCGTTTACTAATGCGTAAATTATAAAAGTCACCAAAGACTACATTCGTAGCAAATATCTAAGCCGTTTCTTTAAATTAAACATTAACGATTGAAAAACGAAAATATATTGTATTGGTATCAGTAAAAGATAGTATAAGTAATAGTTAGTAGATATGCTAGAGCAATATTGATCAAAGCACAATATACCGCGTTAATAAATATTTCGTGAAACTAAGTGTTCTATTCCTTTTTCAACAACCATCTTACATAACAGCTAACTAAACATTAAGTACCGCTGGATATGTTAACGCTACGTCGCGTTAATATATCCCGCGGTAATTTCAACAGAAAAGACTGTAACAGAACTTTTTTTTTTCTTGGAGATTTTGTTTTGTCACAAGTAGTTATGATCACATTTTGGGAAAATGTTCTCTTCTTCCCTTGCGAAGAGCGGGTACACAACTATTTAACTATAAAATAAAACCGTTCTCCACATCATGTAATCTAAGGTGGTATAACTTAAATCTAAAAAAAGAGTACGATGTAGAAATGAGATATTTTGAAAGTTAGGAATTTTCGCTGCAAACCGTCACGCTCTTCTTTTTCGGATCGCGAATGACACCGACATAGTTTTTGTGTCATAATGGGCCCGTTTACATGTGCAAAAATGTGGAGTAAGTCCCGGGACTTACATTGCTTTCTACCCCGCTTCCCCTACTTAGGGGAAAAAAATGCGGGGTAGAAAGATTCCTGGTCGAAAGGAGGGTTAATGCAGAGTCAACCCCGCTTTCCCATGATGCATTGCGAGTTTTCCCCTGTACTCCGCTTTAACCCGGGATTTTTCATTTTCACATGTAAACGGGCCTAATATTAACAATGGTCTCAGGTCAGTACTTATACTAACTTTACGAATTACTAATGAGTAACTTTACGCCAAGAGTCAAATCATTTTGCTTATTTTTAGATTCCAAATCACTGGAATCAATTCGAATTATAGATGTAAGAAATAGTTTCGTACCCTACCGTGCGGAGAACGGGTACGCAGCCAGTATTTAAATAATTAAAAAAAAACTGTTGTTTAAAAAGAAAAGAAAATCTATTTGAGCGTCAGCTGCTTTATAAGAATAACGGAAACTTCATTAAATGAGCAACTCTTTTGAAACCTTATTAATGTAAACAGCAAGAAGAGACATCAGTTAATTTTTAGTTATCCAAGAAATATGAAAGTTAAAATCCCACTAAAATTCCCATACAATTTCCAATATTGTTTTTTAATTATTAATTTTGAATGTTGTTACTACTTACATATGTTGGTAAAAATTGAAGTTAATTTCTTACCAATCGAATAATTTGACTATTATTAATAATACCTGTTCATCACTTTGTCAAAATTTTACCCCAAGTCCCAATCTAAGACTAAAATAACGGGTACTTCGACCTTTAGCTCATACATGACAAGTCTGGATGGCTCTGCGGTAAAACGTCAGTCTGTGACTCTGTACGGTCAGAGTTCGAGCCTGGTGGAGGAAGGATTTTTTTCCTTTTTTAGAAAAACAGACAGTTAGCATCAAAAAGCGAAAAAATAATAAACAGAACGGACATTTTTTGAAAATTTTGCTGCCAGTCGTTTATTTTTTCTTAACAAATATATTTTAAACAGTTTATCGGTTTCTCGTCGTTTTTTTTTCTTTATTTCATCACAGTCATCGAAAAACGATGATCGGTTTGATGGCCCCGAGCGGACATTTTGTACCCGTTACGAATGAAGTTACCCCGTTTTTGGGTGAAAAGCCGAAATCGGCCGTTGCTCGTTCTTCTCTGATTAAACTCACCCTCCTCCCATCGACCAATGGGTTATTGCTACTAGGATCCATCGTATACAGGATTAGAAAATTACACTGTTACCTAAATGAAAATTCTTTTGTAATAGAGTCGCTTTAGGTTGAACAAATAGATGTTAATTTAAGAGCATTAAATTTGTAAAATGCTCCCAATTTTTGTTTCAGAAATGAGGTTTATCGGTGTGACGTCATGTTCCCACCAACACGTGACCTTTCGGCTGTGTTGATGTGTAACCCTGTAATCTGATTGGCTGAAGTGAAGTAAAACTTCATTAGGCGCAACTAGGGGGTAACTCAGATTTTTTTTTTCTGACGGAAGTAACGCTCAGTAAAGGAAATGACTTATCATTTCCCCCCTTCTTTCTTCATTCCGCCATGACTGCAAAAACATTGCAATGTCAAGGACAAAAAGCCTGATAATTTCTACACCGTTTGTACGATCCCCTTGAAAATTTCCATAATCATGTATAAAAATATAGAAAACAATCTGCGCTACTTTAAAAATCTGAAAATTCACCCGTTCCCTCATTTTTAACCCCTTAAAGGTCGTATTATTTTCAAGAAGATGTTCATAAATGTGCCTATTTTTTTTATTCAAGAAAATTTATAAAAATAAATGTACGTACAATATATGTATTCGTTTTAAGGTTTGAGACATTTTTTAGCATTAAATAAAAAATTAAATTTCTAGGAATAGCCAACATTTAGGGTTATTGTGACTGAATGTGTGTTTTTCAGTGGAAATTAAAAACATATTTTTTAAACACTAAAAGAGATTTTTATTAAACTTACTTCATAATATACATAAATATTTGTAACGTGTTCTTTGGACATAGGTGAGAGAGTGAGCTAAATGTGTAAAATGCATGGCAGAAGTAACCGTACTGCTACCATCTATTTTAAAATAAACTAACTCCAATTAACTTAAAAATAGTCTAGTACTGTGATCTGTTGTGTAAAATGAGATATAAAAAATTACTGTGCAAAAGAATTGAAATGTTCTGATCTTTCTGGCGAATACCTTTTGAACATTCTACCCCGGAAATATCACGGGCACGAGAAATAGGGGGGGGGGAAAGCTCAGCCCGTGATTTTGACGTGAGCGAGAAGGAAGGGGTTAAGCGATTTTTCGCTATTTTCAGCAACATTTCATATCCGAGAGTCAAAAAAGTTAATCATTTGCGTGACAAAATTAGCTATTGCAAGTGATTTTTACTTCATATTGACGTCACACTTAACAAGCTTTTTCCAGATTTATAAGTAATTATTTGCGGAACAGCTCTCGGGCGTTCGTTCCTGAGAACGTCGACTGTGCTCCCTGCGCGTCGACATTACTCCCTACCTGTTTTGAAGCAAGATCTTGTCTGATGACCCTGTTCAGTGGATAAGTGGACCGGCTCTTGTCAGAGCCACTGTGTGAAGTCTTTCGCTGAACAGGCGGCGATCCTGCTGACTGTCTCTCACTGTTGTTACAGGCGGCGACCCAACCCGTCACCTCCGATAAACAAGGCCTACGCACCGAATACAGAAAGTGGCACTATGGTGCATTCCGTTGCTTTACTCACATGTTTTCAATGGCATTAATACAATATTTAATGGAATTATGAGTAAAAACTTGACATGATTGGTTGCCATGATACATAAATATTGTTTGTCTGTACTTAAATAATATGTAATCTTTTAATATTGCTCATGTGTTTTTGAGTTATTTATAATAATGAGCCAAATGTAAATTTTTAAACAGAATAATACTTCGAGCAAAAACAGCAGAGGAAAACAAAGGTTTAAGAACACTGCCATAGAAAAACGCAATAATAGACCCTACGTGCATTCGATACCAACCGACAGAAGAAAACACCAGTTTAGGAACACAGTTAAAGAAAAATACCACAACAAAGACATTCTCTCGATTCAAACCCTACGGGAAAACATTTTAAGAAAACAGTGAAAGAATAATAGTTCAACACGGACACTTCCTGGATGCTAACCCGATATCCAGACGGAACAACGGTTTAAGAACACGGGTATGTAACACCACAAAGAAACAAACACTGGCTGCAAAGGGTTTAAGATCAAAATAAAAGAATAACAAATGGACACTCCGTGGATTCTAACCCAACCTCAAGACGGAGCAACGGTTTAACACGGGGATGGAACACCACAAAGAAACGGACCCTGGCTGCAATCATTCCCAAACAATAGATAGAACCTGCAGTTTAAAAACACGGATACAGATAAATAATTCGAAACCTACCAGCAGACGAAATCAACGCTTAAGAATACTGTGATAGAAAAACACTAAAAAAAATTTACACTACCTGCATTCGAACCCAACAATCAGAGGAAAACATCAGTTAAAGAACAGAGTTAAAGTATAATACTAGACTATGGACATTCCTCCCATTCAAACCCAAACTCCCGACGGAACAATGATATAAGAAAACAGTTAAAGAATAATACTACAACATGGACACTTCCTGGATTCTAAATAATTATCATGAATTAGTGATTCTTACCGGAGATTTTAATGTTAATTTTCACTACCAAGAATCTCAGCCGTCAGTTGATTTTTAAAAAGAAAAATTGGATCTAACTATGAATACTTCTCGACTTCAATCAACAACGCGTTTCGGTACAACGATAGATGCTGTATTTTCAAGAAAGTTAGCAAATTTAGAGAGTAAAATTTATGTTTCACAGTATAGTTAACACAAACCTGTAATTTCATACATAAAATATTATGATGACATTCAAGTTCCTATTTCCAATGAATAATATGAATATAACATTTATATAATCTTTGTAAAGTACATGAATAATAAATATAATTAAATTATAATATGATATTTATTTTAATTAAAGTTTAATAATTTCAGTGATATTTATGGTAAACGTCAAAGAAGTTTTACTTCAATCGCGCGTAAAGATTGCACGCACACACTTTTTTTTTCCATCGACACGTGGCTGAAATATCCTCGTCTGAGTATAAGTTTTAATATGTCAGCACTTTTTAATGGGAATCTGTGGAGAGATATCTTTTTGTAGTCATGTACAGGTTCCAGAGAGTTATTGAAACATTCGTAGGCAGCACAATACAGAAGCATAATTATTAAATTTTTGATTGTGCGCTTATTACCAGGAGTCCAGCACATAAACGGCACAGAAATGGTTGTTTGTTTTCCACCATGAGATGACTTTTATAGCCTAGAACCCAAGGAGGCCATATTCTCCATTAGGACTTTCTTCACGTTGATTTGCCCCCAATTCTTTGTTGTTAAAATGCCTGCTCACATTGGACAACATTTTATTTAAAATAATTATTTCTTCCCAATCTTTAAAAAATAAATCATGTTTCATTCATTTTAATGAATGTTAATCATGTTTTAGCTGAAAAAATATAAGCTTATTTGAATAGAGCTTTGAATTCGTAAAATGTCCCTTTTTGTTTCAGAATTGGGGACATCACGCTAATTTGTCCCCAATTCCTTGTTTAAAAATCTGGTCACTTTACACTACAGAAATATGACCACATTTTTAGACAAAGAACCTAGAACAATTCAGCTTGGTGTTTAAAATAAACTTGGCAAATATTATTAAACAAATCCTGAAATTGGAGACTGTCTCCCAAACTTGGGGACTTTTGGCCACCTTATAACTACCACAACAACTAATTTTTTAATTTAAGTTGCGAGATTCGATTCCTTCGATCTTTGCTATTCGGATCCGAAACGCTGGAGAACAGTAATGATTCGGATCTCAGATGACTCCTTCTTCAACGGTTGATAACTGCTTCGACGTTATACGTGTCTGAAGAACAAATTAAGTATATTGGACGTACAAATTTCATCCGAAATGTAAGTATTATTGACTTTTTTGGTCGTAAATCTCCGTAGTGCAGTATAATTGCACTTACTTATGAGTTTATTGTTTTACTGATGTATGTAATTTTGTTTATAATCATAGATGAGTGCAAGGGTTTATGTAGGGAAGTTGAATTACGACGTAAGGGAAAGAAATTTGGAAAAGTTCTTTAAAGGCTATGGACGAATTCGTGAAATCATGATTAAGAATGGCTTTGCATTCGTGGTAAGTTTGTTATCTATTTGCTGTAATTTAAATTGTTTTCAATATATTGTGTATCAGGCTTAGCGTGGCAGAATATTGGAAGGGGGGGGGGGGAAGACACATGTCGAATTTAAGAGTAGTATAAAGAGAAATTTCTTTTGAATCTCCTAACAAATCTTGAAAGTCAAAAGGTTTTTAGACAAAGTTGGGTGATTGCAAATGCCACTCTTCGCTACGCCTATGTTGTACTTTAAAATTGAAAATAGTAACTTGCATGTTTCTTCTATCATTATTCTTGAAGTCTTTGCTCATCTGAGATACTGAATTATGTTTCTCGAGAAAAGAATTTTTTTGCATTTTTTTGTTTGTTTTAGTAACTAATAACATGGATATCGTGTTTTTAAAGGCTAAATGTCCATATTTGTTCATTGAAGCATAAGCTAAATAAAGTTATATTTTATGTTTCATTTCTTATTAAAATGCACATTCTGCTACAATTGTTTAAGTTAGTATATTCGCAGTTGCAGTTTCACATTTGTACTAGAGTATTGTGCAAAGTAATATTTCAAATAAATTTTAAATTTATTAAATTATATTTTAATTATCAAAACTAGGGATGCAACTGATATCCGGCAAACATACTGAATCCGGCCAATATGCCGGGTAATTGGCAGTAGCCGGATATTACAAATGTCCTTCAGTACATCTGGCCTAAAATTATATATAGAGAAATAACATAAATAAACATTAACGAATAAATTAAAAAAAAATGCTAAAAAACAAAGTTTTGTGATAATATTTTGTTTTGACTACTTTTTAGAATTATTTTTTTTTAGGTATCGAAATGGGGGGAAAATTAAGTACTTCTATCTTTTTTTAATATTGGAGTAAGCTATTAATGGAAGAAATTATTATACAAAAACACTGTTTTCTAATCTTTGTAATAATTCGGTTGTACCTTTTCATGGTTGCCACGAACCTTGAAAGTCAGGGAACATTTAAATTTACAGAGGAAAGTCAGAAAACTCCAGTTCGGTCAGGGAAAATATATTGAAACTTAACCGTTTGAGTCTGAAGCAGTGCGATCGTGCTGTTGAGATTTTATGTCAAGAAAACCCAGTACATTTCGAACATTGCGGACAACTGATGATGTGTTACTGATTGTTGAAGTCGTGCACTCAGATTCATTGAAGGAAGTAAATTACACAGCTCCTTTTACAATAGGTAGGTTTACAATTGGGATTCATCATTGTAAAATAAACAGAGCGCTATTTCACTGCTTGGTATTTCTCGACATAAAACAAGTGCCATCGAGCTGCTTAGGTCTTTTCGTACTCATTTAGAGAAAGCACCATTGCGTTGTTTAGGATTCTTGGAAAGTGTTTTTTCAATACATCCTGGGACTCAAATGCCTAAGAAAGTAAAATTTATTTATGTACGTATTTTCATTGTAAATGTAAAAGAAAAGAAAAAAAAAAAGAGTGCGTTGCTCGGCTATGGGGATGGTGGCGGCCATAATAAAGTTTTAAAAAATAGTTTATCATATAATTAATAGTACTTACTAAAATTTAAGTATTATTATTAATCCATTAAGACAGAGAGGTGTACACTTACATATTAAACATGCATAAAAACTCTTTTAATTTGTAAGTTATTATAGTACCATAAATGCATGTAAAATGTATTATTTTAATAACTATAGCCTTTTATTGCTAAGTGGAATGGGTGTGTTGGCAATGTTGCATGTATTTTTTAGGACAGCGATGGTCAGGGAATTCTATCAATTGTGGTCTGGGAAACTGATTTCAAATTTTTTGTGGCAACCATGACTTTTTTCCCCCCATAAATTAGGGCTTACCATGGCACAGTGGTTATACCACTGAAAATGGTAGATGGCTGAAGTGTGAAGGTCCTGAGTTCGGATCCCATCGCGTGGCTGTCGATCTAACAGTCTGGAGTTTTGGTAGGTTCTCTGAAGATGTAATGTGAATCAGTGTTAGAACCCTTTAGAAAGTCCTATCGAGGCACCCTCCCCCCTTGGCAGATCGCCCTAGTGTAGCGTTGCCATATTCACTCACAATCCCACCATAAATTGACTGGTGAGAAAATGCCCCCCCCCCCAATTTTGACAAACTAAAGAAATTTGTCACATTGATTTCTCCACAATTGAATGGAGATAGATGTCTTTCTTTCAAGAACTGATCTTTACCTACCATTAACAAATAAACAAAGGTAATAATAACAAATAAAAACAAACAATGCTTATCACATACCTTGATTAAAATCTCTAAATTATTGCAATATAGAAATAATAAAATCAAAATTATTTCACTGTTTAAAATATTAATAATGTAATTATTTGTTGCTTCTACCCTTAGCAAATAAACAATCGAGAACGAAAATATTAACCTGAAACGTACTATCAAAAGAATGTTTATTCATACAAAACTGTATATAAATAGTTAGTATGAACCTGAACATCCATTTTAAATTTCAAAAATAATTAAATAATAATAAAATTTAATGTACTATAAAGCCATTAAAATAAAACCATAAAGCACATTGTAATGGCGGATCAAGGCACTCAAAGCTCGCAGGCTAAGATATACGGGGCTCAAAAAGTTCATGAAAGGAACAAACGGTCGCGATTAGCCGGACGAACACGAGCGCATCCGTGACGTCACGGAAGAATGCACTTTTCGCCCGAGGTTAGGGTTACTGCTCTGGAGCATCCGATGGCGGGGTTACCATATTGGCATCCTTTATCGCGCCAAAAAAAGTCGCCAAAAATAAAGCGCGCCAAAGGGACCATACTAAAGCTGTACCAAAAAGTGTAAAAAAAAAAAAGTTATCTAACTCTTGAAGGAGAACATACATGACATTGTTATTTGTATGACTTGCAGTAAAATTGTTACTTAAACAATTCCAAAAAGATTTCTCATTTTTTAATTAAATGATTTGAAACTAAGAAGAAAATTTTAAGGAAAGAAATGTAGCTCAATGATCTAAAAAAACTAATGAAAAAACAAAACAAAAAGAAAGCATACTGCTGCCGGATATCCGGCTGAAAGTTTGACCATAAAAATGCATTTCCGAAAGCGCAAAAACTATTAGAAATAGGAAAATTCTAGAAATAATTTAGAGTTAGGAATCTAAACACGACTAAATTCAAGGAAATTTAAGAATTGATGGACACAGAAATTGCCCCCCTCCCCAACCCCACTGTTCATTTTTGATGAAAAAAGTAGTTGAAAAACTGAAAAAATAAAACGAGTCGAGTGTTTTGGTGCGAAAAAAAAAAAAAAAAAAAATTGTACGGGGTATATCGAAGCTTAGCCGAAGGGAAAATTTTAAGAAGTGATAATTCAGAAAAAATAAAAAAAATAAAAACAAATTTAAAAGAATAAAGAAGTTTCCTTGTAACTGAGACTGTTCAATTTTTTTGATTAAAAATTAAAATGCAGTTTTTATGCTTTGCCTACAATATTTCATACAGCAGAATTATATCCGTTGTTCTGCAACATAACCTCAAACAGTTGCAAATGTTCTGCAGGCATTTGGTCTTAACCTGACAGTCAGGCCATGGTAAAATGCAAAACAGATATACAAATTATACGAAAAGGGAAGAAAAAAGCTATAGCATAGAGGGCACTTCATTTTAATTGTTCTGTAAAACTTATCGCTTTTATTTCTTCTTTCTGTGAAGGATGAAATGTTCTGCAAAGACTAATGATTGATATAGGATTTTTTCAGAAGAGCAAAATATCCTTAACCCAGAGTTTCCAACTCTCCTGATTTAGGCAGGAGACTCCTGATTTTTCATTGATCTCCCGACAACCTGATTTAGGATACATTTCTCCTGATTTTTGATGGGATTTTTTGAATTTGAAGTCTTTTTCTAAGTTTTGTCGTGGCAAGGAACCCTTCTCAGCATTTTCCCCTTTCCTGCAATCAAACTAGTTCCAGGAACCCACGCATGTGTGACATCAAAAAGTTCAGACTCCACTGACAAATGTATAATAGTGAAAGAAGTGCAGCTTCATGTTCTAAAGCATTGAAATTTCTTATCTTTTTCCATCACTCTTAAAAATGATTATTTTTCGTTTGACATTGTTTTGTTTAATCCTTCAATGCCTTAAGAGTAAAAATTGACCCCAATTTTTAACTTTCCTACTTCACATTTTTCATGTTACTAAATTTTTTACAAGCCGACTACCTAATAGAACACGACCCAAAATTAATGGTTTTTTTTTTTTTTTTTTTTTTTGTGGTCCCAAAATATCTATATCTGGAAACAAACAGCACCAAAGATGCTTTTTCTCTCACTCTCCAAAATGTAGTTTCAGCTGATGCAACCCTGATTCAAAATTTAGTTTTTTAATCGAAAACAAGTCTCCTGATCTTTAGAATAAAATCTCCCGATTTTTCAACTTGCCAGGTTGGCAACTCTGCTTAACCTTGTTAGTATTTTCCTTTCCAAAGGAGTAATTAAAACAACAATTATGCTAAATTTTCAAATACATTATTAAATTGCATTTAACATAAATAATATCTGAATATACATCTAAGTACATTAATGTTCAAAACATTAAGTTCAACAAAAACTAGTACAATAATAAAATCTTTTAAATTTAAATTCAGCAAGTAATAATTTATCAAAATATACATTCCTTATTTTTTCTATGAGGCATCGAAATCTCGTACTCAACTTTTACCGGGGCACCCGAACAGCAGTTTATGGTAATTGTTAGTGTTAACCATAATTTTCACTTCTTACATTAAAAGTTAGCAGATTTCAGAAAAGTCGATGGTAAATTAAAAAAAAAAAAAATTTCAAGGGAAAATCTCAGCCAATCATAAAACGGAATTTTATATGAAAAAGCAATGCATAAAAACACTCATTCCGAAATTCTTAAGGGATATTCGAAATTTCTTAAGTGTGAAATATACATCTAGAGAAGTTATTGCGATCACTAGCAAAGACTGCCGTTGTTCTGTGACGTATGTCACACTCTTGCCACTTTCTGCATTTCGAAGAACTTCCTTTCTACGAAGTTTGGTATGTCTATCTATTTGTAATGCCTCTGACAGATACATACACACAGGCATGTAATGAAAGTTTCATTTTTGTTTTTTATGTAGGAATTTGATGATTATCGTGATGCTGATGATGCTGTGCATGAATTGAATGGGAAAGAATTGATGGGAGAAAGGTAAGTTTTAGACTATCTAGTACTTATTAAGTAACCGCTAATAAAGCTGAAGGTTCGACGTTCCAGTTAGTGTTCATATAAATGCATATACAACCCATTTTGACCGACTGAGAGTCTTATTTCAACTGGTTTTTCCATGCCGTCTGTACGTACGTATGTAATTTGCCTATCTTAAAAACTATTCACGGGTCGCGCTGGCGTTTTTAAAGGTTTTGCCAATCCATTCGCCAAATTAGATTTTGCCAGACATCATTAAGAAATGCAAGTGCCAATATTTTCGCCAAATCGAATTTTCCTTTGCCAAACTCATTTTACTATCTCAATTAAAAATGTTGGCGATAGACAGCGTGACCCTTGCTATTGTCATAGAATGTTGAAACTTTATATTTAAGATTGTTATAATATCTAGTTGTGCACCTCCCCTTTTGGTCCTAATTAGAGATGTAACGTATAGTGATTTGGCCAAATACCGAATATTCGGCCAATAGCTCAGCCGAATATTACTTTTTTTTCAATTTCATTTTAACTATAAATAAAATATTGCTTTTCAATTTTGTAATTAAAGATTAATTAAAATTCATTTTATATTATTTATAGGTACTTAAAAACACACAGCAGTATATTATCTGTAAAACAAAAAATATTGGTCATGATAAAATATCTTTTACAAAGTTAAACATTAATAACAGCATAATGTTGCAAATTAGTCTGCTAATTCATGGGTTCGTCATTCTAAAGTCCAGTGGGTGTAGAAACTTCTAGAAAAGAGTCCACTTGTCAGGATAGAACAGACTTTATTGCTTCTAGAACTTCATCGAACAATATGCTGTACAAAATTCATAAGCATAATCAGTAATCAGACAGTAGTGTGCTTCTAACAGTCCGCTTAGTACAGAAGCTTTCACAAATGCTGTACAATTCTCACACAAAATAAAACACTTCCACAGGCAAAATTCAGTAGAAGTATACGGAGGATAACACTACCAGTCCCTCAAGACTCAACAATGAAGAATTTACACACAGCACTTAAAAATCAGCTTCATAAACAAGCAGGAACATCGTTTCTTTAGCATCAATACAAAGCCTTAAGCTTCACGGACATCTGCTCTTGGCGGAAGCAGAAGCAAGACTAAGACTATCAAGGTAGCCCGCTTATATTTATAGGAGAGGCAGAAGCTACAAGCAGCTTCCAGAAGAATCTATTTCTCAAAAGATTCCACATAAAGCTGGAATTTTGATTAGGCCATAGAAATATTAAACTATTATGCATTTTAATGCAGCAAAACTAACTTTACAAACCCATTGGGAAAAATGTGCCAAATGACCAAAATGTTTCCAAGCTTGGCAACTTTTGACAAAATATTGCCAAATTTATTACCAAAAATAAGTCCCCAAAAGTAAAGTTACGGAAGGCTAGGACCAATATTTCTCGAGATTTCTAGAAATGGCATACAAATCAGTTGGAAACCCAAACCTTCATATCTCCGGCTCTAGCTGACCGATTTTGATCCAACAACAAGAACATTTTTAACTATTTGAAGTGTAGAATACGAATTTTAAACTATTTTAAACCTCTGAACAACAGGTTGTCCGAAAATTCGTAACAATAATTATATTTTGAGATATTTATAATTTAATAAATATGCTATGGTAAATGTCATTAATCTGGCAATTATACATAATCACATTCAGAACAGGTATTCGGCCTGAATAGTTGTGGATGAATATTGCTACATATTCGGCTGAATAATTTCAGAAAAAAAGAGAGAAAAATATTTTTTAATGCATTTACAAATAATACTGCTTAGTTGTACTTTCAATGAGTTAATCTCATATAATAAAATATCCTAAGTCATTGAATTTCCCATGCTTTGGGCTTCACAAACTCTGAGCAAAACATATTTAGCAGCTTTTCAAAATTATATTTGTAATTAAGGATCTGTAAATATTCCTTCCACCCCCACCCAATAAAGAAATTAAAAAATCAAGTCAAGTAGTGTCACCCAGTAGAAAAGTCTACATTTCTGTAATACAGTAGAAGATCTTTATAATGCAAACCTCGAAACGCAAGGTTTTGCATTATATAGAATTTTGCGTTATATGGATCATTCACTTATATCATTAAACATCCTTAGTAAACATATTAAAATATAGCTGGAACACATAAATATAATGCTTAAAACTTTTTTTTAAGTACAAATACTACTTTAAAAAACAAAAAAAAAATGGAATTTATTTATTTACAGAAAAAATAAATAAATTGAAATTACCAAAAGCATTAAAGTTTATTTGTTAAACAATATATTAATTTAGATTTGTTTTAGAATTTGCAATCTCTCAACAAATAACTTTTCTTGTAGCCTTTGAACAGGTAATAATTTTACTTTGGCTAGGCAGTCTTGTGTTTCTAGGAATTTAAAATATTGATCTCTTATGGAAATTTCTTCAGATTCTGAAAGTTTTTCAACTTTCTCTCCAGCATTTGATTCTGTTTCAGAATTGTTTTCCTCTTGTTTTGAAACAGAGGAAATTATTTCAGCACTGGTCAAATGATTAACAATTTATGACTTATCATCCATTACCAAATATTCAAAATGTTTTCTTCATGCAGGTTTGCAAACTGAGTACTTTCCATTTTGTGCACAATGCATTAGTTCAGCAGTTTTCATTTTAACTAAAGATGGCTTAAATCCAGTTCCAAAATTCAGTTTTAAAATAGTGTTACATTGAGAAAACTCCCCTACTTCTCATAGACTTTTTAAAAGTATTTTACTGTCAATATTGAGACATAAGCATATCATCGGGCAGGGGGCGGGGACGTGTGCCAACCCCCCCAACTTTGTTTAGAAAACCATTAAAACATTCATTTTAAAACCTTTCTTCTTGCCAAACTTAAAGAAACATGGCTATTTTTACTTTAGAATATGCTATGTGCATTCTCCCACTCACACGCACACACATTAAAAAAAAAAAAAAAAACTTTTGGTGATGCTACGCGTATGATTTAGGAAGCCAAGTAACGGCATACGATTTAATATAAAACAAATCAATTTACAAAGAGAAATATAACTAAATAAATAAACGTCTGTTTGGGAAGTCAATGGTAGAGGAGGGAGAAAGAGAGTGGTTCCGTAGTGGAGGGAAAAAGGGAGAGGTTCGTGGTTTTATTAAAGTAAACATTCCTTCTTCTTCCACCCAGCCCGGCCAGCTGTTATGCTGATAATGCATAATGCATGCATGGGAGAATAATTGTTTATTTTAAGCTTGGCATGTTGTGGGATTTATCTAATGTCTCAAAATTAATTCCCCAGGAAAACAATTTAAAAAAAAAAAAAAAAAGCAGATTGTAGAAATTTCTTAATTGTGATTTTCTCTGTTTACATCCACAGTGTTAATGTGTTAATGCGGTTTATGGAGAATTGCGGTTTATAGAATTGCGGTATATTGATCTTCTACTGTATTATTAATGTGTTAGATTGTTTCATTCAGCTTAAATTTCAGATTTTTAAAGTAGCACAGATTATTTTTTGTATTATACAGATATTATGAAAAATTTCATACAAATGGTGGTGTTAGAATTTATTTAATTTATATTGCATGATGGAATTTATTTATAATACATATTACATGCATAAAAGTATATTTTAGATCAAATGGAATATCGATCCATATTGTATGTATAAAGTATTTTTGTCCTACATTTCATTTTAAAAAATCCAATATTTCCATTTTTTACTGCAGGGAGCCCTGCATACAGGGTTGTTATGATTTTGACCAACTTGAAAAAACCCAACTGGGTTTTTTCAAAATTTCAACTTTAATTATGTAGATAGTACATCGCTTAATATCAGTACACCACTTGTAAAGTTTATAAACAGCTCCCTACCTCCCCCCACACCACTACTATCTAAGGAAAAAAAAAAAATCAGACTTCACATAGGCATTAAAACTTTCTAGAGTAAATTTTTATCCCTATCTGTATTAAAATGAACCAAGATTTTTAAACCATAAAAAAAAATCGTGTTGTATCCAAGCACTAGTATATCACTGTTAAAATTGACTAATAGTCAATTTATCTAAGAACAAACCATGATTGGGGTTGTTATTGTAATTGATTTATACATTTTTTCATGTATGATTAATAATTGTAATCAGTTATTACTATTAAATTAACCACTTTTTATTTATAATTGAGTTTTGTAATCAATTAGTTTGCTTAAAGTTGTATTTAGTAATAAGCAAATTTTTTTCAAATATTCTGAAACCCCATCCCTTCTTCTGAAAAAACCCAGATAAAACCTGAAAACCCCACCAAAACCCTGGTTTTTAACAACCCTGCCTGCATAGCTTTAAAATAAAAAATTTCTAACATGGCTGTAAAATAAAAAATTTCAAGATTTTGATTAGTTTTGCATTATGAGTAATATAAATTTTCCCATTACGTTTGAAGAACTGGCACTCAGTTACTAAATTATAAAATGGGAAAATCATTGTCCTAACCTGTCCCTAAACCCAAGAAATGCATTTTAAAACAAAGTAAGGGGAAAAAGTGGATTTTGAAATTACATTAATAAAGTTTGATTACAAAAATGTTTTTTTAGGAACTTATCTCTGAAAAAAAAAAATTATGTTGGACTGTTTTATGAGAATGATCATTGTCCTGGAGTAAATTATGTAATTGTTTTGAATTATTTATCAAGTGTAAGCTAGAAGAATTTATTATGTATTTGATGCTTAAAAATGACTTACATTTCAGAGTTACCATTGAACATGCTAGAGGTTCTCCTCGAGGTAATGATATGTATCGGGATAGAAACAGAGGTTATAGAGCACCTATGTATAATAGAAGACGCCAAGGTGGCGGACGTGATAAGTATGTATTTTACAGTGTAATGTTGATGCTTATTTGTATAAAATGCATATTTTATCTAAAATATTTTGATTTCTCTCATACTTGTGCATTGCATTGAAATTAGTACAGACATCTGCTTTGCAAACTGAACTATATTTTAACACTAAACACATTAGTAGTACAATCAAGCCTGTTAAAATGAAATGTTGTGAAATATTTTTGATGAAAATGTTTTTGAAAATATTTTTGAGTTTGATAATGTTTTGTTTGAAACATACTACAGTAATAAGAAATTTACTAATAAATTAATCACTGAAGCAGACTGAATTAATAATTAGAACAGAAATATTTTCAGCAGTATGTGTTTTTAGTTTTACTTGGCTAGATATTCATAATTTTTGTGTGGGTTATTCAAGTTTTTTCATCTCCAGTAATTCTTTCTTTTCTAGCAAATGTTTTTCAGTACATTTAAAAGTTGAAATCATTTTTTTTATGCGGAGCAAAAACAGTTAATTTTGGCTTTTCATGTTTGTACTTAACATTACTCTCGCCACCTGCTCTAAGTCGTTGCATGCTCTGTAGAAGCAAAAAAAAACTTGGTATTAGTGTGTGGTCGTGGAAAATTTCAGATTTGCCATTAAATGTTGTTTTGCAAATGTCAGTTATCAGATTATCAGCAATAGCTGCACTTAGTTATTCCTTGCAGTAAGCATTCTAATGTGCTCGAAGGATCAATACAAAATTTAGGTCGTTTTACACCCTTCACATAATTACAATAGATAAAAATAGTCCTTTCAAAAAATTACAATAGATTAAAAAAGCCCTTTCTCAAAAATACAATCAATTAAAACACTTCATTGGCATTTTACCCTATTTTAAATAGTTTTCTAATTTATTTTAAGAAAAAAAGTAACTTTTACAAAAATCAATACAATTCAGTATGAAAATTCACAAAAATAATGTTGAAAATCGCACACAAATTCACGAAAATGGGACCCTGAAAAAAATTTCTATATCAACTCCTGGTACTGATGCTCATTCATTCAAGATCTGACATGGTTGCAGAAAAAACCAGCAACAAACTGTTATTTCTTTATTGATTTTAGAGGGAGAAAATATCTGGAAAACTTTCTCCCTTTCATTATCACTGTATAGTTAATAATAATAATAAAATCACCATTTCAAGTATGTAGGTATTGAGGAAAGGTTTAACAATTATGGTATTTTGTGGTTGCAGGAGATTGAGGTAAATTTAAAGTATTAAAAAGACATACAATTATGATCTTTTCCAGCACTGAATATGCTGGAAGTGAAAATGTTGAAAGCCTGCATTTTACATTCCCAGTTATAACTGCAATTAATGAAAAGCTCAATCATGTGTGTAAGTTACAATCCTCTGCAGATAAATTATCGTAAAAGGGAGAGAAAACATCAAATCCGAGCCTTCTTACAAACAGTTGCAATCGAACAGTTTTAGGGAAACTACCGAAATAGTGAACATTTAATACTACAATTAAAGATATGCTTTGTGAACTTAAGAAGTAAACACCTTTTTGTAAATGTATACTCCCATTGTTTATAGAACTTAAAGGTGGTGAAAGAGGAATTTAGATTTCTTAAACCAATTTAAGATGGTTATGCATAAATTCTTCTGTTTACCTAAGATTTCTTGATGTGCAAACTTTAGTATGTTTCAGGTTGTGTGGTAAAAGCATAAAATGGTTAAACTCGCACCAGGTGCAATATACTCTAGTTTTGGCTGAAATTCAGTATTTTAAGAGCAATAGAAGTTCATGTGAAAAACAGGGGTGTGTTAAATCGAGGGCAGTGCACTTTTGCAGTATTTTACAGAACTTTAATCCTTCAAAATATATTTTAGAACCTTCATTAAAATTATTTATTATAGTTCTGTTCCTCAGAACCAGACTAACTTTTCAGGACGGCACCAAAACTATGAGAAATGAACTCTAGGTCTGGTTGCAGAGCTAATAATTGAATCAGTCAGCAAAAAAGTTATTCACATTATTAAATTTGTATATACTTAACCCATTCATAGGTATTTCGTTTAGAATAAACTTTTAAACCTGAAAATTGTAATATATGAACTTATGTTCGTTTGGTTCTGGGGTACAGAAATGTACGGATTTGGATTACGAGAACTGATATCGATTAAAATTGCTACATATTTTTAAAAATGTTATGAGTAGTTAATGCTAAATTTATAAAAAGGTAGTAATTTTGATCTTAATGAAATCAATTTTTAAAAAATATTCAGAAATAATATAATTTTATAAAAGTATTTTTGTAAAATTTGTAAAATACTGCGGTCTGTTTAGGAGAAATATGGGTCCGTTAATAGACCCTTCGCAAAATATTTTATCCTAAAAACAGACCCTTCACAATATTTTTCATTTTGAAAACGAACCTTTCAAAAATTCTCCCATTGGTAAATATCCCCTTCACAAATATAATTGTTTAATTTTTAATAGATTTCAATTAAGTTTTCACACACATTACAAGTTCTTTAAAATTAATAATTAATTATAAAATGTTTAAAATAATGATGTTGCACATGTAATCGTTTTATAAAATATGTAAAATAAGATAATACTAACTGATACTTAATTTTAATGCTGAGGAAAAAGAACTTTAAAAAAAAAAAAAAAAAAAAAAAAAAAATGGTGTTCAAATGTCACATGTTACTATGCAATCACCCTTTATATTACACTAGATGATTCTTCAAAATATCTGTAATTTCGATTATCCAATGTTGGTTCGGTTCAAATTAAGCCGGATAATCGAGGTTCTGCTCTATATGTATTTATATAAATACATGAATAAATTCGATGCGTTTATTTATAAAAATCTCTGTTTGTTTATACACATATAGGTTTTTTAAAGGACTTTCTATAAAATGTCTTAAAATGGAAATTTAATTTAATACTAAATTTAAATTTGTGAAATTCTATATTTTTCACAAATTAAAAAAAAAATAGCCCTGGCTAGAAAAACCCGTTTAAGCACTTTCAGATTCACGAAATTATGTGTACATTTTTCACAATTTCACTAAAACAGAACCCTGTCTAAAAAGTCTGGGCAGACCCATGAAATATTTTTATAAACAACAGTCGATTGTAATTGTGTAAATTTTTTTTATGTTTGTGTTTTTGAGGCTTCTATTTTTTGTCTCCTGACAGTGGTGGACATCCTGTAACATACTCTTCTTACACGAGAGATGAGTTACAAGAACCCTCGTGCAAATGAAAATTTCAAGTTGAAACACATGCACAATTATTTTAGACACTTTTAAACATCCCCAACCCGTTCTAAACCATTACCATTTATTTCCCACAAAAAGGTAATGGTAATGAATAAATAAATTTTAGACTTCTTACTGTTGAAGAATCTCTAGTTGTGGGCAAATAATTTATTCTAGCATTAAGATATGTATATTTGTATAAAATCCAAATTGCATTGTAGTGAGAGCTGGATGCATATGAAAAATTCTACTTTCTTGGGAGTTTTCTGTTCTCGGATTCCTGTTCCTCGGTATGACTCATCCTAAATTCTGTTTGAAGTACAAATGTACTGACATGAGATATTTTTAATTAAAATGTCATTTCTCATCAAAATAGCAATTTTCATGGTCTCTTAAATTTGAAGCAGACTGCATTTCTGTTTAAGTAAAATAATGGTGAAATGATTAATATCTGTTTGTTTATTCAGTAGATTTGGCCCACCTACCAGGACTAAGTATAGATTGATTGTGGAGAATTTAAGCAGTAGAGTTAATTGGCAGGTATGTTATCTACTGAATGTTATATTTTTTTCGTAGTCAAAGCATATTGCTTTAATGCATGCATTTATTTTTTTACTTTTAAATTTAACATTAAAACAAAACTACAAAGTTTAAATCAGCCTTTCATCAAACTATCAAAATTAAGTTTTAAGTTTTGAATTCTTTATACTTTTATTATACGTAATTTCTTTTCTTTAACAGTGTGCATGATAATTTCAGCATAATGTGATTCCGAACTAGTGTTGATCAGAACAGCTTCTAAAAAAATGTCAATTTCTTTCATAAGTTATCATCCATCTAGACCGAGATCTGTAAAGGTTTTTGGTGCATACAATCAGGGTGAAGCAGGCAGGTTGCAGATAAGCCTGCTTTCCAACCATCGATGCCCTTTATGATTGGATCACTTGTTGTGGTGCTGCCTACCCGTGGCTTTACAATGCATTTTGGCTGCAATACACAGGTTTGGTCAAAGGGCGAAATCAAGGCATTTCTCGACCAATATATCACTTCTTCAGTTTTCTGGTAATATGGAGCCTAAGGTACACAAAGGTGCAGGCCATTTCACATCACAACCTGGTGTGCAACAGGTTCTGGGTTCCTTCGTATCTCAGTTGGGCAAGCTGTGTGTGGTGGTCAATAGCCTACCCTCTTTCTCTTGACGCCTCTGTATTTTCATACAGGTAAAGCATTGATTTTCGGTTTGTTTTTAAAATAATATGTTCTGAATCAAAATACTTAAAACATTATAATGTGTAAACATTTAACTTGGGTAATTTGAAAGTATGTAAATTCCAAACTTCCTGTTGATATCTATGAATCAGGTATTGGAAACAAGCTAAATTGGAACCAGAAAGGATTAAAAACGCCTGTAATTCTTGAAAATTAAAAGAAGGATTCCAGTATTGTCTCCTGAAGAACACATAAAAGAAGTTTCTGAAAATTCATTCCAAGTATCTAGCAAAGATTTTTCATCTTGAGGAGTGTCAAGTTTTAACATTTGCTGATGTGGAGCTTCCTTGATGTCTTCCTGTCAGTTTCAGGATCATTTTGCATTGGATACATAGACTTCTGTTGAAGACTGCAGTGTTACTACAATTTTCACTTTCTCAGTGTTTTAAATTCAACTATAGCTAATTTAAGTTTGAATTGAAATACATTTTTAAAAAGTTTGCTGGTGATGTGACAGCACTTTCATATAGAAGCATTTTACTATTGCATTTTTCCATTAAAAAAAACTGTATTAGTGTTTTACATGGGCAATAAAGTTTTTCTATCAGTACTAATAGAATTATCAGAGTCAATCATTTTAATTGTGATGCATTGTAAAGATGTATATGTGAAGTGTTTGTGCCATTTATGGCCATGTGTCATGTATGGGGTTGAGCCATGTATGGGGGGGCTTTAGGGGGAAAGGAGGGTCTTTGCTGGTGATTGCACAAAATTGCTTTAACCTCACTGTCCTTGTTCTTAGATTTAACATTAAATAGATACATAGGAATTGTATAATTAAAAAAATATTGTAATAAATTTACAAATATAAACACATAGGAAAATGATAGAAATTATAATTTTTTCAAAGCTTATTTATATAAGCTGTGGAATGGAAATTGACAGTGATATGACAGTTTAAAATTTTATAATTTAATTTAAAGAGAAACTCTTTCTCTCCTGTAAATTTCAATGTTTTCTTTTTTTTTGGGGTGGGTGGGTGGGGGAAGGAAAGGGTAGTTTCTTTATTTCTAGAAGTATATCTTCCTCAGTTGATATCAGAGCCAAGTTAACTACAGCTATTTGTTGCAGTTATTGCCACTAAAACATTTTGTATATGTAATCATATTTGCGTCTTTATGTTCACATTTAAGATCCAGTAGTCCGACCTTTTCTTCATATTGACATAAAGAAAATGTCTTTTTCAAGCTGAATATTAATGCCAATATCACTCATTTCAAACTTACAGTATTAAGTGCTCTCAATTTTAAATTTCTAACTTTTTTTCTTTAATCAACAAAAATTGTACTAAAAAACATTAAAATATAGCTCAAAAAGATCAGATATAACAGAAGGAATAATGTTAAACATGAAGTTATCTCACAATCACAGCAAAGACTTGAGGTATTTTGATATGCAGCTTGTATCATGTGATTTGCTCTTGTTAATATCAATGCTGCTGTAAGACTTCACATGAATTTACGAAGCCTTTTGGCCATATTTTTGTTTTCACGGAAACTTATTGGATATCTTATAAAAAGAAAATATTTCATCTTAAAAATGTTTCAAAGAATAAAAATAAAAATTAAAGCTTTTTAAAAAATGTATTAATGTCTCATTTGTTAATTTTTTAATATAGGATCTAAAAGATTACATGAGACAAGCTGGTGAAGTTACGTATGCTGATGCTCATAAACTCAGACGAAGTGAAGGGTATGAGAATTATTAACAATGGATAAACAGAAATGTTGAAAGTGCATGTTGCAAACAAAGTTGTCTGATAAATATTGTTCAATTAATTTTTTCCAGAGTTGTAGAATTCGCCAGCTTTTCTGACATGAAGAATGCTCTTGAAAAATTAGATGATACTGATTTAAGTGGACGTCGAATTAAATTGGTGGAGGATAAATCCAGGAGGCGTCGGTATGTTTTTACTTTATGTTGCAATGTCATTTGCTTTAATATGCATTTTCCCCCCCATAAGTAAAGAGTTTCTTTTAAAATCCATTATTAACTAAAAGCAGTTTTTACAAGAAATACATTAAAACCTGCTTACGTTTTCCAAGGAGATGAAAAGCAAAACTTCTTAAACGTGAGACTAATTTTTTGGGGAAAAGAAAAAGTAATTTCGGTATAAATATTGAAGATATATCTTTTGACATTATTGAAATATTATATAAATGATATAAAGTTTAATTATTTATATAATTGTTTTTCTGAAAAAATTAGTTAATAAAGTAAAACAATATAATTAACTATTCTATATTAAGTCTTTAAAAAAAAAATATTCGCTTTAAGCATTATTTGAATCTTGTACAGAAAAAAAATCTGTTTAGTTTTTTGTTTATTGACCATCTTTTAATTTGGTCTTTCATTTTTTAAAAATTTTTCATTCACATCTTCAACACTTTTAATAAAATGGCAGAAATTTTTTTTAAAGTAAACTTATAAGGAGAAGGTGCGACCTTGGAAGCATCAATTTGAATGAAATTCCGTACAAATATAGCTCACGAGGCACACTAACACTGATGCAAATTTTAGGACGCACCTCACAGTTATTCCAGTTTTTTTTCTGCATGAATCGGATATGACTAGGTTGAGCACCCGAAACAGATAAAAGATGAGTTTGAAGGTACACTACTGGCCAAAAGTATTGCAAGTTTGAGAAATCTAACCATTGTTTCAAGAATCAGCCCAGAAAAAATGGACAGGAAATTTGCCAAATTTTAATACTTTTGAGAATTTATGTACAAGGGGTGATCAAATGAAAATATGAAACGACGCAGTGGGTACAAATGTAGACTTTATTCAAAATATACACCATAGGCCTGAGCACAACGATCCCACTGATGAACAAGCCGCAGGATTCCTTGTTCCCAGAATTCCTGTGGCTGTGACGAGACCAGTCCGTCACAGTGTCCTTGAGTACGTCGTCAGAGTTAAGGCGCTACCCTTTCAAGTGTTTCTTCAGTGGACCAAACACATGGAAATCGCAGGGTGACATGTCTGGACTGTAGGGCGGATGGTCCAACGTCTCCCACTTGAACTTGGCCAGTTCCATGTGTGTGACTCTGGACGCGCGTTATCATGGAGCAGAACCACACCCTCTGTGAGCAGCCCCGGTCTTTTGTTCTTGATGGACTTGTGTATGTGTCGGAGTGTCTTACAGTACACATCGGAGTTAATGGTTTTTCTGTGCTCCAGGAATTCCACAAGTAGCGAAACGTCATCCTGTCCTCATACGGACTGCCACATCTTTTGGATGCTGCTTTTGATAAGAGCCTCTGATCCAGAGACTCCAATCCCATCCCATGATGCCTCGCTACGTTCTCCCATGGTGGAATATGCAAGTATTTACCTGTTATGTTTTTACATCGCTTCGTACCTTTTCATTTGATCATCCCTTTTAGTATAATTGGAAAGAATACATCTGAAAATCACCAAAAAAACAAAATGAGAGCTTCAGGAACCAATAATATCAATAATTTAAGTTTTCACCATGAAACACCAGACTTGCCAACTTTTACGCTCTATGCATAAAATTTATGCATTTCGACTGCTGTTTACGCTTTTATGCATACAGCGCTTTTTTTTATGCATTTCCGGATATTTTCTTCCTAACTTGTGTATATTTCTTTAAAAGTGAAATTGATATTAAAAAGAAATGTATTGGGTTTTAAATTGAAATGATGTTCTATGTTAGGGCCTTTTTGCCTTTTCAATATGGATCTACGTGGTAGCATCGGCACCATGATCCACATCGCACATCCATGTTGACACAATGCGCATCAAAATATTTTTCTTTGTTGCCACTGAGGCAAAGAAAAAAATATCTTTTTCCACATGCGACGCCGAGTATTTCTTAATTGGTTTACCCAGTCATGACGTCATAGAGTAGAGCGAATGGGAGAATCGTTTACTAGGGAGTAGGTCTTTCCAGGGCGCGAAATTAGCGGTCGTTAGTCGTATTTTGCAACTGTAATTTTTGTTTTGACGAGAGATTTAAGAACCAGTCGTCATTTTTTGACGCCTAACATTTTGCCCGAGACAGGCGACTATTTTGGCATCGGACTACTCCGGCGACTTTTTAAACAGAAATACCACAAAAACGAATATTTTGCGAATACTGGGGACTTTTTTTACTGTCTAGACAACTATTATTAAATGTGCTGAAAAAATATAAATGCAAATTTCCGTGAAAAAAAACTTTCGCTTTTGTAAGCACCGCTCCGTGGCAGAAAGAGAACGATCCTCTGCAGACAGTCATATCAGGGGCGTAGCCAGAAATTTTTCATGGGGGGGGGGGTTACGACTACTGGAACTCACATATATGCATACGTGTGTGTGATAAGGGTGTGAAGAATATACATTTTGTATGGCAAAAAATTCCTCATGGGGGGGGGGGGGGTTATGACCCTCCTAACCCCCGCCCTTAGCTACGCCCCTGAGTCCTATGGTTAAAAAACACGCGGAAGACCACTTTCTTGTCTTCCGCGGATCTGTATCATTTAAATTGCACTTTTTTAAATGTAAACAAATAGAGGAACTTAAAGAAATTTAGCCATAATTTTTTAACTCCATGTATATTAATGAAGTTGATCGGAAGAAACTACGAGTCCGCCATATTGGATTCTATCTACAAATGTATTTTAGCGGTAGCTCAGCTCGTATGGCACGGCGGTGTGGGAAAATGCGATGATAATACTCGATATCAGTATTGATGAAGTGCGAGATCCTTTTATATAAGGCAGTGTAAAAGTTATTTGGATTAGTTAATATTCATTAATTAAATATAATTATTTACCGCGGGAGAGTACAGGTTTACGGCCCGGACGCCATCTTGGATTTTATTTGCCGCGGCGCAATGCAGCACCACAATAACGGCTGGTTAAGTGCAGCAGTTCGTGGCTGAAAACAATACATGGATTGACTGCAAATAATCAATGCAATTTCGTGAAAAAATGAAAGAAGACGTGGGGGGGGGGGGGATGACATTAGCAAAATGTCTGGATTTTGGGAAAAGCTAAATTTCGGACTTCCGGCCTAAATTACGATAATTCAAATAAAAATATTATTTGAATAAAAATGTTATTTGATGATTTAAACTTAATAAAATTTATCTTTTTAAAATAAACCTCCGTTATGAGATACTGTAAATAAAAAAACTTAAATTGGATTAGTTGTTTAAAAATATTAAAAAAAAACTTTATTTAATTATAAAAATTTTTATTATTAAGATAAAGTTCAATTTGTATTAAAATATGTTTTAAGTAATTTAATTAAAATAATTTTTAGTAAGATAAAAGAGCTATGTAAAATAATAAATCCTTCTTGGTGACATTAAAAGCTTTCATAGACACTCTCCCAACTTCAGTTCAACCCACTGAGAATACAAATGCATATTTTTAAATTTTAACATGTACTACCTGTTTGCTTACAGTGGTGGTTGATCAGGTGACATTTTGAAGCTAGTACACATATACTGCATAAGTTTATCTACCATAGGCATTGTAGTTATATAGCAACAATTTATAAAATACTTCTAAACTAAAACTAAAGACCATGTTCTTCTAAAATGTATCATAATACTTTATTCTGGATTCATAGGTGGAAAGCTATAAAAATTGATTTTATATTTACTTACTATTTATTACTATCTTAATTTTAATAGTCCTGATCTTCTTAATTATTACTGTACATAATCATTAAGCCTACCTGTTTATAGTTTATGCATTTAAACAAAACAAAGGTTTTCAAAACTGCACCTGAACGAGACAGTTTGGCAACCGGGAAAAAAAAAGTTAGGTGTCATTGACGCTTAGATTTTTGCTTCCAATTTCTCACCCTGGGTCTTTCTCCTGTGACTTGTGTGTCTCACGTGGTGTTCTTCGTTATCAGCCATCAGCGCGCGCCCGCTTTGCGGTTAAGTGGTAGATGCAGACGGTAGTATGAGCATACTTCGATTGCTTTTCTGAGGATTATTTCGATAAATGATCACTGGCACAGCTTAACTTATAAACTTTTAAACAAAGTTATAGCAAAGAATGGGTATACAGAGGTCGCGCTGCCGATCGCCAACGTTGCAAATTGCGAAAATAAAATTAGTTTGGCGAAAGAAAATACGTTTGGGCGAAAATATTGACAATTGCTTTTCTTAATGATGTACAAAAAAAAATCTAATTTGGCAAAATGTTAAAAAGAGCCAGTGCAACCCCTGAGGTATATATAGTATCATATGTCAAAGGAGCGAAATTTGCTTATTGTAACGTGTGCCGGAGTGATTTCAGAATTTCTCATGGAGGAAAGTATGACATTTCTTGCCACTCGAGTTCGTCAAAACACAATGAAAATGTGAAATGTGCTAACAGCAGTAAAAGTCTACAAACATTTTTCAAAGAGGACGGACAGTCCAGTGGCAGATTAATGCAAGTTTCTCGGGGGTGGGAAGTTAGAAGATTGACATTTACATCCATTTTATGGAAGCAATTTAGGTTCTTTTACATTAATTTCTTTTTTCTCGGGGGCTGGTCGCCCCCTCCGCCCCCCCTTTAATCCGCCCTTGGGACAGTCGGACGTTATTCATGCAGAACTGTTATTTACATATTTCTTGATCGAATACAATGTTCCTGTTTCAGCAGTTGACTGTGCTGAATGTGAGAGGGTTTTCAGTATTATTCGGAAAAACAGAAGTTAATTCAGGTGCAACTTGTCTAATAAGATTTTGGAAAGCCTTATTATGAGAGATTTTCTGAATAAAGCAGAAAAAGCTACTGCTGCTTCTTTGAAGTCAGCACAGTCAAAATGAGTTTTTTCAAGCCAGTGATTAAGTGATTAAAATTAATAAATTGTTAGTCACAGGAAATCTGGAAAATGGTGTATTAATTGATTTGCCTTTTATTGAACAACTTCATTTTCTTTTATTGTTCTTAGATTTATTTACTTATTACTTCAAACAAATGATTGTGATATAAAATGCATTGAAAATAATACTCGTGCACTATATGGTGAAAGGTAAAAAATAACGCTCACGCATTTTATAGCAAAATGTGTCGAAATTTCTGTTCGCACGCTGTTTTATACATTTTGATTTTCCCAGGTTGGCAAGTCTGAAACACTGAAGGAAGTGTTGTAAAACATTGGATTCCATATCTAAAAGAGTGGCTGTTGTGATCAAAGTCAAAGCTGCCCAGCAACATAACAAATGATCTTTAGTTTAATTGCATTTATTTATTATCCTCTTTTAGCAGAATAACTTTAAATTAATTTTTAATGTTAAAGTAATTTAAGTCTTGAGATTAAAGTAATTTTATTCCGGCGAGCCAAAATGGATTATGATTTCTATAACCTATGTATTTTTGTGCTATTTTTTTTTCAATAAATTAAATAATTATTTTCATTCTTTAACTTAATGCTATCTTGTCTTTGGAGTAACTAATTTAACATGTTGACATTAAAAAATATCAATCATATTGATTTTTAATTTTGACAGGGGTGTGGGGGCTTAATCTTGAAAAGGGTTAGATTTCTGAAACTTGCAATATTTTTGGCCAGTAGTGTAATAAGCACCGTTCTTGTTAGTATGTGATGTTAGATTACCTCGTCTGATTTTTTGATTGGTTGTATTGGAATAGCAATTTTATATTACAACTTGCACATTAACAGCTGTTTGGAAAACCTGAAATACACAAGGAAACTTATTTCAGAAATTGAATGATTAGTTTATAATTAATTTGTTTGGTTTACATATTCAATATTATTGAAAAGTAGCAAAATCAACCAGTTTGGCACTAAAAGAATGTGCTGTAAATTTAAAACTGTTAATATTAGTAAAAACTGAAAAAGTTCATATACCTTCTATTTTGATTTCATGAGTGTTGTAATGTTTTTTAGATCCCGCTCAAGATCAAGGTCCAAGAGCCGCTCTAGATCCGATAGCAGAAGCAAAAGCCGTAGTGCAAGCAGGAGCCGGTCACGCCGCATTTCTAAATCTAGATCTCGATCCAAGTCTGAATCAAAATCAAGGTCACGATCAAATACTCCTGAAAGATCAAGATCTAACCGCTCTCAAAGCAAGAAGCAGTCTCGTAGTCGAAGTAGAAGTATGAGCCAGGACCAGGATCGTAAAAGTAGAAGCCGTTCAAAATCTCACAAGAGTAGGTCCAGATCTCGCTCAAAGTCATCTGAAAAGCATTCCCCATCACCTCCTCCGAAAGATGATGATGCTAGCAATTCAGCTGATGATAAAAATTAAATTTTCATTGATGTTTTAAAAATCTGTATCTTGCAATTGTCCATTCTGTTTTGAGAATAATTTTGTATTAGTAGTTTCTTCTGTACCTTGATGTAATATTCTGAACATTTAATGTAGATAAAATGTTCTTTCATTTTCACATATGGTTGCAGTTTATGTAAATGATATGTAATATAAGTGTTCTAGATTTTGATTTTTAGATTGCATATTAAGTACAGTATGCATGAACAATAAATTCTGAAGAAAGAAAATAAAAAAGGGGGGATTGGATGTGTTGTATACCAGCTGGCTTAGTATTGCATAAATGTTTTGTAACTTATTTTTGCATATGGCATTAAATTTATTGAGCCTTTGATCCATACCAAAATAATTTTTTTTTTCTAGGATATTAATTCTAATATTGCTAGTGTTTAATTGAAAGTAAATGTAGATTTTGTAGTAGGTACATGCAAGAAAACTATTCAGATACTGATTCGTTTAATTAAAAATTAAATAATGCAAACCAAATTACCTATTAGATATTAAAAAATAATTAACCAGTTCATGCATTGCTAGTCTTACATCATACTTTTTTTTTTCTAACACTGGATATGCTTTTAAAAATTATATATAATAAATTTAGATTGCAGAATTCTTACTAATCTGTTTATATTTATAGCGTAAAAAGCTTGTTTAATCATACTAGGTATGCAACGACAAACTAGGTATAAAACTATATTGTGTAAAAACACTGTTGAATTATTATTTTTTTCTAGTAATTCAGTCTGATGTACATAACTGTTTTCATTATTTTTGTGAAAATGTTTCCACCTTCTGTCTAGTTTTTATAAAGTACCATTTTACATTTCATTTATCATACTTGCAAGTGTCATCTTCCCACTCATGTTATGCAATCATTTTTGTACATATAAAAGCTATCAATAAAAACTCCTTTTGTTTATTCACTTATATTTTTTGTGTTTACATATTTAAAACAAAACTTGGTTTTAACTCTCATGACAACACGCTTGTTTAAGACTTTGTCTTGAGACAGAGAGAAAGTAAAAGAAATGTTCTATAGGATGGAGATGTCACCAAGCCCAACTTAATAAACCACCATCGCAAGACCGGTATTGATTTTGACGTGCATAGGACTTGCAGTTTTTCTACATGGCTACGACAAAGATTTCTTTTACATTATGGCCTATGGGAGGAAATTCTTGAAAGTGCGCTAGCGTTTAAACAATACATTCGATTGAGCTCAAATTGGGTATACATATTATAAAACATCATTATAAGACCGGTATTGATTTTGATGTGCATAGGACTTATAGTCTTTCTACAGGGCTACAACAAAGATTTCTTTTACATTATGGCCTATGGGGAGGAATCCTTGAAAGTGCACTAGCATTTAAACGGTACATTCAATTGAGCTTCAATTTGGTATATATATGTTTGAATTATTCATTGATTAAAATTTATTTGAATGCTTGGTAATGATCTTAATCGTAAGTGTTCGGAAAGTCGAGTGGAGTCACTCCAGATTTTTTTTCAATTAAAATTGCGACTGTTTCTTGATTCCATGATTTTTCATCATTGTTTCTCCTCTTCCCTGTTATGTTTTCATAGAACTGAAAGGTATGATGGAGACAAATGATTCTTCATTTTAATATGTGGTAAATTTGATTGAATTAAAATGAATTCCCATATATAGAGGCATCTAGCAGGAGGACCATTCTTCACAGCACAAAAATAAATAAGCAGCCAAAAAAAAAAAAAATCTGTTCAATTGCTTATGAAGATTGATCAGAATCAAAACAGGCTGACTGGAGGCTTTGTCAGCTCTTCAACCCCCTTTCCCCCTCCTCTTTTCGAAGCAAAGCATGCCTTACTTTGTAATGTATGGCAAAACCTGCTCTCTGCTTGTGATTATAGACAAAAACTGCTCTTATTCTCCTCTGCTGTTAATTTTGAAGATTCAAAATTGATTAATCTTTGATCCACAGATGTTCTGATTTTATTATGCTTTAGCTCCTGTAATTAATACAACTTGAATGGCAACACTAAACATCATTATGTTTCTAAGGAGTGTGAATTAAGTTTTGCAGCGATTATACTGTGAAGTTCACACTCCAGGTGGAGTAAAGCTCAGGTCCCATACAACAGATTCCTGTAACATGGAACATATCTACCAGGTTATAGGGGGGGGGGGGTCTATTGTATTAATGCTCTGTTGATCTGCTATTATTCCTAGTTAGCTGGAATATTCTGGTTTTCATGGATAGAATAAGGCTGTTGCACAATAATGGATTAGTTTTATATCATTCATCTTCAATTGCGTATCTTAATTTGATGGAGGAAGAATACTGCTTTCTATGGCTATATATTTATATATAAGGCATGCACACTTTCATTCAGGAAAAAAGCGGTTATATATGCAAAATTCTTGCAGTTTCATTTTTAACCTCTATTATACATGGATTCCCTCACGACCGCAACTTGTTGTACAATAGGAATGCACTAAAGTGTTCCAGATAAGATCCTATATGCTTCGCAGGGTCAGTATTTTGCCCACTTTTTTGTAAAACCTCCGGGACACTGGACAAAATAAAAATAATTGAATTAGAGTATTGTTATGCCAACAAAAACTGTGTTCCTGCATTTTTAACAAAAATATTAACACAACATTTTAAGAAAAATAAGAATACACACGGATGTGCCAGCTGCTCCAAATCAATCCTGATGCGCCAATCTGCTACAAAAAGATTGTTTTTGAACATTTTTGCTCCAAATTCAGCAAAACTGCTACAGTTTTAATTTTTCCATATATGTTGAAAACGCTTGTAAATCTCCCGAATTTTTCCAAAATCATCATGCATGGTAAGCATTCTAATTTCAATCTTTCTCTATTGATCTTAAAAATGAATATTTTTTCTTTGGCATCCTTTTGTTCAAATCTCCAATGCCTTAAGAGTTAAAATTGACCCATTTATTATTTAAATTTTACGTAAATTGGTAATTTTTTTACAAATATTTTATAAGCCGCTGATGGTAGTTAACCCATTTGTGCACAAATATTTTTGCGACTTTCTTTCATTTTTGCTAATACCAGCAGTAATAGATAAATTTCCGATGTCAACTTCTTGAACAAGGGACGATTTCTTTTGAAATCGTTATGTATAAAAATTGAAATGTCAACATCTTACTTGGTCCTGTTAAAGTATTTTGTGGAGTTGAGGTTCAATACTCGTGAATAAAGGCTAGGAAAAATAAATTACGTTTTTGACTGATAGCAAAAATGCTGTCCCAAAAAAAGTGACACTAGGCATAAATGGTTAAAATAGTTTAGTAAATGTTAGATTTTTGATTTAAAATAGATATTTTGTATAGCAATGTATAAAATAACAGTGTTTTATTTATTTCGTAAGCTTCTGGACCCCCCCCCCCCCGGGGGGAAAAAAAAAGCTTTTGTTATTAGCTACGAGTTTTCAAGAACTTCCTTAATTTTCATTTTTTAGATTTGTATTCTTTAATGACTTTTCCTTTTTCCTCAAAATAAATTTTGTTTTTCAAAATTGACATTCTTGTGCTCCAAAAGTGACATGTGCTCCAAATTGCCTTTTTTCTGGCTCTACAAATTGCTCCAAAATTTAATTTCAGCTTTCACATCCCTGAATATATTTAATTATTCATTAAAAGTCATCACATATGAATCATATATAACCCAATAAATTCAGAAAGAAATTATAAACTCCATTGTAAAGCAATTAATTTTATGGAATAATTTGCAGAAAAATTAAACTTAACAAAATAAAATAATAAATTAGTTATCAAAATTAATTTAATTACATTGTACATGGAAAAAGGGGTTTCTTATGATATATCATAAACAAGCATTTTTTAAATTGAGAACTAGCTGTGTTCTTGTTCTCCACACGGTAGGAAACTTAACATTTTTGCTACATGTGTAATTTGATTTAATTCCAGTGGATGCGAAATCTAAAAGAAAAACAAAATTATCTGACTCGACCTAAAGTTTGCGTCATTGAGTTGATATATGTAAGTTTACATGATCATAAAGTTTGACGTAAATTTTTCACTCTTTAGAGCATAACGGAATTAGCTGTTTCAGGTGACAATGACGCCATACTCAAATCACGGTTATCAGGCTTTGAATAGAAAATTGCTATTCCAATTTTTTTTCAAATTCTTTTTCCAGATAACAAACTTTCTGTTTTTCATTAAAATGATCGTCTGCTTGAAGCATTGATATAAAAGAGGCTGTTTACACAAAACTAAATCTTTCGAATGCAAAACGTTTCCGGAAGAGCATGAAATTCGATTTGGGTATATAATAAAAATTGAATATGAAGTTCTTTATTTTAGGCACACGAAGATTAAATAAATGTATTGAGTGTAGATATATTTTCGTCAAATGTTTTTTCTAGAACCCGTTGTAATTGCCTCCACAACGGACTACTAGTTCTTAAACATGGCATTTGAATACAGTTGTTGCCATGGAAAATCGCGTAAAAACAGATGTGATTTTGTTTTACTCTTGTAATTAAAAATTTAACTTCAATTGGATAGTTCAGATTCAATTTAAACATTGAAAATAAATCTAGTATACCATTACTTACAGGAAAGGGTCTAGATTTGTGAATTCGAGCGAATATTCCTTTTTATAAAAAAAAGTCAGCAATGTAACGTAAGGACTAGATGTTAAAATAAAGGTCCGAATTCGTAAATGATACATAACCTTAAATTTTAATCGCTGGCTCCTCAGTTTATCTGCCGTCCTGGCTGTGAGAAAAAGGGGATTCACACAGGTTAATTCCACTTCCAATGAGATATTTCCAAATTATTTTCTTCTCTAAGTCCTCGTGAGTTTCATAGGTGGTAGTCAGATGTTTTAATACACTTAAAGTGATGGATTCATCCCCCCACAGACACACCGAAAAAGAAAAGAAAGAAAAAAAAAAAAAAAAAAAAAAGATGAGTACAATTCCAGATAAATGTGGTAGGAAAAAATATCAAATACGAAAATTTTCTGAAGAATCAACTAAAAATGCTAAAATTACTAGAATGTGCTGTAAAGAGTGCTCTAGTAGCACTAGTGCTAAAGCACATAGAATATGAAACCATTATGAAAAGTGTCCCAAAAGACGAAAGTGTGAACAAGATTCTGATGAAAGTACAGTAGAAGGCCCCAAATCCGCCAATCTGAAATCTGCAAGGCTCTAAAATCTGCACTGCCTGTCAATATAAACAACAAAATCTGCCCTGCCAGCTGTAAGTTCGTAAAACTAGTATAACCACAAAATAAAACTAAATAAGTTATTCCTACTTAAAAAAAATATTTTAAGAGCTTGAGAGCTCTGATGGTAACAGTGATAACCTTCAAATGACTGACAGTGACATAATTGACACTGAATTATGGTCAAATGACACATACTCTGACACAGTAACAAGTGAGGATGATCAAAAAGTTGATAAAAGAACATTTAATGAAGTGCTTGGCTCTCAGAAAGAAATATCTGAGATTTGTAGAGCAGCAAAGCTGTGTTACAGAACAGGAGATAATAATAATAATAAAAAAACCTATAATTTGAACATCCCCAAGTCCTAAACTACTATTGAATATACATGTTTAAATAAGTTGTACTATAATATCATACTTTTGTATATTGTATTATTCCTCTGTATTATGTGCTGATTCTGATTATGAGTAACATGATTTGTTTCCCTTCATCTGTATAGTATTTTTTTTACTATTATTTTCTGGGTGGGGTGGGGGGAAAATAGAATAAATTTCCTATTATCACCCAAAATCTGCACAAGGTCTGGAACCAAGCTGGGCAGATTTTGGGTCCTCTACTGAATATCGGATGTATCCAGTTTAACAAGCTCCAGCCTTACTCCATCCTCATCATTTTCTCAGTCTGGATCAACACAGACCTCAATAGCATGATTTATAGTAAAAAATATCAAAACAGAAAAGCCATAGTCAAGAATCAGTTAATATCTTCACAAGTGTTTTCATGAACTATAAGTATATATGTGCTATATATAGAGAGAGAAACAACAGTCTCTGAATTTTTCCTCAAAAATTAATAAAAATAACCAAAATATTTAATCACTGAGCATTTCTAGTTTACAAATTAAAGCTGAGTAAAAGTGGACGAAATGGACAAAATATTTTGTCTGGGATGGTTTTTTCCACCCTGGATGAAATAGGACAACCCTGATGCTTCGATTTTTTGGTTTAATCCATGGCTAAAACAAACCAGATATTCAATACACCCGACCTTTCCACTTTCTCACTTTTTTTTTTTTTTTTGCGCGTTCAGGGCATGTGGTTTTGGACCCATCTTCACGTGAGAAATATTTAATTTCTCACATGATTGTTTATTAAACTCATTTGTGCTAATGAATTCATTCTTATGTCTAACACGAATTGCACTGGCTTCTTCAATTTATGGGCCCAAGCAACTTATAAAACTAATTATATGGAGTCCCTTCTTGAATTTTTTTGGGCTTCTAAAAAAGAAAATAATGAAAACAGTTGTAAGATTAACACAGAGTGTAAAAGCGGATTTTCAAGAACTCCTTGCACTTGATTTAGAGCTGGAGGCCCAGTTACATGCAGTAAAAATAATTAAAAATCATAAATATCCTAATTTTAGATGTTTACCTGTGGCAGGGGAAATACCCATTTATCTAACCTTACCCACTGGGTATTTACCCAACCCACATCTAGATAGAGAAATTCTCAACCATTTTTACTTCCTGATACAAAATATAAGGAAGTATTGCAATCACACAAAATTGCAGTATGTCAGATTTCAACAAAAGAAAAACCAATTCTAACTACAGTAGAGTTTCGCTTATCCGACATAAAGGGGCCGGCAAAATGTCAGATAATAGGGAAGAGTCAGGAAAAAGCTTCTTAAACGTTAGGCTACATTGTATCCAGGAACATAATACATACATCCTTATGTTATCTTGCACATTACTATCTTGCATTATAATCATGCTCTACAAGTACACGAAAACAATGGAAAAAATGAGCTTACAATTGCACAATAATGTATTGTTTTTATTTACAAGTACCATATGTTATAAAGTTCAGTCATGTGAGGATTTAAAGAATTTTTTAATGTCTGTTTTCATGATGAATGCAGATTCTTCGTTGACAAATTTTGCTGTTTTTGCAGCATCATTATGTCAATTTCTGTGGCTTTTTAAGCTTAAGAGAGACACCCTAATTTTACGTCTCATGCCCATCCCTAATCCTGTCGCTTTGACCAACGTCGGATAAGCGGGACCCTAATGTACTTCTAAATTTACTTTTAAGAATTTTTGCGATGCATCTCATTGCACGCATGCATATACATTCGTATAAATGCAGGTACAATCTATTTTGACTGACTGTGAGTCCATTTTGACCAGTTTTCCATTGATGTCTGTACGTAAATATGTAACTCGCATATCCCAAAAACTATTGGTCGTAGAATGTTGAAAGTTTGTATTTAGGAATGTTGTAAGATCTAGATGTGCAACTCCCCTTTTGGTCCTAATCAACTGGATAGTTTATGTACAGGGCCGCCCAAAAGATTTTAAATACATTACACTCCAGTGGCAAACCCAGGATGTTTGTTTATTTGGAGGGGGGGCTGGGATTACAAATACTGTTGAACTTGGTTATAGTGACCTAGATTATAGAAGTTATAACTCTCTTAAAACGTTAAAACATTAGCACTTGCCCATACAATGCAGGTGCACGATCAACATAATATGTTAGTCATAAATAATTATTCAACTTTTCAGTGATGTTGTGCCCAAGTTTAACTTTATTTCATACATTAACTGTAAGTATTTATTTAAAAACCAGCATTCCCCTACTTTTAATTAATCTCCCCCCTTCACACACACACAAAAAAAAATTAGAAAACATTAAAGACAATTTTTAAAATAAAATATTTTTAAATTTATCTGTGACAATTTTCAATTTTTAGAGCTTTTCGCATCAAACTCTGGGTTTAGGGGGGGAGGGGGGCTTTAGCCTCAATAGGCCCCTCTGTGGGTATGACTATGTTACACTCTATGAGTAGAAATTCATTTAAGTGTATTTTAGAGATAGTAGACTATTTCAAACGACTTAGAAGTGATATATGTTGTTAAGGGTTACAAAATGAATATCTTCATCAAAAATAATATCTCTATCACTTATAGTTCCGCTACAGGAACACTCAAAAGAATTTCAATACATTATGGTCAATGGCAGTCTTAGAGACACTCATCCATTTCAAGCACGATACTGTCCTACCATATAGTTAGGTCAGGGGCGTAGCCAGGGGGGGGGGATATCGGGATATACACCCCCCCCCCCGAAATTTTTTCCTGCCTACGCGCCTGAGTTAGGTAATGGTGCGACCACGGTCACATGCCTTCTTCAAAAATTATGCCAAAAGTTGGAAGCTTGGCGACTTTTGGTGTATGTGTGAATCTATTTAACTCTCATATTTAAAAAAAATTTAGTCGTAGAATGTTGAAATTTCATATATAAGATTGTTGTAACATCTTGATTTTTGGTTCCAATCTACTGGAGAGTTTATTTACAGGACCACCCAAAAGAATTTTAGTAAATTAATGTCCATGGCCATCTTCAATATATAATGTCTGTAGTCAGTTACTGTTTGGTTCTTGCCCAAAATCTTGCCATTTGTCATTGACCTTGGCGAGCTTTGCCGAAATATCACCAAATTTGGCACCAAAAATAATTTTGTATTTCGCATAACTCTAAAACTTGTAACTGTAAAATGTTGAAATTTTGTATTTAGAATTACTGTAACATCTAACTCTCCATCTCTTTTTTGATTGCAACCGACTGGGTAATTTATGTACAAGATTACCCGAATGACTTTAAATACTTTAAGGTGTATGGATACAATCAATTCATTGAAAGTCTGTGGTTAGTCACTTCTTTGGATATCCCCAAAATCTCACAAACTATCTCAAGCTTGTCGACTTTTGGTGAAATATTGCCAAATTAAGTATCAAAAACAAATCTTTAAAATTGAACCCAGCTTGGCAATATCAGAAATATTTGGTTAGAAATAGCTAAACCTTAGTATTACTGCAGTATTTTATCTCCCAAACAAAATAAGTTTAGATGAAGTGCACCAAAATATTTTTTATTTAATAGGCATGCAAGGAAGTCATGTGTTGTCCACATCAGATTTTTTAAAAATCTCATTCAGTTTAGGGGAAAGGGTGAGAAACTATCAACCATTTGTACTTCGTACAAGGAAGTAATGCGATTGTGAAAAATTTCAGTATCCAGATTTTGATGAAGAAATCGATTTTGACTACTTCTAAATTTACTTGTAATAATTTCTGTGAGAGATCTCATCGTGTGCATGTACCGTAATTTATGAAAGAAAGGGTGCACCCGGCGTAAACGTTAAACAATTGAAAATGAGCTTAGTTAACTAGAAAATCATCAGAAATGCCACACTCCCAAATACCCCCTCCCCGAAAAAGAAACCAAAAAACATAAATGCCGCACTGGGATATATTTCTGGAAAGGGTGAATAAACGATAAAAAAATATCTCCTTTTTTCCCCTTCCCATGGAATGTTTAAGTACTTACCGCTATTTTATGATGCTAATGAATTCCATTTTCAAAGAGCAAAGTGGGAGACGGTGGAGAAAATGAGAGGCTCCAGTTAAAATAAACACCTTTTTTTTTCGGATGGCTAGCTATTGATTACATAATGAGTTTGCTTCAGTAAATTATTTGTTTGAATGTTGTGAGTAAACTCTTGATGTTTCCATTTATTTATTACTTTTGATATTTAAAACATTGGGATTTATTTTAAAAGCACTCAGCGTTTTCTGAGCATGCCAATTAGTTTACTTGACTTTTACTGTAATTGTAATGTAAGGCAGTGTTTAGTTGTTACAGTGCTCCTGCACAGGGAGCAAAACCACACAGTGAAAAAACAGAATAACTTATAGATGAATTTATTGTGTGTGTGTGGGTTGTTAAACTTGCACCGGGCGCAACCTAGATTAGTTTGGGCTGAGATTCAGTATTTTAAGAGCAATAGATGTTCATGTGAAAAACAGGGGTGTGTTTAATCTCGGGCAATGAGCTTTTGTGGTATTTTAAGGAAATTTACACCCATCAAAATATATATTAAACCCTTCATTAAAATTTAATTACACTAGACAACAAATTAAAACTTTTTTTCTGCCTCTGGTTTTTAAATGGGTGGATTTACTTAATTTCGGGGTGCTGAATTCACTGGTAAAATTAATTTATGTCTATCACGTCACATTTCCAAGAGGCACAGGAAAATCAGAAGCAATACCAGCAAAATATTATAGAATTGAAACTAACAAGAAATTCATCTTAAGAGCTTCATACTTCAATATTATTTTATATGTATACATTGGTATTTATGCATACACATGCCAACATAGATATCATCTTTTTTCCTGTCCAAAATGCCTTTTTCACTTGGTTTGAATGAGGATCAAGCCACTAACTCTATATTTGTCAGTCTGATATCAAACAATGGATCGCTGAACAATTTCTCTATTTGTAATCCAATAGATACACTTTCTTTTAACTTTGCTTCACTCAGTTTGAGAAACTCTTCTCAAACTTCTTTCAAATGATTGAAGATCTGACCTCATTTATCAAGAGCTTTAACAAAGTTCTTCATGAAACTCACCTTGACATGAATCGGAGGCAAAATGATTTTTTTGGGCTCAACCAGTGGAGTAGTTTTCACATTTTCCTTTACAGTTACATGTGATTTCCTTATAAGCCCCTTTACTGCATAGTGGCCACAGTTTCATAAGTTTCTTTCACGTCTACTGCATGAGTCAAAGGCACAGATGGAAAAGTATTGCCATTATGCAGTAGTACTGCTTCCAATCTGGTTTTCCTAGAGTCAATAAAGGTGACTTCCTGATGGTTATGTTGTACACCTAGCTGCATCAGCAGACCATTGACATCTCTACAATACACACATTGAATTCTGCATGTCGAAATATTGAGCGAATGAAGTACTTTTGATCTCAAACAGGAAATTTTTGTACTACCTGGAGCTAGAAGGTTTCGTTGTTGCAGTCTCGACACCAAAAGTTCAGCTTACTGTTTTGAAAGTTTAGATCGCGAACCAAATTGTTCAACTCCTTTTGATTAAAGGTCTGGGGCGAAAAATCTTGAGAATGAGGGGAATATTTTCTACAGGTTCTTGAACAGCGTCTTCAGATTGCAGATTCACTTGACATTGTTTCTGATTCTATGTTTTGCAGATTACAGGCAGGAACAGGCAACCTTTCAATATGTCACCAGCAAATGCGCTGAAGATACATTTTATACTTTATTTTATGTCTAGTTTTGATAGAGAATACCCTGCAATATTCGTGAAAGAGAAGTTATAGGCTGAAAAATGGCTTACTTCTATACTTAGGCTAACTCCACACCATAGGAATTGAGAATTGCATAGCTTGGCATTTTCCTTTCAGTCCCTTGGTTAAAGTAGAAGTACATGTTATGCACGAATATGAGGCGCAGAAATTTTATCTTTATCCCAAGAGGACTATCAAAATATAATTTATAGGCCTTCTTAATAAAATCAGTAATTGTTTTGGGGGGCATTAGGGGTGAATTTCTCACAGATGTAACAAAAGTTGTCGGGGTGGTTAAGACAAAAACTATGTTTACTAGTTGTTATTTTTATTAAATGTAAGTTTTAAATATATGTATAAGGCAAATTTTAAAATAAAAACTAGCTTCCTACCCGTTCTCCGCATGGTAGGAGACGAATATTTTCCTTACAGATATAATTCGAATTAAACCCAGTCATAGGAATCTCTAATAGTGAAAAATTGCTGGAATTCTGACGAAAAGCTGACTCCATGAGTGGAAATTTGAGACGAGTGCAACATGATGACACAAAAACTACGTCATTGTCACTGGCGATCAGAAAAGTAAGAACTTTACGGTATGCAGACGAAACTTTTCTCTTTCGAAAAATGCCTTATTTCTACATCATATAATTCTCTTTTTTAGGTTTAATTTATAGTATTCATACATACCATATGAATAACATTACATGATGTTGAATACTATTTTATCTTATCTTGCATTTCGTAAAGCGTGGACAATGCATTAGCACAGTTATGTTGCAGATGACTTTATTAAATTTTATGCAAATTAAAAAAACCTACACGAAACAATCGATGCACATTGTACGTTCAGAAACCAAAAATGCATCCTGTTTCCATGAAGATCTTGTCGCTTTCGTAAATGAAAAAATTTGTGACGTAACTTAAGCGGAAAAGCTTATTACCCTTACTGAACTCTTAATACAGTAGCACACTTGTTACATAAAACTAACGTTGATCTCACTGCCAATTCACACTAAATAAATAACTAATTTCATATTTTATTTTTAACATAGATTAATTGCATAGTGTCAAATTCAATATTACACAAAATCTGAAATCGTTTCTAGAGCTCTAGGTCTTGTAACTGGAATATGTATGAAAAAATAAATAGAACTTTAACATATAAGTAATTTATATGAAATATTCTAAGCACATCGGATCCCGTTATTCGGAAAGATTCCACAAACGCCATGGGAAGAAAGCGCAATTAATTTCATATTATATTTTGTATTCCTTGCAAGCGCCTTTGTTATGTACATGATTGCAATATCATTCTCCTACACGATGCTTATCCTATAGTCTCTGGTGATTTATTTTGGATTTTCATTTCATATTCCTGACGTTTCATATTTTTGAAATTTTGTTGCTTTGCGCATGTGAATAATCGATTATCATTTCGCATTACGGCTACCAATTAAATAGTTTTCCATATCGCTTCTTCCACGTTAACGAAGTTAATCTGCCTTTTTCTAGTTTAAAAAAAAACGCCTACAAAGTTTCATTGCTTCAATTTAGACACACAGAGGGGTTAGGCAAATACGCACCCGTCAAATTGCTTCCTTATGTCCGCCGAAGCAGCACATACGTTAGCGTGTAATGTGCTTCTCCGGATAATCTGACAGCAAAACAGAGGACAATGACGTGAAAATGACGTCACCGAAGGAAATAAAATGAAAAATATGCAGAATTGCCTGAAAAAACTTTGATTATTTTTAAAGCGCAAATATGTTAAAATTCTATTTGTTTCATATTTAATGCGCTTTCACTTTTTTGGGTCTTAAGAGCTGTAGAAATGAGTGGTTTCACTTAATTATTAAATTGAACAACTTAAGTGGCAACAATGGATTCCGTTGCTACGGAAACTGTAGCAGTGTTGAAAATAGAATATGAAATGATTTATTTATGTTTACTTTGCTAGAACTGCCATTTTGGCATAATTAACGTCGGCAGTCGATGGCAAATAGCCCAAATGAATCACATATTAAACTTGACAATAAATGCAATAATTTAAAGGCATTACCAGCTAGTCTTACTGGGTTTAAAAAATATTCTCATTCATCTCAAACAGCATTCGTATTTATAAAGACTTCCTATTTTATTACACCTTGTTTGGCGGGATTAAAAAATATTATCTATTCATACGTTCGTAACACCAACTCATTTCAATCGGGGCATAGAATTAGCAATACAAATGAAAAAGTGTAATTTTCTGAAATTTGGCAGGGTTTCCCTAACTTAAATCAATTTATTTAACTTGATGTAAATCATTTAAAATCGCCTTAATAACTGCATTATTTCTGAACAAAAAATTAAAATTTCAGGCTAAATTCTAGTAAAACCTACAATTGTTTTTAAAAATACTATTTCTTTATGCTCTCAGTAAATTGCGCCAAGCCTAAAACTGTGCAAACCACTAGAATCCACTTTCTCAAAAATCGGATTATAAGCCATTTTTTTTTCACCAAATTATAAAGTTCTACACTTTAGTCTCTGAAATTTGCAAATCCTTTTTCTTTTGCGTATAAAAAATATAGAATTCCTTCTCTGATTTCCCACGCAGACGATGTTTTAATTAAAAAATAACCTAGCAAATATTTGAAACAGAAAAAAAGTATTATTCCGTTATTTTTAATGCAAGAGTTGTAAATCATTTAATAAATTAGCCAAACATGGCAACCTCGATGCTTATTTTTCACATTTTCACTACAGGGGTTACAATCGCAGAGTTGCAGAGAGCAAAAATTAGTGTTTTGGACGGGTTTTTTTATCAACATCTTCTAAACTAATTTGAATTCCGAAATTTAAATTAGCGGAGGTTCTTTCTCGAAATTTTCTGAATAAGTGGATACCTCGTTCGAAACTCAACTCCCAGCCATTTAGGAGGAGATGATGTTACACACATACACACACACAGACAGATGCGCACAGATTTTAATAGTATAGATACCTCTCAATAGAAACACTTACTTATTAAAAAAAAAACCTCTCAATACATTCTTAGGCTGAGATAAATACGATAGTAATTGCACCATGCATATTTCAACATTCACCAGGTCATAATGTTTACTCGCACTACTGGATAATCTGTCCATCTAATGAATAACACTTGCCTGTGTAACAACTGACATCAAGTGACAATTTGTTGATCTTATAGCACTCTTGTACCAAACTTTCGAAAAAAAAAATATTAAAAATTAAACATTAAAATAAAAGAACGGAAAGTAGTGAAATTAAGAAAAAAAAATAAAAATCCTTAAAAACTCAAAAATCTTACGTGCTAGAGCATTTTGAAAGGTAGATTCGGATTCTACACACCAAAATACATACTAATGGATGTATCACATCCCAGAGGCAAAATGGCTGTTGAGTAGTGTTATAGTTCAAAAATGTAGATATAATATACTTCTATATTTTTTTACTTAACTGACATTACGATTGCCATATATTCTGTGATTTTGAGTAGTTAATGTTAAATATATAAAAAGGTAGTGATTCTGATCTTAATGAAATCAAACTTTAGAAAGATTCTGAAATAATATAATTTTATAAAAGTATTTCTGTAAAATTTTAAAAATATTTTTGTAAACGATCACAGCCGACTTTCTACAAAACTGGATCAAACCACTTTTCTAAGGGGGTAGGTTTGCATTCTGATTCGTTAGGCTGTGCTCTGTGCACTAGAGATGAGACGGGCTCAGCCCGAGCCCGAACCGGGCTCTGTAATTCACAACTGCGCTCGGCTCGTGAAAAATTTCTTCTTTATTGAACATACTCCTTGAAACAGATTTTAAAGAGTGATTCATGAGGAAAATAAAAGTACTTATAAAAAAAAATAGGGGTATGGGTGCCTAGAAGGTGCGTGAAGCTCTTTGGGTGTTTCAGAACGGCGGCTTTTAGTTAGTCATGAGATCCAACATTATTTGATAAACATGGATATAAAGAATTAGAAAGTGCATTGGAAGTTTGCAACTAGTCTTTAATTTGCATAAACGGCAAAATTTATTGTATTCTATCAATGAAGTAATAGAATTTTTTTTATCTTAAGCTGAAATTTCGGGCTCGGGCGGGCTTGGGCTCCGGCTTAAATAATATTGCTCGGGCTCGGATTAAAAGTCCTCGGGCTCGGGCTTCAAAAAATGAGCCGGAACTCATCTCTACTGTGCACCTCAAAAAAGTATGTGATGGTGGTGGCATCATGTTTTGAGATCATTGCTAAGTAATTTTGACAATTTTTTATTGAAAATCGGCTAAAAAAACTTTAAAAATATCTTAAACGCCGCACTTCATATTTTAAAACTTTTATACTCTTAATCGCCACACTTAGTATTTTTAAACTTTTATACTCGCAATCGCCGAGGCATTTCTTCCATAAATTACATATATATTTTCATATAATGCATGTACAATCCATTTTGACTGACTGCAAGTGAATTTTGACCAGTTTTCTCCTGATGTCTGTAAGTATGCAACTCACATATCTTAAAACTATTAGTCCTACAATATTGAATGAAATTTGATTGTTGTAACTTCTACACGACCCTTTTTGGCATAAAGATATGAATACCAAGAGGTGGCATTAGCTATCTTCAGCATTGGATGAAATGAAGTAACTGAGTTGGTCACAGTATGGCGGAACAATTAGTTTTGAGAGTTTTGATTGGAGCGGATCCAAAAGAACTGCGTCTGAAGGAATCGGTCCTTCAGAGGACCGGATCCTCAAAAGGACTGACTTTACCCACCACTAGACTATACTTCCATTTACTTGGTACGAGGTAGTAAAAGTTATTAAAATTAATACAATTTCAAAAAATATTAAAATTGTTGGTACAATTGAAGGGAGACATTGGAACTATCACCATGAAATAACAATGTTTTGGTCACATCAATATGGCGGCTCGGTTACAGTTTCGGCTTCACTATTAGATAAGTAATGCCATCTCCTGGTATTCATATCTCTATGCTTTTTGGTTACAATTGACTGGATAGTTTATTTACAGATTTTAAAAAGCTTACGCGCTATGGGCAGAAATTTATGAAAGTGTACTTTAGAGATATTAAGTGATTTCAAACGAATCAGAAGTGATATATGTTGTTAAAAGTTATAAAATGAATCGCTCCATCGAAAATAGTGGGTATATCACTTATAATTCTTCTACAGGAACACTCCAAAAAATTCCACGCATTACCGTCAATGGCAGTTTTAGAGACATTAATTCATTGCAAGCATATCCTACCATATAATTAGGTAATGGTCTCACGATCATGTGCCTCCCTCAAAAATTGCATCAAAATTCAAGAATATTAGTTGTAAATTGTTGAAATTTTATATATGAACTGCTATAATATCTAGTTGTACTCCTCGATTTTTGGTTCCAATGTGCTGGAGAGTTTATTTACAGGACCACCCAAAAGAATTTCAATACATTAGTGTCTATGGACAAATATATTATGTCTGTTGTCAGTATTGGTCCATTCACAAAATCTTGCCATTTGTCATTGAGCTTGGCGAAGTTTGCTGAAATATTGCCAGAAATGATTACATATTTTTCATAACCTTAAAACTTTTAACTTAAAACTAACTATAAAACTTCTTAGCAAGATTTTGGTCATAGCCGAATTAGTGATTCATAACAGAATTTTAATAAATTAAAGATATCCATAGATATATTAAGGTCTATGGATATCTTCAATTCATTAAAAGTCTGTGATGAATCACTAATTTGGCTATGACCAAAATCCCTTCAAAAATTGTGTAATTTTTTTTTTCATATTTCAAATCTATATACATTGGAGAATTCAAATAGTTTTTTTTTTTTTTTTTTAAATAGCCCCTTTCCAAAAAATTTCTGTATTCGTCACTATGTGACTCTATACACCTTCTAAAACCTGTAATCCAAGGATACTTCTTTACACACTTTTGTACTCCTTAAAAGGTACATGATTATTCCTAATGATTTTTTATATAACCCTTTAGATGTTGGTAAGCATTAAGATGTCTGATGATAAGCATTTATGTAACTGGATGTTTGCTCTAACGTTGACACAATCAGTGGCATATACGAAAGATGAGGAGGGTTTGGGGGTTCAACTAGTACATTTTTTTATTTTCAACAATTATGCAGTTTAACGAAGATTACATCTACTGCAAGCCCCCATGAAAGAAGTGTGTGTATGTCATTTGATGCAAATTGTCAGAATTAAAAAAATTTCCTTCAAATCGTATCAATAAAATTCCCTTTGCCCTCTCAAAAATGTTTTCAAGTATAAGTAAACTTTCCTACATTGATTTCATACAGTAAAGTATTTTTTTAAGTTGTGCATTTTTAAAAGACATTAATTGTTAGCACAAGTTAAAATAGAAAATTTGGTTGACACTCTAATACTTTTTTTTTGGTGTGTGCTTTTTTCTTTATATATATAAAAATTAATCACTAAACGATCCCCAAAATTCACGATTGTAGAGAGAAGCTTCTTTCAAGGGCATATCCAGAAATATTTTTGAAAAGCGCCACAAAGATTAAATGTTAATTAAATATTGCATGACTTACGTCATCATTATAAGAAGGCCCATTTTATCTAGTGTAAATACATTTCTCTGGAAGGGGGGCACCTCTGCTGCCTCCCTCCTCCGGATCGCTTCATTAATATGTGTCGAATTATATTTTTGTTAAAAAGTGGCTTGGTGCTAGACACCTAACAAATAAAAAAAAGATGAAGATGATCATAGAAATTTGTGACTTATTTCGCAAAAGTCAAAACTTCTTTAGAAATATCCATTTCTATTTCTTGAAACTGAAAATCTAATGTTTGCACAGTAAGCTAAAATTTTCTAGACAGTACTGCCTTCCATCACTTATAATTCTGATGATTCAGTGATTCCTTATAAACAAATTGCAGTACAGAATTACCTAAAATAAAAGAATTTGTGAAAAGAAAGATACTTGTTAAATTTATTAACAGTTTTAAACTAATGCAATAAGTGCAAATCTAAATCAGTAACAAAATTGAAGCAAGCAATCAACATATAATTTACATTTCAAGTACTTGAAATATCTGTCAATAGCTTCTTTAATAAAAAACAAACTATTGCAGGCCCTCTAACTTTTTTAGCAACTCTTTTTCAGTTCGTAGACGTCTTCGCTTATTTAATTCTTCAGCGAACTCTCGTCGTTTTTCTGCTTCTTCAGGAGGATACATTTCCCGACGAGTTTTCGTTACCCATTCTTCAAAAAATTGGGGCTGATTGAAAACATAGAAAAGTCCTACAGGAAAGGATATATACAGGGCCATTTTAAAAACTTCCAGTTTCCAACCACCCATGACTGAAAATGCTTATAAGAACTTAAAACAACTTTTAAGACAATTAGAATAGAAAGTCTATATAACTCAATGATTGAAATTACAATAAATATTCTTTGCTTACATAGAGCCTTTTATTATTATATAAAACAGATATTTGTTGTTTTATTATACTCCGTCATTCCGAACCAAAACACAACGATGATTTTTATTTATGTTGTAGATACGGTATCGCCATCTGTCGTTACAAAATATCATAAAGGTGACTATTATTTATTAGTGTAAATTTTATTCAAATCACCGATGCTTCAAATTTAGACAGACATTTCTTATTAACGAGAAAAATTTAGTTATATATATTGATATCGTATTGAATTAGGTTCATCTCGAAAATATTTAAAACGAATGTAGTGGAAATTTACCTAATTTGTCTTATTCAAATTTCTTTACTTAGGAATAAAATCACAATTATTGAAAGAGATAACATGAGAAAGAGAAAACTGTTCTCTAGAATTTAAAAATCAATGAAAAGAATTAACATCGATTAAAATTTTATTAACTTTAAATAAACTTGCTAAGCACTTTCGTATGTGTCCTCGGTAGTATAGTGGTCAGTATCCCCGCCTGTCACGCGGGAGACCGGGGTTCGATTCCCCGCCGGGGAGGACAATTTTTTTCCTCCTTTAAACTTAAGCATTTCTTTGATAGATAAATTAAATTTAACAAGTAATATGGAATGTAATAAATGCATTGTGCGTGTATAAGTTTATATATTTATCTTAAACTCACTATTCCCCCCTCCAATTTTAAAGGCTTTATATTCAGGATTCAAACATGCTTTATATTTGAATGGTAATCGGCTGAAGTGTGAACGTCCTGCCTTCAGACACGGCGGCATGGCTGTTGCTACAATGGGCTAGAGTTTGGGTCGGTTTCATCCAGAGCAAGGTGCATCCAGAATAAGCACGTACCCAGAAAAAAATTTCGGAGGGGTTCCCCTGGTGTTACCAGGATCTTTTATTGGGAAATGTACACCACAGGAAAGTTTCTGATTCAGTTTGCCAAATGATTCGAGAGTCGAGTAAACGAACTATCCTTGATTGCTATAGATTTATTCAATTAAATTAATAATGATTATATGTAAATTACACTGATCTCCCCCCCCCCCAAATAAATAAATAAAATAAAATAAAAAATTGATCACTGATATTATTTCAGTTGCCTCGTATGTAAAATGGCCTCTTCAATCCGAATAACCCCCATTTTGACCGTTTTCTAAAGACAACCCTGCCATTTTTAAAAAGTAATAAGATTCAAGTGTGAGTGAAGGAAATGCATTTTAAGCGACAGCACAGCATAGCCTCATACGTTGTTGCTGACAGCAATTCACCTACATAAACACCCTTTTTTTTTGCTACCCAAAAAGTTCACATACGTTTCTAAATGCAAGCATTTTTTTTTTTTTTCTGATTTCTTAGCGATTTACGTGTTCTATCTTTGTCAGGTCGTTAAAAAGTTGTCTAATCTAAAAGTACACGAAAATTCTCTGATTTTATATTTTTAATTTTATTATATTTTTAATTTTATGCGTTGTAATAATTTTGTCTTGCAAATAAACTTTAAAATGCGTCAAAAAACAACAACAAAAAAAAAAAAAAAAAAAAAAAACAACAAAAAAACAACAACAAGAGATTTACAGCGTAAAATACGTAGCACGGGAGTTATTCAGCCAGGCAGACATTTTTCCAAACTTTCTTGCAAGGGATTTGGGGCCTAGTCGTCCTCACCCTCTTTTAGCCGTAATTGTGTACCTATACAGTGGAACCCCGATCTATCGTTCCCGCATTCATCGTTTTCCCGTATTGATCGTTTTATTTCTATGGTCCCTGCACAAACTGTATTCAAATAACGTTAACAAAACCCGTATGTATCGTTCGTCAAAAATTCACTTTCCCGCATTCATCGTTGTAAAATGTTTCTTCTGACCGAAATGAAATTGAAGATCAAGTGGATCAATATGGCTTACAAATTAAATTACTTCCTCTTATGATATATTGGGTTAATGATGGTATAGGTGAAGAGTCCTTACATCTAGCAGGGACGGATGGTGTGAAATGTGGTGATTATATTTCGCGCAAATGTGACACAAAAAATGAAAATAACCGCGAAGAAGCTGAGAATAATATTCATGCCGATGAGACTGAGCCAACACTAGTGCCTAGTTTATATCCTACGCAATAACAGTATTTGAAATGAGTTTTATATACAAACATGAATACAAATAAAAAGACAAAAAAATTATTGTAAATCCTGAAAATTTCATTTAATTAAAAGATTAACGGAAAACCCAGTGTAAAATTACTGATTTTTTAAAAATAAGTATCACTTAATTTCTACACAACTTCAATTTGTTTCTTTTACAGTTTGGTAACAAATCATAAGCGTAAAGTTTTCAAAATTATAGGGGAGGCCGGGCCCCACAACCACATATATTCCCGTCAGTGGCGTAGCCAAGGGTTTGGGGTTAGGAGGGGTCATAACCACCCCCATGAGGATTTTTTTGCCATACAAAATGTATATTTTCACTCCCTTATCATCCCATGCAAGAGCTTTGCAATGTATTAGGTGCGTTATTGATTCCAGGGAAATATGTTGACATGCAAAAACTAAAAATAAGAACATTTAAACTTTTATTCACGTGGGGTTCTCAAAAGTAGTTGCAAAATATATATATCTGGATACTAGAGGTCAAAGCCCGTTGGAGAAGCAATTACAACGGGTGCTAGAAAAATACACTCGATATCATACACCCGTATACATATGTGTGAGTTGCAGAAGTCGTAACCCCCCCCCCCCCCATGAAAAATTTCTGGCTACGCCAATGATTCAGGTACATATAACTTACTCATAGCTGCCAACTACTACGGAATATAATTAACCACTTTTTCATGATTTTCGCTAAAATAGCAAATTTTGTGCTGCGAGGAGCGGGTGACTGTTTTTAAAAAAATAATTAAGAAACTGTTTACAAAAAGTGGTTAATTATATTCCGTAGTAGTTGGCAGCTATGATATGACTTACTATATATAAGTGTAAATTATTGGAGGCGCTCGAGCTCTATGGGTCCATAGAATTCTACACCTATGTAAAGTAAGTATCCATGTTAGCATCTTCCTACCATGTTATAAGTTAAAAATAGAAGCAAAGTAAAAAATCCAAAGGAGGAAAAAAAAACATTTTCAATGAGATGGTGCATTTTAGACACATCTTAACTTTTCTTCATTTCATACTTTACATTGCATAATCTGATTTTAATTAACCAGAGCCTGGCAAGGGCAGCTTATAGTAACATTGTGTGTTATAATGGCGTCACAATGAATACTAAATCATGATTGAAATCAAAAGAAGAAAATTTTTAAAAGTAAAAGTTTTTTTTAAACGTTTGTAAATGGCGTGAATACTTTTTTTTTCATGTTAGTATAATTCAGTTTTCTGTATTTAGTGATAAATTATTGGGTGGGCTCAGCCCCTATTCACAATTTATTGGGGGGGGCTTGAGCCCCATGGGCCCATATAACTCTACGCCTATGTAACAAATTTAGTATTTTTGGTATACTGTATATATATTATGTGTATTCACAAATACTGTTTTCTTCGTATTTTGATTTTAACCCGCATTCGTCGTTTTCCCGCATGCATCGTTTTTTACTACGTACCCCTTGAAAAACGATAGATCGAGGTTCTACTGTATACCGTAATATACCGTTAACCCACCCTTCTCAGTTAAACGCCTCCACCACTTTTTAAACAAATTGGAATTTTGTAAAATTCTGAGAGAAAGCCGCCCCAAACAACCCTGTTCCAAACGTTAACTGTATTTTACCCCAGAGAAGAAAGCAAACATTTTCGTTCTATGGAAAATTCATGTGGGATCTCCAAACTTCCGGCGTCTTTGAAAGCAGATTTTCTGACTATGGTATATATACCAGTGGTTCACAACCTTTTCCCCCTGAGAATACCTTCTGAAATTCCCCCCCTTTTATTAAAGAGTATGTAACCCTTCCAATTCTTTTACGACTTTTCGTCGTGTTTTTTTTTTTTTTTTTCTTTCGGGTGTGTGTGTCTTTTTTCCCTTAAATCCCATGTATGTGATGTGCCCTCGACCGCTTTTTTTTTTTTTTTTAATAGTTTTCGCCGCGTTTGGGGGGGGGGGGCGGATTAACAGTGCATTACGAATTTTTATTTTTCGAGGTGCTTGGGTGAGAAAAAGGCGGGGGGGGGGGTGGAAGGCCTGGAAGTTGGAATATTTAGAAAAAAATAAATGAAAACACGGCGAAAAACCCCAGAAAAACAATCAATTCTATTGATTATTTTTAAACTTAAGGGGGCAAATCGCCCCCAAATATCCTCTTCTTGCCATAAATTTTCTTGTTTTAGACAAGAAATTTAATGATTAAAATAATCTCCTTCCTATAACCCTCCAAATCAAATTCATGCCCATAAAATTACCGAACAGGGTACAAATTGGGGGGAGGGGGTGCTCTTCTCCAGAAAACGGGGGACGATGGAATAAAATTTTACACAAGAATCAGCCGGAGCAGTATCAGTGATCGATTTTTTTTTTTTTTTTTCTGAGCAGAGTTATTTATTTTAATAGATTTATAAAAAGCATTTTTGAACTGTACAAATTTGTTTCCTTCTGCAATTTTTTAAAAGAGCTAAATACATTTCCGGCTAGTCTAAGTGCTTATTCGTAGTTAGCGAACTTCAAACACGACTGTTTGATTCAAAATACGGAAAATAACAGGGTAACTATACAAAGGGAGATATGGTACAGCTTTCTTTGAGTTGGCGAATACTTGGTTCGTGACGAGAAAACATTTGTAAACGTTAGTTTGCTTTACTCTTGCCCCTGTTTTACATCATTTAATTTAATCAGTTACTTAATTCATAAAGGTCGAACTTTTTTCTTTTCTTGCAAAGGAGAATTGAGAATTGAGGAAGGGCGAAGAATCATTTTGAATAAATTTTACTATTTTTTTCTTTACTTGCTGAATATTGCACAAAATGCAGAAGAAAAGAAAACAGAACATGAATGAACATTTTATTATAGGCAAGCTTTCGAGGTGAATCGAAAGCAGACTGAAACACACGTTGCTGCATCAGAACCAAGGCTCCCGTAAGTCTGTTCTTTTTTTGCACCCACTTGAAATTATCCCATTATTAATGCATCCTTGACATTTTTGAAAAGCGCCTATGCATTTTGGAGGAATGAAAGGACTTCAAAAGTGTGAAATCTTCCACGCCTAATTTAAGATTTTATCCTTAGTGAGTCTTCTTCGGAGTATGATTGGAATCATAAGAATAAGGAGGGGGGGGGGGGGGAAGAAACGCCTCCCGCAGAGAGTTATATTTCGGGACTTGTGCAGCTGATATCTTATTCATGTAGTTCTATTGAACTGCACAACATTGAATGTCAGGGTCGGATTGGCTTTCCAGGTTACCGCGATGAGTTCCTCGCGGGTTGTTTTCATCACTATATAGTTATAGGTATAATTCCCCCACCCCCCCCACCCCACCCCAACCTTCTAATGGCCGGGTCAGCGGTCCTTCTGTAGGTTTGACCGCTACGGGGGCCGCAGATGTTGGTCATTTCATTATGGTTGCACATATTTTTCAGACCAGTTTTGCCGCATATGAATGGTCTAATTTTGAACCAATCCCAGGTGAGAGACCTGGCACTTGGATTAGCATCCCCAGAGGGCCAGAGGTATTGTTTGACTATGTAGGACATTAGAGCCACGACATATTTTACGTGCAGCAGCTCCCTTTAGCGTACACGGCTCTACAGCAGTCCAGCCAAGAAGAGGTTTTTACCCTCCCAGCACTGGCCAAGCTTCACTTTCTGCGTTCTTATGGATATGTACTGTACTATATAAACAACGATAAAATTAATTGAAAATTCGAACTATTTTCACCATGGCACAGTGGTTATGTCACTGAAAATGGCAGACGGCCGAAGTATGAAGGTCTCGGGTTCGGGTCCCATCTCGCTTCTGTCGATCTAATGGATGGTCTGAAATTTTGGTAGGTTTTCTCCATATGTTAACGTGAATACGAGTTAGAACCCCTTAGAAAGTTCTCCTACCAAGGCACCCCTCTCCATCCTTGGCAGATCGCCCTAGTGTAGCGTTTCACAGAAACAAACAAACAAAATTCAAACTAAGGAAGGTTTCACTTTTTAATTAATATCCGTAACAGTTTGATGTCAAATTACAAAGTACAAGAGGAGGGGAGGTGGGTATGATTGCGTAGGTTTGCTAAGCAGTACAAATGGTAGAGCGCCTCCAATTTCGACATGCTGGCGCACTTAAAACATTAAAACCGCGTGATTCACACAGAAATAGTTCAGCGTAAATCTTGGCTCTTATTCAATCAGAATCAAACACAGTTTATATAATGACGTATGCACAGGAGATAAGGCTCGGATATAGCATCAGCGAGTATCAAGATTCGAAAAACAGGTAACATAACTCAAAAAAAAAAAAAAAAAGCGCGGAAATTCGTGTATGAAATGAATGCTAGAAAGCAAATGATGAATAAGAATACCTTGTTTTTAATCGAATTAAACCCGAACTAATTTTTACTATCCCTTTATACTACATTGGTTTTAGTAGAATACATACTACTGCGAAGTCTTGAAAATATTGCTTTCAGTATTATTATTTTTCAAGAGGCATTAAATTTGCAGCTTGAGTTGAGTTGAGTTGAATTGTTTAGTTCAGGCAGAGCCATTGCTAAGACTTTTTTTTTAGAGGTGGGAGAAATCGATAAACTGCCAAGTCAAATATCGGTTTTTAGCAACTTACTTATTTTTTTTATCAACTATATTACTAATTTTTTACTTTTGCCAATTGGATTTGTGTAATTTTGCCAAGTGTACTAGAAACAGAAAGTAAATTATTGTTTTCGTTAAAAAATTTTCACCTCTTTTGCCAACTAGGTATCTGATTTTGCCAAGTTTAACAGAATTTTGCTTGGGGGGGGGAAGACTCTCCCTACCCCCCCTTTACAAGGGCCCTGAGTTCAGGCAAAGCTACACGAGATCTGCCTAAGGGGAAATATATCTTAAGAAGAGGAATTTATAAGGGTTTCTAATGATTATTCAAGTTACATCTGGAGAAAACTGCACCAAATTTCAGACCGTTCGATTGACATCAGCCCGGTAGCCAGAAACCTAGGTCTTCTCACAATGGAATATTTAATTTAGGATTACGTAAACTTTCAATCAGATAATTATTGGTAGATGCCTGCGGTGTGATAATTTTAACACTAAAAATTATCTGTTTAAAGTAGACCAATCTTGACGTTATTGGGGAGGCCATATACTTTAAGAAATTATATTTAATAAACTTAATATTATAGTGAACTTGCATTTGCTTATCGTGTACATAGTTACAAACAAAACTGCCCTTCTGAATAAGTACTGTCTATGGATGTATGAACTCAATAGTTTTTATGAAATCCTAAGTTTTACGACTCTTTTTTTTTTTCAATTTAATAAAATTAACACATATTTTACTTGCAATACAATGCGGAAATATTTTTTAATAAAAAAAAGTAAAAATCAACAACATTTTTATTTTTATTTAAGAATATGGTACTTACGTATTATCCCGGCGGTCCGCCAAGACGAGCGATTTTTCGCCAAGATAAATGCCGGACATAAGAAATTATTGATGGTTTGGAATACGATTGGCAACAGTTTACCAGCAAATTTGACGAAAAAATTGTTTGGCGGGAATGACCGCCGGGATAATACGTAGGTACCAAGAATATTTTTCATGTTTCCCAGTTAAAATAATACTTTTATTTTATTTATTTTATGAATACAAGTAATATGTATGAAATGAATAAAAAATGGAAATAAGAAATCTCAATATGATTGATTCAAAATTAAACTCTAAGTGCCATTTTCTTACATATATTTTTGATAAGAGATAATCTATTACATTTTAATAAATTAAAATATTTAAATTACCTATCTCTCTTCATAAAATATACCCCAATAATCATTAAAAAAAATTAAAAGCAAATCTTATTTTGAGAAAAACCTTTCCATTTTATTTACAGAATTCTAAAATATCAATAATAAAACTTATTAATGTTATTAGTAAATATTTCTTTTAACTTTTCGCAGTGCAATAAGTTATAAACCGCGTTAAATTTACAAATATAACTCTGAGGAAAAAGGTCCAATGACTGTTTGATTTAATCTAAATCTGGAAGATGGCAGCACTAACAATCGAAAATTTGGCTGACGCACGGAGCTAGGCGGATTGACCACACTCATGGCCGTTGTTTTTGCGTTTTCTTTGGAAATTTGCAATTACATATTAAGTACAAAATTTGGATATTTTTTGGTTAGCCGATGCAAGTGAAAAGACACCAAACAATTAACCGTATCACAAAAAAATCAATCTTTTTTTTTTTCCTTCCTGGAAGGGCTACATTATTTTATTCATGTGTGGGGGACATTTTATTAATTAGGATATTTTTTTCACGGGGTTCGTACACGAATTTAAGAAATGCCACCTTTTAAAAATTAATGAGAAGAATTTTTTTAAGGTAGTGTTTTTTTCTTACCCTATTTAAAAAAATTTTTAAGTTTACATTGCCCTCTTATCCTTAATGGATAAAGTATTAAAGCTTGTTACCATCTTTTTGGAACACTCTGTAGATCAAATGACCTTTCTCATCTATTTTATTTAGTTATAAAATAGCCTGTAGGCAAAAAATTCTGTCTCGTTCAAAACAAAAGGGTAAAACATAGTACTTATACAGTTCCTCGGTTCCAGCGTTCTGGCCTTGTCTATCGCGGAACTGTCAATCTAACAGTCTGGAGTTTTGGTCGGCTTTCTCCAGATATAATATGATTAGGCGTTAGAACCCTCTAAAAAGTCCCCCTACCAAGGCACCACACATCATTGGTAGATAGCCCTTGGGTAGCTTCGCCGTAAACTAAAAGCGTAAAATAAATATATATTGTAGTTCCTCTCTCAAGGAATTGTTCATTTCTCAAAAGAGGAAAAGCAGTAATATAACGTCAAACCCTGTTTTCTAATACAGAAAGAAGGTAATAGTTGCAGTCAGTAGTTTGTAAACGTTCCTAAACGTTCCAGGTTATTTACAGTGATGGCAGATTGGGGATTTCCCCGCAGATTTAGGGATTTTTTACCCTTCAGGGGGATTTTTAAGGGGAGAAATAGTTTAGGAGAAAAAATGAAATTGGAGGTTTTTGGAGAATTTTATTTTTTAATCTCTATGTGCCGAATGAACGTCAATGATAAAAGTAATAATAACTGAATTTACAAAAATATTAATGAAGTATAAAAGATTATCAGGTTACATAAAATTGCTTATGCCTATATACAACTTATGAATTTCGAATTCCCCCCCCCCCCCCATAAAACCACTCTCCAGCTCTGACTGTGATGTACAGATTTATTGATATATTGTTCTTCCTTCTTTCTTCTCCCTTTCCCACCAATCCAACTGCCAATGAAAATTGGTCATTTATCAATGGAAATGGGTCAATGAAAATTGATATTCATTTTATTATACCAAACAGAGGCGTAGCCAAGGGATGAGGTTAGGGGGGTCATAACCCCCCCCCATGAGGAACTTTTTGCCATAAAAAATGTATATTCTTCACTACATTATCACACACAGGTATACATATATATGAGTTGTAGTAGTCGTAACCCCCCACCCCCTCCATGGAAAATTTCTGGCTACGCCCCTGATACCAAATATATATATATATACACATGACATAAAATTTTTAACATACGGGAAAAGTTTTAAATTTGGGGGGAAATTCAATCATGTTTAGAGGGAAATGTCTCAGAAAGTCTGGCAACACTGGCTATTTATTGTGTAGTCTGTGCAGTGGGACGAAAGCAATCTCGTTCTTTATAAATTATTATTAAACAATAATTATTATTAAGATTAGCTGGAGTCCAGGGCTTCGTTAACTTGCCTCCCTCTTCCAAAACTATATTCGTGTGTAAGGTGATCATGGTTTCATAAATGATTATTTTTGGTGGACAGGATATCATCTAAAAATAAAATGAAATTGCCTGTCTTAAATTACTATTCTTTGAAAAAGGCCATTTGATTACAGGCAAAACAAAAACTAGAAAGTTTATATTTTAACCAGTAACTGAAGAATCACTCAAAAGGTATTCAAATTTTCTTTCCTTTTCTCTTTCTATCTTTTTTCTTTTTCTTTCTTTTTCTTTTTTTTTTTTTAAAATCTTAGTATAGAGAATCGTCAGTCTTTCGAAAAGACAAGCAACTTAATACAAATTTCAGGCATCATATGTTACTTTCAAGAGCTTTATTTTTCTTCTCAGGACAATCTACTGTTTAAGAAACCAGTATAGAAAATTTCACTTACAGTCAAATACTACTTTTATGCGTTGATGTACATGCAAAATTTTTGTAGTTTGGGCATATGGTGGCAGGCTGCCCTCCAGATCGTATGTGACCGAGCAACAAAAATGGATTTTAGTAGCCTGAGATAATAATTTCTGTCATTTTGGACAACCCTCGTAGTAACTGTACGATAATGAGAGTCCTCCTAGCCCTTAGAAATGCTGTAGTGAAGAAGCCAGAGGGAAAATGTAAAAAATGAAATGGAACTAGTGGCGGAAAAACTGCCGATGAATGTAAAAAAAGAGAAAACCTAGTTATCGGGGTATGATAGCTTGCAAAGCATCTGAGTAAGTCGATAAGGGCCATAGAAACTCACCCGTGATCAGTGGGCGGCTTTAAAAAGCGCCGAGCATGGGGGTGCTCGAACTTTTCGGGTCAGGTACCCAGAGAAAAAAAAAAAGAAAAAAAGTGAAAGCGAGTAACAGATGCGTATGATTTTCAAGTGCTATATGAGTGCCAAGCTCCAAAGATATAATGCGCAGATGGTGCACGAAGTTAAAAAGCGACACGTGCGAAAAGTTGTGCCTAATCACGAGTTGTGATAAAACACATAACGCAGACGATTCAGATTTTTTTTTCCCCAGATAAATTTTCGCAAATGAAAATGGCAGCTTGATTGTTCTGTCTACTTTTTTTTTTCTTTAAACGCTTCGGAAAGTGCTGCTTAAGTTTTTTTTTTTTTTTTCTATTGGGGATGGGGGTGGTAAATTTGTAGGTGGGCTTTTTTATGTCGGTGTGATAATATTCTTGTAATACCAGTAAAGAAAAAAGAGGAGATAAAAAAGGATGAGCTACTTAATGTCATGCGCTTTTAAGAACTGAGTGCCGCGGCAAGCGAGACAGTTGTTCGCTTTACATTTTGCCATGACCTTTTAGGAAGAGGTTTTGGGAAAAAAAAAAAAAGGATTTATATGTTTAAAGTGAATAACGGTATAGTTCAAAATAACGAAATATTTAGGATTTTTTGCTTACATTTTTATTTAGTACATATTTAATGTTTAATTCTCAATTACTGGCGGATATAGAAATTGAATAATTTTCGGAAAAAAAAGGTTCTTTTTGGCTTAAACCAAATGTAGAATGAAGCAAAGTGTTACCCTGGAGCAATGTAATATTTTTGGAAGAGACTAATTTGTAAAAACAAAAAGATCATTTGGCCTAAATAGTGTGAACGAAAAGAGAAGTTGTTTGAGCAATGTGTTTGGGGGGTAGCCGCGGGCCGTTTATCCCATTAGGCCGACTAAGTCCGTGCCTAGAGTGCAAAATTTATGATTTTTTAAAATACTTTTTTTTCTAAATCGTCTTTTACTTTTCTGATATGTTTAATGCTAGCGTACGAATCTAAAAAGAATTCAAAACATCTTTCCCAGGTGGTATTTTTAGCATTTAGTAGTAGGTATTTACTTATCTGTAATAAATAATTGATTCACTAATTAAACCTCATTAGTTGAGTTTTATTTTTAATTTAAGGGCGAATGAGTGGAGAAGGTGGGAAGAGGAGGGGGACGTCGATGGCAAAAGTGACTAGGTGCGCCGAGCTCCTAAATGCGGCCCTGCCCTAGGCGTCTCCAGGATCCTCTACCCTCTCAATTAAATCAGTTCAGTAACACTGGCTTTGAAAATTAAAATCCACATTAAAATTGTATTAAAATTCTTAATGCTTGTCACACACTGATGTGATTGCAAGCGAACCTAGAAACAAACAAGCAAGCAGCGGGCCCTGTTTTCATGCTTTTGATTGTATTACCCTCAGAATTCCCGCTCTAATAAAGAAAACAAAAACAATACTAAAGCAAGGCTACCTTCAGTCCCCCCCCCCCCCCCACTTCCCAAACGCTCGAAAAAAACTTTCTGAAGTAACGGTATCAATTTACATTCTTCAGGCCAGCATTCGGTGTCTACTTGTTAGAAGTGTCGAGTCAAAGTGCTATGGAAGCTGTCAAATCCGGAAGGCATCCTCGCCCATTAAAAAAAAAAAAAAAAAAAAAAAAAAAAACCAACGTAATCTGTTTCATTGGGTGAAGGTCGGTACCTGTATGGCATACACATACACACGGGCCCTTGTCTAATTGATGGGTGACGACTTGCGACGAAACAAGGACGACTCCTCGTTTAAGATGCGGGTGTCAACAGCTGTTCTCTCGCCAGGGAGATTCCGTCATACGGGCAGCTTTAATGAGTGGCTGGCGAAGATCATTGTCAAGGGTGGCGAGTTTTTCAATTTAAAGACAGCTTCGAGAGCAAAAGTTGCTCCATTCAGACAGCTTGTGTTAACCCTTTGAGGCGCAACCCTTTCCCAATGCTGAAAAAAGGGCAGCCGTTGCCATCGCTCGACTTAACTACCAGCAAGATGGCGGCGATCGAAACGTTCATCGCGTGCCACAGATCGAGAGACCCCTTTTTGAAGCAGCTTGACGCAGCTACAGCTAGAATGTGGAAAAGATGCGTAGTAGTTTCGCAGACAATGCTCTAATCTAGACGAAATTTGCCAATGTGCGAGTAGTGAATGAAAAATTCAGATGGTTGAATTCGATTTTAAATATTGTCAACGCTCCGGTAGGCCATCCATTGTTAACCCTTTAAAGCGCAGTGATCCCACTCTGGGAACACCCAACTCTGACGTTTTGACTGTTGCCAGTCACGAAGAATAGATTGGATTTCTATGACAATAGTTGCGGGTGATATAGCTGCACGAGAATCCTTTACTTTTTAGCACGTCATTTCCTGTAAAAAAAATGGTCACGATTATTTTTAACAGCACTGATATCTGCTGAAAAATGGAAGAATGCGAGAGCAGCTGGACAGATTGCCCAGTGCTGAAAAAAGGGTAGCCGTAGCTGGCTGTGCCCGCGCACAGCCAGCTGTCGTCAAAAGAGGGTCTCTAGATCTGTGGCACGCGATGAACGTTTCGATCGTCCGCCATCTTGCTGGTAGTTAAGTCGAGCGATGGCAACGGCTGTCCTTTTTTCAGGATTGGGCAATCTGTCCAGCTGTTCTCGCATTCTTCCATTCTTCAGCAGATGTCATTGTTGTTAAAAATAATCCTGACAATTTTTTTACGGGAAATGATGTGTTAAAAATTAAAGGATTCTCATGGAGCTATGCCACCCGCAACTATTTTTATAGAAATCAAATCTGTTCTTCTTGACTGGCAACAGTCAAAACGTCAGAGTTTGGTGTTCCCAGAGTGGGAACACTGCGCGTTAAAGGCCGCGTTATCCTTTTTTTACGTGCGATGTCCTCGCCGTGTGAGGACATAAAACTCTGACGTTTTGACTGTTGTCAGTCACGAAGAATAAATTTGATTTCGATAAAAAAATATTCGAGGGTGACATAGTTACACGAGAATCCTGCACATTTTTTACTGTAGCTCGTCATTTTCCGTAAAAATGGTCTATTATTTGTAAAGTTGTCAGGATTATTTTTAACAGCACTGCTGATGCGACGTCTGCTGAAAACTGGAGAATACGATGGAAATACATTGATATATAGAAGAACAACTGGACAGACTGTCCAATGCAGAAAAAAGGGCAGCCGTTGCCATCGCACGATTTAACTACCAGCAAGATGGAGGTCGATCGAATCACCCACTGCATGCTACAGAGCTAATGAACATTTTTGACACAGCTGGCTGCACGTGCACAGCCAGCTGTGTCTAAAAATGGTCTCTAGATCTGTGCCACGTGACGAACGATTCCATTGAACGCCATCTTGCTGGTAGTTAAATCGTGCGAAGGAAATGTGGAGATCACATATTTAATTTTAATAATCATTTACTGTGGCTTTCTTTACTGTAATCTATCCAAAATCAAGAATTCTAAATCTTTTCTGTTCTCATTTTTTTCTGCCATTTCGGTTTTTAAAATCTGTATATTCGTTTTTCCCGTATGCATTATTCTTTATTGTATTTTTCTCTACATCAGATCTTTGGTGCCGTTGTGCTAAAAATAGATTATATTACGCCCTTTTGCAATCACAACGAACTTTTTGTTTCCCCTCTTGGCATCCTGCTGGCGTAAGTTATATTTTTGTTGCCCTGCCTCATCTTTAAAATTATTTGCTCGCGATTGCGTCATTTTAATATTATTGGATTAACTTTTGGGGTTGCTCTGGGATTGGCGTTATTGGTCTCAGCCAAGTTGTTGTTCTCGCCAATGTGTAATTCTCTGCTGGCGTATTTTTCAATTCATTCCATTTTAATTTCACTGTCCATATAGGACATTTTTTTTTTTTAATTCGCTGAGCCACCACCGCTACCGCCACCGCCCGTTGTAATAATGTTCAATAGTATCTTTTAAATAAATAGTTTTAAGCATTCAATGTCTTCTTTTTACTGCAACTAAGTGAAGATGCATTATTAATTTTTTTCGAGTGTTTAACATCATTGGCTTGTTTTTAAAGCTGTTCAAATATCCTGTGGCGACGATCGTTCTTCGGGTAGTTCGAAGAAATAAAATTTCTCTTACGGTCTTGGTATGGAAATTAAAATAAGCTAATTGCGACACGGGCTCGAAAAAATTCAGGATGATTCTTCATAAGCTACACTATGCACTGAAGTAAATGAAAATTCGGTGCCTTTTATGAAACTTTCAGGAAAAATTCACAAACCTGAAATAGTTGAGCAAAAATTTTAAGTGACACATTCTGCAAAATTTTCGTTTTTTATGAATTTTCCAAAAAATTCGGTAATTGACACACATTTATCGTCTATTACAGTGCAGGGACATAGACAGAAAAATGTCTTTTGGGGGAGGGGTGCCCGAAAGGATGAAATAAAGGTAGAATTTCTGACAAAAATCCTTGATTTACTGACTCCAATTAAAATTTCAGGAGGTGTCCGCCCACATCCCCATGGCAACCTCTGGCTACGTCCTTGTTATAGTGTGTAGTGCAGCTTGTAAAAAGACATTCTAAAAATTCTGAAGTGCTTAACATGCTTAGTTTATTTGTACTTGTGCCAAAATCACGGGACTTTCGAAATTAACCGTTAAAGATTTATGGCTGTTCCTTGTACCCTGTAACAAGCGATAGATGTCACAGAACTTTTGAACAGCTTTAAAAGTAAGCCAGTGTTGTTAAACACTCGAAAAAGTTATTAGTAACTCTTCACTTAATGCACTGTGTACTTATATTACAAGTGAACATATAAGCCACATGCGAATTTCAGAAAAAAAATGTTAAGCATAAAAATCGTCTTAAAAAAGGTAAAAAAAGGTAAATATTGCAAAATTTCATATATTTAAGATATTTCTTGAGTGTTCTGAGACCGATTAACCTCTGAAGTTAGGGAAAGCTCAGACTAATTTGATGAGTTGATGAAAATGACTTGGGGGACTTGCAAATCTGTAAAAAATTTTGCATTCATTTTCTCAATGGAAAGAGTTTAAATTATTTTGGAGCGAACCAGGGATGAGATGGATGGAATGTTTGGAACAAATCAGGGTGCGCAATTCTATCGTCTAAAATGTAATTGTTTCTAAAACTTCTTAATAGATGGCGACACTACTGCTCTAATCACAGCTTCGATTATAACAATGATAACAGGGATAAAGTAATTAAAAAACTTTGTAAAAAACACACATAAGAAGTAAAAGGAAAGAGGACTTCCTTCTATTTATAGCAATTTTCCGTTTCAGAAAACCTTTAGAAGCAATAAATTTCATTTATTAGTTATAGTATTTAAACTGAAATGTTTGAGATGAGTCTTTTGTGTGTACTTAAGTAATTTAGAAAAATGAAAAAGTTGAGACTTGTATGATTTAAATCCCTCTCCCCTTTTTCCCCATCTGATTATTATTATTATTATTATTATTAAATTATAGAACAAAAATGGAAGATATAAAAATAGGAAATATCTTTTTGTCGTAATTACCAAGATAAAGATTTTTCTTACTGAAAGAAAAAAAGGTACTTACGTGTTATCCCGGCGGTCCGCCAAGACGAGCGATTTTTCACTAATATAGATGCCGGACGCATGAAATTATTGATGGTTACGAATACGATTGGCATCAGATTGCCAGCACATTTCACGAAAAAATAATTTGGCAGGAATGACCGCCGGGATAATACGTAAGTACCGAAAAAAATTGTAACTTGCTCTTTCTAGATAAATTGATGTAAGCAGCAGGTGGCATAATAATACAGTGGAACCTCCGAAAGTTGGACACTTGCGGTTTACGGACACGCACACACATCGCGCGGCTATCGATCTAACGGTCTGGAGTTTTGGTAGTTTTTTCCCCAGATGTAACGTCAATACGCGTTAGAACGCCTTAGAAAGTGCTCTTACCAAGGCACCCCCCTGGCAGATCGCCCTAGAATAGCGTTGCCATCATCACACAAAATATAGTCAGTTTACAAAAGAGCCCAACTGAAGAGGTATATGTAAATGTCACAAGCCAATTCCGTTCATCAGAAAACTGCCTATCATCATCAGAAAACTTAGGGAGGTGTCCGAATACGCATTGGAACCCCTCAGAAAGTGTTCCGACCAAGTCCTCACGTAGGCATATGCCCCTCGTGTAGGCTTGCAGTAACAAAACACATGGGGGTTTCCAAGTTGGAAAGTTTCACTGTGTAACATTACAATTATGCTAGTAAAGAGGAAGAAAGCGCTGCAAAATGTGTTTGCTTTCAGCATCGACTATGATTTTGTTTTGGAAGACTTGAATTCTAATTTTGATAAAAATTTTGATTTCCAGAAAACCCTACTTGTTCCAGATTTCCCATCAACACTGTGCTTGTGACTTTAACCCTTTAAGGCGCAGTGATCCCGCTCTGGGAATGCCCAACTCTGACGTTTTGACTGATGCCAGTCACGAAGAATAGATTTGATTTCTATGAAAATAGTTGCGGGTGACATAGCTCCACGAGAATCCTTTACTTTTTAGTACGTCACTTAACGTAAAAAAAAAATGGTCACGATTATTTTTAACAGCACTGACATCTGCTGAAAAATAGAAGAATGCGAGAACATCTGCAGAGATTGCCCAATGCTGAAAAACGGGCAGCCGTTGCCATCGCTCGACTTAACTACCAGCAAGATGGCGGACGATCGAAACGTTCATCGCGTGCCACAGATCTAGAGACCCTTTTTTTGACGGGAGCTGACTGTGCGCGAGCACAGCCAGCTGCGTCAAAAATCGTCGTCGTCATCTTGCTGGTAGTTAAGTCGAGCGATGGCAACGGCTGCCCTTTTTTGAGCATTGGAAAAGGGTTGCGCCTCAAAGGGTTAATAATGCTCTCTTTCAAACAAAATGGAATTTAAATATGCCACTCATGCTTACAGAAGCATGTTCTTGATGAAATTTGGTATATATATATATAGAGAATCTACATCTTTTTAAAACACTTTTCGATAAAGCTGAAAGGTGTTTATGATTTCGGTCTGTGTGCAGGGCTGTAGCTAGACGGGGTGAATGGGGCTTATGCTTGGGGTGCCGTGCTAAGGGGACGCCAAAATCTGTTATGTTTACATGGGAGGGGGGGTGCCCTAATGGAGATTTGCCCCGGATGGCGCAAATTCTACTAACGTAAACTGCGGTTACTTGATAATAAATAAAATAACATTTTAGTTTCGCCACAACTTCGTGCCAATATTTTAGCTTGGCGATGATTCGCGCACACACACTGGTTATCATTAATTATGGAAAAATCACTAAAATAACAATTACTAAAAAAGATTACATGTAGAATTTAACGAAACTGACCCACAATATACAACAAATAGAAAGCTATGAAACAACATGAAAAGAAATTTAACAGATACTTTATAGTGCTATAAAAATTAGCATATGTATAAAATCAACAAATTGGATGTGTAAAATTGGTATAGAAAAAGTACCTTGGTGATAATGGGTTATACATGAATCAGAACGTGTCCGTTTAATGCTAGAGTGCAAAAAAATGATTTTCTTTCGTAATATCTGCAGTACCCTTGAAACGCAATCATCCTATATGACTTTTTCGCTTCGAGAGCCATTGAAAAGTGGTTAAGTCAGCATGTACTTATTTTCATATCTCTGAGACGTTTTGTGATGAAAGGCTGAAATTTTCTACATGACCTCATTAGTGTACGGGCACATTTTACTAACTGGGAGTTTTTTGGCATGGGGGTCGTATACAAATTTAAAAATGTAACTTTTTGAAAATTTAAAAGACAATTTTTTCCCCCTACCTTATTTTGGACATTTTTTGAACTTACGTTGCCTATCACTTGGGGCATAATGTTTATACTACCCTGTATGTTAAATTCACTGACTCACAGCTGCTCGCTCGCCAATCACCCTTTGTTTAAATGGTTTCAATTTTTTAATTTACTTAGGCTATTATTCAAAATATGAGTATCTCGAAGCCTTGAAAGAAATTTAAATCAGTAAAGTTTGGAAAAAATTACACTACGCTTTATCTAAGTTGAATTGATAACTAACACCTTTAGGAAAGGTCACAATCCCCACCCCCTTCCACCCCTGTAGCCTTTATTTGTTTGTTCGTCACCTCCTCTGACATGACAACGTAAACAAAAGTCAAAGAATAACAAACACCGAAAAGTGCTTCGGAAGTGTCGCATAGTTATAAAACCTGTTCCATTTTCTGCATGTGCAGCTTAAAAAATGAAAGAAGTTAAAAAAAAAAAAAAATCTGAAATCGCTCTTTGCGCCCGCTGCCTAATCGCAGCAGCTATTTTTGCGTGTCGAAATCTCTCGAATTGACTCCCCGAAAAAATACTCCCATTCATCTTCGTTTCCGCAGTTTCGTGAACTTCGTTATCTGCCGAGAAAAAGAATGCAGAAAATGCAGAATGACATCACTCCTCCGGCCACTGTGAGAAAACGATATTTTCGAAGTTCTCCCTCTCTCACTTTCCTTCTTTTTTTTTAAAAAAAAAAAAAAAAAAAAAAAAAGGTTTAAAAACCGCAGACTGTTACGTCTTTCGCCTGATTATGGTTTCGGCAGGAAAAGCCCAATTTAGAATTAGGGGATTTCGTGTTCATTCATGTTTGATTTCGGCTGATAGCATGGGCGCCCATAAGGGGGGGGGGCAAGGTAGGGTACTTGCCCCCCCTAGAGATTTAGTACATTGTGCAATCATATAAACAGAAGTGCATCACAAAGCAAAATCGGAACCAGATTATTCGAAGTGTGAAATTTGTCCCCCTCTAGAAAATTTTTTGAAGTTTGTCCCAGCCTTCCACCCCTAAAAAAATTTCTATGGGCGCCCATGGCTGATAGTAAAAGAGTATATATAATTCTTTGTGTTTTACTTATTAATTATCACAGGATGTCCCCAAAAGGTGGTAACGAACTTTATCGATTACAGATAAGTGGGCAGTGTGACTTGAAAAAGATGTTCAAAATAGGGTCGGAAATAAGACTCCGTTAAGAAAAAAATCCTCTCGTTCATTTTAAAAAAGATAACACTTTTATAAATTTGTATGCGACCCCCTTACAAAAACATTGCCAGTTAGTAAAATGTGCCCCATTACACTCATGAGGCGATGTACCAAATTTGAGACTTTCATCATACAACCTCGCGGAGATATCTTTAAAGAAAGAAGATCGGGGACTAGATGATTTTGAATGTAAACATTTATTGCTAGAGTGGAAAAAAAGAAAAAAAAGATTTTTCTTCGTGATTTCTGTACGACCCCTGAAATGAGATCATTCGACGTGATTTTTTTTTTTTCCCCCATCGAGAGCCATGCGAAAGTGGTTTAAGTCAGCGTTCTATTTATCTTCCTATCTCTGACTTTTTTTAAGGTATTAGTCTCAAATTTTGTAGGTCACCTCATGAGAGTATGAGGCACATTTTACTAACTGGGAATTGTTTTGTACGGAAGCCGAATACAAATTTTAAAAAATGTAAATTTTTGAAAATCCGAAACTACCCAAAACCGCACGAAACTCCAGACCGTTAGATCGACAGCCGCACGGTAGGTTCAATTTGTTTGTTTGTGCGATTATGGCAACACTACACTAGGGCGATCTACCAAGGATGGGGGGGTGCCTTGGTAGGAGGACTTTCTAAGGTGCTCTGACGAGTATTCACGTAACATCTGGAGAAAACCTAGCAAAACTCCCACGATAGGTTCAAACTAGGGACCTTCACACTTCAGCCAGCTACCATGTTCAATGCCTTATCCACTCCATGGTAAGGCCTATTGGGATTAAAACCGCATATACCTAATAAGTACGCCATCGACGTAATTATTAAGTACCGTACTTACCCACGTATACGTCGATCCCGCGTATAAGTCGACCCCCCACTTTCTTCATAAAAAAATTTGAATTTTTTAAAATCCCGCGTATAAGTCGATCCACCACTTTCCCGATCAAGAAACTTTAATTTTTTAAAAACATTTTTTTCAAAATCATCTGTAAAAAAAGAAAGTACTAAATATTCATTAATAAGGATAATAACAATACAAAAGTAGTATACAAAATTGAACTGATAATAATGAATAATAATATGACACTACTGATAGTATGACATGGCAAAATACTAATATACAATGTTAAACTGATTCAAGATCCGATTCAATATCGGACTCATCAAACAATTAAAAAAATTCCTTCGTCGTCATCGGCTCATCATGTACACGCATTGGATTAGGATCCCTTAGAAAGACTTCCACGGGGGCAGGGGCACCCTACCCTTCGGCATAGAGTCCACGCGTAGCTAATTGGCCGTAATCCAACAATAGTCCAGTCAAATTAGGAAAAATGGGGGAAAAAATTTATATATTTTTGAAACTTGGGGAAAACACTAATTGGGTATGTAGTTGTATGAAACAGAAAAGTTCCCCCCTCTCGGGGTGCCGCGAGCCGCGTCCCCTCATTTGGCCCCCCCAAAAGGTCACTTTTTCAGATTTTTACTTCTATCTCAAAAACCGTTCGTCTTAAGCAAAAAAATATGTCAATTACAAAATGAAAGCTGATAAAATTTCCTACAAGATTGTAAGTGGTTATTTTTTCTATATGCAATAGCTTTCGAGATATGTTTTAGACAAAATCGCAAATTTTTGGAAAACGCTTCTTTTTATCCCGATTTTTAACCAATTTTGTCTTTTAACTGTTCAACCCTCTGTTTTACAGCAATTTTTTTCATAACAAAGTTCTAGAGTATTCAATTACCTTTAAAGTGAGTTATTATTTGTAACTTTATCTTTAAATGATCATAAGTTATTGCAATTTGAAATTTTCAATAAATTTAGCAAATTTGAATGAAAACTACATTGCGCGTCAAAGTATAACAAAATCTAGGGAAAAAATTATAAAGTTTTGAAACTTTGGGAAAACATTAGTTGGGGAAACAGAATTAGTTGTATGAAACAGAAAAGTTCCCCCCCCTTCTCGGGGGGCACGTCCTCCCTTTATCCCCCTTAAAAAAGGTCCTTTTTGGGGATTTTCACTTTTATCTCAAAAACTGTACGTCTTAGCAAAAAATTGTCAGTTACAAAATGAAAGCTGAGGAAGTTTCCTACAAGAGTGTTGAGGGTTTTTTTTTTTTTTTTTTTTTTTCTAGATACAAAAGCTTTCGAGATATAAGTTTTAGAAAAAATCGCAAGGTTTTGGAAAACGATTCTTTTAATAACAATTTTCCACTATGCGTTATACTAGCTCTTCAACCCTCACTTTTACAGGAGTATTCAATTCATTAAAATAAGTTATTATTTATAATTTTATCTTTAAAGGATAAAAAATTATAGCAATTAGAAATTTTCAATAAATTTTAGAGAATTCGAATGCAAACTACATTGCTCGACCAAGTACGACAAAATCTAGAAAATAATTTATAAAGTTTTGAAACCTGGGGAAAACACTTGTAGGTGGTGCAATATTAAGAAACAGGAAAGTTCCTTTACCTTGGGGGGGCGCGTTCCCCTTTCCCCCAATCTTTTTTATGAGAAACGGTTCTTTTTTTCAATAATAATTTATATTACATAAGCGTACGATTTGGTTTTATTTCGTTTTTATTTTATTTCTTCCTCCTATTGTTTCTACTGAACTAGTTACATTTTATTCGTATATAAACGCATATTTAACACATAAATGTTAGTACTAAAGTGTAAATTAACCCCCTCTCCCACTCCCCAAAAAATATTTCGAAAGTGATATTTTTTACATCAATAGAATTCTGTAATGCAATGCATCTGTTCAATACTATGTACTTTGACATTTGCATTTCAGTGATCATTCATTATCAGAATTAATAATGTCAGAAAAATTAATAAAAAAATTACTGCATAATTATAGCACACTTTCTTTCTCTTGTGTGCAACATCTGTACAATAATAGTGCAACAAACCTATCGAACAATTTTATTTTTATAAAAATGTATCCTCGTAGTCTTCCTGCACATTGCTGTACAGCGCAAATGGGCCTTCACACACGTGCATTTCTTTCCGCAAGTTTGGATGCATCCTCATGAAATTAGTGAAAATATTGTTTCTGGAGCTGGTTTTCGTTTCATATAAACTAGAGAGAGCGATGAGTTCAGTTTTCTCTACCCCCAGTTCCTAGGTTCCAAATTGTTCTTTGTTATCCCCGCTCATTTCACTTGGCCGTCTTTTGAAGAATTTTCCCAGACTTTCGGACAATAATTTAAAGATAAGGAAAATGTAACAGAAGAGAGGGGAATTTCTTGAAAAAAGGAGATTGCAAATTTTGATAATTCGAATGTTCGATTCTCTGAATTAAGAATCAGCAGCTAGAAGGAAAGTTAGTAAAAATATGGGATGAAAAAAAAGCGTTTTCCATAAATTTGTGAGGTTTTCTAAAACATATCTCGAAGCTATTCGATATGAAAAAAAAATACTAATTATAAAGATATCGAATAATAAATAATTCGATACATAAAAAAAAATAAAAATTATAATCTTCTAGGAAATTTTATCAGCTTTCATTTTGTAATTGGCATGCTTTTGCTAAGAAGCACCAATTTTGAGATAAAAATGAAAATCTAAAAAGTGAACTTTGAGGGGGAGGGGGCTAAGAGGGAGGACGCGGCACCCCTACAGACTGTTTCATACAACTGCATACCCAACCAGTGTTTTCCCCAAGTTTCAAACGTTTATAAGCTTTTTCCTAGTTTTTTTCTTGCATTCTGACGCACAATGCACTTTTCATTCGAATTCCCTAAAATGTATTGAAAATTTCAAATTGCTGTAAATTTTGATCATTTGAAAATAAAATTACATATAAAAATTAAACTTAAAGGTAATTGAATACTTTAAAACTTTGCTTTAACTCATTCCTGTCAAACTGATGGTTGACGAGCTGTAAGGCAAAGTTAGTGGGAAATAGTGATAAAAAGAAGAGTTTTCCAAATATTTACTCCAAAAATTCTAAAACTTATATCTCGAAAGCTTTTGTATCTAGAAAAAAATAACCCGCAACAATCTTGTAGAAAACTTCTTCAGCTTTCATTTTGTAACTGACAATTTTTTGCTAAGACATACGGTTTTTGTGATAAAAGTGAAAATCCCAAAAAGGACCTTTTTTATGGGGGGGCTAAAGGGGGGACGTGCCCCCCCCCGTGAGGGAGAAACTTTTCGGTTTCATACAACTACGTCCCCAACCAATGTTTTCCCAAAGTTTCAAAACTTTATCATTTTTTTCCTAGATTTTGTCATACTTTGACGCGCCATGTAGTTTTCATTCAAATTTGCTAAATTTATTGAAAATTTCAAATTGCAATAACTTTTGATCATTTAAAGATAAAGTTACAAATAATAACTCACTTTAAAGGTAATTGAATACTCTACGACTTTGTTATGAAGACAATTGCTGTAAAACTGAGGGTTGAAGAGTTAAAAGACAAAATTGGCTAAAAATCGGGATAAAAATCGGGATAAAAAGAAGCATTTTCCAAAAATTTGCGATTTTGTCTAAAACATATCTCGAAAGCTATTGGATATAGAAAAAATAACCAATTACAATCTTGTAGGAAATTTTATCAGCTTTCATTTTGTATTTGACTCTTTTTTGCTATGACGAACGGTTTTTGAGATAGAAGTGAAAATCTAAAAAAGTGACCTTTTGGGGGGGCAAAGGGGGGACACGGCACCCCGAGAGGGGGGAACTTTTCTGTTTCATATAACTACATACCCAATTAGTGTTTTCCCCAAGTATCAAAAATATATAAATTTTTTCCCCCATTTGCTGTTTTTTGGTCTAATTTGCCTGGACTACAAGAACAAAACCATGATACATCTTTTCAATCTTTGTATCGCTACATTCAGGGCCGTAGCTATTCCGTTTTTATAAAGGGGGCTCCAAATTTTAAAAGGGGGGCTTTCATATATACACACGTAGACATATATAACACACGCATATATGTGTGTATATATATACACTGCTGGCCATCGTAAATGCAACACCCTGAAGGAAGCATGCAAATAATATGAAATTTACAACATGCATTAGCTGAGGTGAGATATGCAAATGATTAGAATTTCAGCGCAGACGCACATCAAGCGCGCCTGTGGCGCCACCTCAAAGCGCTATTTAAGGCTTGGAGATTTCGACGGTTTCAAGTACAGCAATTGTGTTTTTCTTGCTTTTTTTTCAAAAAAACGATAAATTATGCCTCGTAGGAAACAACGATCATCTTTTGATCAAGTATCCGAGTTTGACAGAGGAAGGATAGTGGCATACCGAGATTGTGGGTTATCTTTCAGGGAAATCGGTCGTCGTATTGGACGAAACCAAACAACTGTGATGCGGATATGTGATCGTTGGGTGCAGGAGGGTACGACGGACAGACGTGATCGACCGCATCGACCTCAGTGCACCACGTCACGTGATGACAGGCAGATTGTACGCATGGCAGTGACGGACCGCTCAGTCACATCACGAACCATATCACAGCAGATTCAGTCTGTAACGCATCATCCAGTGTCTGCGCGTACCATTCGACGTCGTTTACAGCAGAATGGTCTGTCCGCAAGACGTCCGTTGCTTTGTCTACCTCTGACGCGGAACCACAGACGTCTCCGCCGCCAATGGTGCGATGAAAGAAGGATGTGGACGACAGAATGGAATGAAATTCTCTTTACTGACGAGTCACGCTTCTGTATGCAACACCACGACGGTCGGATTCGAGTCTGGAGACACCGTGGAGAGAGGATGCTGAACAGCTGCATTATGCACCGTCACACTGGTCCTGCACCGGGTATTATGGTATGGGGCGGTATCGGATATCTCTCTCGCACTCCTCTAGTACGCATTGCCGGTACTTTAACCAGCCAGCGCTACATCTCCGAGGTGTTGGAGCCAGTTGTCCTTTCTTACCTTCAGGGCTTGCCAACAGCCATATTTCAGCAGGATAATGCACGGCCACACGTGGCACGCATTGTCCAAGGGTTCTTCGTCAATCACCAGATTGAATTGCTTCCCTGGCCGGCGCGCTCTCCGGATCTTTCGCCGATAGAAAACATGTGGTCCATGGTTGCTCAACGACTGACCCAGAGTTCATCCCCAGCTGTCACACCAGATCAACTTTGGCAACGTGTGGAAGCTGCTTGGTCTGCTGTACCCCAAGAACACATTCAAAGTCTCTTTGAATCAATGCCGAGGCGTGTGGCAGCTGTGATCTCCAACAACGGCGGCTACTCTGGGTACTGATTTTGGCAGGAACCACGCTTCATAGAATGCTGTAAATTTAATCATTTGTTACTTGGTCAACATGTTATCTACACAATAAATTTTGTTGTGATATCTCTTGTTTTTCTTGGTGTTGCAATTTGGGTGGCCAGCAGTGTATCAGAAACAATTCAGTAGTCACAGAGATGCCCATAGAGTGTAATGTATTATAATTATTTTGAGTGTTCCAGTAAAAGAACTATTTGTGCATAAATTTTAGCTTATGTTACTCAATACAGGGTAGATTTCTAATAGTGACAAAATTTTTAGACTCGGTTCAGTGGTTACAGAGATGACAATCAAAAATAATGTTATTCTTATGAGTGTCCCTGTAAAATTGTGATATGTGCTAGAAAAAGAAAGGTAGCCTATATTACTCAAGAATAGTGTACCTTTTTGTCAGCGAAAATGTTTTAGAATCAGTTCTGTCATTACAGAGATACAAATGGAGCTTAATGTAATTCTTATGAGTGCCCCTGTAAAAGAACTATTTATGATGTATGCATAAAAGGTAGCCTATAATACTCTGAAATAGTATAGCTTTCAATCCGTGAAAAAGTTTAAGAACCCGTCTAGTAGTTACAGAGATACCGATAGAGCATGATGTATTAGAATTATTTTAAGTGTCCCTGGAAAAGAACTATATTTATGTTATATGGATGAAAATTAGCCTATAATACTCAGGAATAGAGCAGCTTTCTATCAGTGAAGAAAGTTTTCGTATCTGTTCAATAGTTACAGAGACTGCGACAGAGATAGCGAGCTTCTGCGACACCTGTAAAAGGACAGCACATTCTCCCAGTTTAGTTTCAGTTTGCTTCTGTCTTCTGATGAGAATATTTTTAGAATCGGTTCAGTATTTACTGAGATGCCCGTCTAGCGTAATGTATTGGAATGATTTTGAGTGTCCCCGTAAAAGTAAAAGAACTATTTGTGATATATGCATGGAAGATAGCCTATAATACTCAGGAATAGTGTAGCTTTCTATCAGGAATAGTATTGTGTGAAAAAATTTTTAGAATCGATTCAGTAATTAGACAGACACACAGATCGATGTGTAATTCATATGAGTGTCCTTGTAAAGGAATTATTTATGATATATGCCATCAATTTTAGTTTATGTTACTCAGGAATAGTGTAGCTTTCCGCCAGTGAAAAAATCTCATGTGGACAACACATGACTTCCTTGTACATCTATTAAATGAAAAATATTTTCGACCCACTTCATCTAAACTTATTTTGTTTGAAAGAGAATTCTACCCAAATATTTCCGATATCGCCAAGCTGGGTTCAATTTGAAAGATTTCCTTCTGACATTTCATTTGCTGATATTTCACCAAAAGCCGACAAGCTTGAGATAGTTTCCGAGATTTTGGGGATAGCCAAGGTAGTCATTGACCACAGACTTTCAATGAATTGAATGCATCCATGCGCCTTAATGTATTTAAGTCATTTGGCAGAACCTGTAACTAAATTACCCAGTGGATTGCAATAAAAAAAGATATGCACAGTTATAAGTTACAATAGTTCTAAATTCAAAATTCTACGGGTAAAAGTTTTCGAGTTATGCAAAATACGTAATAATTTTTGCCCCCAAATTTGACGATATTTCGGAAAAAATCGCCGACAAATGGCGAAATTTTAGGCATGGACCAAACAATGACTGACTATCACCAAATTTGGTAATGTTTCACCAAAACTCGCCAAGGACGATGACAAAAGTCAGTTTTGGGCATGGACCCAATGACTGACTATCGCCAATTTGGCGATATTTGGGCAAAACTCGCCATGGTCGACGACAGACGGTGAGATTTTAGGCATGGCCCGAACAATGACTGTCTACAGATGTAATATATTGAAGATGTCCATAGACATTAATGTACTGAAATTCTTTTGGGTGGTCCTGTAAATAAACTCCCCAGTAGATTGGAACCAAAAACGAGATGCAAAACTAGATGTTACAACAATGTTATATATGAAATTTCAACATTCTACGACTAATAGTTTTTGAGAGTTAAATACATACACATGTACTCCAAAAGTCGCCAAGCTTGGCGAGTTTTGGTGTATTTCTTGAGGGAGGCACGTAACCGCGGTCGGACCATTACCTAACTATATGGTTGGACGGTATCGAGCTTGAAATGGATCAAAAAGTCCTTAAAATTGCCATTGACCGTAATGTATTGGAAATCTTTTGAGTGTTCCTGTAGCAGAACTATAAATGATAAAGACACTTTTTTCGATGGAGAAATTCATTTTGTAACCCTTAACAGCATATATCACTTCTGAGTCGTTTGAAGTAGCCTAATACCTCTAAAATGCGCTTTAATTAATATCTGCCCATAGAGCGTAATGTGTTTAAAATCTTTTGGGCGGCCCTGTAGATAAACTATCCAGTTGAATGGGACCGAAAGGGGAGGTGTACTGTACAACTAAATATTACAACAATCCTAAATACAAAATTTCATCATTCTACGACCAATAGTTTTTGGGATATGCGAGTTACATGTATACGTGCGTACAGATGGCATAGAAAAACTCGTCAAAGTAGACTCACCGTTGGTCATAATTATATTATCGTGCATGCTAGCTTACGATGAGATGCATCGAAAAAATTCTTAAAATTAAATATAGCGGTAGTCAAAATCGGTTTTTTCGTCGAAATGTGGCCCCCGAAATTATTCGGGATCACACTACTTCCGTATACTCCGTACAAGGAAGTAAAAAATTTTTACAATCGGTTCATTAGTTCCAGAGATCGTAATGTAAATCGAATGAGTATCACTGTAAAAAACCTATTTGTGATATATCCATGAAAGGTAGCCATAATACTCCGGACTAATGTAGCTTTCTATCAGTGAAAAAAGTTTTAGAATCGGTTCAGAAGTTAAAGAAATACCGATAGAGAGTATTGCATTTAAATTATTTTGACAATTCCTGTAAAAGAAATATTTATGCTATGTGCATGAACTTTAGCTTATGATACTCAGGAATAGTGCAGCTTTCTACCTGAGAAAATTTTTTTAGAATCTGGTCAATGGTCACAATTATGCCAATTTTATGTATTTCTTATGAGAGCACCTGTAAAATTGTTATATATGTTGCAGAAGTACTCTGCTTGTTTCTGGGGTTCGTCGTTCTAAAGTCCAGTTGGTGTAGAAAGTTCTAGTAAAAAGTCCACTGGTCAGGATGGAACACAACTTTACTGCTTATAGAACTTCGTTGAACAATCAGCTGTACAAAATTTACAAGCACAATTAAACAGTAATGTGCTTTTAACAGTTCGCTTAGATCAGAAGCTCTCACAAATGCTGTATTTCTCACACAAAATAAAACACTTTCACTGGCAAAAATTCAGTGAAAATATACGAGAGATAACACTAACAGTCTCTCAAGACTCAGCAATCAAGAATTTACACACAGCACTTAAATTCAAAGCTTCATAAACAGCGCGAAACACCGCTTCTATCACAGAGCAAAGCAAGCGTACACACTCTCTCAAAGCTTGATCAACACTGAACTGGGGCTTCAGAAACACGCTTATATTTATACTCGACGCAGAAGCTACAAGAATCTTCGAGAAAAGTCTATTTCTCGAGGATTCCACATAAAGTGAGAATGTTGATTACGTCATAGAAGAGAAATGTTCGGACTCCGTGGGCGGATATTATGTGCTCGAGGTAACGTACTTCCCGACGAAACAAATTGTACTTCGATGGACTTAGTTTCAAGTTTGCCTCTTTTAATTTCTGCAGTACCTTTCGAATGTTCTCGAGATGCTCTTCGAAAGTCCTTCCGACGATGATGATATCGTCCAAATAAACGAGACATGATTCGTAGGAAAGTCCTCTCAACACTGTCTCCATTAGTCGCTCGAATGTAGCAGGTGCGTTGCAGAGTCCAAAAGGCATAACTTTGAACTGCCATAATCCTTGTCCCGTGGTGAACGCAGTCTTTTCACGGTCGTCGGGATGAATTTCCACTTGCCAGTAACCACTTTTCAGATCCAGAGTGGAAAACCATTCGTTTCCCAATAAAGTGTCCAAAGTGTCGTCTATCCTGGGAAGAGGGTAGCTGTCTTTCTTGGTAATGTCATTCAGACGTCTGTAGTCAACACAGAACCGGGTGGAACCATCTTTCTTTCGGACCAAAACAATCGGCGAGGCCCACGGACTAGTCGATGGCTCGATGACGTCATCACGCTGCATGTCCTCTAAAAGTCTGCTCATTTCTTCTTGCTTAGCAAACTGCAGCCGCCTAGGATGTTGCTTGATGGGAGAATGGCTGCCTGTATCTATCCTATGTTGAGTTAAGCTCGTACGGCCAAAGTCACCCGAAGTACGGGAGAAGAGGTCTTCAAATTCAGCTATTACTTTCTCCGCAGCGCTTCTCTGTTCTGCCGTTAACTCCACGTCTTGTATTAATTCCTTCGTCAGGCACTCGGAAGATTTAGCTGTCGTTTGGCTGATGTTCTTATTAATGCAGGTAACAGGAGTGCATGTCGCCAACACTTCATTTTTCTTTATCACCTTCGACTTGTCCGTCACATTTGCTACTCTAACTGGAATTTCTGTTCTCGACAAGTCCACAAGTGTTGCTCCCACAAGTACTCCTCTGACGGAATCACTATTGTTTGGGTGTTCGATTAATCGAAAACGGAATTTATTGCTTTCTTTTACTGTTCCAGAAATTATTTAACCCATTTATGCCTAGCGTCCCTTTTTTGGGACGGCATTTTCGCTATTAGTCGAAAACGTTATTTATTTTTCCTAGCCTTTATTCATGAGTATTGAGCCTCAACTCTACAAAATATTTTAACATGACCAAGTAGGATGTTGATATTTCGATTTTTATGCATAATGATTTTAAAAGAAATCATCCCTTGTTCAAGAAGTTGACGTCAGAAATGTATCTATTATTTCTGTTATGAGTAAAAATCGAAGAAAGTCGCAAAAATATCCAGGCACAAATGGGTTAATCAGTTCTGGGAGGTAGAGTGATATCAGTCTGGGCTATTATTTGCTGAACAGGCAAAACAGTTTCATTTCTAATATCGAACGCAGCTATTTCTTCTGAGTCTGAACGAAGCTAATTATTCTTAAAGTCCAAATTAAATTTGTGTGATTTTAAAAAGTCCAGTCCGAGAATAAAAGAGTCTGAAATATTGGCGACATATACCACATGGTCGTATCTGGCATTTCCAAACGTGATTTCTACTTGCGCTTTTCCGCCCACTTCGATCTTGTCACCTGTTACGGTTTGGAGGGTCAGCAAGGGCGTAGTCCAGAAAATCTTCAAGTTTAATTTCTTGGCCAGATCCGTCCTTATGATGGTTACGTTCGCTCCAGTATCAATCACCATGTGGCATGGGGAACCATTAACATATCCGAGTACGAAGAGTCCATTACTGCCGCCATTCACTGATGAAATCTGCAAGACTTTTTGGGGCTTTTGACTATCTGGCAACCTCCGCCCCGCGAGATGGCCACCTCCTAGTTTCCCTCTTTCATGATCTTAGAGTTCTCTTGCTGGTCATGAGACTTTCGACCACAATGCTTTTGTACATGGCCTTCGACGCCACACTTCCAACATTTCACTTTCTTTGGGCCATCTCTCGTTCTATCGAATCTTAATTTTCGTTCTATGAGATCTTCAATTCTCTTCAACCTGTTCTCGACGCTCTCCGTGTCTTTGTCAGCTCCCTCTTGGACCGTGACAGCTCTAACAGCATGCCGATCTTTCCTGACGGCCCGCTGAGCTGCTTCTAGCTCCATTGCGAAGACGAGAGAAGATTTCAAATCCTGATAATCCTCCAACATGAGTGCCTTTTGGGTTTCTGGATCACGGATGGCTTCAATAAAATGACGAACCGCCATTTCTTCTCGGACATTATCAAGGTGGTCCATGTAGGCTAGATGGCACAGCCTATCTATGTCCGAAGCAAGCTCTTGAAGGGTATCGCCAGATCTCTGCATCCTTGACTTAAGTTGGATTCTACTATATTCTTTCTGGCACTTCTCTCCGAATTTCATCTCCAAGGCACTTGCGAGGGCGTCAAAATCTCCTATCTTCGTCGCTCCAATAGTTTGCAATACGTTAATTGCATCTCCGCTAAGGGAAGCGACCAGTTGGTCCGCTTTCTCGGACTCGCTCCAACCATTGTCTTTAGCGACGATTAAAAATTGGGTCTTGTATGCTTCCCAGGGAGTCTTTCCGTCATAAGGCGTTAATTTCACTGCTGGGCGGCGTGACGACGACCTCATGTTTTCAGTTACCTTTCCCAGCTTAAAGAGAGAGTCCAATTTCTCTTCATTTTAGATTCACATTCTTCATATATTTTCGAAACTATATTTTCTTTCCAGTCTAATTTCTCCTCATTTTATTCTTTAATTCTTCCGCTTCTGCAAATATCTTGCTGCAATACTTTAACATTTCCTTCAATTCTTTGTTCATATTTCGTTTGAGTTTCTTCTATGAGCGACATTCTTTTCTCATTATCTCTTGATTTTCCTGCACACTCTTTTCGAATTTCTCTAATTTTCCCAAATCAGTCTCCATTTTCCCCAATCCCAATTTCATTCCTTCTTGTCCGGCTTCATTTTCTTCTCTAAATCCGCTTTCATCTGTTCTTGTCCGGCTTCAATTTTCTTTTCTAAATCGGTCTGTCCGGCTTCAATTTTCTTCTCTAAATCCGCCTTCATCTGTTCTTGTCCGGCTTTCATCTCGTCTTGTGCGGCTTTCATCTCGTCTTGTGAGGCTTTCATCTCATCTTGTCCGGCTTTCATTTCTTTTTTTTATCTCATCTCGTCCGGATTTCATTTCTGCATCATAGTCATGAGCTTTTGAAGTTGTTCTTCCATTTTTCGTCTAGTCAAAACCATAAACTGGAAAATTAAAGTATTTCTTTAGAACCCCACTTCTGACACCAAATGTTGCAGAATTACTCTGCTACTCCTGGGGTTCGTCGTTCTAAAGTCCAGTAGGTGTAAAAAGTTCAAGTAAAAAGTCACTTGTCAGGATGGAACACAAACTTTATTGCTTCTAGAACTTCGTAGAACAATCAGCTGTACACAATTCACAAGCACAATCTAGCAGTAACGTGCTTTTAACAATCCGCTTAGATCAGAAGCTCTCACAAATGCTGTATTTCTCACACAAGATAAGTCACTTTCACAGGCAAAAATTCAGTGAAAATATTCAAGAGATATAGTACACAATCCCTTAAGACACAGCAACGAAGAATTTACACACAGCACTTTAAAAACAGCTTCACAAAGCAAGCTAAAACACAGCTTCTACAGCACTATCAATTCACACAAATCAAGAGTACTGAGATCTCTTCACACATTGAGTGTTCAACTCGCACTGAACAGTCGGGGCATCGCGCTGGTGGAATTTATAAATATCCGAGGCAGAAGCTGCGAGCAGTTTCTAGAAAAGTCAATTACTCGAAGATTCCAGATAAAGCGTGACTTCTGATTACGTCATAGAAGAGAAATGTTAGGTTATTATGCGTTTTTAATGCAGGAAAAACAACTTCCAGGCCCCATTGGGAAAATCGCGCCAAATGACCAAAAAGTCGCCAAGTTTGGCGACTTTTGGCAAAATATCGCCAAATTTGGCGCCAAAAATAAGTCCTCAAAAGTGAAGAGATCTAAGCTCTAGGACCAATTTTTCTCGAGTTTTCTAGAATCCATTGAAAAACAATGGCAAACCGAAACCTCCATATCTCCGGTTCTAATTGGCCGATTTTGATGCAACAAAAAGCAAAATTTATGTATTTGAAGCGTAGAATACGAATTTTAAACCATTTTAAGCCACAGAGCAGCGGGTTGCCCCGAAAATTCGTAACAGTATTACTAATCTTCATTTCCATGACATAATCAAAATTCGAGCTTTATGCGGGTTCTTCGAGAAAGAGCTCCTACCAGAATTTTCGCTTAGCTTCTGCGACACCTATAAATAGAAACAGGGCAGGCCACAAGATATAGTTATATTCGAACTCTAATTGTTATATCCTGTAACCATTGTTATATCCCTAACCATTGTTATATCCTGTATTTTTGCTTTATTACCAACAATTACTCCCCTTTGTAGAAAGTCATTTTAAATAAAGGTTTAGTCCACTCTTTCAAAGTATATTATTGACACTCATTTTTAAGAGCATTGTTACATCCTGTATTTTTGCCTTTTTTTCAACAATTACGCCTCTTTGTTGTAAGTCATTTTAAATAAAGGTTTAGAGCACTGTTTCAAAGTATATTATTGACAAACTTTCTTAAAGAGCATTGTTATACCGTGTGTTTCTGCATTATTTCCAACAATTAATGTCCCTTTGTTGAAAGTCATTTTTAATAAATGTTTAGTCCACTGTTTTAACGTATGTTATTGACACACATTTTTAAAGAGCATTGTTATACTGAGTATTTTTGCTTTATTACCAACAATTACTTCCCTTTGTTGAAAGTCATTTTAAATAAAGGTTTAGTCCACTGTTTCAAAGTATATTATTGACACACATTTTTAAAGAGCATTGTTATATGGTGTATTTTTGCCTTATTTCCAACAATTACGCCCCTTTGTTGAAAGTCATTTTAAATAAAGGTTTTAGTTCACAGTTTCAAAGCATATTATTGACGCACATTTTTAAAGAGCATCGTTATACCGTGTATTTTTGCATTATTTCCAACAATTAACGTCCCTTTGTTGAAAGTCATTTTTAATTAAGGTTTAGTGCACTGTTTTAACGTATATTATTGACACACATTCTTAAAGAGCATTGTTATACCGTACATATTTTAATTGATTCTAACGGTTACGCACCTTTGTTAAAAGTGATTTTTGATAAAGGTATAGTCTATTGTTCCAAAGTATATTATAGCCACATTTTTAAAAAGCATTATTATACCGTATTTTATAGCATTGATTTTAAAAAATTATGTCTCTTTATTAAAAATTATTCTACGAATATGATAAATGTAAAAGTTCGCATTTTTGTGTGTTTGAATGTTTTTGACTCAATCACGCAAAAACCGTAGAACGGATTTGCGTAAAATTTGGACTGAAAATAGCTTACGCCCTGTATTAATATGCAGTCTACCTTTTATGCATATAGCATAAATAGTTCTTTGACAGGTACGCTCAAAATAATTCTAATACATTACGTTCTATGTACATCCCTGTAAGTACTATACTAGTTCTAAAACTTTCTCTCCTAATAGAAAGCTACACCATACCTGTATTTTATAGGCTACCTTTTAGGCATATTTCACAAATAATTCTTTTGCAGGGAGACTCATAAGAATTGGATTACGCTCTATGGCATCTCGGTAAATGTTGAACCGATTCTCGAACATTTTTCTCAGAAAGCTACAATATTCCCGTGTATTATAAGGTACCTTTATCCATTATATCATATAGTACTTTTGCAGCGACACTCATAAGAATTACATTACGTTCTGAAGGCACCTCTAATACTAAACGGTATATATTGTTAAGAATTTTCGGTTTGTTCTGCCTCCCAGATATTAAAATTATTCTAAAATTCGTACCCTACGGGTTAAATAATTAAATTTTGCTATTCGTTGTATCAAAATCGGTTAACTAGAACGCAACGTACGGAGTTTTGGGTTTGCCCATTGGTTAACACAGGGTTTTCTAGAAATCTCGAGAAATATTGACGCTAGAGCTTTGGTGATTTGACTTGTGGGAACTTATTTTTGACGCCAAATTTGGCGATATTTCGCCAAAAAGTCGCCAAGCTTGGCGACATTTCGGTCATTTGGTGCGCTTTTACCAATGGGACCAGTAATGCTTGTTTTCCTACATTAATATTGCGCTGTAGCTTAGTATTGTTGCGGAATTACTCTGCTACTCCTGGGGTTCGTCGTTCTAAAGTACAGTAGGTGTAAAAAAAGTTCAACTAAAAAGTCACTTGTCAGGATGGAACACAAACTTTATTGCTTCTAAAACTTCGTAGAACAATCAGCTGTACACAATTCACTAGCACAATCTAGTAGTAATGTGCTTTTAACAGTTCGCTTAGATCAGAAGCTCTCACAAATGCTGTATTTCTCACACAAAATAAGTCACTTTCACAGGCAAAAATTCAGTGAAAATATTCAAGAGATATAGTACACAATCCCTTAAGACACAGCAATGAAGAATTTACACACAGCACTTTAAAAACAGTTTCACAAAGCAAGCTAAAACACAGCTTCTATAGCACTATCAATTCACACAAATCAAGAGTACTGAGAGCTCTTCACACATTGAGTGTTCAACTCGCACTGAACAGTCGGGGCAGCGCGCTGGTGGAATTTATATATATCCGAGGCAGAAGCTGCGAGCAGTTTCTAGAAAAGTATATTACTCGAAGATTCCAAATAAAGCGGTACTTCTGATTACGTCATAGAAGAGAAATGTTGGGTTATTATGCGTTTTTAATGCAGGAAAAACAACTTCCAGGCCCCATTGGGAAAAAGTCGCCAAGTTTGGCGACTTTTGGCGAAATATCGCCAAATTTGGCGCCAAAAATAAGTCCTCAAAAGTGAAGAGATCTAAGCTCTAGGACCAATATTTCTCGAGTTTTCTAGAACCTCCATTGAAAAACAAAGGCAAACCGAAACCTCCATATCTCCGGTTCTAATTGGCCGATTTGGATGCAACAAAAAGCAAAATTTATGTATTTGAAGCGTAGAATACGAATTTTAAACCATTTTAAGCCACAGAGCAGCGGGTTGCCCCGAAAATTCGTAACAGTATTACTAATCTTCATTTCCATGACATAATCAAAATTCGAGCTTTATGCGGGTTCTTCGAGAAATAGCTCCTACCAGATTTTCGCTTAGCTTCTGCGACACCTATAAATAGAAACAGGGCAGGCAGCAAGATATAGTTATATTCGAACTCTAATTGAGTTCGATGCAGTACTCTGTAAATTGTGCTATTGGAAGCAGTATTTTGCTTGTTTATGAGTACAGAGTGTAAACTCTTCATTGCTGAGTCCTGAGGGACTGTTTATGATTTCCTTTGTAAGTTTCCATTGAATTTTTGCCAGTGGAAGTGTTTTATTTTTTGTAAGAAATACAGCATCTGTGAAAGCTTCTGTACTGAGAGGAGTATTATAAGCAAGGTACTGGCCATTAGTGTCTGTGAATTTTGCACAGCTGATTGTTCGACGAAGTTCTAGAAGCAATAAAATTTGTGTTCCACCCTGACAAATGGACCTTTTACTAGAACTTTTTACATACACTGGACATTAGAACGACGAACCTAAGAATCGAATCCCGACGAAGCCAATATCTCTGTAACTATTGAACCGAATCAAAAACTTTTTCTATAATAGAAGTCTTCTATTCCAAGGGGTAAACTAGTTAAAAATTCGTATTCTACGCGCCAAATAATTAAATTTCGTATTTTGTTGCATCAAAATCGGTTATCTAGACCTCGAGATATGGAGTTTTGGGTTTCCCCATTGGTTAGCATAGGGTTTTCTAAAATCTCGAGAAATATTGATGTTAGAGTTTAGCTGACGTCACTCTTAGGGTTACTTATTTTTGGCGCCAAACTTGGCGATATTTCGCCAAAAAGTTGCCAGGCTTGGCGATATTTCGAATATTTGGCGCGATTTTTCCAATGGAGCCTATAAATTTCATTTTCCTGCATTAATATTGTGCAATAGACTAATGTTCAAGTGTATTCCTATGACGTAATCAAAATCCGCTCTTTAAGGGGACCCTTCAAGAAATTTCTAATAGCTTCTGCATCCCCTATAAATAAGACAGCGTGCTGCCCCGGTTGAGTCAGTCTATTTTTGATTGCTATGAGAAATAGACGTCCGTTCTGTCCGTTCTGAGCATAAGACTGTGTTAGCGCTTATAGAAGTAGTAATTTACATGTTTTTAAAAGTGCGTTTTTAAGTGCTGTGTACATTCCTCTTAGTCTTGAGGAACTGTTCCCGCAATCCTTCATAAGATTCCACTATATATTTTACTTGTGGAAGTATTTTATTGGGTGTGAATTACAACATCTGTGAAAGCTTCGTTACTGAGCGGACTGTTAGAGCAAGCTACTGGCCGTTAGTGCCTTTGAATTTTGTACAGCTAGAAGCAATAAAGTTAGTGTTTCATCCTAACAAGTGGACTCTTTACTAGAACTTTCTATTCCTACTGGACTTTAGAAAGGCGGACCCAGAAATTAAACAGAGTTTTCTGCAACAATTGGCTACCTTTCATGAATTTCTTAAAAATAAAATAAAAGTTTAAATAGTTCTTTTACTGGGACACTCAAATTAATTCTAATGCATTAAGCTGCATGGGTATTTCTTTGACGTCTGTACTGATTCTAATTTTTTTTTTTTTTTTTTTTTTTTTTTTTTTTTTACTGATAGAAAGCTACACTATTCCTGAGTATTATATGGGTTACCTGTCATGCATATATCACAAATAGGTCTTTTACAAGGATACTCATTCGATTTACATTACGATTTGCGGAACTAATTAACCGATTCTAAAACTTTTCACGGACGGAAAGCTGCACTATTCCTGAGTATTGTAGGCTACCTTTCTTGTATATAGCATACTTTAATTCTTTTACAGGGACGCTCATAAAAATTACGTTACGCTCTATGTGTACCTCTGTAACTATTAAGCCGATTTTGAAAATTTTCTCACTCATAGAAAATACGTTATTCCTGGGTATTAAAGGCTACCTTTAATGCATATAGCATAAATAGTTCTTTTACATGAACAATCAAAATAGTTCTAATACGTTACGCGCTAAGGACATCTCTATGACTACTGAACCGATTCCAAATATGTTTTCACTGACAGAAAGCTTCACTATTCCTGAGTATTATGGACTACCTTTTATTTCCCTCTATTCTAAAAAAAAAGTAACGACCGCTGCCGCAAGCTTGTTCTGATATCTCCTTCGAAACCGTGAGGATTTGAGTTTCGACGAAGGTGTCCACGAATTCGGAAAATTCCGGGGAAGACAATAAGTTGACTTAGACATCGAAATTCGAATTATTTTAGAAGGTATTAATAAAAAAAACTGAAAAAATAAGCATAATGGTTACCAGGCTGCATAAAATCATTCATACCTTTGCAACAAAGCAATTCCAAGTGTGTAGAATCACGTGAAACTGACAAACATGAAGTAGAATGACACCAATTGTATGTCAAATTTAAAAGTTACATAAATAAGTCAAAGTGTGTTACACAAAGTTCCCTTAGATAACAGGAGTTTAGAATTACCGATTATTCGTTTTTCCAAAACAGAATAACTAATTTTAGCTTATTTAAAAAGCACCCTTTTGGCATCAGGTACAGGCAAATTGGGTGGCAAAAGACTATTTCCAAGCAGGGTAACTCTAAAACGTGTTTTTCAAAATGTTAGAAACCAGTATCTTGAAAATGAAAAAGAATTAAAAATGCAGATTATTTTAAAGCCGGTTTTGTCCAGCTGGACTATTTGCTACCAATAGAAATATTTGGTGGCGTTAACTATGTCATTATAGCAGTTATAGTACATTTTAGATATTTGCCAGCGCGGCGAGATGATATAATTCGTGGTGCTAAATACTCCAATCTGCAAAGGATTATGTATATGAAAACATGGATAATGGTTTTCAGGGAACCTTACATGAGCATTAATTATAGATTGTGAGCATGTGTAAATTACCAAATAATGAAAAGTCGCCATAGGTGGCAAGTTATTCTGGCTATTCCGTAATTTTTATCAAAGAAAATATATGAAACACTGTTTTCTTAGAGCTAATTATTAACTATACCTATACGCAAGTCGCCAAATTATGAAAAATCGCCATAATTGGCTAATACGCAAGGTGTTCCATGGGTTTCGCATAATTAAAAATAGTGCGAAGTTTAAATTTTTATCTTCCAAAGAACATGCAAGAACCAAGCAATATTTAGTTCATTAACATTCTATCTGACACCAACCTTTGGGTTTTTTTTGTTTAAATTATGCCTTTTTTACGAGTAAGCCTTATTAGAGGCAGAATGCCTCATACGAAAAGCGAGCGTATCGAGTCTAGGGGCCTTGGCCCCTTGTAAATAACAAAGATAGTTATTTAACACGGACACTCATAGAATTGAGTTACGCTCTACGGGTATCTCTGCAACTGCTCAGCCGATTCTAAAACTGTTTTCAGCGATAGAAAGCTACACTAACTCACATTTAACTATTTTAGAGATTTGGGGGCCCTGACTTTTCGGGGGCCCCTTGCGTCACGGGGTTTCTGGGATCCTCCGCTGCGTCACTGAAGATTCCAAAATGCAGATTTTCCAATGATTTTCCACTGCAGATTCCGCACTGAACCGATTCCAAATATGTTTTCACTGACAGAAAGCTTCACTATTCCTGAGTATTATGGACTACCTTTTATTTCCCTCTATTCTAAAAAAAAAGTAACGACCGCTGCCGCAAGCTTGTTCTGATATCTCCTTCGAAACCGTGAGGATTTGAGTTTCGACGACAGTGCAGATTCCAAAATGCAGATTTTCCAATGATTTTCCACTGCAGATTCCGCACTGAACCGATTCCAAATATGTTTTCACTGACAGAAAGCTTCACTATTCCTGAGTATTATGGACTACCTTTTATTTCCCTCTATTTAGATTGCTTTAAAATAAATAATCAAATTACTCTTATTATGAAGTCTTATATCCACTTTTGAATGCCTCACCGGGGCCACCTTGGGGCCGGGGGCCATCATTGCGATCGCCGACCAGGCCAGATTTTTATACATAAGGATAGATACTGTAAAAACTTATTTAAAGAAAAAAAAATTAATTAAAAAAATAATTAAAAATTAAGGACCCTCGTATAAGTCCAACTTTAAAGCCTCTTTTTTGTCCGAAATTTCTCGACTCATACGCGGATAAATACGGTACATATTTTTGCTATTATTATTTAAACTACTGTTTCTTTTATTTAAAAAGATAAATTGCATTTAGCCGGTCATAATTTATCATTTCAGTTTTTTATCGTTAGGTAATCATTTTACTGCTTTACAGGTTTTCCCAATGGAAGAGCGATACAGTGCCCGCACAGTGTTCAGTGTAGGATCCGAAAACGGATTTCTATTAAAATGAAAATAAATAAGTAAATAAACTGTTTTATTATATTCCCAGTGCCTAATGTTTTTCCTCGAAATTTCATTTAGCGTTATATGTGCGAATGAGAATTGTCCATTTGTTTGCCTATTCTTGAAAAATCGTGACCGTGACCTATCATTCTCGCGCAGCTCCCCCCCCCCTCAAAAAAAAAAAAAAAAAACAAAAAACAAAAACAAATAACGATGAAAACGAGCAAAACGATATAGTATATACATTTTTATTTTTTCCCCCCGCGCGCCGGATGCAGTAATTTGCATAATGCTCCCACTACCTTTTTATTAGAATTATGCTTACGGTGGGAAACGAAATCAGCTCCCTCAACTCGGGAATAAATAGGTTTATTAGATGAAGATAATAATGTTTATATCTTTTATTTTTCTCGTCTGCCCTCTCTCTCTGTAAAACTTTTGTTGGCTTGATAAATGAAATTGAAGTTTTTTTCTATTGTTTTGATTAGCTTAGGAGGTATTGTTCTTAGACGGTGGAAGGAGGGTAAAGAAAATGTGTATTCTCCAAAGTGTTTTCGTGCTTTATGGTAATAACTGATCATGTGATGTGTATTTCTCTTTTTTGGGGGGACGTTAAAAGGGTCGTATATATACCATGTTACGCAGAAAGACTGGTTATGCGGTGGTTGGGGGGGGATGAATAGGGGACTTCCGGTTATTATTTTATCATTTGATGTAGTTAGTTTGCTAAATGCGCAAAAATTCGAGTGATGCGAAATTCTGGTATTCGAAATAGCCCATTAATTTGCTCCTCGCTTAACTAATCCAGATAAGGTTCATGAACGTGGTATATGCCAGTCAAACACTTCATCTCTGAAATCCAGAAGTCTTAATATTTCGAACAGTGATGGGGAGGCATTTTCTTCAAACAGTTCACAGCTATTTGTGAATTGTTCTGATTTTTATATACAGTACTCTTATCCGGCTTAAATGGGAATGGGTTATGTGAAAATCCGGTTAAAGCGGAGAATGACAAAATTAAATATAATTGATTAATGGAACTGCACTTTAATAAATGAGCCAATTTATAACAAAAGTTTCATACACCATCTAGAGGAAAGTTTTGAAAACGTGAACGTTTATTTTTATTTTTTATTATTATTATTTTTTTGTTTGTTGAAAAAGAACGTTTGTTGAAAAAAAAAAAGTTGAAAACGTTTAAAAAAAATTTTTTTTTTTAAGGATCGCATTGGTGGAAGAAGCGTTTGCTCGTTGTTTTACATACTATAACCCTTTAACGCGCAGTGTTCCCGCTCTGGGAACACCAAACTCTGACTTTTTGACTATTGCCAGTCACGAAGAATAGATTTGATTTCTATAAAAGTAGTTGCGGGTGACATAGCTCCACGAGAATCCTTTACTTTTTAGCACGTCATTTTCTGCAAAAAAATTGTCTCGACTATTTTTAGCAGCAACGACATCTGCTGAAAAATGGAAGAATGCGAGAACAGCTGGATAGATTGCCCAATGCTGAAAAAAGGACAGCCGTTGCCATCGCTCGACTTAACTACCAGCAAGATGGCGGACGATCGAAACGTTCATCGCGTGCCACAGATCTAGAGACCCTTTTTTTGACGACGGCTGGCTGTGTCCAACAAAGGACATACTGATTTGAAAATTAAAAATCTCAAAAACAAAGATCAATAAAAGAATGCAGCAAACGGTATTCTTATTATGTAATCGAACAGCTATACAAACTGACAGAATGTGTTGAAATGATGTACAGGATATTAAATTTCTCCTGTAAGCAACATTTCACAGCTGAAAGGGTTTAGCCCGTTGCCATCAAATTTGGCATATGGAATGTACGCAAGATGCTTTCCAGGAAGAATTTTGAAAATTTAAGTTCAAAAAAATGTCCACTGGGTAGCGCTTTGATTGGTGAATTCAGTTGAAATACTGACCCAAATTAGTAATTGAATGATTAAAACCTATAAATAAATGTTGAATTATTTATTTATTTTTTTATTTTATTTTATTTTATTTTTTTTTTTTAACATTTCGAATTATCCATTTCTGTTGTTAAATTTGCTTTTTTTTATGTGCGCTATTGGACATTTTTTGAACTATTTTTATTTATTTTTTAATTAAATTTATAGATCGCATCTCATGTGTAGTTTATATTCTAAATTTGGGTAAAACCTTTCCTTGTTTTGATTGTGGGACCCTGTTTATAGGAAAGTTTAATTATAACCGCCCGGTATATCATAAGGTATGAAATCTTACCATAGTATCATGAGGCATATTGAATCGATATTGCCTTATAATATGGTGCCACCATTGTTAGAAAAAGTTTTGTACAAAAAGAAAAGCGGGACACAGAAGATTTTTTTTTCCCGCTCTATATTGGAACATAAACATCTTTAATTGAAGTTTAGGAGTAGTGTTTACCGAAATAAAAAGTGCTGGAAAAAAAATTCCTTTCATTCTATTTATTTTGAGCACGAATAGTCCGCAGTTAAATTGAGTGAGTGTTAGGAGATAGACATTGCCACAAACATTAAATATCCGCTGATTTCTTTGTGTAAATTTCAATATAATTGAAATGGCCCCAAAGAAAAAAAATAGAGAAATAAAAACATAATGTTTTTAAAGATATGATTAAGTGTAAATTTTACTCTATAGATTTCAGTTTCTGTAAAATACGCACTTTTATTCTCATTCGACTTAAATATACACGCACACACAGCACTTCAATGTCTTTCTGAGTTACACTTCGACAGAGAAAATTCCATCTTATGCATTTTTGAATCGCAAATACCATAAGTCTTATATTCCAGAATTTTTTTTTCGTAATTCTTGATGGATAATATATTTTAAAGAATTTTTATAGTTTCTCCCAATAAAAACATTATTTTCATTTCAAAAATGTTGCACATAATGGTTTCGTTATCCCCCGACCCCACCGAAATTACGAGGATTATTCGATGAGATATCTGCAGAAAGCAGACAATGGTAAAACCTCTCTGTTTGGGGACCAACACTAGTTGTCCCAAAAAACGATTACCCAGTTTAATTAACGAAGGGCATTCAAAAATAAGTAAAACTTTTATAAAAGTAATCGCTAAGTTTTTATTAAAACTTTGGCTATAAAAAAGGGCTCTGAAATTTATAGCCTGAATGGAACTTTCATTAAAATCATCTAGTTCTGAGAAAAAGAATAAATGAATATTTTTATTAAATGGTAAAAAAAAAAAAAAAAAAAAAAAAAAAAAACTTTTCTTCTAAATTTAATTTTCTTTTCGAATTAGGAAATTCTTGTAACTAATGCACAACACAGGCCTCTAAGCGCATCATGTAAATTCAAAAATTACGTTTAAGGACACTGGAAAATAACTATTATCCAGAGTAAGACCTTAAATGGGATCGATTAACGGACGCATAAGTTAACTTAGTCTCTCGCAGAAAAATTCTGCTGGTTTGTGAACATGCATATCGGATTTGTATGCTTGCCCGAAGCCTGCTTATAAATCCACGTCTAAAGGACAACACAAAGGGGTGCTCTCTGTCTTTCTAAAGGGTCCTAAAATAGCAAGTATTTACGCTAATTTCGAAGAAAACCGCGGAAAACTCCGAACGGTTAGGTCGACAGCCGCGCGATGGTACCCGAACCCGGGACCTTCGCACTTCGGCCGTCTACCATTTTCAGTGACATAACCACTGTGCCATGGTGAGGCAATTCTGCAGGTTATAATCGGAAGCCGTCCTTCGAAGAATTTTCATTTGCAAACCTATATACAATAGAATCTTGTTTTCTCTTTATTTTTCCCACTATTTCGGTCAGGCAGTCATTGGGTTTCACAGAAAGCAAACTGCTCAATTCTGACTCAGAAAACACAATGCCGTTTTATTAATAATAACGGTTATTCTTGCGCACATATAATCACAATGCTTGATTTAAAGCCTCTCTGTTCCACAGGACAATGTTTTACTATCCGAGAATAACGTTTATACGTTTTCTCCGTTTCTGGGAAGCGTTTAATAAGGCAGCACTACCTTATTGTCATGCTTTTAACTCGGAGGAATAAACACACAAGAGATTAGACATACACAATAAGAACATTTATCCTTACTTACTCTCCCCTCCTTTTTTCGACCCTCCGATCTCGTTACTCGGCTCTGACTGTCTTTTTAATTGTGTTTTACATCCTCTTCAAATCATCATTATTGGACATGTAAGTAAGACGAAGTACGGGGGATCGGACCGCATATGCGGCGGAATGTAATACTCCATGGTAGTATCAGGGGGGAATGGGGAGGTGGGTAATAGGCAATAATGGATATATCTTCAGTCACGATAGTGCGACGACTGTTGCATAGCAACACGCCGTAGACCGAATCACGCGCCGGCATCAGATGTGAGATGACCGACTTGGTGTGTTTCTTGCAACTTCTGGCTATGAGCTATATAATCAGACTGTAGGGCTTTTAATTCGCTTTTAATGAAAACGCTAATGAATGCTTTTTTCTTTAGTTCTCTATAGCCAAAGAATCGTGAAAAAGAAGGGACAGGGAGAGAACTGCAAGCAGCCGTCAACTCCCGAAGAAGGGTGATTAAAATATATGTAATTTATCTATTTTTCAATTAAAAAATTTTTACAAACGGGAAAATCAAACTGGAATAATTCCCCTTATCCTTTTTAATGTAAACTCTAATTTTTGCTCTTTTCTTTAGTTCTCTATAGCCCCGAAGAATCGTAAAAAAGAAGGTACAGGGAGAGTTACTGCAAGTAGCCGTCGACTCCTGGAGAAGTGTGAAAGCATATTTCTATGGAAAAATGGATCAATTTACCCTTTTTGAGACATCGCAGGGAGGTGTTTTATTTCTTGAACCTGTTCCTTAAACCTGGTTAAACATAACCTGATCTGCCTGTGTAAAGACGTAACTCCAAAGATTTTCCTCTGTGCAAGAGCAAGGCATTCAGGGACTAATGCCTGAAATCAAAAACATGGATTCACGACACTTTCAAGTTTATAAAAGGGAAATACAGTATTCGGTGACTATAGTCTTATACTTGACACAGGTATTATTTGTTCGAATTCAAATTCAAGTTTCAAACACCTAATACGTCCGCCAGAGTAATTCCCACGATTTTGTTCGCTGGAAGGGGAGAAAATAATTACCCACTCTTTTCTTAAAAGCTCGAAATTTAACACAAAATCGATTCCTTATTTCCCCCTGAAACAATTTCAAACGTCCTCGAAAGGCAAAAAAGCAAAGCAATCTCCATATCCAAAACAAACTCGACTTTTCTTTTTCTTTTTGGGGGGGAGGGGCGATACGAAGAGAAAGAATAGAACACCAAAAAGAGAAGAGCATCTTCATGGTTCACTTTCAGAGAATTTGCTTTCGTGTGGTTTTTTCTATTATATTTAGGAAATGATTTACTGAAAGTGGCATACGTATAATTATACGTGATTTTCAGGAACCTAAGTATTTAATATACCCACAGCACACATACATCCACAAACAAGATTGTAAACAATTGCTACGGATTTTTCTACGTAGAGAATAAAGATGGAAACACTCAACTTCGTAGTCAGTAAGTTATGCTTCTTGCAGGTGGTGCCATCTGTATCGTACACAAAGAAGAACAACCGTCACATTTTCAATCAATCGTTTCCTGTATAGGGGTTGGGGTGCCAACAGTGCATTTCTTCTAAGTGAGTCGCATTTTGTCAATTTGAAAATTAAAAAATATTTAGAGTAATCTTTATAGATAACTGTTATATCTATATGAATTTTTCCATTGTTTTATAATGCAAATAAAAATAAAATAGGTGATGCACATTTGATCCAAAATACATTTAATAAAATGTGGAAGGCACTCACACAAACATTCACCCCATTCCGGTGGACTATGAAATATTGTGCTACAGGAATCGTGATAATTCATTCCCAGAGCCTGTTTTTGGAATTTAAATGCAACAACAACAAAAAAAGTACGAGCGGCCACGCAGATGTCTGTACTATGAATTATGCTGTATAATTCCTTGATCCACTGCCAAAAGCAAAAAGGAAGAAACCGGAAAAGAAGTGTATTGTAAACTCGCTTCTTCATTAATAATTTCAGCTTCGTGCATTTAAGAGAGTAATACCCTCGACCTGTCATATATTGTTCGCATTAGGTTATGTTTATTTAAGGGCCGTCTAATCTTTATTTAATTGAATATTATAGTGCATTCAAATAATTGTGAATGACCATTCATTTGCAAAAGAATGATACCACAAGTCACTATAAAATAGTCTTCAAATCTTGTAAAAACCAAAAGAATTATAAAATAATTTGCGAATACCTTTTTTTTTTGAAGCATTTATTTACTTTATACATCCTACTAACCATTTATACACATATATAGAGGTAGTAGAATAGAACAAAATGTCTAATTTTTCATTTTTACTTATGAGAATACTACTTGCTTTGGTAGTACTCTCTTGTAAGATTTATGAGCTCATTTTCTTCCCTTTATGTAATGTTTGTACTTTATTTATAATATAGATGGCACTACTAGAAAAACTCAGAGCTTACTGACTATGAAGCCGAGCGTTTTTATCCCAATTGTTCGTGTAAAAACTGTTTATAGTTTCGTTTGTGTACTTATGGGTAAAACTCTGTTCGTACGTATGTACATTAAATATCCATGTTCCTGAAAATGTCTAATTATTTGTGTGACCTCCATTACGTCACCAATCTCCCAAAAAGAATATTGCCTAGTTAAAGTTCCACTTGTTTTACCGATGTGATGGTAAAGGCTAGAAAGTTTTGCTCGATTGTCACAAAAGTGGCTAATATTAAGATAATGACTTTTGAGACGCGACGCGCTTTCTTTGAGCGTATAGCCGTCCCCATGATTACTTCGACAATGCATGATGGTCCACGCCAGGGGTGGTCACATCGTGGTGCATGCGCCAAACTTGGCGCATTGGATGATTTCATGTGGCGCATCTCATCTCTGTGCCTACTTATTGTTTTAAGACAAATTGAAGACTTTCGAAATAATTTCGTGGCCGAAAATACTTTATTTCTTATAATTTACGGTGCTACGTCAAAAGAAAGCATGTGCACACTCCAAAATACACTGTCACTAAAAATAGACGAAGTCTCTGATCCTCTACTGGGTCATTCCACGTCAGATCAAACAGTGCAGTTCACCACACCAACTCGGATTTTTCTCAAATTTTATATAGATGATTTATAGGCTAAGACATCAACAAATCTCAATTTTGAAGGTTCTAAGATAATTAATTACCGATAAATTAATTATGCAAATTTTTAAGTTTTCTGCAAGATGCGCCAACTTTTTTCTCAATTCCTTAAATAACTCCTTACCTGTAAAAGTTACTGAAGTGAAAATTTGTTTTAGGAGTAACTTTTTACGCTGATTCCAAAAATGTTATGGAAATTTGCGTATCTTCTATAGTTTATGCATGAGCACTGCATTTGCTAAAAAACATCATGAATTTTTTTCGGCATGTCTGATCACAGACACATGTTTTAAATTTTTATATGTTGTTAAGATGGAATAATCCTACGTCCCAAAATAATTTCATCTTGGCTTTCTGCTCAGGAGCAGAGGAAAAAAATTGTATGTATGTACCTATATATGAGGATTTTCATATGCAACATTTATACTGAACATGAACAAATTCAGAAGCGTTAGTCAATTTTATTATGTCTTTTAAATCGATATCTGAAGTTTAACTACTACTCCAGGCATTTTCAAAAACTAGAAAATATATCAAAGTGGTTGCATCGGAAAACGTAAAACAAGCAAACAACAAAAAATGCATGTAAAACAATGTTAAATTAAAAAGAATTCTAAAGTTAAAATGTAGAATTATTTTTAATTTAACCCTGTTGTTTTTGGCAGTCATCCATCAGCCAACAAATCTTTGGAATTCTATATGATATTGAACTCAAAAGAAAGAACAATGTTTAATAAAACATATATATGTATATATATATAGACCATATATATATATATATATATATATAAGGTCTACCGGAAAGTTCTATCCGTTTTCCGTATGTCAATATTTTGCCTAGCCAAAACTACTGAAGCTAATAACACGAAATTTAGCACGAGTGGGATTTTATAGCGTAGGTGCTAGATTAGAGAGTATTTTCCAAAATTCATAATTTATGGAGGATAAAGGCCCAAAATGTTCTTTTCACACATTCTGCGGGATCTCAAAGAAGAAAAGAGATATCGATAAAATTCTTGCTGTAAAATGCACAACACTCAAGAATGCCTAAAAATCGATTTCAGAACATTTCGAATATAATCCTCCTAGGAGGGTAGACGTAAAAGTTTGCCGTTTCATGACATTTATTCTGCAATATATCACCAAATGTGCAATTTGACAATGTGCCTGACATTGCTATGCTAGTTGTTGTAACAATAAAAATTTAATACAGTATAGAGTAAAACCTATTTAAAATTGCTGTATCCACAAAACTAGCCAAAGCACAATTTTGTTCGCATTCTGTTAAAGGTAAATAAGTACTGTAACTTACAGGAATTCAAATCTTTCAATAAACTTTGTTCCTTCTATTGACTTGAATGTCATACAGAATTACAAAGATTTATTGGCTAATGGGATGATTGCCAAAAACAACAGGGTTAAATTAAAAATAATTCAAAATTTTAACTTTAGAATTTTTTTTTAATTTAACACTGTGTGTGACATGCATTTTTGTTGTTTGTTTGTTTTACGTTTTCCGATACAAGCACTTTTATGTATTTTCTAGTTTTTGCAAATGCCTGGAGTAGTAGTTAAACTTCAGATATCAATTTAAAAGACATAGGAAAATTGACTAACGCTTCTGAATTTGTTCATGTTCAGTATAAATGTTGCATATGAAAATCCTCATATATAGGTACATACATACAATTTCTTTCCTCTGCTCCTGAGCAGAAAGCCAAGATGAAATTATTTTGGGACGTAGGATTATTCCATCTTAACACATATAAAAATTTAAAACATGCGTCTGTGATCAGACATGCCGAAAAAAATTCATGATGTTTTTTAGCAAATGCAGTGCTCATGCATAAACTATAGAAGATACGCAAATTTCGATAACATTTTTGGAATCAGCGTAAAAAGTTACTCCCAAAACAAATTTTCACTTCAGTAACTTTTACAGGTAAGGAGTTATTTAAGGAATTGAGAAAAAAGTTGGCGCATCTTGCAGAAAACTTAAAAATTTGCATAATTAATTTCTCGGTAATTAATTATCGTAGAACCTTCAAAATTGAGATTTGTTGATGTCTTAGCCTATAAATCCTCTATATAAATTTTGAGGAAAATCTATGTTGGTGTGGTGAACTTTCTCCAGTTTTGTGTTTGATTTGACGTGGAATGACCCTACTAAATATTCGAAGAGTTAATTCTAAAGTTCTCTTCCCCAGAGCAACAATTTTAGCTGCCCAGGTGGTGTAGTGGCTAAAGAACTATTCCATCACACTTTGGGTCCTATCAGAATCCCCTTTTTCAACTTTTTATTTATTTTTTTCCAATGGCGGGACTCTGCCTTAGAGGCATTGTCCACTATTAAGACCGGAGTTGTTGGTTTCTTTATTATGGGGGCCCCTAGTAGGTGGACCAACGGTGCGCCTATGAAGGGACGGACACAATGATAGTCGCGTCTAGTCGTTGATCGAACCTCGACAGCCGGCAGTTGAACCCGAAACCGTAGTACGGTGCGTTTACCCACCATACAATCCGGTAGGCTTTTTCCAACTCTTACCGTGAAAGTAAGGAAATGAGAAAGTGTTTGAGTTGTATAGCGCATCTGAATTTCTGAATGAAAAGATTGGTACTGATATAAAAAAGGTTGGCCATCAATGGTCTACGCCTATGGGTGCATTGTAGCGCCAACTTTCAACTGCGATTGATCTGAGTGTTACTGTGGCTTTTTTTTTTTTTTTTTTTTTGGCAATGAGGGAAGTCATAGTTGTAAAGAATATGTTTTCTATTATAGAAATGCTTCTTGCATTGGAATACACGATAAAAAATTTTCTTTCAACACTGAACCAGGAGCTATAAAAAGAAGCACAATCAACTGTTAATTTTTCAAAATTACTGTATATGGTGAACTATCATTCATTGCTTAAATTTTTTCACTATCGTGTCGAAGCTGAAACAGTATTTCGGTGATCTACTTGGCAGAAACCTTTCAGTCTATTGACTAATGTGAGGAGTATTAACCCATTTGTACCCAGATATTTTTGCTAATACCAGCAATAATAGATACATTTCTGATATCAACTTCTTACACAAGGGATGATTTTTTTTAAAATCATTATGTATCAAAATTGAAACGTCAACATCCTACTTGGTCATGTTAAAATATTTTGTGGAGTTGAGGTTCAATACTCGTGAATAAAGGATAGGAAAAATAAATAACGTTTCGACTGATAGCGAAAATGCCGTCCCCAAAAAGGGGGACACTAGGCATAAATGGGTTTGCATAGTCTCCTCGGGTTCTGTTCCCTCTGTTGACACATATATATTTAGCATCTTTCTAAAAATGCAATCGAGGAAATTCCTATAATTGGTTCCCTTAGTCACAGCTATTGCAAACATATTTTCCGTTTAAGGTTCAATAGTTTACCGACATATTGTTCAACTTTTTACCACTTTATTTAACTTAAACATCTAATGCTGAAACGAGGTTTCGCTGTCTGATGCAGCCAACATTTCTAGTACAACGTTTCGGTGAAATGTTGCATTAAATTTAAAGCAGCGTATTATTAACCCATTCGTGCCTGGATATTTTTGCGACTTTCTTCGATTTTTGCTAACACCAGAAGTAATTGATAAATTTCTGATGTCAACTTTTTGAACAAGGGATGATTCCATTTAAAATCGTTATGTATAAAAATTGAAATGTCAACATCCTACTTGCCATATTAAAATATTTTGTGGAATTGAGGTTCAATACTCGCGAATAAAGGCTAGGAAAAATAAATAACGTTTTCGACTGATAGCGATAATGCCGTCCCAAAAAAGGGACGCTAGGCATAAATGGGTTAAATGAAGTTACGAAGCTCATAAAAACAACGTTCCGCAGTGGTCTGGGTGCTAAACTCCGTTCCCATTACAACACGGCAAATGAAGCAGCATCCGGCTTGGCCAGTGCTTGGGAGGGTCAACATCCTCTCGGCTTGACTACTGTGGGACCGTGTACGCTAATGGGAACTGGAGCACGTGAAATCTGTCGTGGCTTCAATGTCCCCCAAGTTGTTAAACGATACCTCTGGGGATGCCGATTTCAGGGGGTTGGTCCCTCCTCTGGAATTGGTTCAAAATTAGGGGACCATGGGCTAAATCACTGGGTCTCTTCTGCCCATCGCCTCCTTACTTAGGGGGGGGGATCTGGCACCGCTGATTCCGGTGGCATCAGAAACAACACAATAAAAACAAATTCAAGACGAGTTCTTCAGTTAGTGAGGAAGTAGAAGTGTAAATCTTTTATGCTTTTAACCCTTTAACGCGCAGTGTTCCCGCTCTGGGAACACCTCTGACGTTTTGACTGTTGCCAGTCTCGAAGAATAGATTTGATTTCTATAAAAATAGTTGATGACATAGCTCCACGAGAATCCTTTACTTTTTAGCGCGTCATTTCCCGTAAAAAAAATTGTCACGATTATTTTTAACAGCACTGACATCTGCTGAAGAATGGAAGAATGCGAGAACAGCAGGATAGATTGCCCAATGCTGAGAAAAGGGCAGCCGTTGCCATCGCTCGACTTAACTACCAGCAAGATGGCGGACGATCGAAACGTTCATCGCGTGCCACAGATCTAGAGACCCTTTTTTTGATGACAGCTGGCTGTCCCTTTTTTTCAGCATTGGGAAAGGGTTGCGCCTCAAAGGGTTAAAGTGCTGCATGACCCGAATAAATTAGATTAGATTTGTTTTCCCTTTATTCGTTACGCTACAAATGATTGCATTTTGAAGACTTTTCCAATCTACAGCAGAGAGTTGCCTATCTATATTCGTTGGAGTGGGTGCAGAAAACTTTTATGTATTCACTATAACTGCAGAAAGAAACGGCGTTCCTTAGTTCAAACAGAAAATGAATCTTGGTATCAGAAAAGTACACATTTGCTGAAGATAAAAATGAAGGACTTGATTTTTCCAGCCGATAATTTCGACTCCACCCGTTTGTTGGTCAACGGCAGTGGATTTGTAAGTGGCGGTTATCTTTTAACATAACGCGAATGGCTGCTGAAAGGCCACTGCGGCATTATCATATCATAATAAGCCTTGTCCAATCGTAGTATATTGCAACATGGTGAGAAGAAGTCAGGTTACATTAAAAAAAATTCTTTCTTTTTTTTTTTTTTAAATTAAATAGCTTCAGGGTTTAGATGGCCATTAGGAACTACATACTGGTAGCGGTTCTTTCTTATCCAACCGCCCATCGATAGGACGCGATAAGACTGAGTTACACTCTGAAAAGAACCACAGGTGTGATGTTTGTTGACATCGTTAAACGTGGCCCTTCGAATAATTAAAGTAAACGTGTGATATTTTCAAACCATTAAAAAATTCGACCTGTTTTCTTTTTCATACTAATGCATCGAAAAGAAAGTTTTCATTGCATTTATATTACATTTTTTAGCATGTTGTTTAAAACATTGTTGTATAATATCTATAGTAGTAGTAGAAATAACTAATGAATAAATATTAAATGGTATAGCCGACCTCAATTTTTTAAATATATTTTAAAATTAAGAAATAATATAAATAAATGATAAAAAATCAGATGGTACACTTAACCTTTTTACTTCCTTGTACGACGTAAAATGAAGTATAGTGATCGCAAAAAATTTTGGCATGTAAATTTTGATGAAAAAAAATCCATTTTGAATATCTCTAAATTTACTTTGAAAAAAGTTTTTGCAAGATGTCTCACCATACGCATACACGTATGTTCATATGTATATGCACGTAAACTCCATTTTGACAAGTTTTTTTCCCCCTAACGTCTGTAACGTAACTAGCATATCTCAAAAACTATTAGGGGTAGAAAGTTGAAAATTCTTATATAGGATTTTTACAACATGTTGTTGTGTACATTCCTTTTTTGTTTCAATCGAATGGATAGTTTATTTACAGGGCCTACGAAATTTCCAATGCACTGTGCTCTGTGGGCAGTCGTTCTTTAAAGCGCTTTTACAGATATTCGGTTCTTTCAAACGAAACAAAATTGAATTGTAATTAAGATTACAAAATGAAGCTCTCCATCGCAAACAGTGGCTTCTAGTTCTTCTACGGGAGTATTCAAAAAATTCCATTACATTTATAGTCAATGTCAGTTTTAGAGACATTTCATCCATTTTAAGCACAATAGCATCCAACTATATAAGTTACCTAATGGTCACACGACGGTCGTGTGCTTCCCTCAAAAATTGCTGGTGGGAGAGGGGTGAGTTTTGGGCTCTTTAGAGGTCTCTATTTCCTACTCTCCCAATAGAAAATCTAATTCTTCTGTAGAGTGATTAAACGTTTTAAGTGTTATCACCCAGTTATGCTAATGAAAACAACATTCTGAACTTTTTAAAAAGTCTCCGAAGGGATGTGTTCATTTCTTTGTTCAAAATCTAAGTGATATTACAAACACCTAATTTTTATTATATTAAGATTCATTCCTTCAAAGCACATGCTTAATAATAGTAATAACAAAGAAGAGAGCAAACAGAAAGTTTTAAAGATTTTATTTCTTTTCCGAAACAGATCATTGCAACATGAAAACAGCCAGTTTTAGTGAAAGTGTACTGATAACACCAGTCAACGAAATTATTATTATTATTATTATTATTATTATTTTTTTTTTTTTTGATTTGTGTTCTCATGCTTAAATTCTGATTCTAGACATTGTAAAACACTTAAATTTTCATTTTTAGTTCTTAAAGTTCGCTTTTGTCGGATTTACATCGATAAGTATATTTTAATTTATTTCATAAACGAAAGATGGCAGCACTTTGATTAACACGAAAGTAAACTGTATTATTATAATAATATTGTATGTAATATGTAGTATGTAATATTTTTATTTTATCAACACAATGATGCAAAGTAATATACTAAAAACTGTAATTGATTGCGTCTGAAAAAATGATGATTTATGTAACAAGAATACTCACTAAAATAATTATTTTACATTTATATGTTATTGTTTATCACAAATCTTGAATAAAAAAGACTTTTATATTCAGCAAAAACTTTTCTGATCATAATTTAGAGTGGAATTATAAAAAAAATATAAAAATCAGTGATTTTTGCCAAAAAATTGAAAAATTACTTTAATCCTTTGAGGCGCAACCCTTTCCCAATGCTGAAAAAAGGGCAGCCGTTGCCATCGCTCCACTTAACTACCAGCAAGATGGCACGCGATGAACGTTTCGATCGTCCGCCATCTTGCTGGTAGTTAAGTCGAGCGATGGCAACGGCTGCCTTTTTTTCAGCATTGGGCAATCTATCCAGCTGTTCTCGCATTCTTCCATTTTTCGGCAGATGTCGGTGCTGCTAAAAATAGTCGTGACAATTTTTTTACGAAAATGACGTGCTAAAAAGTAAAGGATTCTCGTGGAGCTATGTCACCAGCAACTACTTTGATAGAAATCCAATCTATCCTTCGTGACTGGCAACAGTCAAAACGTCAGAGTTGTGTGCTCCCAGAGCGGAAACACTGCGCGTTAAAGGGTTAATTTCTACACAAGCAAACTTTCATAAAAAAAAAGTTATTTTCCTTAGTTTCAGACCCCAAAAATCGTGTCGACTGGTGTAATCAAACTTTTTCTAACAAAACTTTTCTCCCAATTATCTGAACACCGCCGAGAAATGAAAAGACTGTAGTAAGTTACTGGGAGAGGTGGAATAAAGAAAAAAAAAAAAGAACCCAGCCTCCAGTCCAGTTATACCACAGTGCCTCCGATTCGGCTGCAAAGATAACAGTAAAAGCTGCAGGTATTTTTTTTTTTTTTTCGACAAGTTCCCAGCGAACAGCTATGTCACTGGCATACAAAGCCGTCCAATAACTACACTGAAACCACAATTAACAGATCTGCTATGAGGTACGTGACGTAACTCTCCCTCTAAAACATATGATGGGAAAATTTCGCAGACGATCATAAATTGGTGGTTTTCTTTTTCTCGACGACTTTTTAACTTGTTTCTTTTATTTTGTTTTATTTTTTTATTTTTATTTTAACAGCCTTTTGTAAAAGAAAATTGTACAAGTCATTTAATTGTTCTTTTCTTTATTCTAGGTTCATCTTTTTTTTTCTAAAATTATTCTGTGGTTTTTTTCATAACTGTTTCAGAAATGTTGGCCTCGCCCATTTATTTATTTATTTTAAAAAATATATAAATAAAAGAAAAACCCTTATTTATCAGTGATATTATCTACTTTGCGTGAGTTTATAGACTTTATATATATATATATACATAAAGTCTATCAACTTACGTAAAGTAGATAATATCACTGATAAATAAGGGTTTTTCTTTAGTTTACTCAAAAACATCAATTATAAAGCACCTTAAGAGACGAATACATTATTTACAATTTACAGTACTACAAAAAAAAAAAAAAAAAAAAAAAGGTAATTTACTTGTATTTGAAACATTTGACACCCAGGATTCATAATATTTTCCATTCAGGTTGTTTTTTTAGGAAATCATGCAACCTTTTAACTGCTTTTTAAAGAACTGAATCGTGCCTGAGATTCTAGAATGTCATTTGAAAAGTTGTACTGTGGACTATTACAAAGAGTAAACCAATAGAAGTTATCAAACACTCGGGAAAAAATGCTAAACATACGAATTCTGCAATATTTCCCTAAACAAATAACACTTCGGCTCATTTTTAAAGACGATTTTTATGCTTAAGATTTTCTTTTCTTTTTCTTTTTTTCCCCTTGAAAGTTATATGACACTTTTAGACTTTCATATTAGTTTATAGTGCATTTAGTGAATAAGCATTATTAATTTTTTTCGAGTTAGTTTGTTTTTAAAGCATTTCTAAAGTCCTGCGAAGGCTATCGCTTTTCAAAAGGAGAACTTTTAAGAGCATGTTGTGGTAAAAATTAATAGATGCATTAATTTGAAATGTAGAATAAAATCGCAGAAGAATTTCTTTCAAATTACTATCCAGATATCGTAATTTAGGAGAATGTTTTCTGTGACCCTGCAAGAAAAGCGTTGGATAGGGAGTAAGAACTGTATGTATACATTGAAAAGTACACTTCAATCATCTAAAGCAAATAATCATTGATGTATCTTTCGTGCTATATTGGCCGATAAAATAAGAACGTTATTTTCCACAGGATTTCATTGCTGTAAATATTGAAAACTTATTTATTGTTTTTCAAACTTCGTTAAAAAAAAAATCTCTCCAAACGAGCGTATATTTATAACTTAATCTGCGTTATATACTAAGTTATACAATTTCATTCCTTTTATCACTAATTTGTTTATTTTATTGCTACTTTGCACACAGTCCATGAATACATGTTAAAACTCTTTAAAAAGTCCTCCTCCCAAACTACCCCCCCCTAAGCAGATGCCCCTCGTGTAGACTTGCGATAACACACAAACATAATTACTCAAGGTTCAAAATTTATCCCCCCCCCCATTCCTTTTTTTTAAAATAAGAAGTCAGGGACGCTGAACAAATGGCCGAAATGGAAAAGAAATGACAAATTTAAAAAAATTGATTTTGAATGTAAAAATTGTTGATGCCATAAAATTGTATTTCTATATTTTATAAAAGGTAAAATTATTTAAAATAATGAGTCGTTAAAAAGTTTTTGCGTAATATATAAATCCACAAGTGCAGTTAAATAGTGGAAGAATTAACTTTACAGAATAATTATTCGTAAAATAAATTACATTTAATAAAATAAAATTTAAATAAGTTGTTAGATATTAGTTATTATAACAATGTATAAAAATGTAAAAAGGAATGATTAATTTTAGGATATTATCTAAAGCTTCAGTGTTTTTATGGAAAAAATTAAAAACTTTCACATATCAGTATTTGTGAATTACGAAGCAGTCTAATGCCCAGAAAGTAATGAAGAATTCCACAATCATACTTCTTAAATTAATTATATTTCCAAAAAGTCTTTAAGCTGAAAATTTCTTTTCTTCCATCTAATTTGAAAATCAATCCAATATTATATAATAAATCAGTTTTACTTCAAATTTGAATTAAAAAATCAAAATAAAAAACCAGAAAGAATACTAACTGTAAATCTAGAAAGGCTAAAAAAAGAGCTTAAAATTATCATACTTTCATTTAAAAACCATTTCCATGTAACATACTATAATAGCATTAAATTTTGCTTCGATCTTCAGTCAAAACGTAAAACGGATATCGAAAACTAAAAAATAATAGAAAATTGAAAAAAAAAAAAAAGCATGTGACAAAATAATAATATTAAACAAAATCCGGAACGCGTATTTCTATTATTTTTCCAGCTTTTATTTATTTATTTATTTTTTTGCCGTGGATGAAATAGGATTACCCCGACTTTACGATGCCTGTAAAAGTGTTTTTCCACAACAGATAGCATCTCACTGGAAAGACTAAACTGTTCGGCAGAGCCTAATATTTCTGGCGAAAAAATTCGTCAGATTGTTAAGATTTTGAATTATAAATTGGAGGCATTTGCTGGTGGAACTTGAAATTTTCATTATTATTTTAATTTTAAGATTACGGGACTTGGCGAATTTTTTAAAATTATTATTATTATTTTTTAGTTAAAGGATTAAATATTATATTTTATTATTTTTGATTAGCGGACTAAACGATTTTTTGGTAAAGCTCCTCTAATGGGAAGTGTCTGAAGCAGTTTGAAGTCAAGTTCAAACATCTTGAAGAATGTTTGAGAATGCGACAGAATATTCTAAGATGTTTGAAAATGCGCCAGAAGTTTTTGGACGAAGTTGATTTCGATGCGTTTTCGAAGAAACAATGCTTGAATTGCCCTATCTCATCATCGTGATTGATCGGGTTTTTTTGATCAAATGCCCAAAAGTTATTTTTATTTATTTATTTATTTTTACGATTTCTTAAGAATTACTTGAAATTCAATGTAAACATTTAAATACTTTACGACTTTTCAAAACAACGTCTTTTAAAAACATTTTTTAAAAAACGTTTTATTAAATGGAAGATATCCACCTAGCGAAATCATGATTGCAATCATGAAAAAATCGAATTTTTTGATGATTGCAATACTTTCCTTACATGGTACATGTTTGGAAAGTAAAAAGTGTGCATACTATTTTAGATCGTGTGTCTTACTGTGACATGTTATCAATGCCCTTCTGCAACAATAAAACACACTGAACCTTGTCTTAAGACAGCGCCTTGGGCCCACATTAGTATTATTTGACTCATTTGTGCCGTTAGCTAACCTCTACCGATAATTTGAGCGTATATGTAAAGTGGGGTTAAATTCACTTGGTAATTCTTATGCTTTTTCACTTTACTTTTTTTATAAAAATTTAAGTTGATAATCATGTTTATGATAATTAACTGAAAATGACTACATTACTAGTTTTTTTTTTTTTTTTTTTTTTTTTTTTTTTTTTTTTTTTTAAACTATCGGACATTTAAAAACTAGAATTTTTATCTCACTCATAGTTTTCCCCGTAGTCTTAGAAATTTGGAAGCCTTGCATGAAGGAGCTGACTTTTTCGAGTGTTCCAGATATGTTATTTTTAATGTGAATTAATGCAGTGAAACAAACAAAAAAATTTTTATACCCACTGATTGCCTTTCCAAAGAGGGGATGCTTTCCTTTAAATCACCGACGTGTGATGGAACAACACTAAACGGAATTTGTTATCTCAACGGAATACATTTTACAGACTGTTCCAATCAGAATGATTTGATTACTATTACCTTGTGTGAGGAAAGCCATACAGAATTTATTTACATTCATGTGTTATTTGTCTGAAATCTTCTAAACAAGGGCAGCTACCTTAATTTGAATCACCAGCCACACATGTGATGGAGAACCAAACGAAATTTATTAACCCTTTAACGCTCAGTGTTCCCACTCTGGGAACACCAAACTCTGACGTTTTGACTGTTGCCAGTCACGAAGAATAGATTTGATGTCTATAAATATAGTTGCGGGTGGCATAGCTCCACGAGAATCCTTTACTTTTTAGTACGTCATTTCCCGTAAAAATATTATCACTATTATTTTTAACAGCACTGACATCTTCTGAAAAATAGAAGAATGCGAGAACACCTGCATAGATTGCCCAACGCTGAAAAAAGGGCAGCCGTTGCCATCGCTCGACTTAACTACCAGCAAGATGGCGGACGATCGAAACGTTTATCGTGTGCCACAGATCTAGAGACCCTTTTTTTGACGCAGGTGGCTGTGCCGGCGCAGCCAGCTGTCGTCAAAAAAGGGTCTCTAGATCGTGGCACACGATGAACGTTTCCATCGTCCGCCATCTTGTTGGTAGTTAAGTCGAGCGATGGCAACGGCTGTCCTTTTTTCAGCATTGGGAAAGGGTTGCGCCTCAAAGAGTTAGTGGCAACAATTCATTAATATAGATAACAAGAAGCTTTTAGCCATTACAATTACTGGTCATTATGATGATGAATTGTTTCGAAAGTTATTGAAAAGACAATTAAACAGCGCTTTGTCTACCCTATTTGCGAATTTGTAGCTCGAATGGTCAAAGCTTCTTCCGAATCGTGAGACAATGATTACATCAGCTTAACTGATTTTTTTGCGGCTTATATTGAGTGCGATCATGAAAGACATGCCTCTTCTTGAAAAGTGCGGTCTTATGTAATTGTTTTCGAAGGCGGTCGTTTTACGTGATGCTTTGCACGCCAAGTTTCGATTAAGTTTTCAAATTGAATTCCAAGATTATTTATAATTACAGAACTCCTGTATATATATATATATATATTTTAGACTTGCGTGGAGGTCTGCTTTCTAATGATGAATAAAGTTTCGATTTTCATGAGTAAAATTTTTTCTTTCTTTCTTTTGACTTTCAAGAAATTAAAATTTGCTGTATCTCACTTACAATGTCAGCTGCAAGTTAGTTATGAATAATGCTGCTGAACTGTATTTTTTATTAATGCGTGTTTAAAAAAAAATCTAAAGGTATGTTTCAATTATCATAACAGCAGAGGAGAGGATGCAATTATTCTGAAACGAAAATATCAAAAATCTATGCAATTGCATGTTACACGATTATTCATGCAAGATTTTTTTTTCAACGAAATTTTTTAACAAAAATTTTTTCTCTTCCACAATGCATGCCTATCGATTTCTCTTCATGCTTCTTGTTAGATTGCCAGATACTTATTTGACTGTTAAGATCTCTCTCGCATATAAGTACATATTTTAAGAAAGCAAACTACTATCTCGGTCTGAAAAGACATCCTTTGTCAAAACCGGTGTATATTTACAGCACAAGGCGTTAAAAATTCATTTAATTTGGATAATTTCGGTACTTTCAATTTATATCGGCAGTGGGAGGAAGAGTTTTCTTGGCAAATATGAAATAGCAATCAACCTTTTTTTAATTTATTTTATTGTGTTGGCATACTTTTGTTTAACCCTTTAACGCGCAGTGTTCCCGCTTTGGTAACACCAAACTCTGACGTTTCGACTGTTGCCAGTCACGAAGAATAGATTTGATTTCTACAAAAATAGTTGCGGGTGACATAGCTCCACGAGAATCCTTTTATTTTTAGCACGTCATTTCACATTAAAAAGAATGGGTCGCGATTCTTTTTAACAGCACTGACATCTGCTGAAAAATGGAAGAATGCGAGAACAGCTGGACAGATTGACCAATGCTGAAAAAAGGGCAGCCGTTGCCATCGCTCGACTTAGCTACCAGCAAGATGGTGGACGATCGAAACGTTCATCGCGTGTCACAGATCTAGAGACCCTTTTTTGACGCAGCTGGCTGTGCGCGAGCACAGCCAGCTCTGTCTCGTCTCGCGTCCATTCCTAGCCTTGAAGTTTTTTCATCCATGTGGATTATAAACATGGTATGAAAGATGGGAAAACATTTCCTTTATACACATTTTTTTTTTTTTTTTTTAAATCTTGCTCTGATAGTTTCCATCACACTCAAGGCACTTGCGTCTCATGCATGATCAGTCTTAGACATGCTTTCTATTTAAAATTATCTTGTTGAGGTGAAGGAAGAAATTCTCAATAAACAAAATTAAAATACGCGTAAAGAGCTGTACTGCACACCTATCCATCAAATGCTGTCTTTTTGAAGCCACGAGAGTCAGCGTGGCAGATAATGGGTGTAGTGTTACGCATAACTTCATTATTAACAGCGTTGCACTTTCACTCTGTCCTTTCAGAAGAGGCGATAGTTATCGGAAGTGTGCTACTGCTTCAACTTTGGGGTGGCAAAAACAGTTGATAAGAACACCTAAATGAGTTTTCTTTAAAAAAAATAAAAAATAAAAAAAACTTGCCCACCACCAGAGTAACATATCACAAAATCGGCTGCTCCATTAGCGCCGTGGCATGTAAACAGCAAGAAATGCCTTCAATATCATGACCAGTAGCCACCTTCGCCACGTGACCCTGATTGACCTTTGGCCTTCGCTCTTCGAAAACAGCACCTTAATAAAAGTATTTTTTCTTCCCACGATCGGTTTTAGCCGCCCCCCCCTTCCCCACCCCCGGTTAAAGCTGTCGACTTCTTAAAAAGTGCTCCTTTTAGAACGTGGTCGTTCCTCCGAAAGTTGTCTAGCACGCGATGCATCTCAACTCCCCCCTTGAATTAGACTCTCTGAGATTATATTCTGCAGTCGCTTGGGTCGGGCCAACAACTTGTTCCTGTCCCGATTTCAGAAAAAAAGCTTGCACCTGTCCCCAGATATGGTCTCTGAGAAGGTTAGAAAAAAAATCCTGTGAAAGTAGAGAATAAGGTCATTACAAAGAACCTGTTGTGTAGTATAGATCTCGCTTGCATTGCATCATGGGATATTAGACAGTACAAGAAATAAATTACGTACGGCAATAATTTTGAGGTGCATTGAAGATTAAAACATCAAGGCTTGTCTGTTTGAAATCGGTAGAAAAGTTCCAGCAAATCGAGAGACTAGTAAAAGATTGAAAGCGAAAAATTTGAGAAAACTGTTCCAAAAGTCCTCTCCGACTTTTAGCTGACAAACCAGGCGAAATTTTCAGAAAGGGTTGAATTCCATACTTCAATACTTTTTCAGGTTTGGTTATGCGTTTATGTGTGATAATTTACTTCAGATACAGGAGTCTAACCCAAGCTTGCACTAAGTTCTTTATGTAAATAAGAACCTAAAGCCTCACAAATAAATTATTCAATTTAAATCTAAGCTTTTGATTTTTAAAAATATGTTTTTTAAGAAAAAACAACAATCTAAATATTTTTAAATACTTAAATAGGGTTTAAAGAAAAAGAAATGTAGTAGACAATTTTTTTAAATTAATAATAACTTTAAGAAAATAATTAATGAATTAATAACCAAAACTTGAGAAATGAAAATCGGACTACTTATAAAAAATAATAGGAAAAATAAGTTCTGCGGAGCATTTTGAATTTTAAAAAAAAGGAGAAAATAAAAAATAGAAAAAGTTAACAAACATATTGGGACTTTTCTCCAGAAAATAGTTTAACAGGACCCTTTTCAAGAAAACAGTTAGTAGTTAGCAGTTTAGATGTGAATATTAAAAAAAAACACTATTTTCATAGAAATCCAATCTATTCTTCGTGACTGGCAACAGTCAAAACGTCAGCGTTTGGTGTTCCCAGAGTGGGATCACTGCGCGTTAAAGGGTTAACAATGGATGGCCTACCGGAGCGTTGACAATATTTAAAATCGAATTCAACCATCTGAATTTTTCATTCACTACTCGCACACTGGCAAATCTCGTCTAGATTAGAGCATTGTCTGCGAAACTACTACGCATCTTTCCCACATTCTAGCAGCATTCTAGCTTTTGCGCAGTGGCGGGTACAGAAAAAAAAGTTCTGGAAGGGGCACAAAATTACTTTTTCTCCTTTTTCTTATAAATTCATTTGAATTTATAAACTAAGCTTATCTTCTGTAGTATAAACTTACAGAAGATAAACTCCCCAGTTCATGTGGGAGCTGCGCATGCCTCTGCGCTCCCCCGCCCCTCTAGATCCGACAAAAATTTTGCGGTAATATATTGAGTAAAGCAGAAATTGTGCTTTTTCTCTCGCCTTGTTCCGTCAAACATAATTAAACCAGTACCGATTGCTGATTGGAAGCATATTCAAATACTGGTTGAAGAAGCCACCTTTCATTAAATTTATGCTGACAAACATCGATAAAACCATAATATCGATGCCATCGATAATGCAACGTAACCATCGATACACTGGTCAACACAATTTTAGTTTATCCTACGCCAAAACTAAGGAAAATAATTTTTTTTATTATGAAAGTTTGCTTTTGTAGAAATTAAAGCAATTTTTCAATTTTTTGGCAAAAATCACTGATTTACTTTATTCTTTTTTAATAATTCCACTCCAAAGTATGATCAGAAAAGTTTTTGTTGGATATAAAAGTCTTTTTTATTTAAGATTTGTGATAAACAATAACGTATAAATTTAAAATAATAAGGAATTAATATCTAAAAGTGAATACTTTTCGTATTTCTTTTATGTTCGTATGAGCAAATAATAACACAAACAAATAATAATATTACAAATAATACTACAAATAATGCAATACTACGGAGTTACTAATAATACAGTTTACTTTCGGGTTAATCAATCTGCTATCTTTCGTTTATGAAATAAATTAAAATATACTTATCGACGTAAATCAGACAAAAGCAAACTTTAAGAACTAAAAATGAAAATGTAAGTGTTTTTCAATGTCTAAAATCTAAGCATGAGAAGAGAATTTGGTTCAGTAAGCAACGTGTTCTTCTCATATTGTATCTTGTGTATTTTTTATTTATTTTTAAAATAAATTACTTCGCTTTCTAAACACCGATTTTAGTTTGTCAAAAGACATATAAATATTCGTTATAAATTTCAATCGAGTTTCGATGAAACCACGGGTATTTATTTCTAAACATATCTGATAGAAATTTATAGACAAACAGAAATAAATACTAGTAGCTTTAGTCGAATTCGCTTAAAATTTAAATGCATTTTTTTTCTGTACACAAACTTAAAAAAAAGAATAAATTTTTTTTTAAAATGTGTAAAAAAATTAGTCACACACACAAAAGAGAGAGAGAGAGTATTTTAGTTGAATGATGGACGAATATTCTTTCCTTTTACAACAAAAATAAATTTTTTAAAGTGAAGAAATTGTCATTCTCATAGGCATTCTGACCTATGAGAAGAAATACAGGTTCGTCTACAATGTTAAGTGATTAATTAAATCTTCACAGGTAGTAAAATCACCCATTGTTTTTACGAGAAACTGATTCTCGTCCCGAATAATCAGTTATGCCGTTATCTCTTTCAGAACTTTTCTTCGATTCCAATGCAGCTCGTATCAGAAACATGCCCAACTCGGATATCTTTTTGATCTTGCGAAAACATTTACCTGAATGATATGAGATGCACATTTTTTTTTTCTTTCGTTATCAGCTTTCGGTATTCAACTCTGGCTAGTATGATTATTTTAAAATGACTTTGTTCGTTTACAGAGCTGCGCGTGAAAAATAATGAACTTGGCCTTAAAAACTCGTGTTTTTTTGCCAAGTAATCATTTTATAAAAACAGGAAGAATTGCGTTTTGGTATTTTACATATTAGCAGAATAATTAAACTAGTTTGATTGATGGGAAATTGATGAGCGAGTTGCACTTAACATGTTTTACTGAGATGTTTTAAATGATTTCATTATAAAAAAAATTACTTTTGAAGTGTCTTGATGTAATTGTGTTTTGCAGTGTACATATTAGCAGAATGATTATACGAGAAAAATAACGAGCGGATTGCATCTAACATATTTTAAAGCTTCTGAGATGTATTAAATACAATAGTATTTTTAATTTCTTATTGAAGTGGCAATATTAATTAAACCGGGTGGTGTTTCAGACGGTCATACTTATGCACTGTGAATTAACCCTTTAACACGCAGTGTTCCCGCTCTGGGAAGACCAAACACTGACGTTTTGACTGTTCCCAGTCACGAAGAATAGATTTGATTTCTATAAAAATAGTCGCGGGTGACATAGCTCCACGAGAATCCTTCACTTTTTAGCGCGTCATTTCCCATAAAAAAATGTCACGATTCTTTTTAACAGCACTGACATCTGCTGAAAAATGGAAGAGTGCGAGAACAGCTGGAAAGATTGCCCAATGCTGAAAAAAGGCCAGCCGTTGCCATCGTTCGATTTAACTACCAACAAGATGGTGGACGATCGAAACGTTCATCGGTGCCACAGATCTAGAGACCCTTTTTTTGACGACAGCTGGCTGTGCCCGCGGACAGATTAACTATATGCTTAACTAACAGCTTAAACTAACTATCGCGCACATAACTACCAGCAAGATGGCGCACATCGTCCGCCATCTTGCTGGTAGTTAAGTCGAGCGATGGCAACGGCTGCCCCTTTTTCAGCATTGGGAAAGGGTTGCGCCTCAAAGGGTTAAACAAGTTTAATTGTTTGTACCCGAACTAAGATCAATGATGTCAATCTGGAAAAAAGATCCAATTTAAAGTAATTAAAAATTGGACGAAACCTTGTTCAGAAATGAGATTAAAGTAAGTTATGTGCAACCGTTATACGCGTGTGAGCTAGCTATTCTCAAAAAGTGTTACAATATCCCCTTTGAACTTTAAATTATTATTTGTTAAAAACAGTTTCTTTCCGCAGATTAACAAAACCCTTTTCACTTAGTGAATGACAAAATTATTCTTTTCGCTTGGAAAAGCAGCCCAAAAATCTACTCTAATCAAACATTAAATTATAATGAAACAGGAAAAGAAAGAAACATTGAAGTTAAATTAAACGAAGTTTATACATATTATTTGGCAGTGAAGTATCATTAATAAGTATCATAAGTGTCGCAGTAAGATTTAATTGTACAGCTGTCCAAACTATTAACTAATAAAGACATGTCCACTATGTCACCCAGACAGTACATTTTGTCTCGATGGAAAAAAATAAGATTACTATTGTAGAATAATTATGCATTTGTAATTATGTACTGTTGTGCGCAAAAGTAATGAGCTGTACGTGAAAGGTAAAAAATAAGAGATTATTATTGTACGAGCATTATGTATTCCTTGATAATACACTGTCGTACGTGAAAGGTAAAAAATAAGAGATTATTGTACCAGTATTATGTATTATTTGTTACTAGGTTTTAGCAGTGTACATCAGTGTTTATCAATGTGCTAATAAATGAAAAAGTTTCATTTAAAATAAGGGGGCATGATCTGTAGTATTTTTTGAGAATGACACTTTATGATTTTAAGAATAATTTTACCAAACAAAGAGCGAAATTACTACTGAAAGCTATCATGCCAAAAATATATATTAAAAGGATAACTAACTCTCCTTACAACGGCCAATTTACTCGTAAAAAAGTTCACAAAAGTCCAAGGTGCTTCTCTTAAAAAAAAATCGAGCACAGAGAAAAAGCTTATTTCATTAGAGACCAAGAGTAAAAAAAAAAAAAAAAAAAAAAAAAACACTGTATCCACCTTTTTTTTGTTTGCTTACAGTAAGTAGCTAAATAATTGCATGAGGGTTCATTAGGAAAAAAAAAGTTTTTTTTTTAACCCTCCTTGGGAGCGTCACGAGCGTCTTATGACAAAAGGATATTCAAAAACTCGTTTTCAATGGGGAATAAAAATAAAAACTACACGGAAGAAGCCATTATACTTGGGGAGAAAAAAAACAACAAAACAACTTAGAAGTTATTTCTAAAGCAATTAAAGAGCTAGTCAGAGTTAAGTTCATTTCGGAGACATACTGGAATACAACGATGGAAGTTGTTTGTTACTAAGAAACACACGCACAAACACACACACATGCATACAGAGAGATGAATAAAATCAGGCTATATAAACAAACAGAATGCTGCTATATTAGAACGCAATATAGAAGAGTTTGCTCAAAACTTCTACCTGCAAGTCACTCTTATTTCCTACATTCATTGTTGGAAATTTTACTTCATATAGCCACAATACTAGTTCAAAACTAATAATAATGTAAAAAGTTTATAAAGTTGTAATAAATCGTTCTGACCCAATTAATTAAAGTTAGCAATTTTAATAATTTTTGATTTATATTATTAAAGTTACAAGTGCTTCTAAAAATAAGTTTGATGGTAATTACTGAATGCACGATAATGATTTTTACGAATCTATAAAGTTTTCTAAAATATGTACGTATCAGGGGCGTAGCCAGAAATTTTTCATGGGGGGGGGGTTACGACTACTGCAACTCACGTATATGCATAGATGTGTGTGAAAAGGGAGTGAAGAATATACATTTTGTAAGGCAACAAATTCCTCATGAGGGGGGGTTATGACCCCCCTAGGCTACGCCCCTGGTACGTATGTACATGCAAAAAGTAAAATATTATATTGTGAATTTTCTCTTTTTCTTCAGTACTAAGTATTGTGAATTTACAGTTAAAAATTAATTAAAAGGACTAAAAACATATCGAGTGGTGTGGAATGATTGCATTAAATTAATCTTAACATAAAAAATTATCTGTTAGATTATACATTTAAGAAATTTTATTTTCCTCTTTGAAATGATGCAACAGCAAAGATTCTTCTTCGGTGCTCAATTCCCCCCCCCCCCCTCATTGGTCTTTGAATGAATTTCACATTCAACGTCCAATGTCAGTAAGCAACGATGCACACAGAAGGAGAATCTCCTGTCGGTGCGTCTTTGCACATCGATGAAAGCGAGGATAGGACATATCGAACATTTGGTATTACGTCAATCGAGGCGGGGTTTGTGGATGAATCGAAGCCCCTTTAACATTCTCCTGCTATTGTTACTGCTATGGACTTCTCAACTGTAAGTTGAACATATAGCCCGGAACATATAAAAGTCAATACATAAAAATTATACAGTTCTTATATGAAATGCATGTCTTGTAATCATTACAGCTTTAAGATAAAATTACATCGAAAGATTGTATCTACAAAAAAATTTGCATAATTGCACCGAATAATTTTCGACTTCGGACATCCCAAAGGTTTAGTAAAATTGTATATTTTTAATTAACCATAACGAAGCGCGATGATTATATATAATAAGAAATTTCTCTTCCAAGCTTTTTCCAAAAGTGTCTGAAATACTGTGGCAGAGCATTTAGTAGCTCAAAATAATTTTCATTGCACGATCATTAAGTAGCATCTGACTGCAAAGCAACGTCTTCGAAAGGACTGGTTATCGTTGCTGCTGTAGATCCCGACAGATAAGAACAACGGATATTGATTATAATTCATTGAATAATATTGAAAAGAAGATAATAAGCAGCACATTTAGTAAACGTTATTTCATGCCACAATAAAACAGCATGTCATTAAAAATCCTGATCATTTTTTTCTGTAAATCAATCGATTTCTTGATTAAAAACACAAAGGTAGTTATAAATCTCAAATTGTTTTCACAGCATTACCAATTTAGCCAGATCTGGCTATTTTTAGAATTTAACGAGCGACAGATATTTGAAAAAACTACTAGTTTCTGTTCTAGTCACATTATTTCAGTTTTAAGCCGTTTCTGACCCTTTCCAGCCATTGTTGATTGATACCGCTCATTTTGCTTGCTTTTACATTCTATTCGCTCATCTAATAGATCGCTAGCTCCATTTTTGTTAAAGTTATTTATTGTATAATGCGCGAACACAAGCTCGAAGGTAATGTGGACGATATGCGGCTAAGAAATAAAACTTCGCTGACAGCTGTGTTGATGTCGACTCGCTGTGTCCATACCGTAACACTATAGTTTTACCCCAATATTACTCCCAAGTATGTCTTGGGAATAAAATTATGTATAAGTTTCTTATAGTTCTCGTTAGTTTCTTAGAGTGAAGCATTATATCAGACATGGACAATCAAAGTTTTTTAAATTATGGGAATTTGTTTTTTTATCTTCATAAACATGTTGGGGAGCAAGCACTACATCTGCGTATTAATATTATTTTATCTTTCGTTTATTTAAAGTTTGCAATTTCAAAAGTATCAAAATCCCGCTATTTCCAGTGTTACAGAAAGAACAACATAGGAAAATATAATTGATTTCAAAAATTGGATTCTATTTGTTACAACTCACAATTGTCAGTATGTATTATATGTCATTATATGTTGTATTATATGTATGTATTATATGTTGTATTATATGTCAGAAACAAGAACCAATATGTTTGACTCAAAAAACACTTGCAGAGAAATATGTTTCAGCAGGAAAGCCGTTTAGAAGGAAACGCCAATGAGGAATTTATTTGTCTCTCACCTTAAAAATATTTTTAGCCCCTTCTGGCCACTTTCAGCTTTGATTGAAGCCATTTTTACTCCAGAAGAGTTGGCAACACTGGCCGCACACTATATTAAGTGTACTTTTCACGAGATAAAAGGAATCATGATTGGACCGTTTTAAATATGTAATATAGCGAGATTAAAAATTCATTTCTTTTTTGTTGTTGTTATGTTGCTATGCTTTTTTACACTACAGGCCAAAAGTATTGCAAGTTTGAGAAATCTAATCATCTTTTCAAGAATAAGCCCAGAAAGAATCGACAGGAAATTTGCCAGATTTAAATATTTTTGAGTATTTATGTAGTATAATTGGAAACGATAATCTGAAAATCATCCAAAATTAGAGCGTCAGGAACCAATAATTTAAGTTGGCACAATGAAACATCGAAAGAAGTGTTGTAAAACATTGTGGATTTCATATCTAAATAAGTGGCTGTTGTGATCAAAGTCAAGGCTGCTCAGCAACATAATAAATGGTTTTTAGTTCAATTGCATTTATTTATTATCCTCTTTTTGCAGAAGAACTTGAAATTAATTCTTTAATTTTATTCCGACGAGCCAAAACGGATTAAGATTTCTTTAATAACGTATGTATTTTTTATGCTATTTTTAAAAATAAATTAATTATTTTTGTTCTTTAACTTAATTCTATCTTGTCTTTGAAGTAATTAATCTGATATGTTGACATTAAAAATATCAGTTATATTGATTTTTCTTTTTGAAGGGGGAGAGGGGGCTTAATCTTAAAAAGAGTTAGATTTCTGTAACTTGCAATACTTTTGGCCAGTAGTGTATATAATAATGTATTTCTGCGCCAAATTTCGTTGTAATAAACCGAGAGTTTCTCCAGTAACTACAGATTATGTGTGTAACCGTGATTTTGGGCATGGCTGCAGTATTCACTCATTTCGATTTCTTCTTCACCTTGCGCATGATATTTTTTAATGCGGCACAGTAAATGAAACGCAAAAACAAGTCCCTAAAAGATTAATATGTTAAAGTTCTTTGACTTCCGAAATACGTTTATCAAAAACCCATTATGTAATCCAAATCTGAGGCTAAATAATTCACGAAAACAATGAACTTGGATTCTGTTATACGTCGCCAAATAACCATGGCAAGACAAAGACACTGGTAGGGTTGAAGCACTATTGACTTTGACAACCTGTAATGACCAGTAATAGATGTTTATGGGCAACAGCTCGGCTCGTGGACAGAATGTTTAATGGCTCAAGTTTTATTGGCTTTTATCGGTGGGATGTTAGCAATTCTCCAGAAGATTTCAAATCTCACCAGAGAACAATGAGAACGATCTCCCACGTGACAACGGCTAAAATTCAGGTCTGTGTAATGAACGTCCATGAACTGGGTAAGTTGAAGACCAGTGCAAAGAACTGAACATTCGGAAAATTACTTCTCCCCGATGCCAATTAATGCATTCACAAAAGAGTTTGAGTTTGTATAATACATTTTCTTTATTGTGTACAGGCGTAGTACAAAAAATCTTTTGTTCAATTAAACAAAATTTTGTTAGAGCTCTTTTAACCTAATAATTTTGTAGAATGAACAAAATTTTCGTCAATTCAACAAAATATTTGGTTGATCCAACAAAATTTTAGCGAAACCAACAAAAATATTTTATTGATTAAACTAAGTCACTCGATTAAATAACAAAGTATTTTGTTGATTCAACTAAATTATTCCCTTAAATCAACAAAATATTTTAATGATTCAGCTAACTTATTCGATTAAATCAGCAAAATATATTTTTGTTGATAGGTAGTATTGATTCCACGTTTACTGCTACAAGTATTTTTCTAGAAAATAAATATGAAATCTGAGATGAAAATAACCATTTATATTAATTTAAAAAAAAGTGTAATGAAACAATTGTGAAGAAGTAAGAATCTTGCCATACTCATAAAATCTATACCAGTAGACAGAAATACAAATTGTAAGTAAAGTTTTAAAATGGCTTACAACAAATCAATCGCGAAAGTATCTGTAAGAATGAAATATCAGTCGGGTGCTAAAGTCCAGTGAACAGAAATCTTAAAAGTGATCCATCTCACAAAATAGAGATGTACGAAAAAAAAAAAAAAAAACTGTCATGCATTATTAATTAAGGGTACACGTGAAAAAGTTTAAATTCTGTGAGAATAATAAGAATTTTCAATTAGCATGAATTAGCATTAATGCTTTAACCTTCATATGCGTCATAGACATAATCCAAAAGAAAATCTGTAACAGAAATAAATATTAATAAAAATACATTTAAAAAATATGCATATTATCTTGTGTGAAAACTATAAGGCCTGGGGTAAAATTACCTGCCTAATGGAAGGAGACTGATCAATATTATATAAAAAAACTTAAACTGCTTTGTAACAAATAAAGTTATTTCTTTATACATTTGTATGCAGTTTTTGTAGCATTCACAGTAAGGATAAAAGCAAAGAGGTCAAATTCTGAAATATTTGAGGACCTTGAGTCCTTTGAAGAATTTAAATTTGAAAGGAGGTAAATTGCAACGTTGAGTCAAGAGAATAACTAGTATTAAGTCTGTTTATAAACCTTAAGAATGGGCTCGAGACCAGAAAAGCGTTTGTCTCGTCTAGGAGAACCCCTATGTAGTAATGAGAAATAGCACCGCATAACAGCTAGAAATTTCTATTTTATCTTCGAGGAGTCATTTTTATCAAAAACTATCGGATATAAAAGAAAAGTGTAGTCAACAAAGCTTTTTAATTTAAAAAATTATAATTTGAAGTTTACGTTTTGAGATCAGCATAGACTGAAAACTGAAGTACACAACTTCTTCAAGCGATTGCAGCATTATAGATAAAAAAAAAAACAACAATCGCAGTACTGTACATATTTCTGGTAATTATCAATATGCAGAAATGCAGGAAAAGCCTCAGTTGTTAACCCTTTGAGGCGCAATCCTTTCCCAATTCTGAAAAAAGGGTAGCCGTTGCCATCGCTCGACTTAACTACAAGCAAGATGGCGGACGATCGAAACGTTCATCGCGTGCCACAGATCTAGAGACCCTTTTTTGGACGCAGCTGGCTGTGCCTGTTCTCGCATTCTTCCATTTTTCAGCAGATGTCAGTGCTGTTAAAAATAATCGTGACAATTTTTTTACGAGAAATGACGTGCTTAAAAAGTAAAGGATTCTCGTGGAGCTATGCCACCCGCAACTATTTTTATAGAAATCAAATCTATTCTTCGTGACTGGCAACAGTCAAAACGTCAGAGTTTGGTGTTCCCAGAGCGGGAACACTGCTCGTTTAAGGGTTAAACAGACGTTTAGAGTGTGTGGAGTTAAATGATAACGTGAGATGACAAACGACTGCTAGTGATTTTGGGTTTTTTTTTTTTTTTTTTTTTTGTTATGAAAAATGTGGAATTTAAATGGCTCGAATAGCTTGAGACGTGGAACGAATCGGGGGAAAAAACATCAAATACGACATCACTCATTTTGAAGGGGATAAGTGGATATGATTTCTCTTCAATGGTGTCAGAATTGTTGAAATTTTTTGGCAGAATGAATTTGGAGTTATACATGAAGATTCATATGGCCCGTTTTTTGCCATTTGCAACGCATTAAGCAGGCGATAAATGAATTTACCAGCAGGATAATGTGACTACACGCGCAAATTGTAGCGTAAAAAGTGTTGGATCCTTACTAATAATGTTGGAGCTTTGGAATAGCCAGTGAAAAGTCCTTATCTAATAATGTTGAGACCCTGGAGGATGATTTAGAAAGAAGAGTTTACCATGACAAGACACACATCTTTACTTGACTGAAGAGGTAAAATCTTGAAAATGAATGGATCAAAATTAATTCTGGAATTCTGAACTCCAGAAAAGTTTTGTCTTGTCCACAGGAAAAAAAAAGTATTATTAGTCATCTGGAAGATTCACAAATTATGAGAAATTTTATTCTTTATCATTTGGAATTATTGTAATTAACTTTAGGGCTTTTCACGTCGGTTTATAGGTGATTTTTTTATTATTGTTAAATTGTTTAAAAGTAACGTTTGTTCTCTATAGTATTATGTTTTAAACTTAATGATACGTAGATTTAAAGTATTTTAAGTTTTATTAATCTATTTGATGAATTTTAAATGTTTTCTACTGGCCTTAAAGTTTTTACACGCATCGTACAATAATCATGTGCTACTTCTGCTACTAATGGTGCTCCAGCTTTAATCTCCATCCAAGAGATGTGTGACTGAAGTTATTTTTCAAAGAGCCTTTTTTTAATTAGCTGAGGATTAGCGGCATTAATTAAGATTTATAACTCTCCGTAAAGGCTTAAAACTGCAGACTTGGTTTATTAATAATTCTCTCACTTTCTTCAGCCAGCATGACCTTGACGCAGATACCAATATCTCAGATTAGATTAATAAAAAGACTCAGAGTTATGAGACTGGTGCCGCAGGTATTTACAAATGCGAAAGGAAAAAAAAAAAAAAAAAAAAGAAGTGCCTGTAAATTATGCTGAAGGATTTTTTTTTAATCATATGGTTATGTGCTCTCTTTTTTATGGCTATCTGCCTGTCTTTTTTGGGTTTATAAATTGGGACCATAATGGATATTAACACACACACGCTGAGTGAATATAGGCACGGCATTCGAAGTGTTTCAAATGCACTCTACACGTTGGATGCACGCATCAAAATTGTCAACCCTTTAATAGTTGCGTAATATACTACCAACTGCTCCGATGGGGGCCGTGGTAGCCTGGTGATTAGGGTGTCAGAGAGTTGCGAGTTTGATCACTGTGCATCCAGGATACGTACGTGCAAGACAAATTGGCGATTCTTAAAATGTTTTTGTCAGTCGTTAGCAGTTTCTGAGGGGTGCTTATTCAGTAGTTTCTGATGAGGATTTCATTTAAATAATGTTTGAAACGTTAATCTTGGAAAAAAGAAATATTCAGTTTAATACTTATCGTTTCTTCGATATAGATGACAATGGCACCATTCAAATTCTGAACTTTTATATTCTTGATAATTAGCTAATCTTTTTCTAATTAAAAGCATTATTGAATGGTCTGATATGTTTTCTTTTCCTTACTTGACAGCTAACACAGTTTTATCAATACTGTGTAACTTGTTTTGGAACAAAAATGATATCAATTTCAAACAAGAAAAGCGCTGTAAATGTTTTAGCGTTCTATCTCATTTCTCAGAAATCGCAGAAAACTAGTGTGCTACATTACCGAATATGTTGTTGCTTTAAATTTACCACGAGGTTTGCAAATTGTTTATTCAATTATACAATAAATAATTGTATAATATATTCAAAATATGTAAAAAACGCTCATTTATAAAAATAGGAATGATATTTGTGACAAATTAGCTTACTTATTTTTTCTGAAAGTATATATTAGTTCGTCAAGGATAAAATTTGTGCGGAAAAAGACAAAATTGTTTGATAACTTACAAATATATGAAATTACGCTATTTATCAAAGTATGCATGGATATTGTCTTTACACATTTGCCATTTGAACGTCAAATTGTTCAGGTCTGTGGTATAAAACCCTGGCAGACGAGAGTCAATAAATTCTTTGAAGGCCAGTTCTGTAGTATTGTCCGAATTAAATTATTTTCTCATTAAAAAGCTGTCTAAAGTCTTTGAAGTGGAGAAGTGATAGTCAGTTGGGGTTAGGACTGGAGAGTTTGGAAGATGATGAAGAAATTCCAATTCCAATACACATGCCACAATCATTTTGTGCAGTGTGTGTGGTCTATCATTATCATGCAATACGATAGAAGTCAATTTGATGATCAATCTACACTGTTTTTCTTAAGGTTTTACATCATTTCGTAGAGTCAATAATTCATAGACAGATGGATTAGATGTTAGAACCCCCTCAAAAGTCCACCGCCTGGTAACCTTTAGTTCGCCATTATTGACTTTTGATTCTCGTTGACCACGTAGACATTTGCAAGGTCAAGTTAACCAGTACTAAATTTGACAAAAAGTTTGACATTGCCTACTGCGTAATAACACTAAAGTCAAATGCATTATTAATGTTTTGTGCGGTGGACGATGTCCTAGTTCTACGCAATAATTCATATTTTATAATAAAATGAACTTCCAAAAGTTAAATTTTCAGCAAAATTATTTTTAAAACATATTTTAAAACTTGCAATGTTTTTTTAAACAGGAAAAATACACTCATGTCCATAAATTAAGGATAATTCAGAATCACACAGAAATTGATCTCTATAATAAAAATTTCACCTGTGGAATGATCACACACATCTTGAAGAAGAATATGCAAATTACAGGAAACCACCAGATGGCGTGGATGGTACGTCACAATGACGAGAGTGTAAGAGAGGGGTATATAAGGAATGGTGGCAAAGAAGTAAAATTGTTCACAAGCGCTGTGAAAGCCTTTCAGTGCAAAAACCGCATAGTTATGGCATAAAGGAGGCATTTGGATGATGTTTTACGTGGCAGAATTATCGGACGACTGGAATGTGGACGTACCCAGCTGGAAGTATCCGAGGAACTTGGAATCGCCCAGAGTGTCATCTCCAGGATTTGGCAACGATTCCAAGATGATGGTAATGTGAGTAGACGTTACAGCACAGGTCGCCCCCGAGTTACAACGCCGAATGAGGACCGCTATTTGGCAGTTACTGCCAAAAGAAACAGACGGAGTACAGCATCAGACCTGTCTCGTCAGCTCTCTTCAGCTACCGGTACGACAGTTTCAAGGCAGACCGTGTACAGACGCTTAGGGCACATTGGTCTATATGCTCGTAGGCCTGTCAGATGTGTTCCACTTACCGCAACTCACTGTCGCCTGCGATTAACCTGGAGTAGAGAGCATGCATTGTGGACACCGCAACAGTGGTCTTGTGTGATGTTTTCCGACGAGTCCAGGTTTAGTTTGGAGTCTGATTCTCGCCGGACATTCATCTGGAGAGCGCCAGGTACCCGTTACCACCAAGAGAACACCATTGAAAGACACCGTTACGGTGGTGCAGGATGGCTCGTTTGGGGAGGAATTATTCTTGGTTCCAGAACTGACCTGCATGTTCAGAGTGTAACGATGACAGGCCACACTATCGGGATGTCATTCTGGAACAACATGTACGTTTGTTTCGGGTCGCCATGGGTGCTGAATTTGTGTTTATGGATGACAACGCCCGTCCTCACCGTGCAAACATTGTAGACGAATGCCTTCAATCGGAGGATATCACCCGTATGCATTGGCCAGCATACTCACCGGACTTGAATCCAATAGAGCATGTGTGGGATATGCTTGGCCGACGAATTGCAGCCCGTCAACCCCCTCCCACCTGTCTACCGGAACTTCGGAGTGCATTGCTTGATGAGTGGTGTAATACTCCCCAAGATCAGATTGATCATTTGATACTCAGCATGCCTAGGCGTTGTCAGGCCTGTATTGCATCGTCCGGGAGACATACTCCGTATTAACCATCCTACTAACCATGTTATACTGTTTTTTGTAAATAGGTTCTTTTTTGAAATTTGGTCAAGGGAGTAAAACTTGCAATTTTTATTAATTATGTCAAACATATAGCATCTTTTTTGCTCTTTACTTTTTGTTTAATAAATAGACTTTACAAATAAGTCAAATTTGTTTTGCTTCTTTCTCTTTCTTTGCCTGAACTTCATTATCCTTAATTTATGGACATGAGTGTATATAATTTTCCAACAGCAACAAAAGGTAAAGTATTAAGCCAGTGTCATATAATAAGCTGCTAAAGTTGGCAATATTTTCATACAAATTTCATCTTTGACGACCTAATATAACAATCAGGTTTTATTCCTTAATGAAAACATTCAAAATTAGAGATAACTTAATAGGAGAATTATTTTTCAGTCACTTCAGCTCTACCTGTATGTATGTATTGTTTTTTAACAATTGGCCATCACTGATTATAAAGCTAAGGAGAACTTTCCTTTGCACCTGGCTTATCTTTTACGTATTGTTGCAGAAAATTGAAATAGCAGGTCCCATTTATTTATCACAGCTTCATAATGAGACGAGGATTAAAGTAATTAATTCAGATTTATGATGCCGCGTGTTCGAAAAAGAAAGTGAATAGTAGCCTACCTCAGTCATTCTTTCAATATGCACATCTTCAAGAAAATAGATGCCATTCGTCACGTGCCAGCATGGCCTTGATGCAGCTCTGAAGGCCCCGGCTGAGGCAGATAAAGCTTGAGAGTTATGACAATACTGGCGCTAAAAATACACACACGTCGATGGCTATAAGGTGTAACTTTGTTTTCCAAACCATTTCGCGAGAAGAAAGTGGATGGTTGATTCCAGACATTATGCTTTCTAAGGTGACAGTAGACTTTGAAGTGAGAAAAAATCTACCAAAACTGATTTTCCTTTGGAGATTTTTGATTGTGTCTTATTAATATTTCATTACTTTTAATTATAATAACACACAATAAAGTAAAAAAAAAAGGGGGGTGGCGGAAATGGAACCTATGCTATATTTTGAGTTTTAAATATCACAGAAATAAGCTCTTTAGATCGGACTTCGTGTCGATTAAAATTAAAAAGATTTCGATTACGATTAAAATGTCAATTACTGTGATCCCGTATTAAAATAGAATTTTACAAAAATTTTATAATAAAATATATTGCAATCAAAAAAGGGGGTGCACAACTAGGTGTTACAACATTTTTGCAGTCCTAAATAAAAAATTTCAATAGTCTACGGCTATGCGAGTTATATACATACATACGTATGTACAGACGTTACCACAAAACTAGTCAAAATGGATTAACGGTTGGTCAGAATAGATTGAACTAGCGTAAGTTGGTATGACTACGTATGTTGAGAAATCAAGCAGAAATTTGTCGAAGTCAATTTAGAAATAGTCAAAATCAAAATCTTCCTACCGAATTTTTTTGTGATCACAATACACTTCCCTTACTTCGCACAAAGTAATAATTCATAAAATTCCAAGGATCTTAGTTTAATAAAAATGGATAAGAGTTGTTTTGGATTAAATTCAAGAAAATTTATAAAGATAAACATACATTTATTTTACTTTTGTGCATTCAAAACTCCAGAAAAAAAATATTTTGACCAGCTGCTTCGAAACTTTCAGCTAAAGTACTGAAAAGCGACCTTTAAGGAGCAGTATGTTAGATTCAATCATTCTGGGTATTTTTCAGTTTCCTAGCAGCGGAGCTAATTACTAATCCAGCCTCCAATTGCTAATTCTCTAAAATTTAACTGCGAGCAAAAAATAATTTTTTGTATAAAAAAATTTCGAAATATAAAAAACATTAGTATGCAGATCCCCAAAATAAATAAATAAGTAATATAAAAAATAAAATAAAATTTATGTAGAAATACAGAACCGCCTTCCACCGTCCATAAATATAGGTCTAAGCATCTTAGCTCTGTTCAGAGCTTAGTTTCTAAAAAAGAAAGCATGATTAAAATACTTAATAAAAACAAGTGAAAGAAATATCATATCATTCAACTTTTAACGCGTAAAGAAACAAAGGAATTGTGTACTATATTAATGTGAAGCTAAGTAAAAAAATAATTAAAATGGTTTAAATAATTTAAAACCTTTATTGAACAATTGCTCGTTTAACATTCGGCACTTGTGATGATGCAATTTGAGTTTCTTTTAAAATAAATGTATACGCTCTTATTACTTCTTGATAACTTATACGATTTTGCTGCTGTGAAATCTCTAAATGTTTTTCAACTAGAGCTAAACCTTCATAAAATAAAGTAAGTGGATAAAAATTGAAGCCATTACCAACTGCAAAAACAATTTATTTATATACTGATTTTGCAAACTCAAGATTGATAAATCGAATTGTTCATATTGAAAAGACAGCACAAATTTTGAGTCATCTGCGTGTATATAAAAAGGAAACATTATTTGTAGAATAAATCCGAACTTACTGTAAAACTAAAAAACTTTTTGTTTGCTACCATAATTATATACAGTGCAATGAAATTAATATCAATGGAGCAATTATGAAGTCTATTAAAAATAACAAATAAATTTTGCCTTGATAGTCCATAAATTGTCTAAACATAACTTGATTTTATACACAAATGATAAAATGCAACTTTAATTGAAAATATTCCACAGATCTTGGTGTGTGAAACGGGAAAAAATGACTAATTAAAGTACTGTTGGTCTCTAGAACGCAATATTCATGAGCTCCGCTGAATTTTGCCTAATATGTAAAAATTTGCCTCCTTCCCTGCCCAAGGAAAAAAAAAGTAAAGCAGATGAGCTTCATTGAGTTGCCATGAAAATTAAGCCCTGACTTTGTGACATTAAAAAAACATAAAATATCCCACATATCCTTTATTTCTGTGTACATCTAATGTAAGGGAAAATATCTGCTTTGTGTTGAAATATTTCAAAAGGACTGGAATTTTGCTAAATATTTGAAATATAGCAACACTCCAAAATCAGCCAATATTTCTTTAAATATTTAGCCAAAATATAAGCTCTATTACTCAGGTATTGAAATTTTAAAATATAGCCAGTTTATGTAATTTCGGTTTTATAATCAACAAACTTGGTAACTATAGCAGAGTGTAAATATGTAAATAAACAATTTTTCTTTCTTTTTTTCATGTTTTATATAATTAAATGTAGTAAAATTTAAGACATTTGTTTTTTCCTCCTTCTTCTTCTTCTTTTTTTTACACATCATGCCACTTTATCTAGTTTTGTATTAAAAAAAAAAAAAATAAAAAAAAAAAAAATTGGAAATCATCCGCAAAATCAATTGAGTGTTTTAAGCAAATTAAATTGATTTTTTTTGTCTCTTGAAATGCTTAACAATATCTTAGAGCCAGAATTTAGTATGTTAGTCAAGTAAAGTGCTATCGCACACACACGCACACAAGTTACTAAAGACTGAAGACAGTCAAAACATTGGAAACATTTCCCATGTTTTTGTTTTGTAGGATGAATTTGGAAAATATCGTCGCGTATTGCGTGGTATTTTCCGAATTTCAAATCATAAATTTCAGATTTTGAATTATATGAGAGGTTAATACCCCTGCAAGAGCACGCCACGACTACGAAAGCAATATTTGGATGTTATTGCGCATAAAAAATCATCATATTTTTCCCAGGCTTATGAAAGAAAAAAAATGATATAAATACTGTCACACACAGACAAAAAAAAGAGATTAGTTTTCAAGAATTTCATTAATTTTTCGCTTAAAAAAAAATCGAGTTGAGCAAGATAATTTCATTGGCGCCTCGCTCAACTATTTCATGGGTGGCAGATTTACGGTGACTGTGATCAACCCTGCAACTGCTGCAAATTCTTACGCTGCTGGTCGGATCACAGTAAATTTCGGTGACGTGTATGAGACTTTGCGTGACAATATATCAGTCAGAATTATGGAAAAGAAGAACGCTTCTCGCAAAGCGGTATGCGTTTCTTCTGTCGCCGTTAAAGTATGCATTTCATGCTCGGCAAGTACGATGTTTTTAGGCATACTTGGCAGTTTTGAAATGGCTCTTTCCTTTTTCTTATTGACAGGCCTGTGCAAAGATGTCTTTTATTTTATGGAACCTCAGAAAAATAACAGATAATACCCCGGGTCATTTCTCTCTCGCATATTCAGAATATAGATTCTATATACATATCAGGCAATACATATTCAGAAAAAAGTCTCTGTGCAAAATTATTTCGTTATTGCTAACGAAAAAAAAAAAATCATTGAAGGACTTATTAAATCCTACTTTGTTTCAGAAATCCCACTGCTTGACAAAAAGTAAAGAAGAAATGGCATGAATGGGGCATTTTGAATTCTGGATTTTTTAAAAAAGATTAATCCCTGTTATTGAAAAAAATGAGTTTTATAAACATTGTTTAAGTATCTACTCTTAAAAATACAGCACACGAGCCCATACTTTTGCTTTTTATAAATTTAGACTAATATAAATAAACATAGTAAGTGAGTAGTGCTTTTCCGCAGATAGACTTAAGCAAAAACAAAACATGATAGAAATAAACAAATTGTAACAGATAAATATCCTCTTTCTTTTTTTCTCATCGTGCTCCAGGTTTCTCCCTTGGATTACAATAAACAGACGGATATGTGACTAAACTTTCTTTTAAACTTTTTTCAGAATTACAGGCATCCGACCTTTGAATAAAATACAATTCTGAAAATCTACTCGGTTCACTCATTTGATTTCCGATTAATTTTCGAAACGAAATTGAATTTTTTTCTGAACATCTTTTTGTATACGGGGCCTGAAAATATATGTAAATGAAAATGACAAATGACCACTTGCGTAAAGTGGTTTAAATCATTAAACATACCCTTTATATACATTAAACATAACTACATTAAACATCCGCTGTACCAATGCTGACCTTTTTGTGCTTACAATTTTTTTTTGCGTGGGAAATACTTCCTTAAATATGAATACCCGGGGGTTGTATATAAATTTGGATTGTATATTTTTCTGTAAAATATTTTTTTGCACCAAACTTTCAATATCTTCACTGTGCATGTAATTTTGACTATTTTTGTAAATGGAAGTATGTATCTAAGACTAATAACTGTGAAATAAAGGTTGGTCAATTTATATGTGGATTTGCCGTATATTTACAAAAAAATTAAGTGCCAAAATCAACAAATCCAAAAACATTAAAAAATCCGAAATACACATATAACAATGAATAAACAATATCATGCAGAATCAAGATAAACTAAGTACACAAATGTAACAAAATGGATCTCACTATCCTAGGGCCTAAATAAGATCCTTAATTTGACTTTCCCCCTCCTCTCCATCAAGCATGGAAACAGAAATCGAAAAATCGAGCAGTAAGTTACATTACTATAATCCAAAATATCATAGAATCCTAAAAAACTGTTTAAGCAATTAAATCTGGGAAAAACGAAAAATTCAAAAATATATATGAAAGCATATTAAGAACCGCATGTAAATAATAAACAATATACGTGTATATGAATAAAGATATATTTAAATAAATTACAGAAAATCTGAATAATATCTATTAGTACAAGAGTACTGAAGACTGAATAATAAAACAGAACTAAGAAGATAGTCATTTACGTTTAATATTATGTAAAAGTTCATTCTTTGCACGTGAATGAGGCCGAACTATCTGAGAATGGGTAGATTTTTCAAAATTTTGCAATAGGTAATTTTATTTATATATTTTTATACTTGTCTGTGTAAATTTAAAAGCCAATTGATCAAACGGTGTTAAAGACGCTTTCGGAGTTTAAAGTTTCTGAAAATCATGGAAACAGGATTTACAGAATTTTCAAAATAAATAGTTTTTTCTTCATCGTTTTTTGTACATTCACATTAGAATTTTGGACCAAATAATCTAACAATGCCGGAGTCACTTTCATTCAAAGTTGAAAACTGACGATAAAGTTCTCTAAAAATATCAGAAAAGATGTATTTTTAAATTATTAAAGTTGTTGAGATTATATTTTTTTGGCTTCTATTTGGAGATGAGACGACGACTATAAAACAGAGTGTAGTAGTAAATTTGAGTTGCAGTTATAACAAAATTTCTACATTAAGTTTTTTGTTAACAGCACACAATAAATAAATTCTATGAAAATTTTGAGAACGTGCTTAAATGATGAAAAATGTTTATGCACTCACATATTAAATAGACACTGTCTAGACAATGATCAGCCATTTGAACTAACTTATTTCTTCAATTAGAAACCGATTAATTTTATAGAATAAATTTAACGGCACACATTAAAAACCTTCTCGTGAGAAAATGCTTGTTAAAAGAATGTAGAACAAGAAAAACCGACTAATTATGCGCAAACAATTCAAAGAAACGTTGAGGTCAATTCGTTTATGAATACGTGAGATTATATTTCTTCCTCGATTCCGGGATTAAAATCAGAACTGATAAAATCTTTCTTTTCCTTAAGTTGGTAACACCAAATCGGCCTACAGGACAAGGTTATTTCTGCTGTTGATATGCCAATTAGACAATTAAAGGATTAACAGTTATTATCGATTAATAATAATATTTTATTTTTTTTTTACGAGAGAAAGTTAGCTTGTATTTATATAAATTAATCTTTCCTTGTAACACGAATAAATATTTTCTTATAAATTTATCTGATCTGTATTTGAACGCGACTGATACAGTTATATATATATTTTTTTTTACATATAAAACGTGAAAACAATAAAAAATTACAGAACTTAAACAAGATCCTGAGTTAGCTAGGGGTATAAACAGACGAGTGAAACAGCTTTTACATATCAAACAGGAGTGATACAGGTAATTTAAAGATTTGAAATAAATCATGGTATAATTTACTGACATACTATACGGAAAGGAGTGAGTTTTCCTTTAAAAAATTGAGAAAAAGAATAGTAAAAAAAATTAATTATTCTGAAATTTTTCATTCCAATTTAAGTCAAACACAATCTAGGGCGTAATGATGAGGTATGAAGATGGTAAACTGATCGTTTTTCAAAGTATACTTATATGTAAGACAAGAAAGTGTTTTACAATCTTAGCCATGATATATTTTCTTTTTGTTACCTTTTAATTTTTTAAAACAAATTCAAACTTTTTTTAGACTGAAATTTGGAGATTTAGAAAACGTTCAAAGTGATTCGTGTACTGATATAGTAACTATAATAGTCTATTTTCAGAAGAATATTTTAATTAATAAAGCATAAAATAATTTAATTTTATGTGCGTCTCAATTTGCTTTGCAAACGTTTGTAAATAGCAATTAAAAATAATGAACTCTTCTCGATGTATCTATGTATGAATTTCGCTATTTTTATTACTAACGATAAAATGCTTTTGATTAAATGAGATAATCAGTAATTGAAATAAAAATTATTCATTATGTTACACTGAATATATCATTTCTAAAACCGCACAAGTTAAGCGAGAAAGTGCAGTCGTTTTTACCAGCATATAGCCAATGATGACCATGATGCTGAATGTGAATTCGTCTCTTAATACTAAAAATATGAAAATATTTAGTATTTTAAATTGATATACCTTACTTAATTAAAAAAAAGTAGATTATAGACTACTGTACTTAACTGTAAGAGAAATGAACTCTGCTTCTTGCTGAATCAACTGAAATCTAATACGTTTTTAGTACATATTTTTAATTCAGTATTAATAAAATAAAAGTATTACACACACAGTTGTGTACTTTAAAATTTAACCATTCTAATGAACCCCAAAATGTTCTGGAGAATCGGAATATTTATGTGTTGCACAGCTTTTTTATTGATTTCTGAAAAATCACGATTTGGTATCTTAAATGGTTTTAGAAACGGCCGATTCAATCCCAGAATGCTAAAAATTCTCACGAAAGTTTTACTTCCAAAATGTCTTTCTATGAATGACGCATACATATGTCGTTTTTTTCCCCCCTTTGCCTGTCCTTTTGCGTTAAATATCTACAGAATATGGCTAATGGTCCGTAAGGTGACATGCCATTCTTCTTTATTCAACACATCTATCCTGGAGAAAGCCAGGACCAACCAACCATGACACCGTCACCGATTACCAGACTGACTTGGGCCGAGAATTTTGCCCAATGATATTATCCATTGGACGGTTATCCAACCTCCGAGCAATATTTTTGACCGGAAGATAATTTCGAACATCTATAGGCAAACACGCGACAGTATCTCTCACAGATTCTGCCCGCTCCCTGGCCAGTGACCTTTAAGTTTATGGTATGGAGATGTTATGTCCCATGTCACGTTATATAGCGATAGTCATCTCAGACATATGATATGTCACGCATAGGTACCGCCTTTGTCTGCTCGCAAGAATTTTTACTCTGAAGTCCTGTCTAAAACTGCCCGTCGTGAACCATTCCCCAGATATTTTTACTCTGAAATCACGCTGGTAGTCACAGAATCGAGAAAAATATTTATTGTTTTGAGCATTAAGAATGTTTTTAATAGAAAAAAGTAAATAAAACGATGTCAAATGCACCCTTTTGAAAAGGCTGTCATGTAACTCTTTCGTGTGTTTTGGATTATGGTAAACCTACACGAGAGGTATCTGTTTAGGGGAGGGGGGTATCTGCCTTGAGTGAAGGTTTTTTTAAGGGGTTCTAAAACGCATTCATGTTACATCTGGAGTAAACTGCCCAGAGCTCCAGACCGTTAGATGGACAGCCTTGCAGTAGGCCAGAATCCTGGACCTTCATACTTCCGTCATCTACCATGTTCAATGTCTTATCCACTGAGCCATGTGGAGCCAATATAAGCCTTTCGTAATGCTTATATTAAACTGGACGGTGATTCGTTATGATAATTTTAAATTACTATTCAATGAGAGTAGAAATATGGTAAATTTTATAAAATTTCAACTCATTTTGAAACTTTGCAAGATAGTGAAAAATATTGTAATGAAAGATATTCAGCTCTTCTAAGTAAGAAAATCCCCCTAGTTTGCACCTGAAAACCAAGTGAAAAATAAAAACTTTACTGAAAGGGGCCGTTTACAAATTTCTCTTCTAAGAGAACTTATTAAAAGACTGATTAATGACGCATAGCCGTTACTCCACTTAACGACTTGTCTGATCACATAACAAGCAGACCAATTCATAACAAAAGTCAATCATATTTAAATGTACTCTCTTTATCGCAATTCCGGAATGTATTTAAAAGGTCCGGAGTTGAGGAATTCCTACAGACCTTACGCAATGCAGTGATTCATCTCTTGTGGAATTACAATCGCAAATCGTGGCTGCATCAAAGCGCAAGACGGAATACCCCACTTCTTTTTTCTTTTCGTTCCATCGTCCAGTCATTAATTATCCTTCAGTCCGAAACGGGATGTTAGATTCTGATAGTGATCTCTGGGGCTTAACTTTAATGGCTTCGTTATTTCTCAATAAATTAGTAGTTTCATTAAATCAACCGAGCCTGCAGGTGTTTCTGGCAGAATTACATACCTTCCCGAAGAACATTTTGGGTATTCATCTATCCTCAAATGGTGAATAAATTTTTTTTGAAAGTGTCACTGTTATGGGATCTGAAGTATTAGAAAGGGTGTTTTTTTTAATATAGTAATAGTTTTTTGTTAATATAGTAACACCTACCCTAGCTCATTTTTACGTAGGCTGCTATGTAAAAAGCCAAGAATTCCATTTTGGACGAGTTGTTGGAATTCTTTAAACCAATGACGTGCAGTGGTTGCGCAATGTGTCAGAAAACTCCTTTACCTCTGTGGCGACACATGTGTGAATCGATCGACCGCCATGTTTGCGGTAGTTAAATGGATCGATGGCTGCACTCTTTCAGCGTAGGGAATTCTATATCCCTATGCAAAAACCCTTAACTGGTTAAAAATTTGTGACGCAGCATTTTACTTTATAGCTCTATGAATTTTAAATAATGTATTCAAATGAATTTATTTCAATAATTTAATTTATCTTTTGCGTCACGCTATCCAAAAGGGCAAGCAAAATTTTCATATACATTGCACTTAGTTTGGTTACTATGACACTAACTAAATATTTACGTAAATTTTACTTGTTTTTTTGGATAGCGTGACGCAAAAGATAAATTAAATAATTGAAATAAATTCATTTGAATACATTATATAGACTCAGTGAAAGTGTGATATATTTGACAGTGTATTTCATAATTAAAAGCATTGCTTAAATGCGTAAATCTTCTTTAGAAAATAAAACGAAAGTAACTGTAATGGAATTTAAAAAAAAAATCTTTAAAATTCCCAGCAGGGCGTCACTTAAAATTTGATATCATTATTTTTAAGACCCATATTTAAAGTTCATAGAGCTATAAAGTAAAATGCTGCGTCACAAATTTTTAACCAGTTAAGGGTTTTTGCATGGGGATATCATTACTTTTTAAGGGTATGGTCAGAAGATAATAAATCAGTTTCAAGGGCGAATTTCGGAAGTTTGCTTGACACTAAGTTATGTAAATAAATATACAAACCTGTTTTCATGCAGTATCAGAGTATTTGATTAAAAAGTCACAGCAAGTTCTTTTGTAACATGTAACAGAAAATTGACATATTTTTGTTAGAATTTTATAATAAGAGACACAATACTGATTATATTCAATAATTTTTTGAGTAATTTTCTATTTATAATTTGGGTCGAGTACAGATTGGTATCCCTGCCACCATCTTTGATTTTATTTCATAAATTTGCATTCAGTTTAATGCTAAACGTAATTTTTACTATAGTTAACTTTTTTACTTAATTATATAACTATTGGGCCCCATCAGTGGCCGAGCGCATAGCGCTCTGAACTGGGAGACCGAAGGTGCCTGGTTCGAAATCAGGTTGCGCCCGCCGACCTAATCGTTCGGAGTTTTCCGTGGTTTCCTCCAACACAGCGTAAATACGGGTTAGGACCCCTTAGAAAGACCCCAACGGTGGGCACCCCACGTCTCGGCTTAGAGCCTATGTGTAGCTAATCGGCCGTAATTCAACAATATATAACTATTGGTTCTATTGTTTTAATGCATTGTGATTCATTAATTTGCATTCAGTTTAACGATAAGCGTAAGTTAAGTTTCGTTAAAATTATTAATTTAATAATCTCGTTCTTAATTAATGATAATCTAGTTACTCGTTCTATTATTTTAATGCAATGTAATCTATTAATGCAATGTTTGCTTTCAGTTTAAACCTATCTCTAATTTAAAATTTTAACTACATTATGATACACTAAGTTTTTAACTAAGTTAATGATACATCTCAAAATTGTTGATTCAATTAATTAATGACTATAATCATTAATAATAAAATAGAAAATTACTCAAAAAATTATTGTTTATAATTGGTTTTATGTCGCTTTTTAGAAAACTAACTTCATACTATGTTTTTTTTTTTTTATCAGTTGATAATTTCATTTTTTTAGAGAACGTTTAGATGAACTACCAGTTTAAGAATAAGGGTCTTGCGCGGTTGAGTTTCTTAGTGCTTCTGAAGCGTATTTACGTTACATCGTGAGAAAAACCGTCCAAAACTCCGAATTTTTAGATTATCAGCCATCTGGTAGACAAGAGCCCTGGACCTTCATACTTCAGTTATCTACCATCTTCAGTATCTTATCAACTCGGCTCGGGTGGGCACAACATCTTGATTTAGATGCCATCTCCGGCCTTTAAATGTCTAATACAAAATATAGTGCATGTATAAATTTAGATTAATTAATCAAATTTCTATCTGAAAAGTATTGAACAAAATTTTAAATCTGGTATTTAAAGGAATAAAAAATAAAAGTGAGAAAAACCTAAGATTTGGCAAAAATATTGGTTTTTTAAAATTATAATTCAATAATTTCAATAAATTTTATATATACATGAAGAGTAAAAGAATTATTATTAAAACTAGTTAGTATGTAAAACTACTATTTATTTTCATTTGAATACTAAATAATTATTATTAATTAATTATGTGAGCTTTCTGAAGAGAAAAAAAATCCATTGAAATATTAATTACATATTGAATTTTCCAAATAGAATTAATAATATTAGAAAAATAAAGACTTCATTTAATTAGAAATAGCTATCAAAATACTAGGGAAACGAAATACTTAAAGAAAAAGTTAGGAAGGAGTTTTACCAAAAAATACTTAAATTAATTATTTTTTAAATTCAAAGTCTTAACTATTTTTAATTATTAATTATAGAAAAATAAATTACAGAAAAAATAAGTAAAGTATATAATAATCTGTTATTATTTTTTTAAATTAAATAAAACGAAAACGACAGTAACACAAAGCTCATCTCGCAAAAGGGCGACGTCGGGTACACAACCTAAGTTATCTGATCAGAAAGACGAAGCGAAAGGTAACAGCTGTCTACGACCGAACTGGTTTAGGATATAAGATAACTTGTACAAAACTTGTCACGGATCTACAGCACTGTATTCCTGCTCCCTGTCTTGTTTACCGCCTCCCAAACGAGATCATTTTCCGTATTTCCTTACGCGGGTTAAATAGTTCCCTCTTTCAACTGGATTAAATAAAAAAAAACGAGTTTTCCTAGCTTAACCGGCGACGTCACTCATCGAATTTGGCACCGATTAAAATCATATATTAATTGTAAAAAATTCGTTAGAGCGGATTCCGAGATCCGCAAGAGAACAACAAAGAAATTCAAAAACTGGCTGTATATATAAGTGCCGCGAGATTTTACAGTTGGTTGGTTGGGGCTGGCTGCGTCACTAGTAGAACTGTCGTTCTACATGATAGCTGGTCTTCTATATTGAGGTGAAAATGCTTGTGCTTCAAAGAGTTAAATGCTTTTGAAGTTCATTAAAAACATTAAGGTTCCAGAAGATCATTTTGTCAATTAACATGAGACTGACTACAAGCAAATTCAAAACAGAGTGCCTTTCTAGAAAGGATCCACGCTTTTGTGAAGAAAGCTTACAATTTTTATGTGCCTACAAATTGAAAAGGTCAGCGCTAATACCCATTCAAGTTTTTTAAAATAGAATTTTTCATTGAATTAAATAAGAATTTTTTATTGAATTAAATAAGAATTTTCACATTTTAAAATAAGAATTTTCAGAATTTTTCATTCTTCTAGTAGCCTTATAAGCCTTTTTAGTGTGTGTGTGTGTGTATGTGTGTGTATCGGGGGGGGGGGGGGAAGGATGGAGATAGTATGGCCAATGCTTTTGCTATCGAAGAAGGCATGAAAAAATTGTTTTGCGAAATATATTTATCATTTTCAAAAAAAAAAAAAAAAAAAAAAAAAAAAAAAAGTTAAAAGAAAAAAAGAAAGAAAAAAAAAGAAATCTAGACAGAGGAATATTGTGACCCAGAAACGTTTGTTCCTGGACACTAGATTCAAGTGCCCTCATGATAAATTAATTAATTATCAGTCTTAATCCATAAAATCCATTACATAGTTTAATTTAAAAAAAAATGACTTCCTCTGCATGAAACATTGATAAAAGAGTGTCTGTTCCCACAAGACGAAATCGTTCAAATGCGAGAAATTTCCATACGTTTCCAGAAGAGCATGAAATTCGATTTCGGTAAATAATACAAATTGAATATGAAGCTATTTATTTTAATTGGACGAAGATTAAAATATACTGAGTGTAGACATATTTTTCTCAAATATTTTATCTTGTGCTCGTTATAACTGCCTCCACAATGGGGTATATCTTCTAGTAGTAAAAATAATAATTAAATAAACGTATTTTTACTACTCATTTTAGGATAGGCAGACGGCGGCTTTCTCTAACTCATCTTTCAACAGAAATTACCAGAGTCCTTTCCACGTAAGCGAATGCCAGCATAGCGATGCACCCCTGTTGCTATGTTACAACCGCTCCCGTGTAGTGACATAGGATGTATCTGTAATTAAAGTGCTTTATCTTTCCATCGTTGAATTAATATTACATTCCATTGTATGCGAATCATCCCAGCCTCCCCTTTCTCTCTTCCTTCTCTTGTCTTAATCATATCCCTGGAGGATGATGATGCCAAGGGAGGGATGGATCCATAAAGAGCCAATCAAACTGGAGGGTGAGTAAGTCCTCTCAAAGATGCATGAGACCCCAGGATAAAGCTGATCCCCCCATCTGAGCTGTTCTTTTTTTTTTCTGCTACAGGTAATGCGATTATACGCAGGGATTTCACACGACAGCGTTCGATGTAAAATGGGGATGTAACAGTAGCAAAGTGTATTTTGATAGCTTGATGCAGATGAGGGTGAGAAAATGTGTTGCGACAGAAAACTTCTTTTACAGGAAAAAAAAAAAAAAAAAAAAAAAAAAGATACTGTGAGCCGGTCAAGTTCCTGTGTTTGGTAACTTTCTCTCCATGGTCTTTAGCAAATACCGTCAGCAAAAGATCTTCTAAAGTATTTTAAATTCCTCTTCCCTCAAAAATCTTTATTTAACAATTTTTTTAATTATCAAATCTATCTGTAAATATCTGATTGTTAAAAATAAAGCTTTAGAACGCAAATGTAGAGAGCAATTAAGATAACAACTATTTTCTTTTCGTGGAATATTTTTTGACAGCAACGTTGATGAAAACTATTTTAAAAATCGATTTAATTAAAATGAAAAAAAAATACGTTGTTTGTTGATTGCTTTTTGTTTTCTCTCTTTGCAGCATGGGGAAAAAACTACTTTTTTATTTTACAAATGCCAAATATTTGAGCCTAAGCCATTATTCACGAGCTCTCCAATACTCTTCAACAATATCCCCTCAGCCAGAAAGTGCAACACGATTCTTCAAATGTTCACTGATTGCGACTGGAATCACACAAAACACCATATGCGGAATCCACCACTCCAATTCTGTAGAAGTGGTCTTGCATACAGCCATGTTCAGTGAGCTAGACGTCTGAAAAGAGCCATTGCTATACTTAACTAAAAATCTGGGAACAGATCTCTCCTTCCCCAGAATCCTCCAACTCTTATCAGATCTCGTATTTTTACTAAGCTCGTAAATTATTTCTCTGTCAGCTGCATCTGCTAAGCCATTTAATGCCAAAATTTAATCAGGCTTGAACAGAGATTGAAAATAATAAAAAGGTTTTGGATCTTGAAGCAGAATTTTAAAACGCAGCCCATTCAGTTGCTGTGAAGTACAAGAAATTATTTTCAAATTCATATTTAAATACAATGAATCATGTCAAACGTATCTATTTTAAAGCACTTTTTAACACAACTTACACAACTGTCTCTTTTGCTCCTAATTTTTGATGCATCGAAATGTGGCAATGCAGCGTTACCAAACCTGACGGGATTTGGGGCATAATCTAAAAAAGAAAAAAAAAACTGTATTGTCACTATTTATATAATTTTGCAACATCCTATAAAAGAACTTATCCCCGAAATTTTACCCAGATTACATAGTTTATTTTTTTAAAAAATAAAATGACTTTCTCTGCATGAAACATTGATAAAAGAGTGTCTGTTCCCACAAGACGAAATCGTTCGAATGCGAGAAATTTCCATACGTTTCCAGAAGAGCATGAAATTCAATTTCGGTAAATAATACAAATTGAATATGAAGCTATTTATTTTAATTGGACGAAGATTAAATATACTGAGTGTAGACATATTTTTCTCAAATGTTTTATCTTGTGCTCGTTATAACTGCCTCCACAATGGGGTATATCTTCTAGTAATAAAAATAATAATTAAATAAACGTATTTTTACTACTCATTTTAGGATAGGCAGACGGCGGCTTTCTCTAACGCATCTTTCAACAGAAATTACCAGAGTCCTTTCCACGTAAGCGAATGCCAGCATAGCGATGCACCCCTGTTGCTATGTTACAACCGCTCCCGTGTGGTGACATGGGATGTATCTGTAATTAAAGTGTTTTATCTTTCCATCGTTGAATTAATATTACATTTAATTTCATTAATATTACATTTAATTTCCATGAATGTTATTTCCATCTTTTAATAAAACTGTAAGCTATTACATACGTCTACATACTTATTCTATTGAGCTCGAATTGGATAAATGTCTCTAAACTGCCATCTGGGCAGCAACTATAAGGAAGCAAATGGGGCACGTGCCCTAGCTGTCATGTTCAGGAGGCATCAAAATTGCTCCGGGTAACGTTAACTAGTTGCGGCTCTGCCATCCCAGACAGCACATAAGCTTAAATCAAGCTTGACAGTTCTTTGAATTTGACGTATTAATACAAGCTTGACAGTTCAATTCAATTTAAGCTTACAGCAAGCTATCAAAAGTCATTTGAAATGTCAAGCTGGAATACAGCTTGATTTTCCTTTTCGAAAGCGTGCAGTGATGGCGCCATCTGTGAAAGAGAATGGACATTAATTGTCTAGCGTTTCTGAAATTTGCTCATATTAAATTAAGAAAAGTTCGTAAAAGTTGTGTTTTATTTTATTATCGCACAAAACCTGGACATTAGAACACGCAAGGGGAAGGAATGAATGGGATAAGCCCCTCTGAAGTATAACACGAGGGGAGTTTTAGTTTTATTTACATCTAATTAACATTAGTAATTCCATTAACTAATTAATTAGCCCTAAAAATAAATTTTAATATAATTAACACAATTTAGTTAGTTAATGTACTTCACTTTATGGGTGGTTCACCATAGGATTAAAAAAAAAGATTCTATATTTCCAAATATGGAAATTCTTCAAAATAAAATTCAATTATACTACGAAATTGATTTCAAAATCAGTCGTATGTCTCGATTTTGGCCAGCAGTATTGCTCAACATAAATGTTGCGATGAAGTTTTAAAACGTGTCCTGCTTTTAAGTTTATATTATGCTTATTTCCCTATTAGTAGAGTCTGTTTTTCTATGTTTCTAGTTTTGATTCATCCCACGGAAAAATAAAAGAAACTTATCGGCATCGCCCATACTGATCGATCTGGCCAGAAAACGTACCAGTCACTTCAAACCCTAACTGTCACTTCAAACTTTAGTCATAGGAGCGCGATGGTTTTTGGCGGAACGGCTAGCACGCTGGCCTCCCAGCCGATAGTTCCCGAGATCGAACCCAGCCGCAGACGTCTAATGGGAACAGATTAAAATAACTTAAAATTTCAGCATAGAGGGGAAAGTGCGTGGAAAAAATAAAGTATGTGGGGCGCGTTCGCCGACGGGCGCCCCTTGTATTTAGAATTTTTTTTTTTTTAGGAAAATTTTTTAAGCTTGAAATTAAGCTTGCTATGTCAAGCTTAATGCAAGCTGGGCAAGTGTAAACTAGAACACTTGATTCAAGCTTGCATTAAGCTTACACGCTTGAAATTTTCAAGCTTAATTCAAGTTTATTGACTTGATAAATCAAGCTTGCTGCAAGTTTGATGCAAGTTTGCTGTGCTGTCTGGGATAGACCATAATGTATTGCTATTCTTTTGACTTCTCCGGTAAAAGAACTAATAAATTTGCACACATTATTTTTAATGGAGAGCATTATTTTTTAATCCTAAAAACATGCATAATTTTGTTTTGTCTGAAATAGATTAATGTCTCTAAAATATGCCTTTAAACACAATGATCGCCTAATGCAGCACAATGTATTATAATTCTATTGGGTTTCTCCTGTGAAAGAATTATAAATACTACATGCACCATTTTAAGTATTGTAATGTAGTACAGTATTTGGTAATAACATAGATTAATTTTGTAGCAATTGATGCATATTTACGGTAGTTAGAGCACGGACGGACGAACAGACCGAAATCATAAATTCTCTTCGAATTTGTTGTGAAAGTATTAAAACCAACTAAAAAGTATTGATATATTTTTTGTACTTGCTGTTTAGATCATGTATGCATGTAAAATTTATGCTTAAAAATGTACAAACGAAACCAGTAGGTGCAAATTTTAGATAGAATTGATAGAAAAAGCACTCTAAAAGCAATAACAAATATACTTTTTACGGAAAAACTATCTGTCGGTTTCCACTCCTTTTAGAACGATAGCTATTTCAAAACTTTAGAAAAATATTTATGTTTGGTAAAAACTCCCTAAAAAAATATCTCACATAGAAGTCGGTACTTTTTTTTTTATTATTAATTTTCCAACACCAGAAGCGATGGCGAAAGTTAGAAAAATGAAAACAAGAACGGGGGGGTAAAAATGTGCCGAGAGATTAAGTAGGCCACCATCAGAGTTGGCTTTCTCTTTTCTTTCCAACTGAGCATTATCGTTGAAAACCTTGCGCTGACAGACGAAGATAGCGCGTTAATTTTGTGAAAAATATCGGTTTCAGAAGACTGTAAGTTTGCTTAAAGATTTCCCATAACGGACGCAGATAAGTCAAGGAATTATGCGCCGCTCGAGATTGGATGAATAAAAATTTATTCAGGAGCTCACCGTTTACTTACTGCTTAAGCACAATATTCCTATGGCGATAGTTAAGAAATTTGTTTGAAGAATGTTAGCTAAGTAATCGACTTAGTTCTATCTATAGTTATTACGCCTGCGAAGATATCTAGACTTCTTGAGTACTAAATAAGAGATCCAGGTCATAGTTTATATGTAAGTTACTTAGTTTTTCGTGAAATAAATAAATTTTATTTAAAAAGTAAAATAGTCCCGCCCCCCCGAAAACGTTAGTATGTATATAGGAAAATTCTTAATGCCTTCCACAGAAAGTGCCTGCGAGGTCTTTCGTTTATTTAAGATAAGATACAATGAGGAGCTTTTATATTGAATGCTTGTCCCTCGGCGGCCTAGTTGCTAACCTACGTTTTTGTAAGGTGTTCGAAAATTTTTTTTTCGAAAGACTTGTTTCCAAGTTCATTCTAAATTGTTGTGTCGAAAGAAATAAAAATTATTTACATTAGGTGCACCGGAAAGTAATGTAGGTTTTTTTTTATTCGAATTTACGAACAAATGATTTTTTAACAAACTTTTAGTTTCAAACAAGTTGTGCTTAAACGATTAAAAAAATTCATTTGTTTCAAAAAATATATGCGAAAACAGGGGACAGTGGCCGCTCACCCTGTTTGGAGGGCGAATTTCAAAATGCACTCTTAAAAATAGGATGCAACGTTTCACCGAAATATTGGTTTTAGAAAAGTTGGCTTCATAAGATGGTGAAGCCTTGTTCCAACATTTGATGTTTCACCGAAGTATGGTTAAACATGAGCACCAAGGCCCAGTAAACAACACAGGCAACGGCCCAGTAAACACACACAGGTTCTCTGAACGTTAATAGACGTTCAGAGAACCTGTGTGTGTTTGATGGGGAGGTTTCACCATCTTATGGAGCCAACTTTTCTAGCTTTGGCCCATTTTTTGGTGAAATGTTGCACCGAAATTTCAAGAGAGTGTTGTGTCCTGAAACTGATTTCTAGGTATTCGTGCGAATTAAATTTACACTCGGAATTTTATGTGGGAGGGGACGGGGGTTATCCTTTTTTTTCTTCGAGATAAAGGCTTATACATCTCCCCATTGGATTAGAAATTTTAGAAAATCTTTTCTTACTAAAATTCACATTAAAAACCTCATGCGAAATTTCAAATTATTAGCTTCAGGAGCTTCGGCTGAGAGATATTTACATTAGGAAGAGCATTATTTTCTGGCACGGAAAGACCAGTTTTTTAATTTACTGAAAGGATTTTTCTAAATTTAAATAAATGATTTCTTTATGGTTCCCCCTTCTTGTTTGTGCCATGTTTTTTACCTTTCTAGATCACTTTTAGATTTGTCACCAGGAAAAAGAAGGCCGTTCTAGATTTCGAATGTATTTCGAACACCAGAAAATAAAATAAAGCTTCAAAGCGGAAGAACGTTTCAAAAATTGAGTCTTGACACATTGTTCTCACTAAAATTAATACATCGTCTCTTTTTAAGTCTGCTGTTCATTTCTACAGAGCATACAGTCGACGTTTGAGAATGGTGCCTAATATAGGGTAAATTACGAGATCGTTTCACAGATTATCTCTAGAACTTATGTATATGGAGAAAAGCCATTTAAAAAGAACGCTGTCTGAAGAACAGCATCTCCGTAATTACATTCTCACGAGTCTATTTTCGTCAAGAACATTTTAGGGAAAGGTGAAAACCATGGAGAGGACTTACTTCAGCGGCATTCTCAGACAGAGGGACGATAAGGTGATAGTCGCCCGATAATGTCCATGTGTTCGGAATCATGCCGGTAGTTTCTCTAAATTGCTTTTATTCGTAAATGTGTTTGTTTACTACCCTCAGATCAAGGTATTAAAAGGTAACAAACGTCACAACAAAATTCCAAACACGGTCTCGTAATAAAGCTGTCATGTTTTAGCTGTAAAAGACGTCTTCCTGTGTGCCCTTATCTGTTTTAGGTAATTTCAAAAATCTAAAGCGCTAGGCTCGTGGAAAATTCTTTTTTTTTTCCTTCTATTTCTCCTTCCGTCATCATCTAATTTGTTTGCTTTTTTTTTCTTTTTTTCTTTTCCTACATTTGATAAATGTCTTCTCTTATTATTCAATGAATCATCTTTAGAGCAGCAACTTTTATACAAAACGCTTCAGGTTCTCTCTCCTGGTGAGTTCAAAATTTAGTAATTGATATACTTTTCCATTTAAGGGTAATTGTATAAAAGAGAAAAAAAAATGTCCATAGGTTCTAATGTGCTGTTCCGCTGAAGAGTTCGCTGCTCTGACACGAGCTATGTTTTTTAATCCTGATAATTTTCTGTACACGGAAAACAGATAAAATATGGCATAAAGGATAAGACACTGAACATGGTAGATGCCTGAAATGTGAAAGTTCTGCTTCAAGCCTATCGCGCGGCTATCGATCTAGCGGTTTTGAGTTTTGGTCGATTTCCTCCAGCTATAACGTGAATATGTGTATGTGTTAGACCCCCTTTAAAAGTCCTCTGACCAAGGCACCCGCATACTTGGCAGATTCTCCCCATGTAGGCTTGCCACAACGCGCATCGAAAACTGATAAAATTGGAACTGTAACATTATCATTCTATTAAGGCTGTTCTTCGGAAAAAAAACTCTGTTTTTAGTCTTGGTACACAAATTGAAACAAACTAATAGCACCAGGGTCTCCAAAAAATTCCAGATGGTTCTCCATAAGCTGTTTTACACACTGCGATAAGCGAAAACGCTTTGGCTTTTGTGAAATTTTCAGAAAAAATTCTTAAACATGAATCTGAGCTGCAAGATTTTTCGAAGAGTGACACGCTTTGCGAAAATTTCCGATTTTTAAGAATTTTTTCTAAAAGTTTTGAAACGGATACAGATTGGCCTGTCTTCGCAGTATGTAATACAGCCTGTAAAGAGGCAGTTTTAAAATTTTGAAGTGCCTGGCATAATTAGTTTATTTGTAATTATGTACCAAAATCACATGATTTTTGCGAATAACACCGTTAACGCAAGGGGACGTTAAACTGTTAAAGAACTGAGTAAGAGGGCAGGAGTTACAATTATTTTCGTCCCTCAGAACCGCTAACTTACTTATGCGACTGATCATCTTCGAAGCAAGAAATTTGAAAAGAAAAATGTATTCTTGCACCCCTTTTTTCAACTTTTTCACTGTTGATCTTACTAGGAGCTCTACTCTAAGCTCCTTGTTTTAAAATCACAAGTGATGTTAATCTAATTCACGCGATACTATTTTAAAAAGTAGCATTGGTTATTGATCCAGCATGCGTAAGGATCTGGCTGAAATCGAATATGAAGATAGAATAAATACTTTATGAAAATTGTACAATTGTGTCCTTGCTAGTTTTTTAGGTTAAATAATATTTGAGATCCCATTTTGCATAATCATATCATCATTGTGAATCAGTCAAAACTATTGGAGGTCGGTTTAATAATTGAAACGGATTTTTATATTATTGTAAAGGAACTTTATTCTTCTACTTCGTGTACTCAGCTGTACACTTCAACTCGACGTGTTTGACGTGCAAGTCAGAAGTTTACTTACGTGAGACACAAATTGCTTTGACTGTTGCCAGTCACGAAGAATAGATTGTATTTCTATAAAAATAGTTGCGGGTGACGTAGCTCCACGAGAATCCTTTACTTTTTAGCCCCATTTCCCGTAAAAAAATTGTCACGATTATTTTTAGCAGCACTGACATCTGCTGAGAAATGGAAGAAGGCGAGAACAGCTGGATAGATTGCCCAATGCTGAAAAACGGGCAGCCGTTGCCATCGCTCGACTGAATACACATCGCAAATAAGCAAATGGCGGACGATCGAAACGTTCATCGCGTGTCACAGATCTAGAGACCCCTTTTTTTTTGACGACAGCTGGCTGTGCTCGTGGACAGCCAGCTGTCGTAAAAAAAAAGGGGTCTCTAGATCTGTGGCACGCGATGAACGTTTCGATCGTCCGCCATCTTGCTGGTAGTTCAGTCGAGCGATGGCAACGGCTGCCCATTTTTCAGCATTGGGAAAGGGTTGCGCCTCAAAGGGTTAACCAGATTCTTTTTCCGACTATCTGTTATCCGTGTTTTACTGTCGCACTTACAAATTCAAGCCTCTTCTTGCGTGTTATTTTCGTATTCCAATCACCATTGTGGTGACATTTGCAAACTATTGTTTGTTTACTATCGGCAGAGCCAAGTGTAAAAGCGGTAGATGCGATGACATATATTCTGTATGCTGTTTATTTTTTTATTTATTTATTTTTAAAAGCCCAGTCATCCTCTGGAAAACTCGCGAGACTGAAATGAAATGTTACCCAGGAATTACGGGTGTGATCCATCACAGGAAAATTTGTCCTGGCACATGGTGGATTGAAGTCGGCATCTCTCTGCTCTCAAGGTAAATTGTCGCACGCAGTTCGGAAAGGTCTTGGGGTATAGCAAGCGGCACATGTTGGCCTCGGACCAAATTCTACTTAACTCAAAAGTTTAATCACCACGGAAATAAAGAAGACCCTTTAATATTATGATAGTGCGATGGGGGGCACCTTGAGACTAAAGTCACTGAGGTTAACCCTTTAAACGCGCAGTGTTCCTGCTCTGGGAACATCAAACTCTGATGTTTTGACTGTTGCCGGTCACGGAGAATAGATTTGATTTCTATAAAAATAGTGGCGGGTGACACAGCTCCACGAGAATCCTTTACTTTTTAGCACGTCATTTCCGTAAAAAAATTGTCACGATTATTTTTAACAGCACTGACATCTGCTGAAAAATGGAAGAATGCGAGAACAGCTAAAAATAAAGTGGGGTATTCCGTCTTGCGCTTTGATGCAGCCACGATTTGCGATTGTAATTCCACAAGAGATGAATCACTGCATTGCGTAAGGTATGTAGGAATTCCTAAACTCCGGACCTTTTAAATACATTCCGGAATTGCGATAAAGAGAGTACATTTAAATATGATTGACTTTTGTTATGAATTGGTCTGCTTGTTATGTGATCAGATAAGTCGTTAAGTGGAGTAACGGCTATGCGTTATTAATCAGTCTCTTAATCCTTTAACGCGCAGTGTTCCCGCTCTGGGAACACCAAACTCTGACGTTTCGACTGTCGCCAATCACGAATAATAGATTTGATTTCTATAAAAATAGTTGCGGGTGACATAGCTCCACGTTAGTCCTTTACGTTTTAGCACTTCATTTCCCGTAAAAAAATCACGATTATTTTTAACAGCACTGACAACTGCTGAAAATGGAAGAATGCGAGAACAGTTGGATAGATTGCCCAATTCTGCAAAAAGGGCAGCCATTGCCATCGCTCGACTTAACTACCAGCAAGATCGCGGACGATCGAAACGTTCATCGCGTGCCACAGATCTAGAGATCCTTTTTTGACGCAGCTGGCTGTGCTGCTGCGTCAAAGAAGGATCTCTAGACTATTAAGGAGCAATTCCGCAGGATAATGAGATTTATTGAGAGGGATTTGTTTGAGGCACACAGTTCTTGGGTTTGTTGAGAGGCACACGTTTTTTAAAATCAGACATACTGATTACAAAAATGACTTTAGTATTTCTCTATCACCGATTTTTTCGCAAAACAAAAATAGTGAATTTTAATTTAATAAAGTGAATGTGTGATATGTATCCAATAAAATGCATTCTTAGTAAAAATAAAACTAATTTTTTAATAATGTGACCTTAATAAATGCGAAATACATTACTGCACCAAAGGATTCAATATATAACTATACTTGGCGCCACTCTGTGAGTTAATCATTGCTTCAGAAAGCGTCGTTTTTCTTGCACGCATTTCTAGTGACAGCATATGTTTATTTTGCTCGGTTGGTGCTGTCACCTGTTTGTTTTGTTAGTTTATTATAGAAAAAAACATAGCATCAAGAGGTTATTAGAATTACCAGTAATTTATCAGATATTTTTCCAACAAAAACCTCCCCTGTGTACCGTATAGCTATTCTTGACTTTATAACTCTTGACTTATAGCTATAATTGACTATATATTTTTATTTTCCATCCCTGATCAAGATCACTTTCAGTGGAGACTATTTATTGACTTTAATAAGAAAAGTTCGAAAGGTAACTAACTTAAAAAGGTAATATTTTACCTTCAATTCTTGTAGTTCATTGAGTAACTTTTAAAGAAGCATTTTTCTCCCCAATAAAATAAATATCAAGAATTTAAATGGCAAAGTTTTATCAATATTATTAGGTCAACAAAGTAGGTATAGAAAAATTCCTTGTTTCTTATGTGAGTGGGATAGTCGAGATAAGAACTAATACTGTATCAAAAGACTGGCTTGCAAGGAAAAATTTAAATCGATGATAAAAGAATGTGATTCGGCGGAACTTAGTTGATCCAAAAGAAGTCCTCTCACCTCCCCATCACATTATGTTTAATGAAATAATTCGTAAAAGCCCTAAATACAAACAGTAGATTGTTTTCTATTTTTATTTCGATTTCAATCTAAAAAAGTTTTTCCCCATCTATCGAAATGTAAAATCAAAGAAAGTGTATGCATCAGCCTAGATAGAAGAGGATCAAATTGAAAAAAATGAGGAAAAAAATGAAATTAGACAAGAAAGATGAATGTATTAGTTTCAAAGAAGTTACTCAGAAATTTTTAGGAAATTATTATAGCTACACAAAGATCACTGTAAAAGTGCTTTCAAAAACGCAGAGTGTAGCAAAAATTTAAAAAACATTTCTTGCATTTCCATCTTAAATATCTCCAGAAAATCTTGGTAAACTTAGTGAAGAAAAAGGCGAGAAATTTTACCAAGATATAAAGCGCATGAAAAAAAAAAAAGCTCTCCAGAATCCTGGAATGCCAATATGTTGGCAGATTACTGCTGAGAGATAGAGATAAAAAGAGATATTAAACGATCTTCAAAATCTAAAAAAAAAATAAGCGTTCCTTTGATGATGAAGAATAATAAATTTACTGTATAATAGAATACAGTTCCTTGTAACACACACAAGCTCATGTATATACGTATATTTAATTTTACTATCATTTGAATGATTTTTTTCAAGTGCATTTTAGTAAAATATAATTTATGTTGTGTAAATTGTGTTATCTCAAATTCCAAATTCTCAGTTTCTTAATTGTAAAAAATTCTTACCTGATCCAGGAAAATGGGTATTATTTTTGAAAAAGAAGCATGGGAATTTTTCATATAAAATACATAAACGCAAGAAAATCGCAGGCAAATTTTATAGATCTGTGTTATCTATCAATTACTAGTCATGTGCACCTGTTAGCGCATTTTTCTCATTCTGGTTCTGTTTGGCAATGCGACTTTCACGTAAGTGTGTGTTTCTATTGTCGCGAGGAGGTAGCAATAACTAGATGAAAGGAGAACTCAATTCGAGATAACGTAATTTATTGACAGATTGCTAACAGCTACACTTGGCTGTGAACTCCCTAGAACTGGCAGGAGCTCAGCTTTTATACAATTATCGAATATTCCAGAAACACTTAATTTGCATATTAAAGAAACATGTAGAATAATCTAGAATTAATACGAAGAATAATTTAAAACAACTATTTACAGTAACATGGTGAAATGGTTCCGGCCGGTTCCGAACCCGGGACCTCTTGCTTCGAAGCCCAGTGCTATACCTCTGAGCCACCGGGACTCGTGAGGGATGCGGAACTATAAATAAATTAAACTTCTATAAATAAATTAAAGCTCTAAAGTTCTATGTGTACTTTATTTTATCACGAATCTGCTTTTTTGTGTGTTTTCGCCATTGCCAATATCATTTTCACATATCTTCAATCGGTCTTGAGCTTGCTCAAAGTTGAGGACTATTGTGTTAGGGCAAAGTTACAATTGCATCTGAATCAATAGTTTTGTGCAACTTTTATTCTGAAAATTTCATGCTGTAATACCGTAAGAAATTAATGATTTTGATAAATAAAATCCACATATCTTTTCAAATTAAAATTTCACCTTCACATTAATATTTCAAAATATAGATACATTTTACGATTAAATTTCTGATGTCTAGTTCAGCGTCGGCATTCGAAATATTTCTTGATAAATGAATGTTCATTCATCGAACATTTCAAAACTTGACTTCTCATATTTACTTTCCGAACATGTACCATGTAAGGAAAGTATTGTAATCATGAAAAAATTCGACTTCGAGATTTTGGTGTTTTTACACGTTTTGAGTGCTTCTAAATCCATTTATGCTATTTTTACGAGATGTATGTATGTATGTATGTATGCATGTGTGTGTGTGTGTGTGTGTGTGTGTGTGTGTGTGTGTGTGTGTGTGTGTGTGTGTGTGTGTGTGCGCGCGTGTGTTTGTGTGTATGTGAGTGAACACGATAGCTCCTGAACGGAGCATTCGATTGAGCTCAAATTGGATATATATGTCATAAACCACCGTCGCAAGACCGGTATTGATTTTGGTGTGTATAGGACTTATAGTTTTCCTACAGGGCTACGACAAAGATTTCTTTTGGCCTATGGGGGGAATTTCTTGAAAGTGTGTTAGCGTTTAAACGGTAGATTCGATTGAACTGAAGATGGGTATATATGTTATAAACCATCGTCGCAAGACCGGTATTGATTTGGTGGGTATCGGCCTTATAGTTTTTCTACAGGGCTACGACAAAGATTTCTCTTACATTATGGCCTATGGGGGGAAATTCTTGAAAGTGCGCTAGCGTTTAAGCGGTATATTCGTTTGAGCTCAAATTGGGTATATATGTTATAAACCACCATCCTAAGACCGGTATTGATTTTGGTGTGTATAGGACTTATAGTTCTCCTACAGGGCTACGACAAAGATTTCTTTTACATTCTGGCCTATGGGGGGAAATTCTTGAAAGTGCGCTAGCGTTTAAACGGTACCTTCGATTGAGCTGAAATTGGTATATATGTTATAAATAACCATCTTAAGACAGGTATTGATTTTGGTGTGTATAAGACTTATAGTTTTTCTACAGGGCTACGACAAAAATTTCTTTTATATTATGGCATAATGGCATATGGGGAGAAATTCTTGAAAGTACGCAAGCGTTTAAACGGTGCATTCGATTGAGTTTCAATTTGGTAAATATGTTTGAATTATTCATCGATTAAAATTTATTTAAATGTTTGGTAATGATCTTAATCGTAAGTGTTCGGAAAGTCGAGTGGAGTCACTCCAGATTTTTTTCAGTTGTTATGCATGAGGACTCAACAATGTTCGTCCCCTACCTTAGAAACGCTAGTTAGAAGTAAAAAATCTGTTTTAACCTTTTATCGTGCTTTTTTTTTTTTCATTCTTTTGAAGTATCACATTAAGCTGCCAGCAGCCAAAGCCTCTAGAGCTGTAACACTGTAACATTTTGGAATGATTTAGGAAACTGTATATTCCAACAGTTAGTAAGTTTTGATGTCGTAATTGTGCTTCAGCATCGGTAAATCTTATCCACGTTCTTCATCATCTAAGATTTAAAGCTGCTGAACTGTTTAAAGTTTAGAAGTAAAACCTTTTTATTGTGTGTCAGGTGGAAGAGAGAGAACTAGAGGGGAACATTTTGGCCCTTTTCCCAAATCGTGAGAGAAAAAATATTGGACACTCGGTTTAAAATTAAGCCTTTCATGCCAGAAAAAAAATCGTTGAATACCCGTTAAACTAGAATATTTTTTATGAAATTAAAACCTTGACGCTTCGTGACTTTTAAGAGAATGGTTATGGTAATAAGAATAGCTGTAAGAGGAATTTTCCTTGAAGCATTTTATAGGTTACTTTCTAACACATTGTATAAATTTTCGATAGCTTGATAATTAATTGAAAGTTTAAAATTCAATAAAAAAAAATATAGCAAAAACGAAAATTTAGAACATCGTTCGTATTTTATGGAAAAAGTCATTTATTTTTCTCTTTTTTTAGTTTGATATTAAAATTTTTTAACTTCAAAATAATCATCAGTTACTATCTTGTTTTGATTAATATATAGAATAAAACAATTTATTTTAGAAAAAGTCTCGAGTCACATCCCTAAATCAGCTGACACAGTGGAGCCTCCCAAGTTGAGCACTCCCATAACTTGGACAGTTTTAGGGGAACAACACATGTCCATAATGGGAAAAATGTACCTCCATAAGTTGGACACTTTTTGGGGTAACTGCAAGTGTCCAACTTACGGAGGTTTCACTGTACTCATTTAGCAAAGAAAAAAAGATCGGAAACAGGAGTAAAAGGTATCTAGTTTAACGAAAAACTTGTACAATCACCTGGAGCTTCTTTAATGAACTTTTGTGCTTTCGTTTTATTAAAAAGAACTTTAGGAAAACTGCATCCAAGAACACTGAACGAACTTTAGAAAAGATCCAATAGACGTGGGGATAAATTTGTCGTGACGGTATTAAGAAAAAGTTTTCGTTAATAGAAAATTCGAGCAAGAACTATTGTCAAGAATTATGTCTATTAGATCGAAGCAAATTGTTAAGAAAAAAGGGCCATTACACATAAAAATTAACTACTAACATCGTTCCCATAAAGTACGAGCGACCTTAGTATTGTACTACACTGTAATTTGTCAACAACAACAACAAAACGATTTTATGTAACAAATATCTTGTAAAATGGTTAGGCTTTTTCTTTCTTAAACTGAAAATGCTTTAAAAAATAATTTTATTGAAGAATGACAGCGCTACAAATAATAATGATAATGATAATAATAATAAATAGAAAATACATAGATTTTTTTGCTATGAATAAATTTTTAGTGGGAAAATAAAAAAGACTTAAACGTCATATTAAATGTAAAATTAGGAAAAATTTACCATCACAAATACTTAATTTGTATGTATTACTGCATAGCAAATCAATACAATAAATAAAAAACGACATCATTAAATCATACTTTAAACAATTCCTGCATAAAGAGTGAAATCTATTGGAATATTTTTAAGCGTCTTTTTAAAGAACTCTAAACGCTATGCAAATGCCTCTTTAAATCAAAAACATTATCGTCTTGATATCGTCCATCTGATATCGCAAAAATGAACAACAAGTAATGCAGGTCTTTGGTGCTCCCGAATTTCTTTTGGGGATGATTTCATCAAGTAACCTACGCATTACGCAAATGAGCTGCATTAGTATCGTTGTATAGCGTTAAGGCAAATGGAACCGCGTTAAAATCGGTTGTTCGGGTAACGAATCATCAATTCATGAACGACAAAGCTCAAATAAAAAACTTTTGATACAGTGAAACCATTACAAATATTTTGGAGCATTATTAGACAATCTTATTACATTATGCAGCTGTAAATCGATCCGAAACCAATCAACGGCAGGCGATTGCTGTCTTAAAATAGGTAAATACTGTCCGTTTTAAAAACGAGCCGGTTGTGGAACTAGTTCCTGAACAATGGCTAAAATTACTTAGATAGAGGTCTTAACTACGCATAGCGAGGTTAAGACCTCTACTTCTATTGACCAAAACTCGATGTCTTTTGCATCACAGAAAGACTGCTTGGATTTACGTCGGAATAGTCGTCTTGTATTACGTCGAATTACGTCGTATTTCGACGTAAATTCAAGTTTGTTTTTGTAATTGGACAGAAAATATTTGTATCGATAGAACAATAAAGTAGAAAAGAAGGAGGAGGGTTGTCCATCACTACTTTGACCACCTTTGTTCACCTGACTTTTCATCCCAAATTGAAACGTTTGAATTGGGCACTGTTAAAAAAAATAACTGAAAGATTTGTAATTGCTACTGGTGATTCCTTGATTTGCTTTACAAATCAATTTTTGACATATAACACCAAACTCTTGATATTCCACTGAAAAGGAACATATATAAGGAGAATCAGATACCGTGGTCGTACGGGCCGGTTTTCATGCAATTCCACGTCGAATTTTTACAATTTAAATGTGTGGGTGATTTTAGAAGATGATGTTTGTATGTGATATTAACTGGACATGTATAACGATCAGGATAATTCCTACACTAGCTTCTTGTTCAGAAAAATCTTCACACCGTGATAGTCGAGTACATTCGACTGGTTTGAATTCCATGAAATGCTACTTCATTCAAATGCTAGGGGTCTAGTATGTTTCTAGCCTTCCTTGTCGTTACCGGAAAATGTCAATTACTTTAAGTGATATTTTAAATAATTATGGCAGTGCTATCTATCTAGATAACTGGCAAGACAACAAACAGCTTAATAAATTGCTAATCAGAGTTTTGGAGTTTAACAAATTGGTTTAAATTATGAAAACCAGTATGATACAGACATGTAATGTGATATCAAGTCAAAATTTTGAACAATCTGCTGTTTAAAAGTTTTTATTGGTCAATTCTCAATCATTTGAAGGTCTACATATCAGCTGCTTGTGTGCTTGTGTTATGGCAAGCATACACAAGGGGTATCTGACAAGGAGACCTTGGGCTTCCAGAGGACTCGCTTAAGAGGACTTCTTAAGCGGGTCTAACTCGTATTCACGCTACACCTGGAGAAAACCGCCCTAAACTCCAGAACGTTAGATCGACAGCAGCGCGGACCCTGGACCTCCGCATTTTAGCCATCTACCATGTTCAGTGCCTTATCCACTCGGCCATGGTGGTGCCCTAGGTTGGTGCCCTATCAGTTGCAACAGACTGGGAATATTTCCACATGAATATGGGGGGGGGGGGCGTACTGTACCTCAGAATAGCTCCCTCATTATCTTGCCTTCTTGGACACCTGTTCGACTCTGCGAAGAGAAACAACACTCATTTGCACAGGCGTGACTTTTGAGACAGTTACACGGGGTGACTAAGAAATATTTACGTCGGAGCAAAGCCGTAATAGTCCTTGCATAAATCTTCTGCCGCTGTTCGGTGCTAAGGGCAAAGTATTGTGTATTTAAAAAAAGAAGAAAAAACCACTTTGTTTTTATTTGTCTCGTGCGGTGGAAGGAGACGACATAGTTTTTTGGATAGCATCCAGGGAATACCAGAAAAATTTATGGATCCCAAATTGTAACAGCTAAGAGAAAAAGATTTATGAAGATCCTCAGCGACAGATATTTGCTAGACCTGAAGTTGATTCAGGCAGTGAATTTTCTGCTTTACGGAAGCGGCATATGTTCGTCTAGCTTATTTTTAAAGTGTGAGGATATGACATATTACTGAATGGATTGAACAGACTTCCAGAAAAATTTTCTGCAAAATTTATGTGTTTCTTGGCTGAGGTTTTGAGTTTTTTCCTCCCCCTAGAACACCGAGTTACATCTTATTTATTTGTTTGTGATGTCATATTCGACTTCTCAGTAAGAAAGAAAAATTGCATTCAACAAGATTAATATTTGCTCATATCAATGATGAAATGAACATTTGAATTAATTTGCTGTTTATAATTAACTTGTTTTTTTGCTGTTTATGTAAAGAAATGTATATAGCGCAGGTTATATTTTACATTTTAGTGTCTTTCAAAGACTATTTTTAATAATTCATAGCAAAGCGGGTCCTTGATTTTCGCCCATATGTATGCAGTTATTATTAAGCCGATAAATAGAAAATAAATAAAGTCATAAATGTAACAGCAAATAAAATTTTTACTATGTAAAAAAAGTAAACATATATAGAAAAATTACCAAGCCATTTTTCAAGAAGTGTGTTTACATCAAGTGTGTTTAGTGAGTTATTTTATAAGCGCAGACTTAAGTACCAGATCATCCACAGATATAAAAGAAAATATAATTATGCCTTAATAAAATAAAAAATAATCTTCAAAAACAGAACTGGAGTTGATAAAGCGTTATATGCAAAACTTAAGAGATACAGCTCAACATTTCAGTTATGTTGCACAAAAGAGCCTAATAGAACAGGGAGTACAGATTTTGGCCTCCCCCTTGTTCTAGCCAGGGATCACCTCATTCTGGTGACCATTGTGTGGTGCACTACTTTAACACATGACAGAACTAGCCCTGATATTTAAAATAGGGATGGAAACCTTATTAAATACAAGGCGGAGAAAAAGTATTTCAATATTTACTCATATTCATCAAATAAAGACAACGCATTAGAATACTTTACATTTACTATTCAAAGTCTATTTGAATTCTTTTGGTATTCTTGTAAAAGAGCCATAAATGGTTACATGCACTATTATTCATGCACCATTGTTACATGCTCTATTATGAAAACCCTAAATAACATATTAATTTAATAAAACAACTCTACTTAAGCATTACACTAAATTATCGTCTACAGAGGACGAATTTTATTTAGGAGAATTTAATTGCGTTCTCAGTAAGAGGTAATAATGCTTCAAACATTATTTTTACTATCAAATCTTTGATTGTCATATAATATAATATCGTGCAAATACATATAAGTATTTAATGTAAACATATTTAAAGAAATAAATATTACATCATGTGTACATAAAATAGTAAGAACTTAGATGAAATAATTTTTTAACCTTTGTTTATAAATCGTTAATCATTGTATTAAATAATATCGTCATATGTTAAAGCGAGCGTGCTGTGGAAAAAATTTGACTTTAGATTGGATATCTTCCGCATTAAGAAAGGTTCATTGTGAAACGAACTTGAGCATTTGTGAAACGAAACTTGTAGCGTTTCTTTCTCCAGTAAAGTCAACTTTGTTGCTGTATTGGTAATATATATATATTGCTTTATAAGCCTTCCAAACCTGGGAGGGAATTATGATACACCCTGTATAGAACATCACCATGTTTAAAAGTGAAGTGATTAGAACATGTTTAAAAGTGTAGTGATATAAAACATCAGTCATGTCTAATAGCCTTACAATGAAAGTGATTGGAAAATATTGATATCTGATATTCATTTTTTTTTTTTAATTTGCAACCCTCATACTTTCTCTGTTAAGCCAGTTTATAATATTACTTATCTTTTTAACAACCATGGGAGCATCATTTTAACATCTTTTTCAAATGTTTCTTTTGTTGAATCGTCTTATCGTGCAATTTTGAAATTTATATCAACAAATAAATTAGCGTAAGTCTGAAAATAAACATTAGTCTGTCTCTTAAAAGAAAGCAATTATTAACAGGATAAGAAAAAAAGATTGTTTTACTTTTTTCGTTCAAGAACAAATGAAAGATGTTTTACTTTTGAACTACTTTAACGTTATTTTATAATTAAAAGGAGAGCTCTTTAACATGCAAAAAGCCCATAAAAGAGCGAGTCAGGTGGAATTTTTTATTTTTTACTTAATCATTCAACAGATTGGGCAAGCATTAAAAGATGGGATTTAAGTTATTGATATGTACATAATGAAGGCACACACACGCACACATATACAGTAAACGATTCCCTTAGTTTTTGTTCGGAGTTAGTTTTATGCATAATTGAAACATTATTAAGCAACAAAACACCCACAAAGGAAATTTTTTTACCTCATTATAAAAGAGCCGTGAGCAAATTCGAAAGTTTTAAATCATTAAGATCAGAACCGAAAAAATACTGAACATGGATGTTATGCACACTTAACATGGGGTATGTTTTGGTTACCCCCTTTACCCTTGCTTCTTTTTTAGAGTTTGGTCACGCCAGGGTTAAAACTAATTATTATTTTCTTTTTGCATACTGAAATTCTTTTCGTGATGAACTTATTTTAAGGATTTATTAATTGTGATAATTTTGAGATTAACATTTAAGCAATAAATTAGTTTCCATAAAATAAAAAATAAGTTATTTAAAATAATGTAAGCTACTGTGCTACACATACATGCATTTCTTTTTTTTTTTTTTTTTTTTTTGAGATCAATGAATTTGATGAGCAGTTCATCTAATGTGATTCGTTTAAGGGGAAAATTACAGTTGATAGGATGACGATGCTAATATTCTAAATTTATTTAAATGAGAAAGCAGACAATTTTTACAATATCATTTTACGTTAAAAGGTTTAGAGTCATATATATTATTTCTGAAAGGTGTTTTTTTCTGGCGCGGCTAGATCTCATTAAATACTTGACCAAAAAAAAAAAAAATATATATATATATCCAGTTAAAGCTTATAATTTCTACTTTTGACGAAAAATATCCAAAAATTCGGAAAAAATCTTTTTGTTAATAAAAAAGAAATAAAAAACAAATCATATATATTATTTATCAATGGTGTTTTTTTCTGGCGCGGCTAGATCTCATTAAATACGTGACCAAAAAAATGTAACAGACTCCATGGTTCCAGGTTGCCATGGAGTCAGATGAAATGAATACACTTTCTTTAAAAATGAGTGGCAACGACAGAAAAAAATGTAAGAAAAATAGAACAGCTCGGAGTTGTATGCACATGTGGTACTCATTTTGTAATATAAAGATAAATTGCGTTCAGTGGAAGATGTGGACTTTTTAATTTGTGCTGAGATTCCAGATAAAGAAAAAGATCCACAACATTTTTAAGTTATTCAGGAATGCATGGTGCACGGGCCCTGTGGCACTATCAATCCTAACAGTCCATGTATGAAAGATCAAAAATTTAGTTAAAACCATCCTAAAGATTTTCAAGAGAAGATCCAATTTAAATCTTAAGGGCTACTCTATGTATAGACGACGCAATAACGGCGTTACAATAACAATTCGATATTCATTTTCACACGATAATATTTACAGTTGTAGTGTTAAATACGATATTGTGCGAAATTTTCGCACGGGTCAGCTAGTATTCTTTTATTTTAGTTTTATAAATATTTAAAAAGAACACAGCTGTGCGCTGTTAAGAAATTTGTTGCATGTATTCATATAAAATATTTATTGCCTCTAAACTAAACTCATCAAATTGCTCAATGATTCCCAGATGAGGCTACAACTGCAAGGGGTAAGCGAGTAAAGCGCATGTGCAACTCCGAGTGATTTGAAGCATCTGTTGCCACACATGCAAAGAAAATGAAATGCAAAACAACTAGATTAACATTAAAATTCGCCATAAAATAAATTAACATTAAAATTCGTATTTGTGCTCTGTATCCACCGGGCGATAGAAACTGTGTTCATTACTAGCCTGCTGCAATGGAATTAAAGTAATAAAATAAAATTCGTTGTACTTTTAAAGGGCGATTAAGTTAATTTTCTGTTTGCTTCATGATCTTTTTTTGAAAATCGTTTTCTTATTTAAATGCAATTTAGGATATCATTATAATCATCATATATCCTTTTAAATGCACTACGCTTGACGAATTGCTCACCAGACTTGCTAATCTCAACAAATGCATGCATGAAACTTAGTACTAGCAACTAGCTTCTATTATACTGTCTATTGTTTTTCAAGTCTAAGAACTCTAGGGGAAGGGGAGTATTCCTACCAAATCAGAATCTGAGAGTTTGTGATATTGCGACAAAGTGAAGAAAAACGCGTTCGCAAAGATTGCAAAAGACGATGTAAAAAGAATACCTCCTATCATGACGTTTGCGGAATCTTATTGGATTCTGGATTCCGCTTTTGTGGGAATGCCATTCTAGAAGTGATTTCAGTTTTTGTTTGATTGTTCAATTCAATAGCTGAAATGACAACAAGGGCGTATGATGACTGTGCGGGTCTGTGCACTGTGCTGCTGGCCACTATGAGAGGCGTTTGTTCTCGGTTTCAAATCCCGTTAGCCCATGGATGTAATGCCACATATGGGCAACCCCCGCCCCACGGGCCGGATGTGGCCCGCCAAGGGTTTTGATTGCCCGCGAAACATTTCAAATTTCCATAGACAATCCATATAAACCAATTCAAAATCCCATATAAATGCCCTTTATACGGCTCGCGAATTCGCTAACATCCTAAATTTTGGCCCGCAACTTTCCCACACCTGATGTATGTGTTTCCAAGCAGTGTAATGTAAGATTGCACTTTGAAATAAATATGATCTTGTATTTACGAACAACTGAGATTAAGGCCTGAAATAAGCCAAATATCTCAATAAACCCTCTCCCCAAATGGCAACAATACATTCTATGTTACTATGACGACTATTAGTATTTTGAAAATAGAATACAAAATGAGTTATTTAAGTGGACAAAGATCAAATGCATTGAGTGTAGTTTTCATTAATGTAAGAAAGAATTTTTTTTTTTTCCAGATGATTACTTTTTACTCTGCTCAATCTCAAGATGAATGTAGGATTAATAAATAATCTGCACAGATCGAAAAATACCTCTAGAAGACAAAACAGCATCTGATATTGGAATAATTCTTTTTTTTCTACGATTATGATTGATATCCTTGAATTATGGCTTGCACAGTTAAGTATACTATATACACTATTCGAGTAAAAGTCAAACTCCTACGCTAATTTCGAATATTAAAATTATTTATCATAAAATGTGAATTAGGTTATCTATGATTATAATTTTTCATATCTCTGTAGAATTGTGAGTTTTTCAAAAACTAATTAATTATTCGTATACGAAAATACGAAATGTTGCTTATACTCCAATACTTTTTTGAGAGGGTATATAAAGGAGAATAAGGAAAAAAAATTAATGCTCAACATGCAATTTGTAACATATTATAAACAAATATTTTATCTATACGTAATAAAGTGTTGATAATTAATAAAAACACGATGCCTCTAACACATTTGAAACTATTTTCAAAAGTTGTATATGTTTATTTGTATCTGTATTTTTTTTCATGCCAATTTATAATTATATAAATATTATTCTATGATTAAAACATGATGTTAATAAAAGTGATTGAACATTCCATCACAAAATGGCTCTAAATTAGCTGAAATAATTTTTCTATAGAGGAACGTTATAGCATGATTTGGTAACTAACCTCAAATCAGTGGAGAAAAATGATTGTGGAACTTTTCATCTTAGATCTGCAGATAATTTAGCACCATTTTAATTTGAAATGCTGAAGCTGATTAGAACAACAGAGAAATAATTTTAATTAGATTTAGGCTTATTGTATTGTTTTGTTTATATGGAATATGTTACACTACATGCAAAACACATTTTAAAATGCATTTTTTTTTTTTGTCCACTCAAATTATTTTATGAGATTTAAATTTGTTTGAAAAATAATTAAGAAAGTTATTGCTCTTGTTTTATATTTGCCTTATTAAGAGGAGTATTATGCGTGGCATATTGTTTATACTATATAAGTAACCTTTGTGCGTATGTGTGTGTGTGTGTGTGTGTGTGTTTAAAATACTATTCGGTTGGTAACTAAGTTTCCGACATTTTTTTTTAAATTTTAATATTCCTCATGTCATTAAATGTTTTTGGAATAATGTTTTAAAATATTAGAAAGCGGATGTTTTGCTTTACTAGAATCTATGCTTTTATTTTCTTTTGTGTTGAGTTAATTTATGCTAATTTTCATATTATTAAAATGGTATGTCAAGTTGAGAAACAATTAGAAATTTTCTCAACTTGACGAACCACCAACTTGACAAATCAAGATGCACCTCGTTTTGGCCGTCTCTAATTTTCGAATCAAAACTTGTGATTCCTACCAACAAGGTGCTGAAAATCTTGTTGAACGTTGGGAAGGATTTGTTAACAAAAAGGAAGAATAAAATTATAAAGAAAAAAAAAAAAAACGGCGGGAACTTAGTTTCTAGCTTAATACATTTTGCAGTGGTTAACGGGAACTGTTGACGATGATGTTCTGATGTTGCCTAAAAATTGCATGAGTCCTTCAGTTATTTAAGATATAATGGTGCTTTATAATGCTGATTTATACATAAAAAAAAATCAAAAACGTAAGTTCATTTTACACTTCACATTATATCCTGTTTTGAGTATTCCGCCAGATAATACATATGGATACCAGTGGTGACAAAGAGCTCCTATGTTCGAAGTAAATGATTTGTCCTCATCCTTTTCAAAAAGAGGAGATGATGTATAAGCGTTTAAAAATAAACCTCTCCTTCTATTCAAAGGTGTTTATTTTGCCAAGAGCTTCGACTATTCATGAACCGAGGAATTAAAAACATAATTTTCTCCTCTGACACGCTAATAATAGTTTACTGGGGGTGCTTAACCTATGAAATTGGCATGTGGAATAGTCGTTAATAGGTGTACTTATCTATTACTGTCTTTGTGTGGTGATGTAAGGTCTGTTCAGACGATAAATTCATCGCATTTAATTTTAATGCGTTTGACGTGAGCCAAAAACAATACAGCTTACTAGAGTCAACTGCTATTATATATTTGACCTGTGGGAGACAGATTAATAAAGAAATCTTAAAACAAAAATTTTATAGACAGAAGCTACTACATCAATAAAAAATCTGGAGTGAATCCACTCGACTTTCCGAATACTTACGATTAAGATCATTACCAAGTATTTAAATGAATTTTAATCGATGAAGAATTCAAATATATATATTAAGTTGAAGCTCAATAGAACGCACCGTTTAAACGCTATTGCAATTTCCAGAATTTCTCCCCATAGGCCATAATGTAAAAGAAATCTTCGTCGTAGCCCTGTAGAAAAACTATAAGTTCTATGCACATCAAAATCAATACCAGTCTTACGATGGTGGTGTATAACATATATACCCAGTTTGAGCTCAACCGAATTTACCGTTTAAACGCTAGCGCACTTTCAAGAATTTACCACCATAGGCCATAATGTAAAAGAAATAAATGTCGTAGCCCTGTAGAAAAGTTGTAAGTCCATACACCAAAATCCATACCGGTCTTGTGACGGGGGTTTATAACATAAATACCCAATTTGAGGTCAATCGAATGCCTCGTTTAGGAACTATCTCGTTCACTCACACACACGAGCACACACCTCAAAACGTGTAAATACACCAAAATCTCGAAGTCGAATTTTTTCATGATTACAATATTTTCCTTACATGGTAGATGTTCGGAAATTAAAAATGATGCTTCTTCATTTGGTGATCTATCAAAGATAGGAAAATAGCAAGATTATTAACTTTAACTAATTTGATCAAAAAGCTATAAAAGGTAAAAATTTTGGATTATCTTTTATCAAAAATTAATCATTTTTACATTTATCATTCCCATTAATTTTTGTTTCATAAGAAAAATTTTGATTAAGTTTTAGAAAATTCAAAATGTTTTCAGTTTTGCCTTCACATATTGATGACCTCAAACTGACAGAGAAATACGTCTTAAGAGATATAAGAAATAAGTCACTGTCTTTTTGAGTTCTAGCCTTTTCAGTTAAGAGTTGAAATACGGTAGTCATAACCAAAAGTATTGGTCTCTAAGTATGGAAGAAGAGAGTAAATTTGGACTAAATTTTAAAATTTATAAATAAACCACATTAAAAGGGGATAAACTGACATATATTGTAAGTAAGTATTTTAAGAATTAAAATGTTGCACATAAGCTTGTGCGTCATGAATTTATCCAATTAAACAGCTCAATATTTGCACTAATTGGATTAACAATTGCTATATGTTGTAATTGCAATACGTTAACAGATTAAAAAGAAAAAAAAGAAGAAAGTCGTTATAGGTAAACTCAAGGTGAAAAAAATTGTCAACTAACAAATGTAAAATAATAAAAAGTTGACAAGACAATCAGGGAAACTATCAAAGGATATTTTCTTGACAGATGTTGTCAGTCAAAATGTTTTCTTACATACAACCATTGAAGAAGTAACTGTATTCTTAGTTTACCTGACCTGTTTTCTTAGCGATTTATTTAAATAATAAACATTTTGTTGTTTTCTGTCTTTAACTATGATATACAATACTACCTTCCTCCCTCAAAAAAAAAAAATAAATAAATAAAAAATAAATAAAAAATAAAAAAATTTAAAAAAAAATCGAAAAACGTAAGATGTTCTTACAGACATGTAGATAAATTGGCGATATCGTTTTGCTTTGGTTACTGTTATCGATTATTGTGTAAGCAAATTGTCAGTTTTCATTAAAAAAAGCTACTTTTGTCCATATCTCTTGAACAGTCACAAAAGCATTCTCTGAAATAGTCATAAAAATATGCTCTTGAACAGTCACTAAACTAAAACAAACTATGCCTGAAACTTAGTATTAGAACGCTTCTTTGAAAAGTGTACTTGGCAATTTCACTTAGATATAAACTCTTGTATCATATGCAACGTCTGTAAAAGTGCAACTTCCATTTCCTGAAGCTTTCAGAAATCGAATAACAAAATTACTTGAGGTTATATCCATTTAATAAAATATTACAAAATACTGTATTTTTAGAATTTTTCCTTGTTTGTTTCATAAATTTTACCGTTTGCAAGAGTATATAGTAAAGCTTCTGATGATATATTCTTACTTCTTTCAAATCTCTCCCGTAATGTGGGATTTATTGAAATACTTTTTTTAAAGTATAGCCTTCGAGTTATTAAAAGAGCAGCTTTAACAGTACATCCTCTAGTTGTTCTTCTTTTTTGAAATTGGGTTTGTATGGTACTGGGCACCTCTGGAATAGCCTTTTGTGCCACATCAAGTTCCCATGTTACTCGCTGAGAATCGACAACAGAACATGAGAATTGGAACAACTCTTTATCAAAGAGTTTCGATTTTACATTTCCGTCGTTACCGCAATCCGGTGGGGGAATATTATGTAATTCGTTTTCCGTTCAAGAAAATTGGCATCGGAGTGATGATCTCTACTGGTATTTCATCCAATTGCTGCGATGAGCTAAATATAATTTGTTATGAGTCTCATGCAAGTTATGATACAGGAATCACATTCTTAGGTCTATTTTAATTAATTTCGCTTCCTGCAAATGGGGAAGACTAGATGATTTGAGGGTATATGGAGATAATGTTTTTTCTGAATGATGAATATTATAGACAATGTTTTTTCTGAATGATCCACTGGAAGCCCAGCGTTTCGACGAGTCTTCTCTTTCACAATTTTTTAGTTATGAGAGCCAGAGACGTCAGGGTGTGGGCATTGGGAGCCTGGGCACCCTCCAAAAATTTTGGACTTTTGTTAATGGATTGCCAATAAATCAAGCACTTTTGTGAGAAATTCAACCTTTCCCACCTTTTAAGAACACCCGAATTTTTTTTTCTCGCTACGTCCCTGATGACAGCGAACAGGTTAAACACGAGTTTAGTAGTGGGTTTAAGTGTGTTAAAAGGGGGGATACGATCATCTTCCCCACCCCCTCTTGAATTCGCTACTGTGGACAGTTTTTTTTTTTTCCTCGCGAGTTACTCGAACCTGACGTCATGAACACGTCATCTATGCGTATGTATGGTGTGTTGTGTCCCATATCTCCGAATAAATATTTTCCAAAAGTTTGCCATGAACCCGGAAGATTCCTGTCCTTGCTCAGCCAGGAAAGGTCGCCCCCACCCATCTCCCAGAAACGCACCTGAGAACCAAAAAGCACAAGCGTGTTGAGTCTCTCTCAGAATAAGAAAGACAAGGAACCTTCTGCACCCAGACGAGAAAGAAGAAGACGATGGGAGGAGGGACGCTTGATGAATCGAGAGGCTATTTTTAGAGGGACGCCACAAAATCTCTCTTCTGCTGCAGCATCACCTCCCCCCCAATCAGTGGCACGCGTTCTAAATGTCATTGGGCGCCCTGTCTCCTGTATGCTGGAGAGATTTGCTCAGAAACAAAAATGTGCGAAAACGTGCCATTGGAGGGGGGGGGGGGGACATCAACATTAGCTGAGGATTTCATTTGCTTGTTTTTGTAAAGGACAGAGATCAGAATGATAATTAGAGCTTTAAATTTATGGCTTGAAACGTTCAGCTAAATTTTCGAAATAATATTTTTCGATCCAATTTTGAAAGTTTAATATAGGGCTTTTAAAGAAAATTAGGTATTTTCATTTTAAAATAATTTCTGTATTTACAAACGTGCCATATACGCAGTGTCCAAAAAATGGTTCTTGTCAAGTCAAGTTTCTTATTTACGCTTGCAGAATAACCAAATATTTGGAGAAAAGGAGGGGAATGGGGCTTGCATTCTTACGCAGTCTTTGCAAGGGAGAATAGAAATAATGTTTGAGATAGTTCTTGGCCTGCAGAAATCTATAATTTTCCATAAAAACTTAAATTTTGGTCACTTATTTCGTTTTTTTGCATTTTGTTTTTCTTTTATGTTTAGAAAAACTTTTCCTCAGTTTTTAAACCTACTCTTCGATCGATTTGAACAACATTCTCTCTTTCTGCTTTTGAACAACATTCTCTCTTCACTAATAAGTAACATTTAACTGCAGTAACATTAAATGTTAAAACAAGAAAAAAAATCGAGCCAAATGCATCGATTACTAAGCATTTTCCATCAATAGTCTTTTTTCTTTTGCCAGAATTTTCAATGCACCTGTATGCGTTGATGTACCGCCGTCAAACTTGGAGAAATTTTGGGAGTAACCCCAACCTCAAAAATATCTGTATTTCTATTGATGATGGCATTTTACTGTACTGTAAAATAACGTGAAATGAAGCACGAGCTGTTATGAACGTCTACTTACTGATTCTATTGTGCTTGAAATGTCTCTGAACAGTCATAGACCTTAGTATACTGGAATTCTTTCGAGTGCTCCTGCAAAAGAACTATAAATGCTGCATACGCTATTTTTCGATTGAAAGCATTATTTTACATGCCCTAACAACATGTATTAATTTTGATTTGTTTGAAATAGATATATGTGAAATGCATCTCTAAATGCCCTTAGAAAGCAATGTATCAGAGTTATTTTGGGTGCTCCCGTAAGAAAACTTTAAATGTTACATATACCTTTTATCCTAATGCATATGTAATACAGTACACAGAAATAGCATAAATTTCATAGTAAATATTTATGGAATTAGAGCACGGTCGAAAAGACAAACCGAAATCATTTTAACTTATTTCGAAAGTATTAGAAAGCATGAGCTCTCATATGATATTTTGTAGGAGGGGGGTTGGGGGTAACTCAAGTGTCCAGTGCCCCAGAAAGATATCTGTTAGTGTTGAATCACTTTTATGTTATACCAGTACATAAATCATAACGTCAATACGGGAGCTAGGGAGGGGCCATGGCCCCTCCCTGCCCATACGTATAGGTGCCCATGTTAGAATGGGTTTTTGGCAATTTCTTCTTTGTTATATTTGTGAGTCACAAGGTAAATCTCTAAAGGATGAATATTAGAAGGATGAATATTATTAGGCTCATTGCCTTTGTCGTGTGTTGCCTTTAAATTAAACAACGGGCGACAGATACCTTTACCATTGTTTCTCTCACCATAATATGACTCTCAAGTTAGTGTTTTGGAGTTTACCTTATTTTGATCCTCAGGTCTGAAGTTGGTAAAATAATGTGAGAACTATGTAAAGCGGAAGCAAAAATTCATATAAAAAATGTTTTATAATAGATATAATAAAACCCTTGAATAAGAACGTTGCATCTCGACGACAACAAACAGCTTCACCGACACCATCTGCAAAATAATATAAAATAAATTATTAATAAAACAAAAAATACTATTAAAAAATGATTAGTCGGTGTGATCGCCTCAGGGTTTTGCATTAGGTTGGGAGAAAAAAAATATATTGAGCTTTAATATTTCAATTTCTATTAAGTTTTTATGAATACGATTATACTAATATGTTGACGTCGTGGCTACAGTCACACATTTTTATAATAACAAAATATAATTGTTGTTAAAAGTTATAAAATATTTAACATGCCTGAGTGATTCTTTTAAATTTCAACATAATTTTTGGCTATTATTTGATAGTGTTATTTTCATACGCAAGGCTGTTCCACTTCAAAATCATGCACCTTTTGAACAGTTAAAAAAAAATTAATTGCGCTAGAGAAAAAATTGGAATGTCTATTTAAAAGTTTTACAGTGAACTGACACAAACAATGAACCCACATGAGTTATGAAGCACTCGAAAAAAAAGGCTGAACATACGGAATTTCGCGATATTTCCAAAAACGGTAACTCCTAGGCCCATGTTTGAAGGCAAATTTTGTGCTTATGAATTTTTCTGAAAGTTGCATGAGACATACAGCTTTATTATTAGTGTCAGTCCATAGTGCATTGGGTAAAGAAGCATCACGAATTTTTTCAAGTGCTAAACATCAATGGTTTGTTTTTAACCCTTTAACACGCAGTGTTCCCTCTCTGGGAACACCAAACTCTGACGTTTTGACTGTTGCCATTCACGAAGAATAGATTTGATTTCTGTAAAAATAGTGGCGGGTGACATAGCTCCACAAGAATCCTTTACTTTTTAAGCATGTCATAGCCCCGTAAAAAATGGTCACGATTATTTTTAACACCACTGACATCTGCTGAAAAATGGAAGAATTCGAGAACGTGCTGGATAGATTGCCCAATGCTGAAAAAAGGGCAGCCGTTGCCATCGCTCGACATAACTACCAGCAAGATGGCGGACGATCGAAACGTTCATCGCGGGCCACAGATCTAGAGACTCTTTTTTGACGACAGCTGGCTGTGCCGCACAGCCAGCTTCGTCAGAAAAGGGTCTTTAGATCTTGGCACGCGATGAACGTTTCGATCGTCCGCCATCTTGCTGGTAATTAAGTGGAGCGATGGCAACGGCTGCCCTTTTTTCAGCATTGGGAACGGGTTGCGCCTTAAAGGGTTAAAGCTCTTCAAAAGTTCTGTGACGAAGATCGCTCTTCAGGTAGTATACCCTTAATATGGAAGTTGAAGATTTTTAGAAAATAGAATTTTAGATTCTCAGAATTTTTAGAAAATCAGTTTAGGTACAGTTTCCGTAATTTACTGTAAGCTAACTGATAAGTTTTAATCCAGTTTCTCACTTGGAATTCAACCCTCGACCCCCTGCCATCATTCTAAAAGACTAATTTTTACTGAAACAATCACTACGCTAAAATACAAATCAAGAAATCATACAGCGACCTTAAGTCATCTAACTCGATAATAAATTTGTAAGCTATTTTCTCCAAAATAACGTCCCTTTGTTTTCTAAAATAACGATCATTTGCAACCGTCGTACTTAAATGCGCTATCACTAAAAAACTTAGCGATTCTCGGAAGCTCAGTAGAATAAATCACAATCATGAAAATGGACTTAAATTAAATTAACAGCAATGGACGTAAAACACCGATACCAGAAAGTCGGCGTGTGAAATGACAAGGCTTTGGAAGGAGCCGGCGCGTGAAAATAGAAATTTGATTTGGCGCGTGCCAGAAATTTATGTGACAATGCCAGCAAAAAAAGGAAAAGAAGAAAAACTGAAGAATTTTCTTACGTGAATCTCCGTTTCAACCACATTCTTTCAGTTGCAAATTTTCGGATTGCCGTCATTTTTTTCAAATTTATATTTTCGGTGCCCCATTGTTTAGTTATTTCTATGTATTTCATTCAAACGCGTTTCGGAAAAAAGAATTGTTCAAGAGATTATTTTTCTTCTTTTTACCATCTTTTCCGAGTGGATTACTGTTGCAATATTCAGTCATGAATACGCTTTTTTATGTGTGTAGTGGAAAATAACTTTTCTTATGTTGTTTCAATTCATGTCCATTGCGGCAGGTTAATATCATGCTATGTGCCTCATTCAACAAAACAAAAGGTAATATGGAAACATTAAAGTAATAAAAAAATCCCATAACTCTACTCGCTTATGTCGTTATGAATGCCAGTAAGCAAACATCATTTTCGCAAGCTTTAGAACATGAAAATGCTGATTAATATATATATATATTATATTATATTATATTATATATATATATACATATATATATATGGTATTTTTTTAGTCTATGTTTTCAGACATTAGTTAGCAAAATTTATGCTCATTAAAAAGGTTATTAATTGAATTTGGAAACATAATATTAGCTTTAATTTTACTTAGTGATTCCATATCCTTTTCTTGTGTCTCCAAAAAACTCTCAAGAAATTAAAAGATTACTGAAAATTTGAGAAATTCTGTTGTCTCTTTCAATTTTGAACAGATCTACGCAATTTCAGATTATCAGAGTATTTTGAATTTTTAAGAATTAGTAAGTATTGAGTAAGTATTTTTAAAAATATTTTTAGTATGGTGAGCTAACATGGACATCAGTTAATATTATGTTTTCAAATGGTCCTTAACCTTTTAATGAGTATAAGTGATGCCTAATAATGTCTGAAAACATAGGAAAAATCATTTAGAAAAACTATTTTTTAATGAAAAAAAAAACTGTTTTCTGATTTTACCTGATCTTACCCTGCGACAATGAGATTTCGGAATACAATGCTTATCTAGAGCTTAAGTCTAATAGCCTTGGCCACAATATTATTACGAAATTCACAGCGGGTGTAATTAAAATAGTCTAAAAAACTCGAAAAGCGAGTATAACACTTTAATTGACGAATCGAAGCACTAATATCTCACAAAAAATACAGAATGCATCGGCAAATCATTATCACAGCAATTACACTATTCAAATGTCAATCGTATAACTCTGCTCTCTAAATCCGCAGTCTGTCACACTGAACTCCCAGCGAGAGAGAGACTCTGCTATTTACAGATTTCCAAGCAGGTTGTGACGTCATATTTCTCGATTCTTCTTGCAACGTCTTTTCTTATTGAGATACAGCCAAAATTTCACTATTTTCATGAACTTTCTTTTGATCGCCGAATTCGTCACCAAGTCGCCAAGGTCAAAGGGTCACATACTCATTACACTAGCAGGAATGCCTGTAGAACTCCTTTTCCAGCAAAACACATTAATGCGGGAAAACAACAGAACAATTTGTAACAATATTTTTGAATTTGAATACGCTATGACTGGAAATAAATAAAATTTGATAAAGTGTACTCACTTTTTTATGTGACTTTTTTATGTATGTTTTCAATTTTAAATCTGTTAAACATTTTACTCCATTTTCTACCAATTTTAGTTAAACCTTTCTGGAAAAAAAGTTCTTAATAAAGTTTAATATTTTTACATTTAAAATTAAAATAATTACATTTTTTGTGAACGGGATGAATGCAGTGCATAAAATAACACAAAATAAATAAATAAATTTTTAACATTATAATTATCAGAAAACAGCCCATGAATTAAAAAATGCCCGCTTTTATACTCATTTTAACCTTACCATACCTTATCCTGAATAACTATCATACAGTATCTGATTTTACTCCCTGAAACTTCTCTCGGCAACATTTAAAAAGCAAATGTTAGTTCGTCTCATTAAAAATAAAATTGTATTATGTGATATTAGGGATGAATTTTTTCCTTCCAACCAAATAAGGTGACATTTTCCTGGATTGATGCCACAATTTTCACACTATAAATATTTGGTAACTTCGCCATATAAAATAAATTGCTATGCTAGATAATTCTATAAAAATCCTTGACTAGTAAATATATTTTTTAGGCGTTAAAGGGGGTGGTGTGTATGTGGGGAGGGGGTGTTAAGAAATAAGTAAATCAACACCAGGGAATAGAACTTTTGAAAATTTGGGGACCTTAGTGCCATTAGAACATTTATTAAATATGTGGTCATTTAAATGTAGTAATTACATTTCTATTGTCGTGTGTTGATAGTCATTAAAAGCTAGATATAAATAAAAAACAGTGACTTGCCTGCCTGGTACATATAGTCCCTAAAAATGTAGCCGTAATGAATAACATGATAATTTTCAATGGATAATGCTTTTTGTTTTATGTATCCCTGAGAGATAAAGCTCTTTCGCTTCCCATAACATAATGTTAATAAATGTTAACAGATATACTGTTCTAGGCTACAATCTCATTATTCTATGTTGACTCCTGTTCTTTTCCGTTTTATACATATTCATTGTTTCCATGCGTGCTTAACTTCCATGAAAATAAATAAATAAAAATAAATTAGACATCAGAGTTTTATATTAAATACTTCTGTAACAGATTTTTTTTTCTTTTTTTCGATTAAGAAGGAATGTATGTATCTCTTATCCCGTCTCCAATTTTTATGAGAGTTATGGTGTTATTAACTTGAAAACACAAAAAACTTTTTCTTTTTTTATGTCCCTAAAAAAAAGAAAGAAACGTGTTTCTCAAAAAAAAAAAAAAAAAAAAAAAAACGTGAAAATAAGCACACTTGGCCAAAAAAAGCAGGCTCTGCAAATGTTTCCAAAGGGTCTATTTTTTATGTACTAATAGATATGACTGTGAAGTATTTTTACAACTGACAGTAACGTTATGAAGAAAATAAAGATCTTCTCTAGAAATATGAAATACCAGCGTGAAACAGATGAAAAAATTACCTTTACATTCTTTATCAATGTGTTTTTATTTACATTGGTATTTACTATCTTTTGGAATAATAGTTCAAATAAAATTTCTAAACGTTTATCTTTATTTAATTTGCTAGGCTAATATTCAACCCAAATTTTTAATATCACGCGAAAGCGGCATTTTTGTTATTCTGAAACTGTACTTAGTTCATCTAATTTTACTTTATTCTTTTATTCTTTTCTTTAACGTTTCTTTATTTCCTTTAACTTTTATTATCTAATTTTTCTTTAATTTTGCAAAATAATTTAATATTGTTAAAATATCATCTTTTTAAAAAATACATTCATTTTTTTTTTCCCAAATAAGAATACCATTGAAAAACAAATGAGTAGGTGTTTCCACTTAAAAGTGTCAGTTAATGGAGCAAGATGTCTCAGTTAGTGGTGCCAAAATTTTTTAAGTGTCAGTTACTAGCTCAGCCACAGTGACAACGTAAAAAAAAAAAAAAAAAAATTAAAGATAGAAAATTTCAACACTGTTGAACAAGTTATATCCTACATGAATTATGAAAATGCCCTTAACTTCTGAAAACAAAAAAGTTTGTTTCAATATAGTTTATAGTATATTGTAAATAGCAATTACTTTTTCATTTTCATATTGCTCTTAAAGTGTCCATTTTTGGTGCACCTGCCCTATGTTTGTCGTTATTAAAAGTGCACACAAACCATCATTACTATATTTTCCCTACATGTATTCATTTAATTGTTTCGGCATATCCTACAACATTTTTAATCAGTATAAAGAATGAAGATTTATAATATTTTTAAAAAGTATCACTTATGACAACTTTCGTATCGTCTTAATAAATGAAGTTGTATTTTGAGGGTACAGGCGACATAGAGCATCTCGAAAAGCGTTCCGGTTTTTCGATTTTGTACGTTAAGTATGATGATTTTTTTAAATTTCAATTACTTTCTCGTTCAATAAATAAATAAATAAATAAACGTATTGGGATTAGAAAAAATTCCTGTTTTCGGAGTTTTAAACAAATTTACATTTTAACCATCCTTGAATCCATTTTTCTTCACAACTTTCGGTTTGACTTCTGTACTTATGTGTCTGAGAAATGACTCAAAAAAGATTAGCCGTAGAATATTAAAATTTTGTGTTTAGGAGGACATTTAATGAACATTGTACTATTTAACTGTGCCCTTTCTTTTTTAATTGCAATTGAGTGGGTGGTTTACTGAGTCACCCGAAAGACTTTCAATAAGTATATTAATTCAATAAGCCATTGTTTAAACTGAATTTCAAAGTCGTTAATCTATTTTAAAGGAAATTTTACACTATTCTAATAGTTCAAGTAAGATTGTTTAACCAATAATTGCATAATTTTTATGTTAATAAAAACTAATATTTTAGCAATTTCGCATAAAAAAATTAAAGTTTGTATCTCAATTTCAAATGAAATAAGTTAAAACGAGGTTCATAAAATTGTATATAATTTAATGGACCTAGAGACAGAGAGAAACAAACTGACATTCAGAGAAAGAAAATCTTGCATATCTTTGTTTACTGGAGTACCTTTTTTTACTCATCTTAAAAATAAAAACAAAAATAAAATAAAAAAATGATTGCATTATTGACGTTATATAACAAACAATAACTTCTAAAATTCCACAGAAATTACAAGACTACTAGGCCACTAAAAAGTTACTCTAATTCATTAGAGTAACTTTAGAGCTGGAGGAATTTAGAGGAATAATTACACCCTGCTTATATCTATGATGGACCACCAGCCAAGATTACTGTTTACAATATACGTATCCTGTACCACCAAAGTGTTTACCAGCAGTAACTTTATTTTCACCTCAGCTGTGTTTAATTACAGAGAGGATACAGCTTCCCGTTTTCAGGACAACCGATTACATAGAAGATAACACAATGTTTCAGCCAGTAAATTTTAGATGAAATATATGTTTGATGACAAAGTACAGAGACACTCGCATCATATAAATAAAGAAAATAAAAGTCGATGTGATGTTTTTTCATTCGGATACAACCATAAAAAGAAAAAAAATTAGACCTTTAGGAACTCACATTATTACCTAGGCATGTTATATATATATATATATATATATATAACTATTAACATCAAATATCACCGTCATTAATATTTCGGAATAATAACTGTAATGACAAAACAATAACCCCTATAACAGTAACCACTATAAAAAGCCTATCAAACAATACTGAACCCAGCTAACAGAACTCGAATAATCGATGTGATCGAGAATAAAACTGCAAGCAAAACGCCTTATTGAAATAATTAATTGCTTAAATAATTCTTCTTTCCTTCTTTTGCGGACTCCGGTAGCCCATACAAAATAAAAAGCAGAAAAATAAACCAATGGAGAATTAAAAAGAACGAAAGAAAGAAAAAAGAAAAAGTTTGAATGTGGAAAGAAAAGAAACGCGGCCGCAATAGCGGACGTGGTGGGACAGACAGAAGTGGTAGCGGGAAAACTAAAGAAGCCCTGCTCTCACCAAGGCGTTCTCGGTAAACAACGATCCGTTTAAACAAAACACGCAATTATACCGAGCGCCTTCGGATCAACAATTAATGAATGGGGAGGAGGCGAGTAGCCAGGGTTGGCTGGCTATCAGCTGAGTTGGCGAGAATTTGCGAGTTTATTATCTGGATGGCTTGCCTTTTCCTAAAAGCTAGATCCAGTCTGAACGATAGTGGTTAGAAATGCCTTTTCTATCTCCGTTCTTTGAAAAATGAATATATGTACATGCAAAACATTATGGGCTGCCATCATGAAAGATGTGCCAATTTTCCAATTCGTCCTCTTCATGTTCCAAACATAGCTCTCTCATTAAAACAATAAACTATAATATAAAGAGTCTAAGAGCGTCTAAAACAGGTACAGATGAAACTGCAGCTTGAAAGAACTAAAAATTTTCTTAGTTTTACCCCAATTAGAACAAGCTTCGGTGCCAATCTCAAGACTGTTTATGCAGCCTTTTGATGAAATGTCAAAATGACCTTGATGACTTTCGACAGAGTCCTTTTTCTAGCTTTGCATTCTTCCTATTTGTAGTACACTCACTTCCAAAAGTTAACCACGGAGAGAAAAATGCTTATTTCCGTAAACCAATTTGAATTAAGGAAATTGAAATTTAGTACAAAGGTAGAAGTTGGTATGCAAATATATTGGATAACAGCCAATCATTGTTTCGTGTCGAGAAATATCCAAAACAGGGAGTTGTATAAGAAGCCGACACTGAGTAGCTGGAAGAGTAACTGGAGTTGCATGTAATTGCCGATAAAAGTTGTTTAGAACATTAGTGTGTTTCGTTTTCAGGCCAGACATGTTTCTATGGCTTCTAGAAGACGAATGGAAGATTAGGAACGGATTCAACGGTCGGACACATTGAAATAGGACCGTCTGTAACCGATATGTCACTCTTTTCTTTGGCATTCATCCTTCCATCATTTTATGATTGCTGAAACAATTCCAAATCATCAACAATTGCTCGAAGATCTGTATCCAGACGTCCAAGGATTACGACCCCAGCCGAATATCGATATATATTGCTGTCGTAGCCAAGCGGAATCGAAGATCGACCTCTACACGTGTGACATGTATGGTTGCAGCGGCCATTGGTAAGACAATATCTGCCACTACTGTTCGTCAAAGGCTACATATGAATGGTCTGTAAGTCCGGGTACCATGAGTTTGTGTTTCTTTATCCGTCCAATCCAGAGGGGCACGATTAAAATGGTGTCGCCTGCATGTGCAATGACTGACTGCACAGTTTACTGATTGATGAGTAGGATGGTCATCCCCAAGCTGGATGATTTGGCGCGTAGCATGACCAGACGTTTTATTGAATGTTATGACTCATGACACACATATAGCCTTTTAATCGTCATGCAAACGGTATTCTGTTAATTTTTATGAACTAGAAATGTCTTTTCCAATTGTTCCAGGCAGTATTGAAATAGCGCTGTAGTATGGTGCACGTACCTTTATTTTATGTTTTTTTTTTATTAAACAGACTTTATGCTTACCTCACGTTTCTTATGCTTTTGTTTGCAGAAATTACTTATAAATAGTTAAGAATGTGTTAAATTACTTATAAATAATAACATATTTAAGACAGTACAAAAGAAAATGAATAAACAATACTTTCCAAAATTCAGTTTGTATTTCATCCATAACTTCAAAGTAGTAAAAATTACTTTATATTAAAAATAACTGTTACTCTGTTTACAATTCTTCTTCTACACAGATAATTCTTTTAAAATAAATGAAAATAGAACAAAGTGGAAACAATTATTTGGATCTATAAAATACTCACTTCAAAAATGTAATTGGTTCAAATTTAAATTTCAAACTTGAATAAGATAAAAAAAATATATATAAATTGCACGTTTTCATAGCCTGACACTAGCTTACTGACATTACAAGAAGTATCTCTTAAAAGTTCATCTACCTCTTGAACTAAGGCCGCTTACTCTGCTTACCAACAAAGTATTCACTAGCTTTCGTTTGAGGTTTCATAATAGTTACCGCTGTCGTCTTTCTATTTACTAATACTCTTGGCGAGAAATGAACAGCAAGCTTGGCGGCAAAAACTTTCAGCCGGGCAAACCCAAACGATTTCGGCTCTTTTACCTTGTTTCTGTGCTCGTAAAAATGACAGGGTACGAGTAGCAGTAATTAATACCGTTCAAAAAACGCAAATCAATTGTTGAGGAGGAAATTTTCTGTTCCGAACTTTCGTTTCCCGCGCAAGCAGAAATTAGCGCTTGCAATTTTTGATCGTCAGATAAAACGCGGCTCGGAATTAAGGGACGAGTCTTTTATAACCGGAGATGTACTACGCTAGAAGTTCCGTAAGACATTACCTTGGAATTGTCAGCAAGGAAAAATTGTTTCACGCTATGGCGTCATCAGACTGTATATTTGAGTTGCTGAAGCGAGATTAAAAATGATAGGAATCAGAAAAGCTTTTAGAAGAAAATAAATGGGAGTCCTTCGTTTAGCGTCTGGACATCTCAGTTCTATGAATAGGCCTTTTATTGAATTTTTTGTTCGACTCGCACAATAAGAAATGATCATAAATGGTTATTATAACACCTCTATTCCGTTGAGTTTCGGTTCTTATTGTCTAGTTAATTTATAGTTAATAATCTCAGAGATATGGAGGCGCATTATTTAAGCTGTATTGATTATTTATTTAGCTTCGTTCAGTAGATAGATATGTTATTATGTTTTGAAAAGAATTTTCTTAGTGAATTAATAAGCTGTTTTTTAAAGCTATAAATCATGTAATAAATGCACTTAATGCTTCTTTTGTGTTCTAAATATTTTTTTTAATTAAGCACTTTTTTATTGTTATTTCAATAACAAATTGCTTAACTGATAGACAACACATTAAGTTAATTGAAATCAGGGCTAAAATCTTATGACTCATGTCCAAAAGAATTTCTTGAGAATTAAAATAAAATTTTCAAACACCTGAATTTCGAAACAATAATAAGTCTTTCCAAAATTATGGCAAAATATGTTTGAAGAGAGTGTTTTAAAGTAAAAGGACCGCACTTTCAAAACGTAAAGAAGTTGCTTTTATTATATTGTATTTATTTACAAATCTTAACAAAAGGATCTTTTTAATGCATATTAATTGTTTTGAATAATTTACAACTTCATTGCCATATCTCAAATTTGACCATTCTACATTAACATGTTTAACAAATAGTTTTTTGTATACACGAAAGTGTCTGAAAATATTTATTACATCAATCTATTTAAATTAAATCATTAAAGCTATTATTTCTATAGATTAAAATTTGACAGCTTGAAAATCCTCTGAAAAAAACGTACGCAAATGCAAATGATATCCAATGAAGATGTTCTGTTATGAGAAGTCCATTTTAGAGGATAGTGGTTAGTTAATGTTATTCTTTGACGAAGAAAGCATATTTAGCTCGTGACCCTTAATCAGATTTAAAAAAAAAATGGATAAAATACGCCATAACTCTGAAAGTGCTCAGATTATTTATTTATTTATTTATTTACAGCCTGCACATTTGCAAACAATCAACTTTTGGGAATTAGGAAACTTGCAGAGATCGTAGTTAAACATACCATCGCTCAGCAAAATCTGGTTGTTCATAACATAATGCAACGATCGGCAAAACAATCTACATTTGTCCTTTTTAGACCAAAACTAGCGGTTTATTTAAAAATAGGAAAAACGATTTTTTTCTTGTAGTTTTATTGGAAAGCTACTTAGTTCAAGGTATGTAATGTAAGGGCGATTTTCCCAACACCTCACTGGATTTTTTCTCTGTATAGCAAGTGTTCTTTTAAAAGCGCCTTTTCCTTTACCTCCTACTAGATATTTCTCCCTGCATTGTATATTATGCATAGAATTGTAGAAAAGCAACCGAATACAAAATATATTACACCAAACTTTATGTTGCCTTCTCTCTCCCACCCACCCCCCCAATTATGTGTGTGATCTAGCCTCTTTTCTCGCCCTCAACTGATACTGATTTAAAATACTCGCACAAACAATAAGTACACAAACTCTCTATTCCAAGTCTCTGACAAATAAGAGCAGATGAAAAGCTTCGGTTATGTTTGTGTGCATGCGGGTATTGAGGGTGGAATAGCTTACTCCATGTTGAAAAACTCTAACACGTTTTTCACTTAAAAAAGAACGATACATTTTAAAAACGTTATGACTTGATAAGTAAAGGCTTGAAAAATTGGCAAGGCTGATTTTTTTCTTTCTATAAAGGCAGGACGCAAAGGAACTAAATAAAGACGCGCAACGGAAACACTTTAATTCGTTATTGATTTTAATGTTATGCATCTATAAACTATATATCTATATTATTATTTTCTAATAATATAACTGAAAGATGAGATTATACCTTAATTAAATAGGAAATCGTACCATATAGGGATGGACGCGATACTAATTTTTTTGCGAGACGAGACAGAGATTTACAGCTTTTTGCGAGACGAGACACATTTTTAACATTACGATATAGGGATTTTGCGAGACGAGACATAGCTTTTCGGCTGACTTGCGAGACGCGAGACGTCTATTTTTCGTCTCGCGTCCATCCCTACATATAATCCCCTTTATAGCTTAATTAAGTAAGTAATAGCAAATGAAATCAATTATCATCGGAAGGGTTTACACAATTCTCACAGGTTTATAAGACTTGTTAACGTTTTACCCATTAATAGATTTTCTTCTAGATTTTAGTTATTTCGTAAATTTAGTTATGAATTACATAAAAAATGCTTAAGCGAATAAATATAAATGTATCATCGAAGACCAAGCACTCAATAGTTACTTTGTATTACAGTGTTTTTAGGTGAAATTGCTAACATTGCTCATTCTGTTCTGTTTACAAAACAAAATAATTTATGAGTTATGTATCGCAATAGTTATCTCGCACCTGTTTGATAGATAATTTTATTGGTGCTCATGAATGAAAGCTTATTCAATTTTACCGTTACTTACTCGGTCCCGTGATTAAGTGTTTACCAAAAAATTCAGTGGGCACTCTTTTCTTAGCAATAATCCTTACTTCAAGGTCATACTTATTAATGTCAGAAAAGATTGAAGTAATTGTTTTGATTAAATTGTAAACGTTTGAAGACAAGCCTGTTTCAACACTTCATTATCAGAGTTGACCTTGGTTAATTTAATAATCCATACTTTGAATCTTTCAGCGTTGACCATAAAATAATCAAACTTCAAAAAAGAAAATACGTCATAAAAATAAATAAGTAATAATACTGCATGTTGCAAGATAAATTAAATAGATGCTGTTTTAACGCTTCCTAACCGAAATCAAAAGCAATTCATTTTTCATACAGAAAAGCTGAAAAAAAGTTATAATAGTTTGTTATGTCTGTCGCTTTGTCTGTGTCCGACTTTCGTAATTTTTCTTTGAATGTCACGAAACTTATTTCTATACGATATTACGTTTTCTGCTAAAAATGAGGTTATTAACGTTTATAATTCTTTTACAACAGCAGGAAAATGAATTCCATTATACTACGCATAAGCGTAAAGTTTTCAAAATTATTCGGGGGGCCGGTCCCCACAACCACATACATTCACGTCAGTGGCGTACCCAAAGGGGGGTGTTAGGGGGATCATACCCCCCACCCCATGAGGAATTTTTTGCCCACAAAATGTATATTCTTCACTCCCTTATCATACACCCGTATACATATATGTGAGTTGCAGAAGTCGTACCCCCCCCATGAAAAATTTCTGGCTACGCCACTGATTCACGTACATATAACTTACTCATAGCTGCCAACTACTACGGAATATAATTAACAACTTTTTCTACATGATTTTTCGGTTAAAATACTCGTATAGCAAAATTTTTGAGCTGCACGCGCGAGCTGGTTACTATTTTGAAAAAAATAATTAAAAAATATACTGTTTACAAAAACTGGTTAGTGGTTAATTATATAGTTGGCAGCTAGTAGGCTTATAGTAGTTGGCAGCTATGATTTATAGTAGTTGGCAGCTATGACTTATAGTAGTTGGCAGCTATGACTTACTATATATAAGTGTAAATTATTGAAGTCGCTCGAGCTCTATGGGTCCATAGAATTCTACACCTATGTAAGGTAAGTATTCATGTTAGTATCTTCCTACCATGTTATAAGTTAAAAATAGAAGCAAAGCAAAAAATCCAAAGGAGGAAAAAAAACAAACATTTTCGATGAGATAGTGCATTTTAGACACATCTGAAGTTTTCTTCATTTCATACTTTACATTGCATAATCAGATTGATTTTAATTTACAGAGTTTGGAGACAGAGGAGGGCAGCTTATAGTAACGTTGTGTGTTACGTAGCGTCAAAATGGATACTAAATCATGATTGAAATCAAAAGAAATTTTTAAAAGTGCAAGTAAAGGTTTTTTTAAACGTGTTTAAATGTGTAAAATACTTTTTTTTATGTTAGTATAAATGAGTTTTCTGTATTTAGTGGTAAATTATTGGGTGGGCTCAGCCCCTATTCACAATTTATTGGGAGGGCTCGAGCCCCACGGGCCCATATAACTCTACGCCTATGATACTACGGTTTATGGGCAGAATCGCTTGATTGACGTTTTATTGAAGTCGAATATTTCCAGTTGAACAAAGTTAAAATGTACTGATTAGATTCGTAGAAGTGTGCTCTCCACTGAAAATTACGGTTGCGACATTTATAGTCTTTTTGCCGATATACAATTATATATTTTCTTTAATTTTATTACGGTATGCTTTGAGAGGAAATACCGTTAAACCGAACGGCTTGAAATTTATTTATATAAAATAGATATAGAGAAAATTCGGTACTGCTCTATCTCAGTAGGGTATCAAAATTCAAGACTGACGCATTTCTGTCGCAGGAAATAAATGATAATCTTCTCTATGACTATCGTGAAAATGAAAATTTTTTTAAACCTTAAATGCGTAGCGATTTAGATATGCATCGTACGTTTAAAATCTCATATATTTTTATGTGAGCATGAGCAACCTTTTCATGGTGCTTTTCTTTCCTTTTTAATTTTGATACTTCCGAAACTAGTTTATTGTTTCCGAAAGTTTATTTCTTGACACTTTTCATTGCCGGCCCGCTTTTCCAGTTACAATTTCATTTTGCAAAACGAAATGAAATCTCGGATGTTATGAATTATTTATATAGAGAGTAGTCAAAACATAACAAGAAAAATTGATTTCGGATAGAAGCAAGGTAGGAATAACGAATAGTAATTATATTTTTGCTTGTAATGATAATAAATAACTCAAGAAGTAATTGCTCATGAAGTTGTAGAAATACACCAATACGTTTTTTATTGTTTTTTTTAATTAAAAGAAAAAAAAATCATGAGGGGGGGGGGAAGAGGTTGGTATCTTTCCCAGTAATTACGCAAATTTCCTAGTTGATTTCAAATTTTATTTACCAAAAATAAAAATTCGTGCATTTAAGTTCCAAATTCGAATTAGTTATTGATAAGATTTGACAAACCTCTGCCAGTGGCTTTGTGACGAAATAGTACCATATATTCTCATTTAACTTTAAAAAAATTCGAGTTCACTCGTTGTTCAAATTTTCAGTATTTTTCAACTTTAAGAACGTCTCCAAAAGCGTTAGGCTTAATTTTTTTTTTTGTTATAAACCGTATATTTTTAGAACCATATATTTACGATTCATAAACTTGAACTACCGTATATTTCCGAATATGAGCCGATCGTTAAGCCGAGAGTGAGTTTTTTTCACAAAAATTTAACAATAATCCAAATCCAACATTAAAGCTGAAGTGCATAAACGTTGCATTCAAAAGTGCTAAAAGATAAATTAAAATATTCAAGTAATTTTGTTTTTTCATTTTTATGTTCATTTGCTTTCGTTTAGGTACTTTAATAAATATGATTTTTTTTTTTAATGTCAGATTTTGTGGGTTAGTGTTGACAAAATAAACCCACATTATAATTTCGAAAACATAACAATCGATCTCCGTAACGAAAAATAACTCATTTCATTCCAATTTTATTTTCCATAAACTAATGGAATATAAAATAAAAATGCTATATTTGACGATTTATCGCTTGTAGAGAAGAAATATCTACATTTTTCAAGTGATTATGTAATCTGTATATCCCGTAATTTAGCTTTAGAAAATCTAGAGACAGTATTAGTGTATATACAGAAAATGTATGCATTTTTTTTTTTTTTTTTTTACAAGATAATTTGTATACTGCAAGAGAATAAGCTTCTGTGAAGAACGGATCTCTAGTTACTTACAAATAAATGCTCTACTAGGGAGGGCACTAACTATGTAATTTTTAACTAACTTCGACATTAGTGCGAAGGAAAAAGTACTTTCCTTTATACATGACGGCTGCGAGCTTTTTTTTTTTTTTTCTTTAATCAGATTTACTGTCGTTTTAGAAGTGCTGAAATTAATAAATATGGAATAGGTTGTTATCTTCAGCTTTAGCAATAGCGTGTCTCGATAATTTATTTGTATATTAAAGTTTTATTTTTTGAGAGCGACCACTCATCCCACTAATTTACAGCCAGCCTTCGTTTACAAGCTATTAACTGTAACCATAATCCCAGTCATTAAACTTCCGAATTCTCTTTAAGAGACGTCACCTGTTACACTCGGAACGGGAACCAAACTAATAAAGTGACATGTTTATGAAGATGAACCCCCCCCCTCTCCCCCTTTCGGAGACAATGTCCGAGCTACTACTGCAACATGCAATGTCAACACGTAACTTTACAGCCCAGCTTCTTAACTACAGTCTAGTGCATACCGTATATATACATGCGGAAGTGATTTCGAAGAAATGGATATATTTTCAATTAATTAACCGAGACAGCGGTATCGTGTACAGCACTGACAGACGTTGTATTGGGAAGATGTTTAATTGGACACATTGGAATGCGCAATGGATATTATAGATCGGAGCAGTTTTGTTTGTTAATGCTAATTTTTCCTTTAAGGAGCATTAGAGTGCGCATGTATATGGAAATGAGTTCTGACCTCAGAAGAAGGAATTAATTTTAATTATGGGAGACATGAGAAGGTTTTGTTTTATAAATAGTAACAGTAGCTGGAGTATAGCAAAGCATGCAACATTCTTCAGAAGTTTAGTTTGAACATCTGCTTGCATGAAAAAAGGGATGGTAATTTCAAACTATTACAAAAATGAAGTATCTAGCGAAAATCTTAAAAGTTTTATTCTCAAAGCAATGTTCAAAAACTTTTAAATGATACACATATTTTAAATTGAATTAAACACACACACACATATAATTTAAATGCTACGCATAAATATGAAAAACAGGTGTGGTTGTATATTTTATATATTGTGTGCGTGTTGTATTATTATTCCAGAATATATAAAAGAAAGTCATTATTGAAACTGAAACTGAAACACTGAAACCAAAATCCTTTGAGTTGAGAAAAATGCATCATGCAAATTTAAAAAACAAATAAATTTTAAAAAATCATGTTGTTTTTCTGGTATCGATTTCCATTTAGGTGCTACTTATGAATTATAAATTTTTAGGAAATCAATATGTTTGAACATATTAAAATTAAAAAGTAAATAAATAAATAAGTAATAATAATAATTAAAAACTATGTAAAATTCTAATCGACCCACTAAACATATTTTGCTCAAAGAGGATCGTAATTCATAAACAATATATATTTTGTCACATTTAGTTCATAACTGGTATACATTACTTCTGTTAGAATAAAAACTCCATTTTGAATTCCACCAGTACCAAATTAGCCTTCTCCAAAAGGTAAATGAGAAAAATTTTAGTTCTATGAACTTCAAGAAGGCTAAAACTAGCTTTTTATACTTTCCACGGAGCATTTGGTGTATCTGACAAATGCCGTTGCGGGTTACTTAACGCCATGTGTTAAATTCCTAACTCATGGATCATAGGGAAAAAGAAATTGCATATTTTATTTACAATGTCTCAAGATATTTGCCAGCATAAGAAAAGACTTCCTAGTTTTGATCCTTTCTGGATTCATTCCAAAAAGTTTAACTACCTTCTTTATCGTCATAACTTACGTCTTAATGTCACCTTTATCGTGATTCCACCGGTATGGAGAGTACATTGTACTTCAGCGATATTTCATCGCGGGAAAAATTTTTTAATACTAAGATCCTTTTGTTTTCGCGTTTTAACGAATGGATAAACATGCAAATAAATATTGTTGTACACGATTTCTTTCCTATTTTTTATTCAGCTTTAGATTTCTGCTATTTTCAGTGACTTTTATGGTTGAATTCAAGATTGCTTTTGAAAGCTCAGGCTTGAAGAACTTAACACACATCGTAATACAAAGGCGCAAAGAGTGGTTAGCGAATATATATTTTCAATAAATATCTAATTTAGATTTACTATTAAGCTACAAAATACTAATCTATATAAATATTATGTTGCAATTTATTATAGTATGCTACGCGTAAGTGAGTTTGTACAGTCAAAATTGGTGGGATTCTTCTTGTAGAGTGTCATCATTAGGAGTTGGAATGCCACTTAGGGTCATTCCATGGTGACTGACATTACAATTTTACTGACTGATGTTACATAGGTGTAACATCAGTCACGTTTTTTGATTTCCCTTTATTTAAAAAAAATAAAAAAAGATTTTTTATATTGAGAATGGATAACAGTATAGTACTTATTTATGATGCTCTTGATCAATTTTAAATAAATCTTATAAATAAAAATGAAATTCTGTTTGTTTGTTTGTTTGTTTGTTTATTTGTTTGTTTGTTTGTGGATTTGAGTTGTATACAAATCCACAAAAATGGACCTATCAGCCTGAAATTTTTCACAGATATGTAAAATAATATAGAATAAATCATAGTCCACTTTAAAACTTTGAAAGTCCACCCGTTCCCGGAATTTAAGAGATTTTTTATGTTCTCCACGCAAAAAGCTTTCCGTAATTGTAACTCCTGTAGTGAAAAAAGTGTGAAATAAGGATCGTGGTTGCCATGTGTGGCGATTTTGCCGAATAAGATGTTTTAAATTCTCAAAGTAAAAATAAAAGAATAATAATGATTTTTTTTTTGTTAGTTTATATTCGTAAGATTATATTTTTTTTAATTATAATATCGTGTGCATGGTAAATCGGAGCAGGAATGAAATGTTTTATACGCAAAACAATAAGAATTGAAGATTTCCGAGGCTAATATGTTAAAATTTTTTAGTTTGGCGAAAAAATAAAATGGCTCAAATGCCGAGAAAGTGAGTTCTAGCGGTTTGCACAGTTTCTGGCTTGGCGCAATTTCTTGAGAGCTTAAGGAAGCGGATTTTTGAAAACAAGTGCAAAGGTTTTATTAGAATACAGCGTTAAATTTTAATGATCCGTGCGAAAATAATGCAGTTATTAAGGGATTTCAAGTGATCTATCTTCAGCATTCTCGCGATTTTGAGGAGGATTCTAACGCTTGGCGCTATTTATCATAATTTAATCGTCTGCTATTTGGGTTATGAATACACCTGAGTATAAGTTTTTGAAAATTTCATTCAGTTGGAATTGTGCATTTTTCTGAGCAGCTTTTCTGCATGTAATGTATTACATCCAGAAAAAAGTATGTTAGAAATATCAATTTTAATTTTGTTTAATCACACTCATGAATAATGATACACTTTTCAACTTAATGAAAGAAGGAACGAAAATAGGGAAGACCCATGGATTATAATTCTTTTTATATATAGCACTTTAGTGCGTATTTAAAAATCTGAAAGTGTGTCAGATTTTCTATGATTCTAGCGCTTGGCGCAATTTAATGAGAGGGTATTTTTAAAAACAAGCGTAGGTTATCTTATAAATAAAAATGAAATTCTGTTTGTCAATTTGTTGATTTGGGTAGTATACAATTCCACAAAAATGGACCTGTCAGCCTGAAATTTTACACAGATATGTAAAATAATATAGAATAAATGATAGTCCACTTTGAAACTTTGAAACTCCACTTAAAAACGTTTTCCTCCTGAATGGTTCTCATAATTTCCGTTCCCGGAATTTAAGAGATTTTTTATGTTCTCCACGCAGAAAGCTTTACGTAATATTAACCCCTGTAGTGAAAAAAGTGTGTGAAATAAGCATCTTGGTTGCCATGTGTGGCGATTTTGCCGAATAAAATGTCTTAAATTCTTAAAGTAAAAATAAAAGAATAATAATGATTTTTTTAGTTTATTTTTTTAGGTTATTTTTTTAATTATAATATCGTGTGCGCATAAGAAATGAGAGCAGGAATGAAATGTTTTATACGCAAAACAATGAGGATCGAAGATATCCGAGACTAATATGTAATTTTTTTTAGTTTGGCGAAAAAAAAAAATGGCTGATAGGCCGATTTTTAGAGAGTGAGTTCTAGCGGTTTTCACAGTTTTAGGCTTTTTGGCGCAATTTACCGAGAGCTTAAGGGAATAGCATTTTTGAAAACAAGTGTATAGGTTTTCTTAGAATACAGCATTAAATTTTAACTATCCGTGCAGAAATAATGCAGTTATTCGGACATTTCAAGCGATGTAGCTTCAGAATTGTCGCCAATTGAGTACATTGATTTAACTTGGGGGGAAATCCGCCAAATTTCAGAAAATTGAAATCTTCGCATTTAGTACATCGAGGTAACGATGAATAAAACATGTTATAGTTGATAATTTAAAAAATGCGGCTGTATTAAGGGATTCCACTTTTCAAATAAATGCCTGGCGGTGGAACCATTTCCCATTTTGATTGCTGCTAAGTCAATGCTTCGAATGATTCCCTGAAAAAACTCTTGGAAAATGGCGTATGCTAGCACTTTGGCGAGGCTTAGATTTGAAACTGGATTTTACTTGAGACTGGTGTATACGTATAATAAGACTGGTTATAGATAAAAATGAATGTTGGTATGTGTGTAGGAGGTTGAAAAACTCCAGCACCGTTTCACCAATCACCATGAAATTTGGTTCACCTAAGTCTTTTATCATGGAGAAGGTTTTTATGCTATCCGTTTTCCTCTAACTTTTCACTAGGTGGCGCAGCAGAACGTCGAATTCTATTCCGTTTAGCCGTTTGCTATGCGAATATCGTCCAACCAATTTCGATGAAATTTGGTACACGCGAATATTAGAACACGGAGAATATTTTTCACTATCCATTTGCTGTAACTTACCGCTAAATAGCGCTGCAACGCATCAACTTCTATACCGTTCGACTGTTCGGCATAAAATTTTTTATACTTACACATTTGAGAACGAAGAATATATTCTAACTGCGTTCCTTTTGATGTTACTCACCACTAGATGGCACTGCAATGTATTATTATTTTAACTCGCCACTAGATGACGCTGCAGCAGGCCAAATTTTTGACCATTCAAACGGTGGCTATGAAAATCAGTATACATAGCTATTTGAACAATGAGAATATTTTGGCGTTATCCATTTTGCTATAACTCGCCACATGACGGCGCTGTAGGAAATCATTACTTTAATGAACCACTAGATGGCCCTGCAGTGTATCACTTCTTGACTGTGCGAATGATCGCTATGAAAATAGGTATACATAGATATTTGAACACGGGGAAGAGTTTGGCACGATCCATTTTCCTATAACTTGACACTAGATGTCGCGTCAACACATGAACTTCAAGACTATTCAGCCGATCGTCATGAAAATTCGTATACATCGATATCTGAATGCGAAGAATATTTTTGCCGTATCCGTTTTGCTAAAACTTGCCACTAGATTGTGCTACGCCGCATCGCCTTCTGCACCGTAAAAACGATTGCCTTGAAATTCGGTATGCATGATTATTGAACACAATATAACGCGATATCCATTTTGCTATATCTCTTTATTACAATAAATAGTAATCACAACAAATATTAATATCAAAAAGTTCATTCATTCCCGTGCGAAGAACGGGTACTTCAGCTAGTAAATATATATATTTCAAGCCACTGGTGAATTTCAAAGGTTACAAATGTAGTAAAATTGTAACGTCAGTCATCGTGGAATGACCCCTTACAGTTATTGTAAAACCGATGTTTGATGTAACTCATATTTAAGAAGGCTTATTTAAAAACTTTGATATACATATTTTAATAAGTAATATTCCTTGAAAAGCTACAGTATTCCAAAAGTGGTCAAATTAGACCTGTAGCCCTTCCATGCATCTTAAATTCAAAGACATATCTCATATTTTGGAAGCTTAAAATTTTAAAGGGCTTCTTTTCAACAGATGAAAACTGTATGGTTAAATCTTTAAATTCAGTTATTTTTTTCTTCTTTAAAAAATTTAAGATATTAAAATTTTAAGATAATGATAAGAGATTAAGATAAAAATTTTAAGATTTGAAAATTTTAAGATATAAGATTAAAATTTATATATCTTTAAAATTTTAAGATATATAAGTTTTAAAATATTTAAGATATAGTCTTAAAATATTTAAGATTATATCTTAAATATTTTAAGATATTTAAGATATAGATTGTATGTGTTTCCACGTTTTAGAAACACATACAATTAGCTGCCTCGGCTCTGTAAAAAGGCAGTCAAGAAGACGACAGTATTCAAATGGTGGACCTTACAGCTGCGAAGTCAAAGAAACAGGCTCACGGCCCTCTCCAAAAATCCCAACGAAAAAAATCCAAGAATGCCCCCAAGATACAGAGACACTCAAAGCACAATCTCAGGGCAGAGAAAGGGCTGCCTATAAGCGTAATCTTAACAAAACAAGGAAAGAGGCATAGAAAGTTTTATGCACAAATAGAAAAAACGCATATTGGGGTATCTACAAAGTAGCTTACTGGAAGGTGTTTACATCAACGGAACTCAAAACATTTTTCAAGCGCCAATTGAATCTCGAGAGTCAGCTCTAAGACTGCTCAGGGAAGACCTATTCGGATCTGTTAGCCCAACATTAGAAGTACGAGTAAGTCATACTACAGAAATCTATCAACCAGATGACAAAATCTTTAAAAAATAGGAGTTCAGAGCAGCGCTTTTTGCTTTAAACCCAAGAAAGGCACTGGGTCCGGATGCCATTGACTTTGGAGTGCTGAGAACTGTCCAAAACACCTTCCCCAATCTCCAACGACCTGGGCGAACAAATTCCTTGAGTTGGAACACTTTCCATATCCATACTGCCTAAAGAAAGGAAAAGTTGTCTACGAGTACTTTCTGAAAGGGGGAACAGATCCAACAGAAGCGAGCGCTTATCGCCCCATCTGCTTGTTGTCAAGTCTAGGGAATCTTTTAGAAAAGTTAACAGCTCACGTTCCACTTAGAACACAACCACCTGCTTTCGGACAGACAATTTGGCTTTCGAGACAATAGATCACGCAAAAAAGCTCTGACGTGCATCATAGAAGCAGCTACATCAAGAAAGGATGCTACTTGACCCTCGTCTCCGTAGACATGAAGGGGGGCCTTCGACAATGCCGAGTGATTTGTCATCAAGAACTGCCCTGAGATGCCTGGGAAACATTCACCGTATTCTATCATCCTACTTAGAGGGAAGAAGCATGCAGCTGAACTGGGGAGCGGGCTTGGTAGATTATCCTATCTACAAAGGTTGCTTCCAAGGTTCGTGCCTATGATCTATTCTGTGGAATATTGTAGCAGACGAGCTCCTCAGGTTGCCCCCTTCCCCCGGAAACAGAGCCTTTTGAGTTCGCTGACGATGTCTCCTTCCTCTTCAGCTGTCCGAGAAGGCAAGATATTGAGGAAGTGCGGCAATGCTTCTAAACCACTCTTTGACAACCCTTTCGTAGCTACACCTATAACTGTCGGTGCAAAAGATTCAGGCTATAACGTTCGCCAAACCAAAACGGATCCAAAGGAAACCAGTAATACGCATAGCAGGTAAAAGTGCGAAACACGTCCAACAATTAAAGCTGCTGGTTCTAATCGTAGACCGCAATCTCACGTGGATTCCTCACATCCAGGGCCTAAGAGAAAAATTCACGAAGGCGAACAACGGTCAAACCAGAGTCGTATCAAAGTTCTGGGGGGCGTGCATCATCCTACTTCGGAGCTGGTACACAACTGCAGCACTGAGCCAAACCAAGTACCCAGCCGGAGTTTTGGGGTCACTCCTTGAGGAAAGATGCACTTCTAAAGCTAAAATCAGCACAAGGGATCCCACTACTCCGCCTCACGAGGGCATATAGAGCAGTATGAACAGCTGCGCTACGTGCAATTTCAGACCAAATTCACCAGGCTCAGCATCTACGGCTGGGATGAGCAGTATCTTCCTCTCCTAACATTTCAAATTAGCTTGTGGAATATCAGAAGTTTTCCCCAAGAGGGCTTCTCTATACAGCGGAGGAGGTAGATTCGCATCAGATCAGAATCTCAACAATGGAAGAAGTACAGATGGAAGGCAAATCAAAGTTCACAGACGGCTCCAAATCAGACATAAGAACAGGTTCTGTCTTTATAGCATACTAGCTGAAGTACCCGTTCTTCGCACGGGAATGAATGGACTTTTTGATATTACGATTTGTGGTGATTACTATTCATTGTAATAAACAGATATAGCAAAGTGGATATCGCGTTATATTGTGTCCAATAATCATGCATACCGAATTGCAAGGCAATCGTTTGTACGGTGCAGAAGGCCATGCGGCGTAGCGCAATCTAGTGGCGAGTTATAGCAAAACGGATACGGCGAAAGTATTTTTCGCATTCAGATATCGATGTATACGAATTTTCATGACTATCGGCTGGACAGTCCTGAAGTTCATGTGTTGACGCGACATTTAGTGGCAAGTTATAAGAAAATGGATAGCGCCAAACTCTTCCACGTGTTCAAATATCTATGTATACCTATTTTCATAGCGATCATTTGCACAGTCAAGAAGTGATACACTGCAGGGCCATCCAGTGGTTCAATAAAGTAATGATTTGCTACAGCGCCGTCAAGTGGCGAGTTATAGCAAAATGGATAACGCCAAAATATTCTCATTGTTCAAATAGCTATGTATACTGATTTTCATAGCGACCGTGTTCAACTATCTATGTATACCAATTTTCATAACGATCATTTCCACAGTCAAGAAGTGATACACTGCAGGGCCATCTAGTAGTTAATTAAAGTAATGATTTGCTACAGCGCCGTCAAGTGGCGAGTTATAGCAAAATGGATAACGCCAAAATATTCTCATTGTTCAAATAGCTATGTATACTGATTTTCATAGCGACCGTTTGAATGGTCAAGAATTTGGCCTGCTGCAGCGTCATCTAGTGGCGAGTTAAAATAATGATGCATTGCAGTATCATCTAGTGGTGAGTAACATCAAAAGGAACGCAGTTAGAATATATTCTTCGTGCTCAAATGTGTAAGTATAAAAAATTTTATGCCGATCGGTCGAACGGTATAGAAGTTGATGTGTTGCAGCGCCATTTAGCGGCAAGTTACAGCAAAATGGATAGTGAAAAATATTCTCCGTGTTCTAATATTCGCTTGTACCAAATTTCATCGAAATCGGTTGGACGATATTCGCATAGCAAACGGCTAAACGGAATAGAATTCGACGTTCTGCTGCGCCACCTTGTGGCAAGTTAGAGGAAAACGGATAGCATAAAAAGCTTCTCCATGATAAAAGACTTAGGTGAACCAAATTTCATGGTGCAACGGTGCTCAACGGTGCTGGAGTTTTTCAACCTCATACACTCATACCAACATTCATTTTTATCTATAACCAGTGTCATTATATATCCCAGTCTCAAATAAAATCCAGTTTCAAATCTAAGCCTCGCCAAAGTGCCAACATACGCCATTTTGCAAGCGTTTTTTCAGGAAATCATTCGAAGCATTGACTTAGCAGCAATAATATATGGGAAATGGTTCGACCGCGAAAAAGTAAAGCAAGCCTTTATTTGAAAAGTTGAATCCCTTAATACAGCCGAATTTTTTAAAATTATCAACTATAACGTGTTTTATTCATCATTACTCCGATGTACTAAATGAGAAGATTTCAATTTTCTGAAATTTGGCGGAATTCCCCCAACTTAAATCAATGTACTCATTTGGCGAGAATTCTGGAGATAGATCAATTGAAATCCCTTAATAACTGCATTATTTCTTCACGGATCATTAAAATTTAACGCTGTATTCTAATAAAACCTTTGCACTTGTTTTCAAAAATCTATTTCCTTAAGCTCTCAATAAATTGCGCCAAGCCGAAATCTGTGCAAACCGCTAGAACTCACTTTCACAAAATCGGCATTTGAGCCATTTTATTTTGTCGCCAAACTAAAATAATTTACCTATTAGCCTCGGAAATCTTCAATTCTTATTGTTTTGCGTGTAAAGCATTACATTCCTGCTCTGATTTCCCATGCACACGATATTATAATTTAAAAAAAAATAACCTTACGAATATAAACTAACAAAAAAAAATCATTATTATTCTTTTATTTTTACTTTGAGAATTTAAAACATTTTATTCGGCAAAATCGCCACACATGGCAACCACGATCCTTATTTCACACTTTTTTCACTACAGGGGTTACAATTACGGAAAGCTTTTTGCGTGAATAGCATAAAAAATCTCTTAAATTCCGGGAACGGGTGGACTTTCAAAGTTTTAAAGTGGACTACGATTTATTCTATATTATTTTACATATCTGTGCTAAATTTCAGGCCGATAGGTCCATTTTTGTGGATTTGTATACGAACGACATTTTATTCGGCAAAATCGCCACACATGGCAACTACGATATTTATTACACACTTTTTTCACTACAGGGGTTACAATTACGGAAAGATTTTTGCGTGAAGAGCATAAAAAATCTCTTAAATTCCGGGAACGGGTGGACTTTCAAAGTTTTAAAGTGGACTGTGAGTTATTCTATATTATTTTACATATCTGTACTAAATTTCAGGCCGATAGGTCCATTTTTGTGGATTTGTATACGAATCAAATCCACAAACAAACAAACAAACAAACAAACAAACAAACAAACAAACAAACAAACAAACAGAATTTCATTTTTATTTATAAGATGACGAAGATAGGAAAAGTACATCATACGTGCGTGCCGCTATCTAAGTTCAATAGTGTTTACCAGGCTGAATTAATAGCCATTCTAGAGGCACTGAAATGGATCTCAAGTACCTGGCAAGGTAGTAGGGTAGTAATACACAGTGCCAGTCAAAGCAGCCTGCAGGCGATTTCAACGCACAGAAAACGTGTTCCTTTAGTCCTGGAGATCAAACACTTGCAGAACAACCATCAAACGCATCTTCTACATGTAAAGCCCACATAAACATACAGGGTGATGAGGAAACCGACAAATACGTTAAGCAGGCTGCATAAGCCTCTGTATCATCCATGCCCATGCCAACACCAGCTCCCAATATCAAGAACATGATAGCCTCAGGAAGACAGGAAGAACGGCTAAGAGTTTGGTAGACCTCCACCAAAGGACGCTATACATTTAACCTAATACCCTAAGCCTGGTACGCTCAACTTCCATCTACACGCTTCAGCTAGCGCCTCCCTTATCAACCATGGTCCACTCCCTGCATACCTAAAAGTTCAATCGACAGCCAACGGGCTATTGCTCTCGCGGAGTGACGGGCAGCAGTGCCCACAACTGTTTCTTCTGCTCCCCAACTCAAGATTTCCACCAAGTACAACCAACAGAACAGAACATACAGGCATGGACCGTGAGCATCATGAGAAGCAAGAGAGTAAGGCAGAAAATGAGATCCATTTTCAGTTTTCTCCTCGACATCTCCAATCTCTGCTAGCCGCCACTCTCCTTCCGTAGTCCACCGCTTTAAAACAGCATTAACTCTGCCACTGTAGGAGCCACACACAGAGCAAATTAATTTTTGCAGCTGACCACCCTCTCTCAAAAAACTCGAAAAACTTTCTGCAACTTGTTAGACTTTTAAACAATCCCAACCCTGTAAAAGATCTAAACTTTTCTAATTATGAGACGGACCACTGTATGACAGCTCCCTTGCATGGGACACAAGCTGCCCGCGCTGTCCTGCAAGCTATAAAAATTTGTAAAACTTTTTTCTTTTTGGACCCAGTTTGTTTTAAAAAAATTAGACTCCACAACTGCCGCAAGGGAATCATGAAGGTTGGTTCTGCTGGCCAAGCTGTGGCTTCAAAATTAAAAAATCAAATATCATGTTTTGGAAAGTACATCCCTTCTAAAATAATACTTTTTTTTCTTTTCTTTTTTAACTTAAGGTACTCGAAAAAAGTCCCTGTTCTGTGAAAATTTTCGAAAAATATTTTATTAGCTTTTTTATATAGGTCTCAGGTTTAGGATTAGGAAACCGTTTTACTTTTGTTTTTACGGTAACTAGAAGCTAAGTTATGCAAGAAATAATATACCAGAAGGATAGTATTTCGAACAATATTGAAATATTTAACCAAGTTTTTTTTTAAAGTGTTTTTCCTAAGATTCTTTAATTTCACAATGAATAATGATAATAATGTCATATCTCATAACGAGTTTAAGATAATGACTGGAAATTTTGCCAGGCTATTTTAATCATTACTTACTGTGTTACGAAGCATAATATAATATTTCTTTCTTTAATTTTATGACCATTTTTTTTCTTCAATAAAAAAATTACATAGTTTTAGTATAAAAATTGAAATATTTTAATAACTATTAGAAGTTTTTCAAATCTTTTGGTTCATAACGTAGATAAAATTTATGTTAGTTATGCTCTGTACAGATATTATTTAAAAAAATTATTAGAATTGTTTACTGGGGGTGTGGCGTAAATGAAATTTTTTATCAAAATTTCACTTACCAATATTTCAAAGTTTACATTGAATTACATTAAAAGTAAATTTAAATTTTTAGTTTTATGATCCATATTAATTAAGAACATGGATTTTTCATTAAAATTTTACTTTTAAAAAAAGTGCCCCAGAAGTAAGCTCATATCTTAATAATAATACAGGACTTAACGTCAGCTATTTTTGAAAACAAGTATTTAAAAAAAAAAAAAAAAAGATCAGAAAAAAAAAACAGAAAAAATCTGATTATAAACTTAACTGAAAAATTAAGTAGTGAAATAATTTAATGCTAAAATTTGACGTTCTTTTAGTTAGTTTTCTCTCAAATACCAACTCAGAAGAGGTACTAAATCAAATTTACCTGTAAATGTGTTTACCAGTGCAATAGAGGATCAACTCAGTGAAAAAAGAAACTTTTAATACTTTAGTTCAAAGTTTTCATCATTAATGACTGATTAGTAATAATTCCGATTTTTAAAAATATTTTAATCATAATATATGCATAGAACATGTACACTCATAAGAAGTTACTTAATAAAAATTTAATTAATGAGGTGTAAAATAAGTGTAACAAAATTATAACGTAAACGAAATTGCTTCGAATTACTATTCAAAGTAAAAGCAATCACTTTTAAATTTCTTCCTATAGTCAGAGATTTCTTTCTCATGATTTTTTTCTATTTCATTAAAGTACGATTGTAAAGTAGCTTTCAGAAAGAGTGCCTGTCAAATGTTAATTTAAAATTTTAAATGATGCTTTTATATTAATTATATTGATTAAGAGACAAATATTCTATTATTAAAATGAACTGGAAAACTTTATAATTAAGTAAGCTTATTCAAAGAATTTTTTTTTTCACTATGAATGTAGATATCTTTAATAAAATTAATTGAAAACTTGCTTGAACATTTAAAATATGTTAAACAAATTTGGTTTTGTCCTATCACAGAAAACGTATTAATTCTTAAAATTACAACTAATCATTTGTACTGTTAAAATTAATTGCTGTATTGAGAATGTATTAAGCCATGCTGATTTCAGTAGTTTAAGATAGTGGTATTTAATTTATAAAGCGAAAAATGCATGCTGCAGATGTTTGCACGGATATACGTAGCACATAATAAATTATTTAGAAAATCCATATTTTTGGCGATACAAAATCGAATTTTTCATTTTGTTAGTTTTTATTGTTTATCGAATTTGACTTTTGTAGCACCAAATAAACTGATATGAATACCACATGAAATCGGTTCGTGACGCCTGTAAAAGTGTTTACCAGTTTAATAACGTGTTAACTCGATGAAACAAACTTTGAGTCTCTATAGTCCTACGTTTTCATTTATAAAATGAGTTTATGATTTTCTACTAACAGGTATGATCTATTTACAAATGTATGTATAATCAAGATAAAGAATATTCTCTATTATCGGAAAATGAATAAATAACCCAGCTAGAAATGCACAATAGAAAACTAAAATATTAAAGAATTATCTGTTAAATAAAAAAAGGGCAAAATCCCCTATTTTAACAGTGTTTGTATCTGCAATTTTTTTTTCTTTATAAATTGCCAAAATTTTATTAAGAGATTTTAGAGGAATTCAGAGGTAAATATAATTAACATTTTGCAATATCTTTACAGTTTTGGATTTTGCAATCAAATATAATGTGGGGGGATTGAGAAACTTAAGAAAACTGTCTGGAATAATTACACAGTTGTGGCGCACGGGGAAACCTTCAAATAATTTTAAATGATCGATTCATTTATAAGAGGCAAATTTCATGAAAATGTGAAGCATGGCTATATTGCTATTTTTTGGCCAACTCATAATTTTTGTACTTGAGAAACACATTTTTAAGTTATCTTTCTGTTACTCAAATTCTTCTAAACTTCATAGTTTTAAAAAAGGTATATTCGTTTTTAGTTAAAATAACGAAATGGAATTTGTTTCAGAATGCACTAAATAAACATTTAAATTAAAGTTAAATTTTAAAAAACTGACTACCTATGTTTTCCCCAACATTTCATTATGAAACTTAAAAAACTGTCGATGAAATTATAACTTATTTTAATCACAAAGATAGGATTAACTTAATGCACTTTGCTTTTGCTTTAAAAAGCAGTCATTTTTATTGAAATAATTTACTTGGATTTCACCATGGTGGCAACAAGATAAATTATATATATATATATTGCGATATTATCAGGTCATGAACCAATTTAATTTAATTCATATTATTTTGAATATTTTGAAGAACTTTGAAAAAATAATTGCTGTCAAAAGCAATTCAGTTTTAGACTTTATCGATAATAAAATTTTAGTATTTATAGTACACAACTGATTGAATACACAATTAAAATGGTAAAAGAAAGTTTTTTTTCTAGTTTTTTACTAAACATATATCCAAATCCCGTACCAAATTTATTCTTGTTATGAAAATTTTTAACCGAACTTTAGTATATTTAGCAAATTAAATCGAATTTTACATAGATTGGAAATAATATTTACATCTTTTCTCACATACAAAGGTATTTTTATGATTTTCTTACAAAACGAATTTTCCACAAAAGATAAAGAAAAACGAAATTTTACAAGATATAGTAAACGGCTGCAAATCAGAAGAAATAAAACAGTTTTGCACGTTGCGCAATCAGCTTTCAAAATTACCTAAAATTTATAGGCACAGATGAGGTCAGAATAAGTATCCTCAGTGTTTTATGAAACTGCTAAGAAATTCTTGATTTTTTTTTAGTAATTTCAATAACAGGTGCAATTATTAAATGTACTGAAGTCTTTAAAGAAAATTTTCAGAAGACATCACAAACAAAATAAAATTTAGTTTTAATAGTAGCATCTTTATTTTACATGAATGCCCTGACATAGGGTTACAATGAAGCATGTTTCATTGTACCTCGCGTAAAGGCTACAAAATAAATAAACTTTTACTTATTCCTTTTTTTTTAATTTTGTCATTGGTAGTATAAAGATTATAACATAGTAATTACCCTATTTAAAAAAATATATATATATATATATGAAAATAAGAAGATAAAACAAAATTACTTTTAGCAATGGAATTTATTTTCAGTGGTGAAAATCTAATAATTTTCTTTTGCTCTTGTTTTAAAAGTGTGATTCTTCCGAAATCACATCAATGACAGGAACATACATGTTCCAGTAATGTAAGATGCAGTACATTACATACAATGTAACTGGAACATTGCATGTGTTCGAGTTACAACTTTTTGTAACAGAAATGATTGATTTTATACAGTATGTTTCATTGTACCCTGTCTTTAACTTATAATTTAATCGACGTTCAAGGAAATCATATTGTATCCAAATCAGATTTTTAAAGTTTTTTGCTATAAATACTCCTTTAGTTCCACTTATCTTATCTGGTTGCATAATTAGATGACATTTAGTAAGGTTATAAGAGTTATAGGCTTCGATAATCTTATCTTTATATATTTTCATAAAAAACCCTATCTTTACTAGAGAAAGGTTAAGCCGTCTAGACCTCTCATAGTAACAAATGTTCTTATGTGATATTAAAACACCTAAAGAGTCGGCAAATACCAAAAGAAAAGTTACAACAACGGTCTACGAGAGCAGAATTTTACGGTGCCGTACGGCTTTCTTTATAATATTTTGTATGATTATTCGTTCATTTGGATGCAGTTCAGGTGCTTTTTTGAATAGCAAGCATTCTCTTTTCTGCATCATTCGTCTTTCTTCTTATCTCACAATTGAACAATTAAGATTTCGTATTTGATACTGCGCCAACTACAGACATAGCCAGTCAAAGAATGAGTTGTTGGCATTAAAAATTATTTTTCCTATAGAAACATTTGTAAAGTACAGTGTCTCACCACATTGTTTTAAATATGAGTAAGCCATTTCAGAAAAATGTATTTCATTTACTGATGGCGATAACAGTTAATAAAAAATATAAACTTTACAAAAGTTTTTAAGCTTTTACATTGTGTTCTTTTGCCAAAGTAATTCTGTTTAATCTTCTTTGCAAGGAGGAATCATAAACGTTACAATAGTAATTCAAAATTGAGAGAATTTTCAAATGTGGTTGATTATCTACAGAACTATTTGATGGATTTTAATAAAAATTGGCTTGAACGTAGGTTGATATAATACAAAAATAAATAATTAAAAAATAAAATAAAATAATTATTCAACATCTAGAATACATGCGTATGATTCTACGAAACATTGGGATCGGAAGGTGGGAAAGTGGTTAACGAATCGATCATCATCATCCACAGCAGCAACAACAACAACAACAACAAAAAAGATTTAATAGCGGGCTTATATAGTCCCTTCTTACAGATATATTGACCTCACTCAGTGATTTCGTTCTGGAAAGAAGACAGTTTATGAGTTCGATAGCAGATGGCGCCACTCGTATAGGTACTGTTTCCAGGCGCTGGATGATTCTCGGAAAAAGGGTTGTGAATTGTAGTTGTCCTCACCAATGTCCCCAGACATGGCTCTTCAGGGTTGAGGTCTGAACATCTGGCTAGTCAGTCCAATACGACGAATATCTATACTTTCCAGAAAATCGTCGACCAGACTGTAGTAAACAATGTTGTTTAAGGTTATTTCCTTAAGCACTTTCACGCATTCAAGGATTTGTTGCCATAGTCAAGTACTCAGGAAGAAACAAAGCTCAATTTTACCGCAGGCATCGTCAGCAGCCTGCGAAATACATCTCAAGTCTTTTATCTTCGAATGTTAGACTCGAAAATTTCTAGATAGCGTCATCATTTTTGTATGTTATTCCATAGTACTAGAAATGATATTTTGAGGTATTCGTTGCATTACAAGTGCATTTACAATGGATTTCATAGTTTACTATTCAGGCTGGATCTTTTCTATTTAAACAGAATCGACATAAAAGTAAAATAAAATGCACAGAAAATATTTTATATTTAAACGGCAGTTTTAATTAAGGTAATAGGCGTTAAAATATTAATAACTGGTGCTTAAAATACATTGTTCTAATTGATGCACATTTATTTATTGTGAAACACATTATATTATTATATTAAAACAACGGATTTAATATATGGGACTCAGATGATCGGCGATCGAAGGCCAATCTAAATAATAAACAGTCTGTGCTGGGACATACTCTAGGTAAATCCATATAATCACAAGTGCTGGTTATGAAAAAGAAAATAGTTTGGTCAAAAAGTGTGCTTTTGGTAAAGGGATTCTTCAACTTATCTATGACGTCATTTATTGCGTACATGCATAATTAGGAAGAACAGCAATAAGCATATGCGTCAGATTGTACTTTATGCTAGAGAAAGAGGCCCTAATTTAAAAGAAACTTAACAATTTTTCTAAAATGGTAAGGGTATACATAAGAAATAAATATTTTTATGTAGAATAAGTTTATTCTGACTGAAATTAGGATAAATGGAGAAAAATTTTAGATAAATTAAGAATTGTTTTTTAAGTGGTAGTTTTGATATATATGAATGGCATTTCCAAAACCTAACCTGATTAATTTAAATGTGCTATTACATGATTAAATAAAAGGATAATCTGAGGTATTGGAAGAAAAATGAAATACCATGGGATGTCATCTACAATGAAGGCAGAATAATTAAATATAAATGTCTTTCAAAAGATTAACTGGTTTAAATAATTTATTTTTAATCAGTCAATAAAGTAAGAGCACTCATATTTCTCATTGTAAGGGAAGGTGGTCTAAATTGATCCCCTTGAGGGGAAACTTGCATAAAATAACATTCATGTTTAAATAAAACTTTGGATCCTTGCTATCATATTTTTCACTATACTTTGCATCACAAACCTATTTTAATAATATTTTAAAAGCACATTGATTAATTAAAAAAAAAAAAAAAAAAAAAATAGAATTTTGAGAAAATGTCCAAAGGATCGTTTTACCCTCAACTAATGGGCAAAATGATCCTTCATTAGAAAATAATTGTAAACTGGTTTTTTTTTTTTTTTTTTTTTTTTTTTGTCAAAATAAAAGATGTAAAAGTGATTATGGCTATTCATAATGCAATAAAATAAGTTTTACAATCATATAGTATGCATAATTTATTTTATGAAAATTTTTAAATAAAAAAGTGTCGCAAACAATAAAATGGAACAAAAATTATGCCCTACAATAAACGCAGAAATAAATTAAATAATGTAATGGAGAATCACGCATTTTTAGAATGGTAGAAGGGCTGCCATGACGGTTAAGACCCGAGGAACTGAAGTTTCTTCAGTCGATGGATCATTTTACCCGGCAATATGGCTACCCACTTTAAAGGTCATATTGCTGAATGACGCTGATAAACATATCAAACTTAGCATTTCCCTTCTAAAAACATACTCCATTCAGTTAACCAAGTCCTATTTCTGTATATGAAAGACTATATATCTAAATAAAAAGGAAAGGTGGTGCTTACATTATAGCACATTTTTTCGGTCAACAGCGGTCACAGTATTTAAAGGCGTAATTCTGTGATCGCTTGAATACTGTCATTATTTCTTCTTCACTTGGCACAGTTAATTAATGTGTTACCCGTTAGATAGTGTTACCTGTATCTAAGAAAACATTTATGGATTGTTTTGCCCGCTAGGATCATTTTGGGCTACCCCCTACTTTAAATATTAAATTTCAAATGCTTTTTTACCTTATGTTACTAAGTTTGTTCTTGTATTTATAACGTATCTACATTTAAATGATGTTGCTCTCACATTTCTAAATCAACTGGGATGTGCCAACAATAACAAAAAAGATCCTATTAGCTGTAGAATACAGGCGAAAGGTAGTTTACCGATAGTATATGCAAGCAATAAATTAAGGCCTTCATCAGACAGAAAACAAAATATAGTTATTTATGAAAGATCGTAAAACCGAATCAAAAGTTTTCTATGAAATATGTTATTATTGGAACAAAACTGCAGTACAGTTGAGTGACTGCCATTAAGGGATTGTGTATTACGGATAAAGTAATTAAAACTTTATAAAATAACACACTTAAAAGGTACTTATCACTGGACGCATGTTTCGATCGATTCAGTCCCCTGTTCCAGTCTGTGTTCCGTTGCTGCTGAAGAAAACCGAAAAATTTTTCTTTCGAAACACATGTCCAGTAATAAGTACCTTTAATATGTGTTATTTTACAAAGTTTTAATTATTTTATCTCTTAAATACCAGTTTCCTTTCAGTGTGTTTGCCATGCATTATGTATAACTTTCAAAACTTTGCTAAACTTTATTCAATGTACAAAAGCATTTTAATTTACATTTTATCACCAAACGATTTTGTACGTCAGTAACTACAGCCATGCAGATGCTTTTGGTAGGATGGAGAGAAGAATTTATTCGTGCGGTAGTTATTGACCAACAAAATACATTTCAGACACGATTTTAATTTTTAGATTTTGAGTTACAACATGCATCAATAATTTTTTTTTTAGGTACTTGTAAATTTATTTGTGTTTTGTACCAGCATTTCAGTCAGATAATCAGATTGAATTTATATCCTTTGAGACTACTTGAATCGCTTAAAACTCTAATGTCGTTTCATTTTCCCTCTATGAGTGTCAAAGAATGATGACTCTCTGACATTTCCTGCAACAACCTTAACACCTTCCTTCTCCAAAAAAACTTTCCTCTTGATCTTATCAGCTGCTGGAGCCTACTTCAAGAAACCCCCTGGGCATCTCTAAACAAGGTGCTAAAAATGAAATAAAAAAAGAAGACTCTAGACAAGAGGCAGGGCGAAATTATGGAAGGTGGATTGGAGCCAAAGAGAGATTTGAAGAGCGCCAGGGGATTCCAACAATAACTCCGTACCCCAGACGTGTTTATGCGTCTAAATATGAACTCCTCCCTCGTAAGTAGATGACTGTCGCCGATGGTATGTGCTACCCCGTCTAGTCGGAGTGCTGTTTCAGACTGTGGAGTTTCCCAGGATGAATTAATTGAGGCAGCGGATGAATTCTTGCTCCAAAAAAGAAAGAAGAGGCATTTAAACTGGGTGCTGTCATTGATAGGGGGACACAGCAAGGGAGGGCTGTTGTTCTTTCTATGGCCCAGATCTCTTCATATTGTTGCTGATCAAAGCAAAAAGTTTATGATCCTGCAACTAGCTTTATCAAGTTTGAAGGGGTGCTGTATTCAGGTGAATTTTATTGGGGAGAGTGAAAATGCCATTTCATAATATTCGTTTATCACTCCAATAAGCATTGCAGCAACATGACTTCATTGTATATTCTAGGTTACAGTCATGGTTCTAAATGGTTCCCTTAGAAGTTAATGCTCTGGGTCAAAAATGAAGTAAGATACCATATGTTATAAGAAACGTTAAAATGTCTCTAGGAAGAAAGTTATTGAAAACTGTTTGCTTTTTCCCCATATATGCTGTAGACGTGCATTAGCAAGTCGTAAAAAAGTTGACCTATGAAACTACACAAGTGTCTTTATCAGCATGAAATTACGGTACGTTATCATTTTTCTAGAACGGAGCCTCAAACAACCAATATCCCGGATACAGACAGACCTTCGAGCGAGATTACAACCGCTCCCTCTAATACCCACTGTCTCGAAAACTTAACAAAATGTTACAATTATCGTCAGTTAGTCTATGTTCATCGCTCGATCGAACCATTACTCATCATTCTGTCATCCCTGGGTCTCCGGCACGCAACATGCCACATCAGAGGAATCCCACTGCGAGACATGCGACTGACCACGAATCCCCCAACGGGCGGGAGCAAGATGGATCAGGGGCAGCAGTCGGACGCAGTCTCACGCTCGTGCGACGCCTTGACAGAGCGCGGGCGTGAGTGATCGCGACTGTGACGGATGTCGGGGAGAGAGGGGGAGCAGGTACGTGTCACACAGGTATGCCGTCGATATGCAGATCGGGCGAAGGTAGGTAGGGGTTACGGATGCTGGAATGAATGAATGTAGAGGACACTCTCGGTGGTGGCATGTTTTCCTATGAGCGAAATGCATTGCATGCGAATCCGGAGTATACATCTTAAGTGCTGTGAACGGTTGCATCTATCATGGATAGGCATGATAACTAAACCCTTAGTGTTTGAAAGATTACAAGACGCTAATCTAAAGGCTCTTCTTCTTATTATTATTATGTTTTTGTTAAAGCTCGTCATCGTCTCAGTTACAAGACTGTTAGTGTTTAAAAAATTGTTAATGACTGGGTGTTGTTTATAATAAATTCCAGGTGAAAATGAAGCAAATACATGATACGTTCCATTTTAAATCTAGTTGAAATATTGTAGCATAACAAGCCAACAAATTACAACCGTTGCAGTCCTCCCTCCCCTCCTAAAAAATAAAGTTTAAAGTTTAAAAGATTTCACTACATCATCTACTTATTTTATTCCTTTCGCTGTTTCAAAAATTTTCTTTGGAATACTATTTTAAATTGTTTATTTTAAATAACTTTAATCGTTCTAGTTTTCTTTTAAAATAAATTGTTTATTTTAAATAACTCTAATCGTTCTAGTTTTCTTTTAAAATAAACAAGTCAAATAAATAAAATTTTTAAAATTAAAGGTGATGACGGGCCCTATAAATTCGTAATAAGAAAAATAAATACAATATGTGGACCTGTTTGGGTTTTATTTATTTATTTATTTATTTCTGTATTCATCTTGCCCTGAAAACGTTCAGTCGGTTTTATTGACGAGCATACCTGCTCCTATATTATAGTACAATATGCCCAATTTTTAATGCAGCACTTACGTGTTGTGATACGCTTAAATATCTAACATCGTGAAGTCGGTTAAGTTTCGCGGTATCTGGGTAATTTTTCTCACCCCATTCCTTTTAAACAGCGCGATCGACGTGATTTTGATGCCAGAGGTTTAAAATTGCATTAGACATCACGTGAACAAGCCTTCATGCAACAATTACGCCACAGGAGAAACTACTTCGCAAATTTTTAAATTTTAATCATTTGAGAATAGCCATCCCTCCCCCACTGATTAAAATTTAAAGATTGTGTAGCAGGTGAATTAAAACACTATGATAAGAATCATTAGCGTAGCTAAAGCTCTCAAAACGATACGGATTTGTCCGACAATAGCAGACGTTGCTGTTTTTTCTAGGACGCATATGCGCATGTGAAGTTCCGAGTCATTTGAAATGTCTGTAGCCGGACGTGTGAAGGAAATGGAACGCTAGTTACCTACAATAGCAATAAACATTCTAGAATTTTTAAAGAAGCAGTAAATTAATGTTGTATGTGTTTCATATTTATGTATTTTCATTGCAGAATATAACATCTGAAGTGGCCACAATTCTTGTCTCTTACTAAGGCAATTATTATGTTAAAAACAGAATATAAAAGTAGTTATTTATTTTAAATGGACAAAGGGGAAATGCAACGAGTGTAACTTTGATTAATGCAAAAAAGAATTCTTTTGCTACCAGAAGATTGGTTTTTGCTCTGGTAAAATTAGAGATTAGTGTAAAAATGATAAATAACTTGTTCAAATCGAAAAACAACCCCTAATAAAAAAAAACCCCTTGAATTTTGGAGTAATTGGGGTATTTTTAACACTTTCTAACAAGGTTTAAAAGTGTTTATGATTTTGGTTTACTTGTCTGTCAGTCCGTACGTCCTCTTACTTCCGTAAATATGCATCGATTTCTACGAAATTTATACATGTTATTCCTATGTACTGTACCATGTGCCCTATTGAAAATTGTGTATGTAACATTTATAGTTCTCTAATGGAGAGCTCAAAAGATTTCCAATGCATTAAGCTTTAAGCTCTATTTGCAATCATTCCTTAAAGTGTACTTTAGAGATATTTGGCTATTTGAAATGAAAAAAAAATGATACATGTTATTAAGGATTACAAGATAAAGCTCTCCATCGAAAATAGTGTCTGTATCATTAATAGTTCTTCTACAGGAGCACTAAAATAATTTCAATATATTACGTTCAATGGAAGTTAGAGACAAGCATCCATTTAAAGCACAATACTAGTCTACTATGTAATATTGGCTAATGGTCCGACCGACGATTGTGTGCCTCCCTCAAAAGTTGTACCACAAAAGTCGTGAATATTGGCGACTTTTGCAATAAATCGCCAAATAGGGTGAGAAAAAAGAAATCTTTCGAAAAATGAACCCAGCTTGGCGATGTTTTTGTTATTTGAAGGAAAATAGGGAAAATAACCCCCCCCCATAATGTGGTATTATTAAGGTATGATGCTTTCAATGGGAATTTTTAAAACTCATTGTTCGCCCTCTAATTAACCGATTTAGTGTTGTGTTCGTGTTGAGACAAAGCTATGCAAGGGCTATCTACTTTGAAGGTATGTGTGCGTGTGTGTGCTCGCGTTCAGTAGCGGATCCAGGGGAGGGGGGGCTTCATCCCCCCCCCAAAAAAGAAATTGCTCAAGGGTAACATTCTGCTTTATTATATACTTTAAATAGCTAAAATGATCATATTTTATCACTTAGCCCCCCCCCCCAAAAGCCTAATACATTGGTTTAGACTAAAATTTTGATTTATAGTACATTTTAATTGGGTGAAATAAGCTTTTTTAAAAATTTAGCCCCTCCCAAAAAAAATTTCTGGATCCGCCACTGCTCGCGTTAGTGTGTTGGAAAGTGTTTAGTGTTTTATAATCGATCAGTTTGGCATGACTTATCTTTCTTGTTTTACTATTACGATTGTCCTTGAGAATCCCGATAAACCAAAACAAAATATTTTACCAATTATTGCGTGCAACTTCTAATAAAAATGAATAATCCGAGTGTCCTTCTTTTCAACCCCTCTTCAGGCGATGTCACCCACTGTCTCAGGTTTATCTTCCGCTGGATAAATTAGGCCTTAATTACAAGAAGACAAAGAAACGATAAAAACCACTTAAGTACACATACATAACGAGTAATATTCTTTTCAAGCATATTATTAATCTTAAACAAGAACGCTTTTATTGAGATAAAAAAAAAATAATTTCGATACATTATTCATCTCTTGCAGTATTTTTTTTTTCTTTTTGATGTACGCTTCAGACTGCACTTCTCAATACGTCTTTTGACGTCGATCCCCTTTTGTTAATCATCCTGAACGACAGAGGATCAAACCACGGTTTCCTTGACGCTGGTTTTATAGGATGTCATCATCACGTGAGGTGTTTCTCACAGTTAAATATTCTGCGAGCGTCTTTATTTTCTCCACTTGTCACAGAGAAAAGAGTCCATAAAATGGATGGCTCGTCTGATGAACGGTTCGTAACATGAATTAGACTATAATGTCGAGGTAAGCCTTAGCTGGAGCATCGAGGCCGTTTTATGGGGGACATCATTTTTGTATTTCTTTGTGGACAGCTTGCTACTAAACGCGGATTTAATGACGTAATTACTAAAAAGAAATATATAAAAAAATTTTATCTTCGTATATTTTATTTTTAGCTCTGAAGTATTGAAAATAAGTCATTTTCTGATAAAATTAATAAATAAATAAAACGCGCTTGGGATTGTCAAAAGCAGTCGTTTCTCATCATCATTGCGTTATAATACTTGAACTCATGTAGTGTGATTGACTTAGTGTGCTAGAAGAATAAACTTTTAACCCTACAAGGCTCAATTTTTTTTCTGTGTCTGAAAAAAAATATATGTGATAATGTTAGTGATTATTATTTGGAGAAAAATAGTTGAAAAATAATAACCTAATATTTTACTAGAAAATCACTTTTTTTACTTCAGTATTGCATGTGGTACATTGGGCCTTAGCTATACTTTTTTGGGATTTATTTTGAAATTTTGTATTCAAATCATTTCTTGATAGGACGAACTCCAACACACAGTCCTTTTTTTCCGGGTCAAAAGTCTTCGCTAACTATTTTTTGTTAATAATCTCAACCTCCCCTTTGATTGCTGTTTAAATTTCTATCAGTTTTGGCAATAATATGAACAGTAAGTACATCGACAGCAACAGCTTGAATTATATTGTTGCTGTCTATGTATAAGTACTCTTAAAAACCGACACTGAATAAATAACGACAGAAATGACGACAGCTGGCTGTGCCATGCCAGCTGTCGTCAAAAAAGGGTCTCTAGATCTGTGGCACGCGATGAACGTTTCGATCGTCCGCCATCTTGCTGGTAGTTAAGTCGAGCGATGGCAACGGCTGCGCTTCAAAGGATTAAATATATTTTCACATGATAAAATAAGCATCTTGTTATGTCACTATTACATACTTTTAAGTTCTTTTAAACAACTCCTGCATTTTTTTTAGCGCTTCCTACATTCTTTTGCTAGAACTGAAGCCCTACGTATGGAATTTTATACATGCTTGAGATTCAAGTTCCGGCACTGCTGAATGTCAGAAATATAAACCAATAATACTGCCAAAAGGTATCTCCAAATCTAAATTGACTCCTAAGTTTTTCTGGAAAAATTAAAAGTGAACTAAACAACTCTAGTTGAATGACAGAATGCATTTCAGTAAAGAGTTTCAATTTCAGAAGTGGTTAAGAATAGAAAAGTTAAATGTTATAATACCTTCTAGGATTGGTGCTATTTAATGTTTTTTTTTCCATCAGCAGTAAACTTAACGATTCCTGTTTACATAAATGTTTCGATATGTTCTGCAAATATTTTAACGATTGAAGATTACTTGAGCTGAAAGTTTCTATAGTACTTTGTGGTTTAAGGAAGTTGTGTAAATCTGATGAGACAAGATATTTTATTTGTTGAAAATAGGATTTTTTTAAGGGCAGTTTCATGTTGGTGATGTAAAACAAATTGTAGAAATTAATACTTAATATGAAGAAATCTTAAAAATACTTAAGGGGGGAAAAAAAGGTTTTAAAAACAGAAAAAGGCTCGAAAAAATAGCGATGATACCATGGGCGCCCATACCTGTGAGCAGGGGCCATACCTCCCTAACTCTCAGAAAAAAACATGTATTGCCGTAATAATTTACGTACCAGTATAACGTAGATGTGGTTCAACACTGAAATATAGTATCTTTCTAAGGCAAGACTCCCACTCCCTGCCCCAACAAACAATCATATGGGCGCTCATTAGAGATGAGTTCGGGCTCATTTTTTGAAGTCCGAGAACTTTTAATTCGAGCCCGCCCGAGCCCGAGCAATATTATTTAAGCCGAAGCCCGAGCCCGAAATTTCAGCTAAAGATAAGTAAAATTCAGTTACTTCATTGATACATTACGATAAATTTTGCCGTTTGTGTAAATTAGAGACAAATAGAGTTGCTAACTCATAATGCACTTTCTAATTCTTTATATCCATGTTTATCAAATAATAGCAATAATGCTTCAATTTTAATTAAAATTCCGTTTTGAGTACTCACATCAGTGTTAAACATTCGTATGTACTTAGATATATTGGATACAGAAAAATACAAGTTATAAATCTCGTATAGTGACATTAAAAAATGCTATATTTAAAACACGTCCAAAAAAGAGATTTTACATAATAAATTTAAGAAATTTGTATATTTGCATAGAATTGCATAAGAATATATTATTGAATAAGAATTTAGTTGATAGGAACAAAATTACTTTAAAAAAATATTTTATGATACGATGTGAATATGTACATTTAACTAAGATAGACAAGTAAATAATGAGGCCAAAATTTTGAATAGCATTTTAACACACACGCGAAAACGAAATAGCACAACACACCATTTAGTAAAGTATGTGAAAAAGCTAGCTTTTTACCCACCCATTATTTTGTTGCAAGTCCTAGCGTCACATCAGTACGTTTATTTTTCCGATGAATCGCTTTTTAAAATCCGTTTCAAGGAGTATGCTCAATAAAGGAGACATTTTTCACGAGCCCGAGCCCGAACGCAATCGTGAATTACAGGGCCCGGGCTTTCGGGCTCGGGCTGAGCCCGTCTCATCTCTAGCGCTCGATGATATTGCCACCCGAATCATCTATTTACAAAATTGCTCAATAGACAGGGAAGTAGGCGAAAAGTAGAAACTGGCTGTTACTGAAAAATTTCAATGCTCCGACCCGACGGGCATAAATCAAAATCGGAATATTTAATTGGTTTGAATAGAGATTGCAGCCACAATAATCTTTAATCCCAATTTATCAGATTAAAAGTCAGATCAGTTTGAATTAATTTTAATGCATCGCAGAGCGAAACTTTTATCAACACGGCGTCGAGGTGCGGTGCCGGGCTCTATTTTTATTCAGAAGTGGATGATCTCATCTCCCCCCACATCCTCCCGAAAAATCTCACCCGTCCACTTCACGAGTTGAAGTTTACACGATTTCTCAAAAAGTTCTTCCGCAAACGGTTACAGTTTCACATCGCACTGTGACCCTGATTTTTGAAGTGGCTCTCCAGAAACGAATACCAGTGCTCTCCTCTCACCTTCTAAAGAAAAGAAATCCAACTCTTAAGAATCCGATGATAAATTAATCTCCTCAATTTTTATTTGCGACACATTTTTCTTAAAAACCGAAATCACGTGAGAAAAAGTTTCACTCGCCAAGAAGGAGCAAGACACCTGAACTCGACGTGAGGAAAACCGGAAGTTCATTATGCAAGCTTCCTGTTCTGTCTGCCAACCACATGGCGTTCGGTGCAAGAAATGGTGGAAATATTTTTCTTTTCTTCGTGAGCCTTTTGCCGCTTTACCACGAAATTTTTTTTTTTCGTTTGCCACCCTCCAACAACCCACCTCTAGTCAGTTGCAAGTTTGCATAGAAAATTTAGGGTTCCCACGAAAAAAAGAAAGAAAATAGAATTTTAACTTGTAATTCGTTGTATTCGCCTCTTTTTTAACCCCTGGATTTAAACCGCATAAAAAATTGAGAGATTCTTTACTTTTTTTTTTCTCTCTTTTTCTACTGAAAGGAGTGAATGGCAGAAGAATGTCGAAGTAATATGACGTCGTAGAGGGAGAAAAAGGGGAATTAAACTTATGAATGACTGAAGAATTCCGTAGTGAAAGTGACGTGAATGGTATTGACCGAGAGTTTTAAACTTTTTAATTTCGTCTTTCCCCCTTTTAAAAAAAAGTTAGTCAAAAACTCTAGGAGGGCTATCTCGAGACACTGAATTATTCTGGGATCACTGAACAATCCATAGGTCGCTTTTTTCTTTTTCGTATAGAGATGTGCTTAGTGGTGTGACAAAATTTCTGCAGGATGAATTTGGATGTAAAAATATTATTACAGTACAGCACATGGTTTTGAATGAACGTCAGACAAAGGATGTACAAATCATAAAAAATCGCAATTTCACCTTTGAACTAATCTTCAGAAAATCAAAACTAAAATAAATAAATAATTAAAATAATAATAAATAAAAAGAAAAAAGAAAGCTCACACACTCTTCTTTTTAAATAAATAGTCGTACAAAGTTTTGTGAGACTAGAAAAATATAAAGAAACTTACAAAAACATTTTAATTCACGATTTAAAAAAAATATCTTTTTATTGTTTAATCTTTCTTATGAAAGAATATTTTGTGAGACTAGAAAAAAATTAAATAAAACCTTAAAAGAAGTTTTAATTACATTTTGTTTTTGTAGTCTAATCTTTCTTTTGAAATAAATTTAAGTCCGAAAGAGAAGAGAAAAGAGAGAGAGAGAGAACACCTAAATTGGAGAAATCAACCAAAGAAAACGCAATGACCAATGATGTTGTCACAGAAATGCGCCGTCCCTTTGTATTTTCGTTTAAGCTAATAGGTCAGCCACTTTTCATTTTCAAAAGGCACGTCTTTTTAAGACGTGCTCGAAAACGTCTTTTTAAGACGTGCTAAGAAAAAAAAATAGAAATATTTTAATGTTTTAAAATTTGAAGGACTCACTTACAATTCTATTTTAAATTCTAAATAATGTAAACATATAATTAAAAATAGAATGCATCATTTTGCAAACGCACCATCTTTCAAAGGGTGCCTCACCAATTGGTCTATAAGATCGAAAAGCTAGGTTAGCGAAGGTCAATCCAAAAGAATATTCCTGTCACTTCACATTCTGAACTTTTGATGAAAACACTGTTGATTAAAATTACTTTGATTTTATCATCAACAATTGTTTTGCATTAATAATTTCACAAATGATAAAAAAATTTACTCAATGAAGGATTTTTTAATTCCTAATTATTCTTTTTAGGGATAGTTAGATTTAACTAACTACATACATTTTGGTTCAAATTCTCCAAAAACGAATTTCACCCCCCCCCGTACCTTTTCTAGATTATTCTATTAGCAGATTACATTATTGGTAACGACGTATAACCGGAAAAAGTGCGTCCTATAAACGAAACACTCTATAAACGAAAAATATAAACGAAAAATATAAGCGAAAAAGAAAAAAAAAAAAGATTTTTTTTAAAGTAATTTCTTTTTCATTATAAAATCATATAAAAATCCACCATATTATCGATAAAGTGCGAGTGATAAAAGTTTACGAGCCCATGATATTTATTAAATTAAAGAAAAAACGGTAGGTAATTGACACTTTACAGTTGCATCTTAATTTTATCGAAGTTGCACATTGGATAACTTTGGGGGGGGGGGGGAAGAAGACACTTGTTATATAAATATCTTTTATTTTTAAACCTATAGTATTAAAAATTATCTTAATGAAAACATTTAGATGATCTGGAATAGATAATTTTGTTTAGATTATTTAATTTAGGTAATTTTTATTAAGTTTATGAGAATTGAATTTCTTAGACCTTTTTTGTATAATATGAAATTCAGGTCGTGTGATAAAAAATTTCCACGCTGTAGACTGGGGAAATTCGTTTTGCTTGTGTGTTCCATTTATTTTATATTGTTCACTTTTTAATCTTTTCAATTTGGCAGCAATATTGACTAACCAATATGTAGTCAGGATGTATGACATAAGCTTTTAGAGTTAGTTGAAAAAAGCACCATTATCAATATATTTAGTATATTTTACCTTTTAATTGTAAATAAAAAATCACGGCAAGACTAATTTACAATATTTATTTAGAATAACTTTTTTGCACATTATGAGACACATTAATTTTTTATGGTCCTGCAGTTATTCTAATATTTGTTTTGGAAACTTTTTTTTTCGCTCTAGTATGCTCAGAATATCTTGCTATCTTTGTGAATGCGATTTCTTCCTGGAGTTTTCAGGATTGATTTATAAATTGCATTTTGGGCACATTCAAAACTTCCTGACATTCGAGGAATGCCATATGAAAATCGTGTGATTAAAAACTTGTCAAGCAGATATAATTCTCCATTTAGCAAGATATTTGTAATTTGATACCTCTAGATGTAAAATGATAGTAAAGCGTAATTGATATCTAGATGAGAGTTAACTTTCTAGAATTTAACTGAAATTACGAAAAAATAAATAAATAAAAATAAAAAAGGTATAAATCGATTTAAAAAATTGCAATGTGTGTGGATCTTAACATGACATTTATTCAATCGTTGAATGCAGTTTAAACATTTTTACACAGCATGTGTTGCGAAAGTGAATCTCTTTATTGTCATAAATGTTTTTTATGCTGATATTTTTAGAACAGAACTTAAACTATTTTTAGTCATTTTAGAGCCTTAAAGCCGAGGCCTGGTTGACCTGTGCAGGCCCTGCCTACGGATGAATTTGTAACGGATTTATTTCTAAATTGTTTTTTTTTTCCTTCATTTTTCTTTCTTTCCTTTTTAATTCAACAATTATTAGAGTCCATTATTTTTTTCATCAAAAGTTTTTGTAGAAAAGAACATGTAAAAAATCTTCATTGCCTCGTTTCTACCAGTAAAAAAAAAAAAAAAAAAAAAAAAAAGTAAAGAAAAGAAAGAAAAGAAGAAAAACCTTTTTTTTTTCTATTTCCTCTTCAACATATGAAGAAAAATCATATCTTTTCTTTTTTACTCAGAAGTGAAACAAAATATTGGTAAAACAGAAGTTAATAATTTGTCATCTGTTAAGATGGGGAAAAAAAAGTGCACTGAATATTGTTGGGTGAAGTGACATCTCTGGAAAATAATAAGCGACAACTTACAAAAGAAAAAAGAAGATTTTTAGCTCGTTTTATCCAGGTTTATTATTAACAGTTAGTTTATTCTTCAGACTGCATAAGATTTTGCGTGGTATGACTGGATTTTACAATAACCCTTTCAAACGGGACGTCCACAATAGAGGAAAAAATTTTGAAAAACATATCATATAGAAAATACTAATAATTTTAAGTTGGGAAATTTTAAGTTGGTGTATATTTACTACTAATAATTTTAAGTTGGTGTATATTTATCAAAAATTTAACAATAAGATTATTTTATTCAGAAATTAAATCTCTATTTTTATACAAATATACATGCATTTTCAGTTTCGAGCGAAATTATTTAATCAAATCTGAAAGTCTTAAAGATGAAATAAATATTAAAAAAAGCAAAACCACAAATTTTCCTCACGGACTTTTTACAAAAAGGAAAATTAACATTTATGCCAGATACTCGAAAAAAATGAAGGCTTTTCTTCATAAGCTGTGCTACACGGCTTAATAAATGAAACAACAGTGTCTTTTAGGAAACTGTCTGAAAAAAAAAAAAAAAAAAAAAAAAGATTCAACAAGGAGTTGCACAGCAAAAATTTTCACGCATCCTGCTGAATTTTCGATTTTTAAGAATTTTTTTCTGAAATTTCGTACCTGTTGGAGCATATCATTTACTATTGAGTATAGTGCAGCTTTATAAGAGGTAGTCTAAATAAATTATGAAGGGCTTGACATAATTGATTTATTTGTATTTATGTACCGAAATCACTTGATTTTTTTTTTTTTTTCAAAATGCATCGTTAACATCCGTGTTCACATTTTCCATTCGCGCCGATGAGAAATTTACATCGCCTCATTCTTCACGCACCCCATCACAAAGTGTAACAACTCCTAGCGGGTCCCATCCCCACAGGTCGAAATATAATTTCACTCGGAGGTAGGGGGTTCCAATATCGTATTTCAGAGGGAGACAGAGTTATCTTCTAGGTGGAGTTAAAAAAACAGCAGGGGAAATACAAAGGCAGATTCCCATCTATATGTTTTTTTTTCTTCTTCTTCTTTACCTCCGTTTTTCTGCTTATCTTCGTGTTCGGTAAGGTAAATTTTTTTTCTTCTTCTGATTTCCCACTGATGGAATAAGCGAAGTAGAATATTTTTAGGGTTGAGAGCAGGGGGGGGGAAAAATGTGGTGTCTGCAGGGAAGTAGTATATGTGGTAAATCTACGTGTGAAACAATGCTTCAGTATTCTAGTTCTTGTTGATCGTAGATATTTTTTTTTCTCACACTTTAACCCTTTAACGCGTAGTGTTCCCGCTCTGGGAACACCAAACTGTGTCGTTTTGACTGTTGCCAGTCACGAAGAATAGATTGGATTTCTATAAAAATAGTTGCGGGTGAGATAGCTCCACGAGAAGCCTTTACTTTTTAAGCATGTCATAGCCCCGTAAAAAAATGGTCACGATTCTTTTTAACAGCACTGACATCTGCTGAAAAATGGAAGAATGAGAGAACAGCTGGATAGATTGCCCAATGCTGAAAAAAGGGCAGCTGTTGCCATCGCTCGACTTAACTACCAGCAAGATGGCGGACGATCGAAACGTTCATCGCGTGCCACCGATCTAGAGACCCTTTTGTGACGACAGCTGGCTGTGCTCGTGCACAGATGAACGTTTCGATCGTCCGCCATCTTGCTGGTAGTTAAGTCGAGCGATGGCACGGCTGCCCTTTTTTCAGCATTGGGAAAGGGTTGCGCCTCAAAGGATTAAAGTGCTGAGCAGAATCGTAGAAAAAAAACTGATTTTTTTTTCTCGTGTGTGTGGGGCACACATATAATCAACTTAAGAAAATAATGAATGCAAAGTGTGTGCGTACCTTTGCGTTGTGGTGTTTCCATTTTTTTTTATAACCAATTGTACGTTGATTCAGGCACACAGACAAGGGGTGGGGGTGCCCTGGGTGCTCCAACATATCATGCACTTTAATATGTATCATACTAATTGGCCAATGTAGTTTTAAATAATAATCTTATAAATAAAAATGAAATTCTGTTTGTTTGTTTGTTTGTTTGTTTGTGGATTTGATTCGTATACAAATCCACAAAAATGGACCTATCGGCCTGAAATTTAGTACAGATATGTAAAATAATATAGAATAACTCATAGTCCACTTTAAAACTTTGAAAGTCCACCCGTTCCCGGAATTTAAGAGATTTTTTATGCTCTTCACGCAAAAATCTTTAATTGTAACCCCTGTAGTGAAAAAAGTGTGAAATAAGGATCGTGGTTGCCATGTGTGGCGATTTTACCGAATAAAATGTCGTTCGTATACAAATCCACAAAAATGAACCTATCGGCCTGAAATTTAGCACAGATATCTATCTATCTATCTATCTATCTATATAAATAAAACAGTGTGTAAACTGTCCGTTTGTCTGTCTGTCTGTGTCTCGCGTAGCTCCGAAACGGGTGATCGTAGACCTACCAAATTTTGTACGGAAATTCTCCAAGACGGGTCTCGACACACCTCGAAGCGATTTTTTCGAAATTCGAATTAGAAAATGTTTTATTTTATGTTTTGTCCAATTTTTAGCGATTTTTCTTGCGTAATGCATAATAACGCCGGTAATTGCGCTCGCAAGAAAACGATATTTACATCATCGTATAGAGGAGAAAATTTTCTTTTAAAAACTATTTGTTCGGACTGTGTAACATAATTTGCAGAATTTTGGGAATTTTTCAAATAAAATTAAATTGGACGCTGACTTTCGAAAAATATTTTTAAAACTGCTGCATCTTAAATTCTATCTGTCATAACTTTTTTATATTTGGGCAAAAGACGGAGCACACAATTCGCCCACTTTAAAAAGAAGAACGGGGGAAAAATATAAATTAGGAGAATTTTTACGAATTTTTAAGTAAAGAGGAATTTTCATTTCAGTAGTACCTGCTTATGAGTTTCGGTTTGATATCTTGCGGTTTGGTTGTCATGGATACAGTAACAATGATTAAAATTGCCAGCTGAAAAAAATAAATAAAAACGGGTCCCGCGAGCAGACGATTTCTTTGCTTGGCTCGATTTCCTTTTATAAATACTGGATTTATTTGCGAGAAGAAATTTAAACGGCATAATCTAGAAAAACAACTTTAAAGCCCTTATAAATAGCGCAGTCTTATTTCTTATCTCTTTTCTTTTTGTAAAGGGTTCCAAGAGAGGGTGACGTATTTTTAAAATAAAAAAAATGTCCATTTCATGTAGTGTCTGAGGTATTTAACGCTAAAACGTGAACCTAAAAGACAGCATGTCTGCGGAAATAAGACATTTTGAAAGTGAGAAGTTCACTGCAAACGGTCCATTATCACTTTTTTGATACCGAATGACGCTGACATAGTTTTTTTTTTTTTTGTGTGTGTGTGTCATTATATTGCAATGATCTCAGGTTATTACATATATGACGCAAATTTTATGTCAAGAGTGAAATAATTTTGCTTTTTCTAAATTCCACATCACTGGAATTAATTCGAATTACACATATGAGGAAATTTTTCGTTTCCTACCGTGCGAAGAACGGGCACGCAGCTAGTGTAAAATAATATAGAATAAATCGTAGTCCACTTTAAAACTTTGCAAGTCCACCCGTTCCCGGAATTTAAGAGATTTTTTATGCTATTCACGCAAAAAGCTTTCCGCAATTGTAACCCCTGTAGTGGAAAAAGTGTGAAATAAGGATCGTGGTTGCCATGTGTGGCGATTTTGCCGAATAAAATGTTTTAAATTCTCAAAGTAAAAATAAAAGAATAATAATGATTTTTTTTTTTTTAGTTTATATTCGTAAGGTTATTTTTTTAAAATTATAATATCGTGTGCATGGGAAATCGGAGCAGGAATGAAATGTTTTATACGCAAAAAAATAAGAATTGAAGATTTCCGAGGCTAATATGTTAAAATTTTTTAGTTTGGCGAAAAAATAAAATGGCTCAAATGCCGAGAAAGTGAGTTCTAACGGTTTGCACTGTTTCCGGCTTGACGCAATTTACTGAGAGCTTAAGGAAACGGATTTTTGAAAACAAGTGCAAAGGTTTTATTAGAATACAGCCTTAAATTTTAATGATCCGTGAAGAAATAATGCAGTTATTAAGGGATTTCAATTGATCTATCTCCAGAATTCTCTCCAAATGAGTACATTGATTTAAGTTGGGGGAATTCCGCCAAATTTCAGAAAATTGAAATCTTCTCATTTAGTACATCGGAGTAATGATGAATAAAAGACGTTATAATTGATAATTTTAAAAAATTCGGCTGTATTAAGGGATTCAACTTTTCAAATAAAGGCTTGCTTTACTTTTTCGCGGTCGAACCATTTCCCATATATTATTGCTGCTAAGTCAATGCTTCGAATGATTTCCTGAAAAAACGCTTGCAAAATGGCGTATGTTGGCACTTTGGCGAGGCTTAGATTTGAAACTGGATTTTATTTGAGACTGGGATATATAATGACACTGGTTATAGATAAAAATGAATGTTGGTATGAGTGTATGAGGTTGAAAAACTCCAGCACCGTTGAGCACCGTTGCACCATGAAATTTGGTTCACCTAAGTCTTTTATCATGGAGAAGCTTTTTATGCTATCCGTTTTCCTCTAACTTGCCACCAGGTGGCGCAGCAGAACGTCGAATTCCATTCCGTTTAGCCGTTTGCTATGCGAATATCGTCCAACCGATTTCGATGAAATTTGGTACACGCGAATATTAGAACACGGAGAATATTTTTCACTATCCATTTTGCTGTAACTTGCCGCTAAATGGCGCTGAAAAGCATCAACTTCTATACCATTCGACCGATCGGCATAAAATTTTTTATACTTACACATTTGAGCACGAAGAATATATTCTAACTGCGTTCCTTTTGATGTTACTCACCACTAGATGACACTGCAATGCATTATTATTTTAAGTCGCCACTAGATGACGCTGCAGCAGGCCAAATTCTTGACCATTCAAACGGTCGCCATGAAAATCAGTATACATAGCTATTTGAACAATGAGAATATTTTGGCGTTATCCATTTTGCTATAACTCGCCACTTGACGGTGCTGTAGCAAATCATTACTTTATTGAACCACTGGATGGCCCTGCAGTGTATCACTTCTTGACTGTGCAAATGATCGCTATGAAAATAGGTATACATAGATATTTGAACACGGGGAAGAGTTTGGCGCTATCATTTTCCTATAACTTGCCACTAGATGTCGCGTCAACACATGAACTTCAGGACTGTCCAGCCGATAGTCATGAAAATTCGTATACATGGATATCTGAATGCGAAAAATATTTTCGCCGTATCCGTTTTGCTAAAACTCGCCACTAGATTGCGCTACGCCGCATCGCCTTCTGCACCATACAAACGATTGCCTTGCAATTCGGTATGCATGATTATTGGACACAATATAACGCGATATCCACTTTGCTATATCTGTTTATTACAATGAATAGTAATCACCACAAATTGTAATATCAAAAAGTACATTCATTCCCGTGCGAAGAACGGGTACTTCAGCTAGTAAAAAATAATTATACTAGTTTTTATTTATCAGTTATTAAAAAAAAATGTTGGAGATATTCTTATATCAAAATATCCTCCAGTCTACAGGGGTGTCCCATAAAGGTGGTACCACACTTTAATGATTTATATATTAAAGATAACTTCTTAAAAATTACGCTTTTTAATTTGTATACGACCCCTATATAAAAAAATTACTGATTAGAAAAATGTGTCCCATAAACTAATGAAGTGATGTACAAAATTTGAGAATTGTAAACTGAAAAGAATCAGGGATATGAAGATGAATATATGCTGACTTAAACCACTTTTCATAGGATCGTAGGGAAAAAACCGCGTCGAATGATCGCATTTCAGGGGTAGTGCAGAAATAACAAAATATTTTTTTTTCCCACTCTAGGAATAAACGTTTACATTCAAAATTATGTGCAGCCCTAACATCTTATAAAGATATATTTGAGACATTTTATGATGAAATCACTGAAATTTTGTTCATCATCTCATTAGTACATCGGATAAATTTTACTAATTAGATTTTTTTTTTTTACGGGAGTCGTGTACAAATTTAATATACGTATTTTTTTGTTATACGTAATGTTTTTTCGAAAAACAACAAGGGGAATTTTTTCTTAACGTAGTCGTTTTTCTTATCTTATTTTGAACATTTTTTCAATTTACAATAGCCACTTATCTCTAATAGATAAAGAATTAAAACATGTCACCACTTTTTTCGTACACCCTGTAGAAAACAGATCCTGGCTGAAAATTAAATATACATTATAGTCATTCATCGTCCAGTAGCTGTCGATTAGTCAAATGTTTTACGTATAGGAACTTTTATCGAAACTTTTTTTATCCCTGTTGCCGATGATTGTCACATTAAATCAATTATATGATTCGTTCAATGATTTAAAAAAAAATTGATAAATGATTACTTCTATAGGCTAATACTCAATATTTCAGGCTTAGAGATATTAATTAAGTAATCAGTAATCCTTTTTTAAGGGATAACAGAATTAGATTACGTGAATGAACTTTTTTGAAACAACCGATTGTGGTAGAACAAAGACTTTTCCTCAGTGTCTTCTGTAACTATCATTTGTCTTTGAAAGTACATCATAGTATATATAATCTCTATCAAACGTCAGAAAAATTTCAAAAACTTTTAACATGCTGTTTTGGCATTGTAAAAGTGCGTTAACAACCAAATTTCAGTGGTAGGGAATTCTTCAGATTGATGGAGAAATTTTACTTAAATTTGTCCTTTCCAATCTTTCAAGAATTTTGGAAACAATGCTTTCATTGAAAACAAAGCCGCCCAACCACTTTTACGATATCGAATTGGAAACATTGCTCCGTTGATGTTAAAAGTATTTGTCGTTGATAAAAGCTTCAAATAGGTATGATGTATAAGGTATTAAAGGGACATTCACAACTAATCAATATAGTTGTAAATAAGTTTTAATTCATTTTTCCAGATCAGTTACCTGTTAAATTGTGTGCTACAATTTGAATCTTTTAAAGTGTGACAACGCTCATCATGACGAGATTGCAACTGTAAGAATAAAAAATATATCATTTTCTTTTTAGTTCAGCAATTTTAATATCGCAAAGATATAGATAACACGTTTTTTTATCACGCTGGTTTTCATTATTTTGATAACGAATCGTATATTGATTTGATGCATTAGTCAGTGACTGGCAATTACTGACATAAATTTTAATGTAATCTTTACAATACGTTTGATGCTAAAAAGCGCAAATGGAAAGCTATTGAATTTGATAATAATTAGCAGATGCCTAACCAGTCCTATCAAATCAACAAATGACATATTGAAAGGCATTTAGTCTGAGAATAAACAGAAGAAATTTACGTCCAACCTGTCTCATGAGTTCAACGAGTGTCATGCTGTAATTTGAAATTGGCACATGATTGTTGCTCGTCAAGCAGCTGTATTGAAATAACTTGAACCGCATTTTGACTAATCGACAGCTACTGGACGATGAATGACTATAATGCATATTTAATTTTCAGTTTCTAATAGGTCATAATAAATACATTGGTGAATCACGTATATATTAGGACATTAGGATAATTATTCTCTCAATCTCTTGTCCATTTTTAGAGGTCATTTTATCAAAATGACACTGTGAATTCCCCTCAAAATTTGGTTTTCTTAGAAGTATCTTCATTGTAAGAGAAGATTTATGGTAATTAGGGATTGTACCATTACCACAACACTGGAACAAAATAAAGGCTTCAATTTCTAAATGAAGAATCCCTTATTGTAGAATCTGCCACAAGCGTTGCTTATTCTAATTGCTGGTCTACAACGGAAGACATACCTTCGACGATTTACGTTTCTACTTCTGTACCTTGAGGTTAAAATTTGAAATACGAATCATACTTGATAAATTATCAACTATTTCTGAATCCAAATCATGCCACAAAGTTAAAATTCGTGGACACTTTTAATATTTTACATTGTAGCACTTATAAAACTTGAAAGCAATTCAGATCAAGTCTACCAAGTTGAAAAATAAAAAACGGTACGAAAGGAAAGGGGGGGGGGGGAGAGTACCGTTTGTAATGCATACCGCAAGCAAAAGATCTCACAGTCTTTTTCATTCACAGGTACACACAGATACATGTTCGTACTCGCTCCTTTACAACCAACGTTTTCGAGTTCTCCCGATCACCCAGCTTGACCTGATCTCTTATCTCAACAAATCTTTGATCCAGGAGCAGTTCCTTAAAAACGCCTACAGTATAAATCACAACATAACAAACCTTCGACAATACTCCAATCAAATAAAAGAAACTCTGTTGTTAAGTACCGTCTATTCACACGTCTCGAAACCTTAAACCTCAAGTTTACTTTTATCAACATTTTTTTTTTTTTTTTTTATAGACGCTTTTTCTATCGGACATCCTTGGGAAATTCAAATCAGGTGAATTTTTTTTTTCAAATGGGGGGATGTGTGTGGGATAGATATATATATTTCTCCCCCCTGGCTCTTTTCATCCTCATAATCATCAGGGGGTTCTCAAGGTGCACCAATTTCTAGGTAGGGGGTGCCTTCACTTGTATATATACGTAGGGTTATATTATATTATACCCATCTTCTGAGCGAGAAGAGGGGGGAGGGGGTAGCAGCTGTTGACTGAGGTGGTTTTTCTCAGGGTTTTCTGAGGGATGTCTGCACTCCTGCAGGTTTGATTCAAGTGTGGTTGTATTGTGGGTGCGTAATTCGGTTGGGGTGGGCTGATTTATTAATTTCTGTTTTGTGGTGTTATTGAACTGATGATTTTGTATATGAGGTTTTCACCACGCTATTCAGGAATCCTCTTTCCGGTTGTTCAGAACATTATTTACGGTTTCTCATTTCAGACACATTCATCTTAGGTGATTCAGTTAACAGTTACTCCATCGTCAGGAGGGGAAAGGGGGGGGGGAATCGAAACACTCAATCTTATTTTCAGAGTATATCATTGAACCCAGAAATGCTCAGTTGAGAAAAAGAGAGCACAGGAATCTCCCACTCATTCTGACGACACGAGATCGATCAAAATTAATTAATCGTTCAATCCTTTCGAATAATTCCAGAAAAATTAGCAAATGAAAGTATCTGCCTTATATCGCTGAATTGTATTTTCTTAATTGATAATCTTCCTTTCTCCCAACAACTCAGCCATAGCAACAAAGCGGTTGCTTTGCCTCAGAAGCATCCATTCCTGATCCAAAAGTTGCAGAAGATTTCGCCAAATCTGAAGTGCATATGTTACGCAGACTAAAGCGAGAAAAAAATGCTCAACGCAAATACTTCATAAATACTCTCGAACATCTTATGTCAAAGTCGATGAAATGTTCCTTTTCTTACTCTGTTTCCAACGATTTAACATTAATTTAATTTTAAAAGATAGTTTATTAATTTATTTACTTATTTTACAAGTGCTTCAATCGGCCGACATGTGCTATCCTGGGAACACCTCGGCCCATGGTAAGCCCATGGCAGCATATGGATTGGGTAGATTATTTAAGATTTCCCAAGGATTTCGGCGAATTTCAACAACAAAAATTTTGTAAACTATAAAAGCGGGAGAAAAGGTGCGAGTTCATAAAATGTTCAATTTCTAACGCTCTTTCTAACGACGTAACATTTATGCAATTTTTTTAAAGGAAACATTTCTTTCATCGAAATGGAAATGACCCACTTCTAGTAGCATGATCCGAGAGTACAATAGTTACGCATGCTCACATGTATCAAGAAAGGTCTTAAAATATAGTTTAGCATTTTAATTATAAAGTGTATACGTCTTTAAAATAATACAAATAGCAAGTGAAGTGTCTATATGGTATTTCTGAACTTCTTACGGCCTTGAAATTTTCTGAAAACATTTCACTTCTGAATAGTCATTATTTTTAGACATAATCTGAGACCACAAAAGGGACAAAGCACGGCCTTAAATTTATTTGCTACAAAGCAAAGCTCTTAAATCAAAACAAAAAAATAAGCAAGTCAATGCTCGAAGAATCTGTTTCTCGAACAAAAGAACCAATATTTATTGAAACAAGCCTGCTTCATTTCAGCCCAGTTTTATCAATATATCTTAAGGAAAATGACGTTAATGATTTAGAGACCGTCGGTCATATCTCCTCGGATTATAAATGGCAGAAATATTTGCCTTTCCTTTTTGGAGAGTTAAATGAATTCACGGTTAATTGGCTTTCGAATTTTGCCTAGGAGGGAGCAAACCGTTGATTGTTTTCTTTTGTTGAATCCTTTTGTCTAGACTAAAGATCAATTAGCGTTTCTTTTGTATATAACTTTTTTTATTAAAAAGAATCTTGTGATCTCCCCCCACCGTTTCTCTGCTTATGACAATGTTGCTAGTTTAGTGTGTGATGTGTGAACTGCTAATCTGCAACAATATTTTAAGTAGCTACTTTGGTTGATAAGGTCAACATCTTTGTTTCTTTAATTGCTGGAATGCCGATAAATGAAGAGAGCGAGTTTAAAGTCATTTATCTCTAAATTCAGAATGCGGTGTTGTTGTTCTTCGGAATTAGTTCTATACAGTTTGTTTTACAAAGACATTTTGTGTGATAAAGGTTTAGTGTATGATTCTGTCTGTTGTGTAATTTAGAAAACAGTGATTTTAGAAAATAATTCTAGAATAAAAAAATTAGAAAAACAGCATGTTTTTCCCCGCTGTACGTTAATTAATATTTGTAATAAATAAAGAAACATAAATATGAAAATATTAACAGGATTTTAAAAGTCGGAACCAAATAAAAATGACGTTATCTACCGGAAAACCTCGAGTAGGGGGAGCCGTTAAATTTGGGTTTCCATGTAATACCTAAAGGTATTTATAAAGACATTTATGACAGTTAACTGTTACTTTTATTCCATGTTTTTTATTAGCTTGGTCTATGTGTGCGTTGTTCGAGTTCAAAAAATGTACACGAATTTCAATCCAATTTCTATCGTTATCCTAAAGGCATTTGTAAATACATTTATGACTGTAAACTGTTATTCCATGCTTTTTATTAGCTTGGTCTATGGTTAACAGCTTGATCTTGGTTAACAACTGGCTGTGCGGCACAGCCAGCTGTTGTCAAAAAAGGGTCTCTAGATCTATGGTACGCTATGAACGTTTTGATCGTCCGCTATCTTGCTGGTAGTTAAGTCGAGCGATGGCAACGGCTGCTCTTTTTTCAGCACTGGGAAAGGGTTGCGCCCCAAAGGGTTAAGCCATGACGAATTAAACATGCTCACTCAATAGGAAGGATGACTCAAAGGAGGAAAAATTATCTCTTTTAAATAAATAGTTTAAAAAACCAAAAAACACGCTTTAGTGATAAATTGAACTAGCTAAAAAGCGAAAAATAATTCTTAATAAAGAAATAAATTAATGAACGAAAAATGATATTATTGTGAAAAAGCGTGGGGCACTTTGTGCGATATTTTTTGTATCATTTTTGTACTCATCGTACCGATCGAATATTCTCAAGAACTGATATATGGAGCACCCCACGCTTTTTTCACAATAATACTATTTTTCGTTCATTAATTTATTTCTATATTAAGAATTATTTTTCGCTTTTTAGCTAGTTCAAACACTAAAGCGTGTTTTTTGTTTTTTTTAAACTATATTTTTATTTTTCACTTTTTAGTTCAATTTGCTATAAAAGCGTGTTTTTTAGTTTTTTAAAAACTGTATGTATTTAAAAGTTATTTTTAATTTTCGATATCTCTCATAAGACACTAAGGAACACTAAGTTGGAAAGTACAAACTGTGAGATAATTTATTTTCACTGTGCACCAGTGGCGTAGCCAGGTAGCCAGGATAAAGCTAAAGGTCAATTGTAAGCTAAATATCAAATTGTAAGCTAAGTAAAGGGTCCCATTTCGGGGAGAGCAGTCCGTGAGCCCCCCCCCTCTTGTTACGCCCCTGCTGTGCACCAAAGTATTAATCAACCTGCAGTTAAATGCTACCTTCCTCACTAAAAAGGAAAAATAGGTCTCTAATCAACAAATAAAAGCGTGTTAAAAAGAATGGCCTTAACGTGTTCTTGTACTCAATTCTTCCATAATGTGATGGATCACGATATTTTGTAAAAATAAAAATAGTGCCGTGCCCAGGATTCGAACCTGGGTTATTGCGGCCACAACGCAATGTACTAAACACTTTACGATCACGGCCACAGTATAAAAAAAAAAAAAAAAATGTTTTCTTAAGATTGTAATCTTTGGAAGTGTTCTACTTTCAATCAGGATAAGAAATGAGGAAAATTATTTAATCCTAGCGATCCTGATCAGGATAATGAGATAAACTTATAAAATTATTGTATTGTCACCGATTCTTCATAAATGTACAAAGTTTAAATTAAATCTGACCGTTTAAAGTGTGCCAAATTTGAGTTCAAAGGAGTCGGTTACAAACATGTGTTAAAATCAGGATAATGGGATAAACTTATCAAATTATTGTATTGTCATCGATCCATGATATATCTACAACGTTTAAATTAAATCTGACCGTTTAAAGTGGATCAAAATCGAGTTCAAAGGAGTCGTTACAAACATACAAGCATACAAACATACATACAGGTGAAGCTAATAAAAAGGTGTTTAAAACTGTGCTAGTGTGTTCCCTTCTCTTTATTTCAAGTGTTTTACTAGCTTGATTTGTTATTAGATATCTTGGTTTGAAAATTTGTATAAAAATTTTAATCTACATCCTATCATTCAATCGAGCTGGTACGGTGTTATACACGCAAAACACCAGATTCATGCTTAAGCATGGTATTCATCAGTTGCAATTTAATTTACTCAAGTCTCAGATATTGAGCAGCGTATGTAAGACCGCGGCTAGGCAGGGGAAGGCATGCTGATGGAGCATCAAAATGGACGGGCGGCTTTCTATATTTCTTTTGCGCGGAACTTTTGAATAAAACAAGAGCACAAAAACACGAACTTTAACGAAAAAATTAGCAACACAGCAGAAGCGACGTCTTACAAACCCTCGACAGAAATACCAAGAACAAAATTCAGACTAAAAGTAATTAAATAAATAAATTAGAAAAATAATTTTTAAAATCAAGCTTTTTATTAAAAGATGGAATAAAAGGTATGAATTATTTTTTGAGAAAATTTCAAGCTCGAACTCTTATTACAACACACAACTCCTTTCTAGCTTATCGATCATCGGAGAGATACTTAGAAAATTCAATAAATACAATTTCTTTTTGTAATGCAAAATGATATACAGTCAAACCTGCTCAATGAAATATCGGTTAAATGATTATCCTGCTTATTGTAATAAATTCTCAATGCACCAGTCTAATGAACTGTCGATCTAATCACGGATAAAGAAACATCTGGCTTAGAATATTTTTTGTTGGCAAATTAGCGTGGTTCCATTAATCGGGATCGACTGTATAATTTTTTTTAAGTTTGTGTTTGAGGTGTTAATACAAATTAAGTGCTGTGGCACTGGTTTAAAAAAGGCAATAGCTTTTTTTTTTATATTTATCATTATTGTCTCTAAAAATTTTGCTGGAAAAGAAGCTATGAGTATAGAAGTAACAAAATCAGTTCACAAACCTACATTAACTAGTTTCTTAAACGCACCTCGATAGTCTGTGCTGAACCCAGGTAACCCCCTTTCCATTTTATACATGTCCATTGCACGACAGACTTTTCAAGAATGTGTCCATACGTCTTTAACAAGATATGTGCTTTACATAATTCTAATGATATCTTTGGAAAAATTCAACATTGCATAAAATAGACATATAAACACTCCAGTTATGTTTCTAAACTGGCATAAACGGAAAAACCTTTCTTGAAGTCTATGTGAAGGTTCAAAATTTGTCCGTAAGATATCTTTACGGAAGCCGTATTCAGGGATCGTACGGGTCCTTAATTTTCTGAATTTCTGAACTTTTGAAAAATTGCCCTAACACGTCTTACTGTTTGAGGTACTCAAGAGAACTTCTTTCCATGTTTTATATTTAAAAAAATACCCAACAGGACCACTTTTAAAATATCAGAATATCCTAGGACAATATTTCAAAAGTTCGAAATTTAAGACTGTACAGGATCCGTATGAATTCTGCGTATTGTGCCATAGGTACAAGTTATGAACATACTGAAATGACCATAACTTGTCTCTATTTTTTCCGTAATAACTCCATAACTTGTACCGATGTCACAATATGGCCCCTTCATTGTGATATCTTATGGGCATGTTCTGGAGATCCACAAGGACCAGCTGAAGATAGGTTTTCCGTCAAATAACAAGTGTGCTGCCTGTTGTTCAGCACAAAGTTCGAACCGAATTATGTAAAACTTTAATAAGTTACCATAGATCTATGAATTGATTTTATGGATACTATACATAAGGCTTCTTTCCCAAATAAAGTTTTACATATAATAGCAATAAATACTGAAATAAATCGATCGACATTTTTAACAAGTGCCACAAAACGCATTTTCAGCCTAACGTAATTGAGCCACATTGTATAAAACCTGAATAAATTACTAAAGATCTGTGGATTGATTTTGATTCTTCTATTCTTAAGGCTTTTATGCCACATAATTTTCTACCTGTCACCCTTGGTGTAAGCAGTAAACGCTCTTCAAAATTATGCATTTTGTGCTTTCTGCAATTTCATGTCAAATATTTCCGTACGCCAAAAGTCAATCACACACATCTTACTCTTTTTTAGCATTTCCCATTGGTACTTAATTGCTGAAATATACACCTTTGTGGTTCACTTTTGGCACAAGAAGATTTGGACGTTTAAATTTTTAGTGAAAAGCCTTTTATCGGAGAATTTTGAATAATCCTTGGCCATTGTACCAAGAGCAAACCATAAGTCTTGATGTCCTATCAATCAGTCTGGAAGTAGAACACAAAATAATTTCCGATGCCATGGCTCATTCTTGGCACAGAAAACATTATCATGTTATATGACACTTTTTTAAAATACAAAGGAGGCCTTTTAATTTCGATCCCCTAAAGTTAAAGTATAAAAAGTAAAAAAAAATGTGTTTAATAAATTTATAAAGACAATATCCTGAAATTTCAACAAAATCAAACATGTCAACTATCCCAGCTTGTCTAATAAAAAAAAAAAAAAAAAAAGCTCTTAAACACTCGCAATGCTAAGGGAAAAATCTGTCTAATTTTTAGAACATTATTTTGCAGCCGGTAAAAAAGAAAAAAAAAACATTAAACTATGTAACATATTAGAAAAAAATTATCTAAAAAAGTTACCTTATCTTCTATACCACGCACGCTTTTAAACAGTAAAATGGCAGAAGAACGAATGCTACCAGAATGTTTCAAGTAAATCTTTGAAGCATTCTGGAAAGAAAAGTTAAACTTGAACAGACTAATATTTTCTAAAAATAAATGACAGCTTATGCAAACTTAAACGAATTTTTTAAAGTTGCATATGGTATACTTATTTATTGTGCAAAAAGAGTTTATGATGTTTGAAGAATGTATCTGAATTTTTCCTAATTTCTGTTATGCGTCAAAATTGTTCAAGATTGTCAACGGTTTATATTATTATTATTATTATTATTATTATTATTATTATTATTATTATTATTTACAAAAACAATTTTTGTAGAAATCAGTCTAATTCTTGTCATTCTGCATATAAAATAAGTGTAGTTATAAACCCTCCATAATCAAGATTAAAAGCCATTGCAGTAAAAGATGCATAGTATTTCTTGATTAAAAAAGCAAACCCTAAAAAATATTTAATTAAGAGAGGGACATTTAAATATGTTTATAATAATTAAGAGAAAAGTTTGAGAAATTAGTGTCTCTATGCGGGAGGGGAGGAGGGTTGTAAAATTAATTTGCACCAAACTTTTTTTTTTTTTTTTTTGTTGCCTAATAAAGCACCTTTGTTTTCGTTTTAGGCACCTATCCCATAACACAATACAAGTAAAAGAATTATAAGTGCTGTCCGGGTGAAAAAAAGAAAAAAGAAAGGAAAAAAAGTAAATTTTCTCACTCTTGCTATGTAGTCATTAATTTTGCGACATTTTTGTAGAAGTGTTTCCTTAATTATTTCTCGTTTTTAGTTCATACGTTGTTAGAAGGTAATTTGGCAAGCAGGTTCAATGCTCTGCTCTTGCTAAAAAATTAACCGGAAGAAAATGATTGCACAATCGATAAATCCTGCATTTTATTCTGAAATTATGGATGCTTTGATTATAAATTAGATCAATCACAGCTATTGATGTGCAATAAAAGCAAAATTATCTCTTGGCTTCAAATCGGCAGATGTGTGTATGGAAGTCTTTGTCAATACAAGGATATACGAGAAAGATGGGAAAAACTTGTTGAAGAAATAATAAATTTAAAGACAAATCACAAAATTATGCTGCAATACTTCATTGAAATGAACATAAGACCTAATTTTACTGACATTAAGTCTGTTCTGGGAAATCATGCAAATTTTGAACATCTTTGTAAAAAGTTTAATTGAGCTAGAGACTTGGAAAAATGAACCTATAGGAGTTTCGAAACACTCAGGGGAAAATGTTAAACATACAGAATTTTGCAATATTTCTCTACAGTAAGCATAGGCGTAACTTATTATGGCGGGCAATTGCCTTCCTAAAATTCAAGAAAATTCAGATATCACTTATTTGAAAACAGTATTTTCTACTGCTGGAAACAGGGGCGTAGCCAGGGGGGGGGATATCGGGATATATCCCCGCTCCGAAATTTTTGGATTAGTGGTGAAATTCCGTCTATTTATACACATATAAGTTCACATTCCCCCTACCCCGAAAAATTTTTCAGGCGCATATCCCCCCCCCCCCGAAATTTTTTCCTGGCTACGCGCTTGACTGGAAACATTTTGTTCCCCCACCCCCCATCCCCGATGTTACATGCCAATTTATGCTAATGAAAGCTAAGTACCTCCTAGATCAGAGGTTCCCAAACTGTGTGCCGCGGCACCCTAGGGTGCCGCGAGCGTATGTCAGGGGTGCCGTGGAGATAATCAAGAAAAGTGTTTCGGTGAAGTATAATAAAATAATTTCCTCCTAAACGGTATCCCGCAAAAAAGTTAGCCATGCCAGTGACCAAGTGGGGGAAAATAAAAATATTTCAGTCAAGTTCGAGAGAGTTCAGTGTCCTGTAGCCTCTCTTTTACAGATACTCCCTGAAATGTTAGAGAGGTGTCAAAATTCTATATCCCTTTCCCAAGAGAGTACTTTCTTGGTAGTTAACCCTAAAACAACATAAAAGAAGGAATGAAAAATGCACCCAAACTCTTTCATTCGAGCCTAATTGCTTTAAATGTAACGTGCCGTGAAATTTTTCAGCCTGAGAAGGGTTCCACGAGATGTTTTTAGCTTGACAAGGGTGCCGCGGCGAAAAAAGTTTGGGAACCTCTGTCCTAGATCATTTTTGAAAGCGATTTTTGTTCTTACGAATTTTTTCTGAAACTTACATGAGAATACTTTAATGTTAGTATTGGTCCATAGTGTATTAGGTGACGAAGCATTAATAATTTTTTCCCAGTATTTAACATCATTGGTTTGTTTTCAAAATTTTTGAGAAGTCCTGTGACGACAATTGCTTATCAAGCGGAACACTCGTAAGTGCAATGGTGTAAACCCAGGCAAAGTAGCACCTATGGCAAACTAAACAACAGAACGGCGCTCTTAGTAAGAATGACCCTGATCACTTCGCTTGTATGTTCATTCTTGAAATTTCAGAATGAGCATTTATAATGGTTTTTGACGTGAGAGTTCATATTATGCAAATAAAAAAAATTCTCATGGATTTAGGTTCTAAGGACAGAGGCTCAAAATAAATATATTTAATGTGTTATTGATTTTTAAATGTTCGCTCCCATCGTTGCAAGGACGTGAAATCAGCGATTCTCACTTCTGTGACCATGCATAGAAGCAACAATAGGTTCAGAAAGGAGAATCGCTGCCGTCGCCTTCTTGCAACGATGGGAGCAAACTGGTTAACCCTTTGACGCGCGGTGGTTGCTCCGTGAAACCATCTTATTTCAGCACTTTCACTGTTAGTAGCAAAAACATATGGTTAAATGGTTCCAACGCTGAAAATGTGTCAGCCGTTGTGCACCCAAGTGTGGTAGAAAACTTTAGTTCCGTAGCGCCAGATGGGTGATCAATCGATCGTCATGTTATTGGTAGTTAAAAGGGTATATGGCACCGGCTGCACTTTTTCAGTTTTGGGCAGTCTATCCTGTAGGTCTTCTATATCGAGTGTGAATTACCTTTATGAAGTTATGGACATGAAGATCATGGAATACATCGCATTTTTTTAGGGTTGACGTGCAGGCGCTATGAGTGCAAGAAAAACGGTTGACAGACATAACTGAACTATGATTTTAGAAAATTTTGTAAATTTACCTCTGTATTTTATGAAGAAGGGAGGGCCTGAAATGTCTGAAGTCCCGGTGCCCCATGATGTCATAATCAGGCTCTGTCTGTCTCAGAAGTATGCACCCCCCTTTCAAGTGTCCCATCTATCATACCTTAGATACGTCACTGATTGAATGGCACATTTGTTTTTCAGACCTGTGAATACATACTTGCAAACATTTCTAATCTTGCCATGGGAATGTTCATATAATGAACGACAACCGCGTATCATTTTTCTCACGGTTGTAATTTTTATTGGAAAAACCCTTTATTGCATTAAAAAAAAAGATAATGTAAAAAGGGTGCGTTTTTTGCAGATTTAATGATTGAAAATATTACTATCATTTGCTGAGCGTGTGAACGGAACTAATTGGAACATGATCCCATTAGAAGAAAAAAATACAAGTTGTTTTTAGCAATCGGACATAAACATTATTCGGTTGCGAATATCAGTGAATAGAATATCATAATTAAGACATTTCACTTTTACGAATGACACTAATTTGCATGTATGACATGCTAATTGTGCATCAATGCTACTAATTGACACCTGAAGACATATAAACTTTCAGTTGGTGGGGTTTCTTAATGATTATACCTATTATAAAACATTTAATTTTCCTGAATAGCAGACAATTATTGGTTTATCCTCGTAATTGTCAATCTATATAATTAACTGCCATCTTACATTTCAATAGGTGCTGTGCTTGCGGCATTTTTCAAATTACAAATGGTTGGGTAAATGTTGAAAAACAGATTAGCTTTGACCTACATTTTAGGCAGAATCATATTGGATAGTATCTGCTGGTAAAGTTAAGAGCATCTTAATCTGATAACCTTTTGTATCCCGACAGAAAACTCAGAAAGTCTTATTTTATCTTGTTTATGACATAATAATAAAAAGAAAAAGAATATTACATTACTATTTATATTACTTAAGCATGCATGTATTGAACAGCATCTACTGGTAATGAGAGACCATAATCTGACAATATTTTGCATCCTGGCAGAAAACTTAGTTTTAATTTTGTCTTGTTTATAAAGTAACAACAACAACAACAACAATAATGATAATAATGTTATATAGTTACATGAAAACCATTTTTTATAAATCTTATGAGTAAATGTTTGACAAGGTTCATAAATTTTCAGTTTCAAATCAGAAAGTTGAGCGTTCGCATTCTTATTTGGATAAATACTACAAATTTGGATAAGTGAGAAATGGAATTTAGTTTCTTTCTACGATTCTTTTCAAGTAATCAAAGCAGATATAACTTATTTGGGGGGTGGGGGGGGAGTAATGTTGTTTTCTCGTACGTCAATATTTCACCTAGTTCAAACTTCTAAAGACAATAACACGAAATTTGGCATTTATGTGAGTTTCTTCACATAACTATTAAATTTGAAATCATTTTCCAAAATTCGTAAACTCTGAGGTATAGGAGTCCCACAACATTCTTTTAACTTATACCGCTTGATCTTAAAGGGGAAAAAACAGCTATCCATAAAATTCTTGCTATAATATAAAACATCCAGAAATTCCTAAAAATCAGTTTCAGTCAGGACATTTTGAAATTCGTCCTCTGAATTAGATGTGAAACAAGAAAAATAAATCATGCCAAACGCATCGATTATAAATCACTTTCCAACACAACAATATTTTTGCGTCAAATTTGGCAAGATTTTTGAAGGTAATCTAAAAATAATGAATAATCACTATAAATGTAATTTTATGAGACCCTATAAAAGAACTTAAAAAGTCTTTTTTTCCCCCATCGTTTAACTGAAGAGTAAACTGTTATAAGCATTTTTTATACTTATTGAATTGTGCTTGAAATGGATTAATGTGTCTAAACTGCTTGGATCGTAATACATTGGAATTACTTTGCTCCCGTAGAAACACTATTAATTATGCAGATACTATTTTCGATGGAGTGCTTTATCTCGTAATTTTTAATAACATATATCAATTTTGTTCACTTTAACTCGCCGAATATCTCTTGATTAAGCTTTAAAGAATGACTGCCCACAGAGCGTAATGTATTAGAAATCTTATGGGTTCTCCTGTAGAAGATGTATATAAATGCAACATACACCATTTTCAATTGGGCACACCGTACAGTACGTAAGAATAACATACATAAATTTCGTAAAAATCAATGCATATTTACGGGTGTTCGGATAGACGGACAGACAAAGCGATTTTCAACCTTGTTGAAAATGTTAAAAAGGGGAAGGGTGGACATCTTTCTTGAAAAATAATAATAATAATAATAATATCTCTAAAGTTATTCATTTAAAATGTAGCAAATATGAATCCTATCTTTAGGCACTGATTACACCAGTAGAATAATAGCTGATTGACATGTCGGTAACATTTCGAACGCTTTTTTTCTAATTAATTTCAACATACTAATCATCTTATTGTGATAAGTATAATATTAATTCGGACCACGTCCTAGAGCACAATAACTTTTTTTATCGCTCAACTAACAATTGGATTTTACTTATAACTCAGATTTCGAATTTTCTATTAACCTCCAAAAGTGGTGAAGTATGAAAATATAGTAGTATATCGTAAAATGTTTCCAGTTTCACTTCCTTATCGTAGCGCGGCAGAGGTTGTACAGTTTGTGGTCTCTTCATCGAGAATACCAAGTGCAATGACGAAAATTTAATATTTACGCCATTTTCATTTAACTGCAATCAGTGTTCCAAATCGTGGCTTCGCAGCGAAACTGGCAATCCAAGCACGTTTCGGAATTGAACTGTTAAATCCTAAATAACTGACTGTGTTCTGCAGGAGGATGGTTTGAAAAAACCAATCGTATTATTATCAGCTGCAGCTTTAGTAAAAAAAGATAAAATATATTCTGTTGTTCGTCTTTGAGTGAAAGCAATTAATTTTAAATTGTTGTGAATAATTTCGGGATTCTTTGAGACGAACATATTTTTAATGGACTGCTAACTGGATTCTTTAGAAAGAGTGACAGTTCGTTTCAAAATTAAGACAGCTTTTTCGCTGTGGTTGATAATTTCTTACAGATGATTACAGTTTAAATATGCTAATGTGAGTACCAAATATCGTTCAAAACAGTGAATGGGGATGATATCGTTTGGGATGAGGTGACGGCTCATAAAAGTGCCATGCAATTTGTGTGATTTAATATCGTATTATTCGTATTAAAGGATGTACGATGCACTTTGATGTACGAAAAAATTCATAACATAATTTATAATATGTCATTAATATGTAGTATATTATACTGCAGTAATATAAATCATTGATGTCAAAGGGAAATAAAACAAGAAATTTTTGTTAGAGATGGAGAATAATCAAAACGAAAAAATTACAAAAACTGATTGCTTTGGAATTAGAAAGAAATACCAATAAATATTTCGGGGAAAAAAATTCTGAGTTCTTACCTCTAAAAAAGGTTGAGAACCGATTAAATCAGCGGTTCTCAACTTTTTAACGTCGGCCCCCAAACAAAGGCTAATTTACACTGTCCCCCCCTCACAGTTTTCAGCATATATTCAGTTTTTTATTTAACAATGAACATGTAGTCGAATTTTCTACAAAATAATGTAATCAGCAAAGTTTGAATGAACATTTTAAGCAAAATTGGATACATTTTTGAGTAAAAATAAGAATAAATAAGATTATTTTTTTTTAAACATGCATCACTACTTGCTCTTTGGTTTTTCTCGCCCCCTCGCCCCCTGCAAACGTTCTGCGCCCCCCTTGGGGGGTGCGCCCCACAGTTTGAGAAACGTTGGATTAAATGTTTTAAGGCTTTCGCACGTTTAACATGTATGTTGCAGTAGTTACTTTTATATTATAATACTAGCTGCTACCCGCGACTTCGTCCGCGTCGGCTTTAGAATTAGGTCCCGAGAGAAATGTAGCATGTGTGAATAACAAATATTGTTGCGACAAAAGAAACTGCATTTAAATATTATTTGCTTTTTACTTGTTTCAAATGAAGTATAATGCATGGTAGTATACTTCATTTAAAATAAGAGAATATGCAGAGTTACTAAATTTAGATTTTTTTTCAGGCATTTGGCGAATAGAGACAGTTATGACAGTATTTGCGAACTGTTTTGTAAAAGAAATATTTATGCTATATGCATGAATTTTAGTCTATGTTAATCAGGAATAGAGCAGCTTTCTATTAGTGAAAAAGTTTTAGAATCGGTTCTGTAGTTACAGAGATACCCAGAGAGCGTAATGTATTAGAATTATTTTGAGTGTTCCTGTAAAGGAACTATTTACGCTACATGCATGAATTTTAGCCTATAATACTCAAGAATAGTGTAGCTTACTATCAGTATAAAAAAAGTTTAGGAATCGGTTCAGTACTTACAGAGATGCACATAGAGCGTAATGTAATTCATATTAGCATCCCTGTAAAAGAACTATCTGTGATATATGCATTAAAGGTAGCCTATAACACTTAGGATGCCACCAGTGTCTAAGAAGTTCTGCTCTCAAAACTGCAAGGCGGGAGGTGCCAGGTTCAAACCCCGATCGCGCCTGTTGACCTAGCCGCTCCCAGTTTTCCGTGGTTTTCTAAAAAACCTCGCGTAAATACGGGCTAGGATCCCTTAGAAAGTCCCCCACAGAGGAATTCGCCATATAGGCCTAGGACCCTAGTGCAGTCAATCGGTCTTAATACAAAAACAAACAAACAATAATACTCAGGAATAATGTAACTTTCAATCAGTGAAAAAAGTTTTAGAATCGGTTTAGTAGGTACAAAATTTCCATAGAGCGTCAATGCATTAGAATTATTTTGAGTGTCTTTGTAAAGGAATTATTTATGCTATATGCTTGAAGGGCTGCCTGTATGTTAATCCAGGGCATAAGCTATTTTGATTACAAATTTTTCTAAATCCATTCAACCATTTTTGTGTGGTACTTACGTATTATCCCGGCGGTCATTCCCGCTAAACTGTTTTTACGTCAAATGAGTTGCCAAACTGTAACACTGTTGCCAATCGTATTCAAAACCATTAATAATTTCATGTTCCCGGCATTTATTTCGACAAAAAATCGCTTGTCTTGGCGGACCGCCGGAATAATACGTAAGTACCCTTTTCTTTACTTATGCTTTTTAATTTGGCGTAAAATCAACATAATTTCCATGTTTTTCAAATGCATGTGATTTTGCAAATAGAATTTCTGCTTTATTTTAAAAGCATAAATCATTTTGTGCGGACGATAAAACAGCTTTTAATTAATAGTTAGAAAAGTCGTTAAAATTTCAAAATTCTGAGCCTCAGGTACACTTTACCGAAGTTATGGGCTCAGTCATGCTCAAATTTTGAAAGCTCTGCTTTCTGTAGATTTGTCTGGAGAACATTCATTTTTATTATTACAGATAGATAGATTTGGCATAAAACTGGCTTAATTTCCGTGGTATTTAATGTTTTTCAGATGCACGCGCACGCGCTTCTTTGTTGAAGTAATAGCATTCTTGTTAGCTCAAAACATGAATCATTTGATACGGGCGAAACTCGCCAAGCATGGCAATGTAAAAACGGTTTTTAATTAATAATTAAAAAAATAATTAAAAATCTAAAATTCTAAGTAGCCTATAACCATCTCCAGGGTCACATCTATATCTAAACCAAAATGCATCCTAATCGATTCAGCGGTTTAGGCGTGAAAGCGTCATAAACAAACAAACAAACAAACTCACTTTCGCATTTATAATATTAGTTAGGATGTATATGTATTACACATGCAAGATGTCCCAAAAAACACTGACCTATATAGACTTGTAGAAAAGGCACTGAATTTCGTGGAACCGATTAAAAAATTTTGATGTAAATTTTTGATGTGAGATTTAATGTAAATAAATACGAAATTTAAATTTTTATACTGTGCTCATACAAAAAATTACCAATTAGTAAAATGTGCCCCATACAATAATTAGGTTGATGGGGATGGACAAAATTTCAGCTTTTCATCATAAAAAAGCTAATATATATTGACCTAAACGACTTTTGAACGGCTCTTAAAGAGAAAAAATGACATCGGAAAATCGCGTTTCAGGGGCTGTATACAAATTATGAAAGAAAACATCGATTGCATAAATACGCGCGTATTACGTTTGTTATTATTAGTGTTGAATGTACAACCAATTACGAACTTCGGGTAAGTATATATCTGTGCCTATTTATGATGGTAGGCTGGAATTTTGTACATCATCTAATTAATGTATGGGCATGTTTTTACTGAATAGGTTTTTTTTTTTTTCACACGGGAACTGAATAAAAATTTAAATTTTGAATTTATTTAGATGCAATGTCCAGAAAATTTTAATTCTATATCTTTTTACCATAACTTTGTAATTTATTCTGTGTATCTGTGACCAATATTTAAGGACTAAAAGCCTACGTCAGGGGTGTTTGGGACACCATGCATATTACATTAGGAAATGCAACATATTTATTCAGGTTTAAGATTCACCTATTTTGAATCAGAAGAATAAACCGAACAAATTTATATAATTTGAATGTGTATGTTATCATAACAATTATGTTTCAAAATTATTTTTTGTGCATTATAAAAATAAAAAATAAGCTTCAAATCTGTGTACAAAAAGTGCAACCACAAATTAAATGTTATTTTGTTAAAAGCAATAATAATAAATCGAGAATTTTGACTTTTTATTAAAATATTCAATGGTTCGTTTAATTTATTTGCAATAATTAATCAGACCAAGGTTAGATTGTGATTTTCAAGATGTTTGTTTATTGTTTCTATCTCATCATCTAATGCTTAATTTCAAGAGCGGTTTAAAGGGGGGCGGAAGGAGCGACCGCCTCCCCTCCCCCGATTAAAAATAAATTCATGTAAAAGATCCTATTTTACTTCCATAAAATGGATGTATATGTCAGTCTTATAACTAACCGCCCCCATCGACAAACTAACCCCCCCGAAAAACTTGCATTTATCCGCCACTGCTTAATTCGTAATTTTTTGACAGTTTTTTAATGTCTTGCTCCAGGTACAAAGGAAAAGGCAGAATTTTGTGATTTCCCCATTTATGACTAATATATATAGATATATATGACCAATATGTGTTATATAAAACAGCCAAATCTATTATATATATATATATATATATATATATCCACCCGGAAGTTTAACGTTGACTTAATTTTCTGTCATTCCTCCAGTAGTTTCACCTTGTCACATCGTACATTATTCATACCTCTTCCCTAATAAAAAGATATGTCTGCAACAGATGTTTAATGGGTTCGTTATCGAACGGTTTCTTAGAGCGGTTCCTCGCGCCCCTCTTACTTTATCCGAAGAAGAATAGCAACGAGACGAGAGTTGTTAAGTCCCTTTTGTTTATTTTTATGACAGCAGAAGTTGCATCTGCTCTTCCTTTTTGGAGAAGAACAGAAGCTGCGACAGTTGGTACGTTTTCGCAACTGCAGGAATTAGAAGTGAAGATCTATTTCCGGTACCCAGCGCAATTTATTTATAATTTGAAGAGGATAATTGCACAGATCGATGAATTTCTGATGCATGGAAACATATATATATAACCTGCAATTTTTTTAATCATATGAAGATGAGGTGAATGATTGTAACTAGACTTTTACGCTACCTGAACCCTGAAAAACTCTTTTACTTATTTGTCAAAGAGAGGAAGAAGGTGTAAACGACCAATATTCTAATGTAAAAAAAAAAAAAAAAATTCAGGCTACATTTACCCTTTAATTTTTTTTTCTTCTGAAATATTTAACCGCTTGTCTTCACCCTTCGTTTCTCAAATGATTTACGAGTTAGGAAAAAATGCTAGAACCAATTAAATTATAATTTTACGCAGGTTAGAAAATCAAGCAGATCATGATAAAGGCTTTTACCTGTTCTATTACAGCTTTGTGGAATGAGGGCAAAAACTTCAGGTGATGAAGAGGGGAAGCAGAGATTAAGGAGTATGTATTCGTCTGGTTGTTTTCAGTCATTAAATTTCCGCCGTTTGTCTGTTGATGCTTGATTGATGTTTGCTTGCTTTGATAATGACGTTCGTTCCACTTCCCTTGTCCTCAAATAAGGCCCCACCATGCTCGAGTGGATAAGACACTGAACATTGTAAATGGTAAAGTATGAAAGTTCCTCGTTCGGACCTACCGCTTGGTTGTCGATCTGAAGTTTGGGGCGGTTTTCTCCAGATGTAACGTAATACGCGTTAGAGCCCCTTAAAAAAAGTCCTTCACCCAAAGCACACTGTCCTAGGCGGATGCCCCTGGTGAAGAGGGCTGCGATAACACAAAATACTCACCCTCCCACCATCAGAAAATATTTATGCAATAAATATTTTGAGTTCCAATAATTGAAAAAGAAACCGAAGTCAGGGGTCAGGTACCTTTGAGCAAAGAAAATATCGTCGAAAATAGACCATGACGTTATTCGTGATAACTCCAAAAGTAATGATTTTTAAAACTTGCAATATTTACCAGTTGTTTAGAAAGCTTTTACTAGCTTTTTGCAGCTCTTGGAATAGTTCTACACACTAAATTTAATTTTTTATAACTAATTCGAGCTTGGGTTTTGCCTCTTTCTAGCCTTGGGAGCAGCGCGCATTTCATAAAATATATGTGTCGCATTAACTTAAAATTATTACAGACATAGAAAAATAGCTTATTACTAAAATGACGAAAAATAATTTTGCTGAGACTCTTCTTCTCTTTAAAAAAGAGAATAATTGTAATTTTTATAAGTATCATTTGCTTAATTATGCAAAAAAATTCAAAAATTATAACGTTACATGCATCGTAACAAAATTATTTTTTAGTCATTTTAATTCAAGGATATTTTTCTGAGAGAATTAAAATTTTTAAGTTACTGTGATAAGTAGTTAGATGTATCCCTTTAAAATAACCCTAAAATATCTCATGTCAATATTTCTTCATTTTAATAATAATATATAGTTTTTAATTTCTCCTTTTTTTAATGTACTCTATATTATTTCTTTATTTTATAATCATTATTATTTTAATAACTCTTACATCATTTTACTTCTTGTTCGAATCTTCTCCAATTTTTTCTGGCAACGAATTTTTTCCTCTCCAATTGGCAACAGCTCCATGTTCGAGCCATGTTTTCAGGCTTAAGTCACTTGCACGCCTCATCTCCATCTTTTCTCTATATTTATTTTTATTCTGGGTATGTCTATTTGATTACTTTTTACTTATTAACAGGATAGCCCCCCGTAGCCACATATTTAGCTTTCTTTGAGCTAAGTGGCTGCATTGAAATCCTGTTATTTTGTTATTTTGTCTTGGTAGCAAGTATTCGGCTTGTGGTGCCTGAAGAGTATAGTCGATGCTTGCTACCTATTGTTTTTACTCCATCCAATTCCATTTTAATTTTCTTTTTACCATTGTTTGGGTTTACATTTATTGGATATATCTAAATCTTCCTGATTTGCTTAAGATTTGGTGATCAGTGTATATATATACTACGAAAACTGCTGTATAATGATTCCTTGATTCGTAAGATTGGCCTTTTTACTATTATATATATATATATATATATATATATATATATATATATATATATATATATATATATATATATATATTATGAAATGCTGCGCGCAAGACTTTAAAGAGGCAAAAATGAGCTCCAATACTTTTAGTTATAAAAAATTTAATTTAATATGTAGAACTATTCCAAGATCTGTGAAAGGCTTAAAAGCTTTCCAAATAACTGGCAAGTGTTGCAAGTTTACAGAATTTTTTCTTGTAGAGCTATTGCAAATAAAGTTACGTTCAATTTTCGTTGAGATTTTTATCGCTCAAAGGTACCTTAACTTAAGTCAATTGTTATTTCCATTTAACCCTTTAACGCGCAGTGTTCTCACTCTGGGAACACCAAACTCTGACGTTTTGACTGTTGCCAGTCACGAAGAATAGATTTGATTTCTATAAAAATAGTCGCGGGTGACATAGGTCCACGCGAATCCTTTACTTTTTAGAACGTCATTTCCCGTAAAAAAAATGGTCACGATTATTTTTAACAGCACTGACATCCGCTGAAAAATGGAAGAATGCAAGAACAGCTGAATAGATTGCCCAATGCTGAAGAAAGGGCAGCCGGTGCCATCGCTCGACTTAACTACCAGAAAGATGGCGGACAATTGAAACGTTCATCGCGTGCCACAGATCTAGAGACCCTTTTCTGACGACAGCTGTGCTGCACAGCCAGCTGTCGTCAGTAAAGGGTCTCTAGATCTGTGGCACGCGATGAACGTTTCAATTGTCCGCCATCTTGCTGGTAGTTAAGTCGAGCGATGGCAACGGCTGCCCTTTTTTCAGCATTGGGAAAGGGTTGCGCCTCAAAGGGTTAACATGCCTGGTTATTTTTCTGGTTCTGGTACACTGGAACTGCTTAAAAGTTCTATGACGCCTGTCGCTTTTCAAAAGAAAACCCTTAAGCCTACAGGAAATTTTTATAATTACACCAGGGGCACTTCCTACAGATAGAGGACAATAATGGAGTTTGCACTGAACATGTAGGTGCACAATATTTGAAAAGTGACCTGGGCTCAAAACTGTTACAGTCAGGCCTTGAGCTTAGGAAAAGCTTGAGATGCTAACGATCGCAAAATACAATTGAACTTGGCAAAATTCCTGGACGCGACCTTGTTGGCAAAATTGAAGAAATTTTTTTTTAACGAAAACGATAATTTACTTTCTGGTTCTGGTACACTTGGCAACATTACGCAAATCCAGTAGGCAAAAGCAAAAACTTAGTCATATAGTCGAAAAAAAAAATGAGTAAGTTGGTAAAAACCGATATTTGACTTGGCAGTTTATCGACATCCCCACCCCCACCCCCAAGAAAATTCTTTGCAATGGCTCTGGATGTGTTTAGACACATTTTTTCTCCCCTTTCACGTACCTATCTTTCCAGATACACTTCTCATCGATGAAACCATCTGAAGCATAAAAGGAAGTACTATAAACCTTTTCTAGAACAGAATGACAGTGACAAAAGAAGTGCGCAATCACTCAAAATGCACACAATTAAAAACTTCCTGCCTTTCTCCAATCTATCAAGAGATTCGTTCGTGTGCAGCAGAACTGCAGCAAAGACGGAATGCCTGTCTCTCTGCGTTTCTTGCAGATGTCGAATCCTGAACCTAGTTCTCTACATATCCTCATCAGCCACATGGCGTTTCTCTTGTTTGAAATTCGCGGGTTATTTGCAAGCGCGCGCGCCTTTGCAGGCTGCGGTATTAGTGATGCGTTCAACATAAGCGTAAAGTTTTCAAAATTATTGGGGGGGCCGGACCCCACAACCACATATATTCACGTCAGTGGCGTAGCCAAGGGGAGGGTTAGGGGGGTCATAACCCCCCCCCCTTAGGATTTTTTTGCCATACAAAATACATAATCTTCACTCCCTTATCATACACCAGTATGCATATATGTGAGTTGCAGAAGTCGTAAACCCCCCCCCAAGAAAAATTTCTGGCTACGCCACTGATTCACGAACATATAACTTACTCATAGCTGCCAACTACTACGGAATATAATTAACCACTTTTTCTACATGATTTTTTGGCTTAAAATATAGCAAAGTTTTTGTGCTGCGCGCGCGAGCTGGTTACTATTTTGAAAAAAGTAATTAAAAAATATACTGTTTACAAAAAGTGATTAATTATATTCAGTAGTAGTTGGCAGCTATGACTTACTATATATAAGTATAAATTATTGGAGGCGCTCGAGCTCTATGGGTCCATAGAATTCTACACCTATGTAAGGTAAGTATCCATGTTAGTATCTTCCTACCATGTTATAAGTTAAAAATAGAAGCAAAGTAAAAAATCCAAAGGAGGGAAAAAACATTTTCGATGAGATAGTGCACTTTAGACACATCTGAACTTTTCTTCATTTCATACTTTACATTGCATAATCTGATTTTAATTAACCAGAGCCTGGCGAGGGCAGCTTATAGTAACATTGTGTGTTACGTGGCGTCACCGTGAATACTAAATCATGATTGAAATCAAAAGAAGAAAATTTTTTAAAGTACAAGTAAAGGTTTTTTTTAAACGTTTGTACATGTCGTGAATACTTTTTTTATGTTAGTATAAATTAGCTTTCTATATTTAGTGATAAATATTGGGTGGGCTCAGCCCCTATTCACAATTTATTGGGGGGCTCGAGCCCCACGGGCCCATATAACTCTACGCCTAGGGCGTGCAATGATATTATGTCTTATTAACAAAAAGGGGGAACTTCTGTTCTTAAAAAAAAAAAAAAAAAAATCCAAACACCTTAAAATATACAAATTATTTTCTTAAAAGAAAAGCCTTAATATTTTGTATTTTTTAAGTTCTCTTTTTTTCTGTAAAGGAACATTTAAAATTTTTTCTACTCTCTAGCTCTATTGGATTCTTAAAGAAGTTGTTTAAAAGTTGTGTGATTTCTCAAAACACACAATTTTTGAACAGCTTCTTAAAGAATCCAACGAATCCAATCCAATAAAGAGAGTAGAAGTTTTTTTTTTAAGTTGCTTTACAAGTTATGAAAGTCAAGCTATGAAAGATTTACAACCGATGAACTTATAGTAGTTATATGTAACACCAGGCGCGTAGCCAGGAAAATTTTTTGGGGGGGATATGAATTTATATGTGTATAAATAGACGAAATTTCATCACTAAGCCTTAAATTTAGGGGGGGGTATATATCCCGATATCTCCCCCCCCCTTGGCTACGCCCCTGTGTAACACACACAAAAAAAATGCTAAACTCACGGAATTTTACAATATTTCCAAAAACCTGTAACACTTCGACCCATTTTTGGAGGTAATTTTTTTGAAAGTTTCCCATACATGTTAGTCTACATAGTACATTTACTGAAGAGGAATTATTATTTTTTTCGAATGTTTAGCATCATTGGTTATTTTTTAAGCTGGTTAAAAGTTCTATGACGCCTGTTGCTTCTCAAAGGGAAACCCTTAAGCATGGAGGAAATTTTTATCTGCTGTAAATCATAAACTAAGACAATCAGAATGGTTAATTATTGGGAGATTATCACAGTGATTGAAATTTGGAAAATGAGAAATTTGGGAGGGTTGGAAGGCAATAAACAGCATATGCTTATTTCAAATGAAAAATGTGTTGTTATTTATATTCTGTTTTAATGGTATCATTAATTATATTATAAGTGAATATAAAAGTTTTCCGTCTATGAGAATATAATGAAAATTAAAAGTGAAAGGGTAAATTTTGAAATTTTGAAAGTTGGGACGAAGACTCGGTGCTTTAAAAATACGGCAGCATGGTGAGGCAAAATCACGTTGAGCTCAAAATCAGTATATACATTACTAAAGTGAATAGTAATAATTTTTGGCAAAAATATTTTTTTTCAAATATATTAAACCACAGTTCATACACCCACTATTTTTTTATTTTTTATTTTATTTATTCATTTATTTTTATTGTTTTGACCAGGAATATTTCTTAAACACAGAACCCTAAAAATACTTAAAATCAAAAGGTTAATCGCCCGATAAAGTCTTTTTTAAAAATGAGCTTAATCTGTGTATATTTTGGGTATTTTTTTAATGTTACTGATATGAGGCGAAATAGTATGAAACCTCGTTCATTTATTCACACATATCACTATATACAACATGTCTGTGCCAAAGAATTGATTTGGGGGTCCTATACTTTTTTGTGCTTCTGAATCTTACTAATTCTTACAGTGCTGGGAGGTAAGACTACTATTACAAAATACTCATAAAGTGCGTAAGACTCCGCAATAAAAATGTTTTGATAAATTAACAAATATATATATATATTGATTTAAAAAATAGTTGGTGCTTATAGTAATGAGGTTAAAAATTTAAAATACGTTGTTGAATCGTTTAGCCATTTTGCTTCAAGAACTAAAATTTTATTGATACAAAATTACTAGTCCTAATATGCATCTTACAGTCCTCCTTAAACAAAACATTTTATTCCGCGCGCGTTGGTAGACGATTAGAGGAATTCAATCGTAAACCAATAATTTTTATTGGTTTTCTTAAAATTGATTTTTACACGTATCCTTTTATTTTTAACGTTGCCAATAAACATAATTTTGCAAGTTGAATTTCAATGTCACAGAGGACAGTCAATCGACTTTGGTTTATGGTTTGTTTTTTGCCTGTACCGCTTACTCACTTATTTCGGAATTGGAAGATTCGTTACATTTATAAAGACTAAACGGTTAATTTAAAATAATCTATGAAATATTTACAAAAATTAACTTGCCATGCAAGGCATGACTTTTGAGACACCTGGAACAAGCTTGTTCAGTCCTATCCAATTTTTTTGTGCCATTCGAGATACATTTTTGTCAGATCCTGCTGAAACTTAAGCTTATGAAAGAGGACAGTCTAGTTGAAATAAGTTATTTTATTGTTATTAAACTTTTTTAGTTAGTTATTTTTAGTTATTAAACTTTTTTTAGTTTTCATTCACTATCCATATTTTACCTAACAATTACGATTTTTGAAACTGATTTTTAAAATTTAGAGTCTTTACGCACCCTGAGCTTTTTTACCCCCTTTAAATGAGGAATACTCTGGCCTAAAAAAAAAATAAATCACCAGAACTGCCATAAAGTTGATGCCTTTCTATTAGCTCCTCTTCATTGTGTTCAACAATTTCATCAGAAGCTCGGCTGGTGATCGGAAGCCGAGCACGAGGTATAGGGGCTCAGCAATCTATCATACACGCTTTGTAAGAAAGTGAATGGCAGAAAACAATGACTGGCTAACAGATGCGATAACAATTTAACAGTCTCCGAGTGGCAACACGTGGAGTGGGGGATCTGATCTTCCAAGTATAAATTGTCAGATTCCGATGCATTCGATTTTGCAACGGTATTTAGCGCTTAAAAGGCAGAAAATTTTAAAAAAGTTTTTTCTTTTTGTGGAATAACATCCTAGTTGTTTTTTCTTTCCAATAAATCTAACATTTCTGATCATCTTTCTTTCCGGCTTAAAATTTAGTCGCTGGAATTTTCAAAAAAAGAATAAGTATTGTTATAATTAAACACAAAAAATTATTAGATTTTTAGTATTACATTTTATAACATTTATTCGTGATGAGCAAAATGACTGTGCAAAACTTAAGATTCCCAGATGGAACATTTTGAAGGTAAATTGATTTTGCTGTAAATCACGAGGCATCACTAAGTCATCAATACTGGCTCGACAGCCCTTTGTGACATGGGCGCCGATAAGGGGGAGGGGGGGGGGGCAAGGTAGGGCACTTGCCCCCCCCCCAGGAGATTTAGTATATTGTGTTATGATGTAAACAAACATGCATTACAAAGCGAAATTGGAATTCAAATTTTACCAGTGTAAAATAAGCCCCCCCCCTAAAAAAATTCCAATGGGCGCCCATGCTTTGTGAGTCCCTTTTTTTGCCTTGAGTATGGCAAAATCTTTATCTAGGCAACTGTGGCGTATCCTCCATTTGAGCACATGAGCACGTGAACCCCCCCCCCCCCGAAAAAAAATGAAAAAATGAGCACATGAACAAATTAAATATAAAAAAATTAAAGTACACTTCTAGATTTTTGTGAATTTAAAACGTTAATTCGTACTCTCCCCTCATCCCCCGCTTTTATTAAACACGCTCATTACAGCTACACTATTTTGCAGATTACTACAGCACAGTACGCACGTGCGAGCGAAAAAAATTCCCTGGTCTTTGAGAACAGAAGCGGAGAGCATTCAGGAGAAGTACGGCGCTGCTTATATCCTTCTGTTCGCACATTTTCAGTGTGCACAGGGACAATTTTTTTTCAGTTATCTCTTCCGGATCTCCCTTGGCGTGCTATGTTCGGTTAGTTATGTTTTTGTAAGTTAATTTTCTTATTATTTTCTTTATTTTTATCATTTTCCACTACAATATTTCTTACAAACTAGTGTAAATAATTAAAATGGGAGTAAAATAAGTATTTCGGAGCTAAAGCAATCACATTCTTCAGTATCAACCTTTGAAAAATCATTGAAATATTATGAATCAATCAAGACAACACCTTTACTAAAACTTATGTAGGTGACGAAATGTAAGACCAAGGATTACTTGTGTTCTTTCAGTTGCATGTTTTGTTTTCCTTTAACTGCTGGAAACGCAAATATATTTCAACGTGTAAGTTGCGTTTTATTTGCATACTTAATTTTTGAAATTTATTTTGTGAACCTCCATTTAAAAAGACCACGAGCCGCCACTGCTAGGTAATCATTCCATCTTTGTCTTCCTCTTGATCTTCTACAAAATAAGAGTTGCATTGAAGACCTTCAGTGCAGACCGCTCTGCCTGAAATCCTTAGTAGATGTCCTGTCCATCTCATTATATTCAATTTTATAGGGATCACTAAAACACCTGTGAAAATTCTTTTCAGAGTGAAACTGGTATGCTTTTTGCATCATCATTTTGCAACTGCCTTTGAACAAAATGGCGATCACACAACAGATGTGACACAAGCAGGGCCTCCGAGAGAAGTTTTATAAGGCGGGATAGAAATGTTCCCGCTCCCCCCCCCCCTCCCGAACTTGTTTTTGCCTCAAGAAATATATTTTAAATTCTGAACAATTTTACTTTAAAAGTACTTATTAAAAACAAAAAAGTTAATATTGTGGGGTCATTTTTATTCTACCTAAATTATAATTTTAATAATAGTATTTACAATCTGTAATAATTTATTATAAAAAATATAAAGAAATTAAGTATCATTACGGTATTTTTATAACCAGATACCAAAATCTTCCTTTGCCTTACCACCCTCGCTGTTTAACATGTGTTGCAAATCACCATCACCAACAGTGTGTTATTTATTTGTAAATGCATCAGTTCATATTTTGATGTAGTTAAACACACAGTTTCGAAAATTATTTTTTTTTCTTTTTGTGATTTTTATATAGAATGCTAAAAGAAAAGAATGAGTGAGGAAATCTTCATATTTAGCAATTTTTTATTCATGCTTGAAGGTTAAAAATATAAATGGTGGAATTAGAATATTTATTATTTAATTATAATAATAGTTTTCGAGCCTTTTTAGTTGGAAAATTTCGTATAACATCATCAAAATGAATAGTTCGGGCAATGTCAGATTCGATGCCTAGTCTTGCTAAGTCTACAAGTCGTTCTTGAGACATGGTTGATCTTAAGAAATTTTTTATGAGTTTCAATTTGCTGAATGATCATTCAGCAGAAGCTACCTTTGCTGGAATGGTTAAAAAGTACCCTAAGGGCAATGCAAGCATTTGGAAATAGATCGTTCAGTTTATATCATAGGTTCCCAACCTTTTTTGAACTGGTGCCCCCTTTTCTAGTGAATATTTCAATACCGCCCCCCCACTCCAGAGAAATAAGAGCGTACATAATGAATGGTGAAAACAAGAATTAAATTTAAAAAAATTACTAATAGATAGAATATCGTTGGAATTGAAACTCTACTGAATTTCTTCATTTAAAAAGGAGGAATAAAAGTTTTAGAGAGGTATCTCTTTCTCTCAGCAGCGAAGTCTTATATTGAAATATGTGAATTTTCGCACACGTGATAGAAATGAATTATCAGAGTGATTTTTAAGTCTTTCTTAGACTATATTTGGTTAATCTTCCCACGTCCCTCCGTGCCATATCAACGCCCCTAATTTTCTCTGGGTCTTTTACCGCCCCCCTGAAAGCCTCAAACGCCCACAAGGGGGCGTTATCGCCCACGTTGGGAACCTATGGTTTATATTCTGCTAGTATGTACAATAAATCCAGAGGCTTTAATTGATTTTTCTAGCTGCATGTGTGAGGGAGGAGGCGCATTTTTGTATTTCACACCACTTAGAAAAATAGCTAGGACCGGCACTGCGTTGGGCTGTGATTTTTTTAAGTAATTTTTTAAAAGTAAAGATGTAGAAAGGAAAATTGTAGTGCATTTTGAAAAATTCATAGGCCCCCTCTAGTTCGACGGGCCCCGGGGCAATTCCCCGACTGCCTCCCCCCCCCTCTCGGTGGGCCTGGACACAAGTGTTTTGACACCAATAATAAAATTTCCCAGTTTTTAGGATTCCGCGTCTTTTTAGTTTATAACAGTAACGTGCTTTAGAAAAAAATTGAGCTGCGCTAAGACCGAGTACGGCTGAATCACTGAAAATCCACGCAGCTGTACAATTTTCTGCGTTTCTGGATCTTGAACATGGTTCGCGTGTCTACTTTTTGGCCTTTTGACATGATAACACCTTGTCTCACTCCATTATAACCATCGACGCGTACACGCTACCTAAGCTCATTGCCAGCCGGACATCGTTCCATGCGAGATGGTACAGGCGCGTGCGGTCAGTTGACACTGACACCATGCTGCACCGTTAGGTTAATTCAGGCTGAGTTCACGGATGGGTTGACCAGGGAGGCAGAGGAACATAGTCCTGTTTACACATTTTTTTTCCCCCCTCTCTTCGTTTGAGAATGTTATAGCGGTCACGGTTCATTGTGGTGTATTTGCTGCAGTACAGCTGTCGTGGTGGCTTGTTAGCTTGTATCGTTTATATAGCCAACAGGTTAAAGTCAGGGACGCGGATCTATGCTCAGAGCGCAGATGTGCGCTCCCAGTGTCTTTTGCTGAAGATTTTTGGAGATAAACAGTTTTACGTTTCACAGTGATGAGCAGTATGTTAAGAAAAATGATTATCATACACATATATACAACATCACTAAAGTTCTGGAGAATGTTTAAAGGTTCCATTTTATTGAATATTCTATAATAGCTGTAACGGCATAAATTTCATAAAAATTGCACTTTAGAATTTTCATAAACAAATAAACTCCTAGCGATTGATATTCAGGAGCTTGGATTTGACTTAGTGTAGTACATGGAAAGTATATTTTTTACTGATTTAAAAGGCAATAATACCAATTATTTGCTAAAGAAAAAAAAATATTTTTTCGACAATTTCAAAGTATATGTCAAAATTTACAAAATTTTATATTTTAATGTTCATAAAAAAAGTCTACAGGGCATGCAAAAAAAATAAAATAAAATAAAATAAAATAAAGAATAAATAGCCCAACTTTGAAAGGTTACAATTACAAAGGTAAAGAAGTTGCACCATTTTTGGACAGTTAAATTAAAAAAAAAATTATAAAATTGTAAATGTGTGACCACTCTCCATTAGAAAAAGAACATTTGAGGTCCAATATCCTTTACCTTACCAAATAAATTTTTCAGACACGTATTGTCTACAAAATAATGTGTAATCTTTATTTTTGTTTCTACTATACTGTTAATTAAAACCAAGGATGTTGAAGAAGAAATGTAGTACAAAATTAAATTAAAACGAATTTTTTTTTTAGAAAAATTCAAAATTTTCACTCTAACACAGAATTATTTGCATTCTCATATAATTCTAGTGGGCTAGAGATATAATCACTGGATGCAATCATTTAGATGCTTGCTTAAAAAAAAAAAAAAAAAAAAAAAAAAAAAAACAGAGCCCTATTTGTTCATGAACAATATTAGTTAAAGTCATTAACATTTTCCACCAGTGTTTGAAATTTAGTAAGTCATTTATTTGATATTACATTTTTCTGTTTTAAATTATCTCCGTTTCAGTCACAGTGCTTCCTTCAATTTATCTTAAAGCTAACTGTCCGTAATTCTCATAGTTTAAATGAGCAATGGAAGAAAAACTACCAATAACCTCGTATTTTTACAGAAAAATGCAATAGCTTACTTGTATGAAGACAGTGTGAATTATGACAAAGAAAAAATAAATTAAATGCAGTGTTGCTCAAAAACTAAATTATAACGCAAAAACAAAATAATAAAATAGTCCTTGTCATGAACATGCTTAACGTGAAGGACATTTAACACCAAATATTTTCACAGTACTTGTCATAAAAAGTGCGTAAATTGCATTCGGTGGATTTTATTATTGGTGACCTGAGATCTATATATAATGGTAAAACACAAAACAAAAAGAGAACGAAAACAAAGAAACGTACCTAAAAATATAACAAATAAATAAATCAATATAAAGTAGAAAGAGATAATTTAAAATCTGTGAAAGAAAATGCACAAAGCATTTAGGAAAAAAAAAAAGGGGGGGGGGTACTTAGAAAAATGCTTAACCTAGACGTTGCCTTAACAATTAAGTACACAAAAGTTACCTATACGTATCCTACTGGATGGATATCCTAATTTGCGCACATAAAAATTAAGATCAATTTTCCAAGAACATTTTAGGATCAGGATTTTTTGTTTTACTTAATTTTAATTATAAATTTTATTATCAATATTAAAATTATTTGATTGAAAAAGAAATTAATTAATCATGTCTAATTAAGTTATTCATAGCGTGGTAAAATTTATAGTTATTGATAGATATCTCACGGTAATATGTTTAACATTTATAAGACACATAGATTAACTTCTTAAAAACTGTATACACATTTATGTTTTTTTTTGTATTTATTCTTTTTTCCTTTGTAATTAATTTTTTACCTGTTACAAGAAAACGTTCTTTCAAATAAACATTTCATTATTTTTTTTTAAAACTTACTGATCTGTTTCATTTTGGAAGTAAATTTTATATAATGCATTAAAAAGAAACTAATAAATTTATTTTAAAATAGTGCCACCAATAAAAATGTATAAAATTGAGATGATCTACATTGTACTGGTTTAAATTTTAAATTTATTAATTTCTTTAATTTTTCTTTTAAATAAGCAGTTACATTTCAACTCTTAAAGAAAATTTGGTAATAGGTTGTACTCTAACTAAAGGAATTTGTTCAGTGTGCAAAACAGTTTTATTTTGCAGCTTTTTTTATGTATAAAATTGAACAATTTTACCATTTATAATCACGGTAAACATAACGCATAAACACATGTAAAGGTAAATTTAGTGTTTATTTTATTGCTTCAAATACAAAATATCCTGTGATATTAAGAAATAAAGGGGAAAAACCTAAAATATATACTTTTACTGTATTCTTCAATAAATCGATCAAAGTATTTTGATGAGTTGCGTAAAGCATTTGTGCATGGACTTGCAATTACTATTAGAAGAAAGTCTCTATCGTCATTTTTATTTGCATTATAGTTTACAGTGTATGTAACGTTCTTTTAAGTTCAATGTATTCAAAAGGTAAATTACTGCCCAGCAAAATAACGCCCAAGTTGATTACTACGATTAGTATTAAAATGCACTGAATGACTGAATCTGGAAATGCTACTGCTTATCAGAAATAGGACATCTATTTTTTTATACAAACAACTCTGTACCGATATGATGTATAACTCATTTATTACTATAATTATCATTGTTTTTATTGTGTTATGCCAATTGATTTCTTGGAATAAATAAATAAATGCGCGACATGTCGTGCGTATGGCGGACATTAACAATTCAACCTTTTACACGGTTGACTGTCCACTGGATCCGCGAAACGCGGATGCAGACGCGTCGTTATTCGGCTTTCTAATTAGAGGCGTACGCTGGCGGGGGGTGGTAGAAACAAAGAACAGGGTCAGCTGCAGTAGCGAATGCAAAGGGGCAGTGCAGATGGGAGAGGGTAAACACTGGGTCACGTAATCTGCTAAGGACGTAGGCATCTGTGGAATGAACGGATTTTCACGATCGGAAAAGAATATATTTACGCCCACGGATGTGTATTGATAACTGTTCGGCAGGCCCAGACTCGCAGTAGGAATTCTTTGCTCCGGATATACTGGCAGAGCAGTTTTTTCGAACATTTTCTGTAAAGCCACAGTGAAAAAAATGTTTTGTTGATACTACAAAATTTTGGTTGGCTCTATTTCTAAGAAATATTTTGTTGAATCCACAAAATGTTTGTTAATTCAACGAAATATTTTGTTGATTAAAAAAAAAAAAAAACCTTTAAAAAAAACCCAACAAAATTATTCTCTTTAAATAGCGCCAACCAAATTTTTGTTGAATCAACAAAATTATTTGTTCACTTCAACAAAATATTTTTCCCGTACATTGTTCACTCTTTCAGAAAAATTCGTCCTTTAATTTATTTTTCATTTTTCATTTTTCATTTTTCCATGTTCTATGGAAATGTAATATTTCAGTGAATTCTTCTCCCAAAATCTGAAGAAGAGGAAAATAAATAAATAAATAAATAAATAAAAATTAATTAATTAATTAATTAAAAAATTCGTCGAATCTGAAGAAGTTTCTTTACGGGAGAAAAAAGAAGCGGATATTCGTCAAATAACAGAGATATTCCTGTAGCATTTCTGCTAGAAAAATTACTTAAATTGTAGAAATAATTTTTGAGAGTGCGCCTGTATACATTAATTTATTCCTCATTTTTTAACAATTAATTTCCGTACTCCCTGGAAATATTAAATTTCCTTGAATTCTTCCCAAAATTCTGAAAAAGAAGAAAAAAAATTTTTTTTGTTGAATCTGAAAAATCTTCTTTAATTGGCAGGAGAAAAAAAGAAACGGATATTCGTCAAATGACAGAAAAGTCTAATTTTTCTAGAAATAACAAGTCAATTCAATTTTTAACTTTCTTTTCTGTTCATTATATACACACACACATTATGAAGAAGTTTTAAAGAAGTAATTTAGACATTTTTAGCTCATGACGAAAAATCAATTTAGTTGAAGTACAGCTGCGGAAAAAAAAGTCCCACTTGTACTTTTTTCGGCCGTCGTTCGTCGTACAGCAAAGTGACAGATACCAATCGTTTACGATTGACGTCACTTTAATTTGCTATGCATAAAAATTGCATAAGGGGCCATCTACATATTATAATTCGCACCAACTTTTTTTTTCTCAATAGCAACCCCTAGATTTCACTTCATATTTCAAAAATTTAGCTCATTTTAACCCCGGACACCAATTTTCAATAAATTTGGACTGAAAATGAGTGAGTTATGAGCACCCAAAATCCCTCTCCCCCTATGTTAAAATATTTTTTCATACTTCAATTGATATCTCATATAAAATTGATAGCAAGAAGCTGATTTTTTTCGTACTATTAGAACTAAACAACCCAAACATAATTTAATGTTTTTATGATTTTTAATAAATTATTAATATGAATTATGAATTATTAAATTAATATTAAAAAAAAATATGAATAGTGACCTAGCCAAATTTCGATGGAAATAGATGAAGAATGTAATATTACATGGCTGTGCAACATTTCAAATTTGTACGTTCAGTAGTTTAATTTATATTAAATAAAATGTGTTATTTTCATGAGTTAAGGGACCATATATAAATTTATTAAGTGAAAATGTTTTGAAAATTGCATAAAATAAACGTAGATTAGATTTATTTTGTGCAAAATCACAGTAAAAGATACCAGTATTAAAAAAGCAAATAAATTTGAGGTTTTTACAGTTTGATTGTGATTCTATAAAGAGTGTATTGTTGCGTCCGCTGCCATATTCCCCCAAATAAAATATTTTCCAGCTATAGAATTAGATGCAGTAGATGTATGTCTTCTAATACAACGGAAAATCATTCTTAAGTTCGACCATAGCTGAGTAATATTCATGCTTGTAGTCAGAAGAGCAGAGAGCAGCCTCTAACTCCTGCCAACATTTCACCTGCCTAAGAGAACCATCAACGGAAATACTCAATAACAATTTCAAAATTACAAAGATTTTCAAAATCGTGAGCAGTCATTTTGCATTTTCCCCTTAAATCATGTGTACGAACCAAGGAAGTTATGAACTCACGGGTCATTTGGACCACAGACTAAATATTCTAAGTTCTACCCTTGATATTCTCAGTACAAAGAACTTTAAGAGAGATGGAAACAATATTTTCCTTGAAAATAATATTAATTTCTTTTAATTCTCGCGAGCAAAATTAATGAAAGGCGAAAAGTTCGGAACCTACAAATAGCGCTTTTCAATTTGCAGAAAGTCCCTTAAAAACGCGCAAAAATTAATTCGCAATATCTCCGGAAATTATCGTAGAAAATTGGTGAAAATTTACATTTAGGGTAATTTGAAGGTTTACTCTCGTTTAAGAAAGTCAAAATACGGGATTGCCATTGAGAAGAACGAAGTTGGTGCGGAATTAAATATGAAAACGACCCCTTATGCAAATTAAAGTAATAGTAAATTAAAGTATGCGTTATTTGCAAACGAATGGTATATATAACTTTGCTGTACGACGAACGATGGCGAAATAAAGAGCAAGTGGGACCTTTTTTTTCCCGCAGCTGTACATTATGTTGCACTAATTGTTCGTCTTTCACATATTGAAACAAAGCATTGAAAGTAAACTTGAGAACTATGCAAAATGAGTCTGTGCCACCTAACATCTTTTTTTACTTTTTGATATTTTTATTCAATATCCAGTGGCGTATGCAAGGGGAGGGGTTCACCCCCCACCCCTTGTCAAAATTTTTTTTTTGCAAAATGTCCATAAATTTTCAATTTTTAGCTTAAATATTAAGCATTTTAACACAATGTTACATCTATAACCCCCTCCCCCCATTGTCGGAAGTCTGCATACGCCACTGTCAATATTTATTATTATTATTATTAGTTTTTATTTTGTAAATGGATAATTGTTTACAGAACCTGTTCAGTACAAATTGCTTCTTTTTAAACATTTAACGTGTGGTGTCCTCTACGTGAGGACACAAAACTCTGACGTTTTGATTGTTGTCAGTCACGAAGAATAAATTTCATTTCTATAAAAATACTTGAGGGTGACATAGTTACACGAGAATCATTTACTTTTGAGCACATCATTTCCCGCAAAAATTATCGATTATTTGTAAAATTGTCAGTATAGCTTTTAACAGCACTGGCATCTACTGAAAACTGGAGAATACGATGGAAATACATTTATATAGATGAACAAAGGGACAGACTACCCAATACCCAATGCCGAAAAAAGGACAGACGTTGCCGCCTCTCGATTTAACTACCAGCAAGATGGTGGTCGATCGAATCGTTCATAAATCCAGAGACTATTTTTTGATGAACGATTCGATCGACCGCCATCTTGCTGGGAGTTAAATCGAGCGACGGCAACGTCTGTCCTTTTTTCGGCATTGAGAAATGGTTGAGCTTCAAAGGGTTGACACAGAGTGGCGTTTCAGAATTTCTGAAAATGTTCAAGATGTTACTGTGCAGGGAACGTCCATTTCGTCGAACTCGCAGCACCTTGAACGTTCATTTCGTCGAACTCGCAGAACCTTGAACGTTCATTTCGTCGAACTCGCAGCACCTTGCACCACGACATTTTGCTCCTGCCGGAATCAAGGGGAATCCCTGAATCCTGTCGCAGTAAAACATACTGCGCTCAACAATATCTTTCAATTAGCTTTTAATTTTTAAGGTTTGTGCTCATGAATGTCATTTTCTGTGACCTTTTTCATTATTTTCCTTGTGAAACTCATCCAAACGATTTCAGGCTTTTGCCAAATAAACACGAAATTTGTGTTATGCTGTATAACGTTGGTTTTATTTGAACCTATAACTTTGCCTTAAATAAGTTTTAAAATAAAATAATAACGACAAAGAATAATAATAATAATGTTTCTTCCCACACAAACTGTACTATATATTCTAGCGAAACAGACGTGTTAGCCTTGTGCAGTAACATATTCAGGAGAGGGAGGGTAAAGGGCTTCAGCTATTTTTACTTTATTGCACATTTTGCTTAGGTCAAAAAAAGTTTTTCTTTTCTTTTTAAATTACCTCCCCTAAAATAATTGCGCATCCGCTATTGGTCCAGTGGTTGAATGCATCGGACAAGTAATTAGAAGGGCTCAAGCTCGATATTTGACCTACCATTATAGACCCCCAGTGGCGTACGCGCACATTAAATACGTAGTTTCGGAAGTCCTCTTGGCGGTTGCTAACAGTTTAGAAGGATGCCAACATGCAGAAGTGCAGTAATTTCCTATAAATAGGGATTCAGATAATTTTGATATGCGATTCTGAGAATACTTCGAAAAATTGCAAGAATCCCGAAGATTTATCATTTATGAGCGTGTAATATAATATGATTGTTAACAAATAATTTCAAATATCTTCGCCCGAAGTAATTTGTACATTTTAAACCTGCTCCAAAACAAGTTCACTTATCTATATCTACTGCATGCTATCAAATGATGACACTAATATTCGACTAACACATAAATAAACAATTCAAGATGTGGTAGTTAAAGAACAGCTTCAAAGGAAAGATTTTTTTGATAATTTCCTACCTAACGAATGACACTCCCACCACCCCTTTCCCTAAAACTCACTGCATACCCACACAAAAATTCTCAGCCAGTGATCCCATTTTATCAACAACAACAATTGGAAGAAAAAAAAGAAGAAGAAGAAGAAGGTTAGGCTTTGTTGCATTACACGTTTTAAATGAAGTAAACCGTCATTCAAACGCAGTGTACAGGTTGCATGTTGAATATTTTGTTTTAGTTACAAACTGCAAAATTCTTAAACCACGAACGATATACGTTTTCGATGTTTTTGAATTGTACCTTCTAGCAGTTTGTGGATTATAAACACACAGAACAGAATTTTTTAACAATGATTGTGAGACTATTATCATCCCACTGTGATGAACTGCATTGTACATCACGGCTTGCAAATTTCCAAATTGTCATCCGCGATAGAATCCTGACGGACATCTTCGTAAGGCTTTTGGAACACTATTCTTCAGTGATCCATTGCAGCTCAGACATTGTTTTCGTCTATTGTTGAAGAATAAAGAATTGTTTCAATTCAATGTCACATTTACGTTCTCTTTAGGGTTAAGAACATCTTAATGATCGCAAAGTGAATTCAGTATTAGGATAACTGCATAAATTAAGAATGATAGTCGTTTTATGTCGACTTGCTCTTGAGAAATAAAGAATATATTTGTAAAAAGAACACACAAAATACTTTTTGGGATACACAGAAAGAACAATGTAAGATAGTGCGACATCTAATCTTATGCCATTTCTTTGAATGATCTCCGTCCATGAATGTGTTAAAGTAAAATAAATCTTGTTTTAGACTTTAAAAACATTTACAAATTTATCTTTACTCGTAGATGTTCTTTAATTGATGAATAACTGTATTCCATAAAACATGCAAATTCGTTGTATTATTTATTCCAAATTGAATCTTCAGAAAGTTATCATCAGTATTTGTTCAAAACGCGTTCATCTCAGGGTTTCAAATGTCGTTTTCTAATTTCGCATAGTGTGTGGCTATTAAAAGTATGAAAACTACAAATTGAATTCAAACTGTCTCACTCTCTCTCTCTATATATATATATACAGTTAACTCCGTTTATAATGAGCCTTTGGGGGTCATCAAATTTCGTCCACTATATCCGATGTTCATTAAAACCGAAATGTCCCCATCTTGAAAACAGAGATACTGTATGTGATTCTGGAGTAAGGTTTGCATGTATTCACTATAGTCGAAGGTTCACTATATCCGGAGTTGAATATATACATATATACATATGGTGATATGGGTCCACGGGAAGAACGATGATAATCCACTTTTCGTCAATGTTGAGGTTTCTACTGCGTTCTGTTGTTCATTAGTGGCACTATTAATATCCGAATCCATAAGGGGAAAGAACGATGAGAATACACTGAAAAAATAGCGCAAAGATACAGTTTACTGGGGAAGAACGATGAAAGTCCCGTGCGCCTTTCGAATTTGTGGAAAATCAGCTTTATTGGACTCTCATCGTTCTTCCCGTAGACCCTTCATATATATATATATATATATATATATGGTGATATCCTTATAAATAAAAATGAAATTCTGTTTGTTTGTTTGTTTGTTTGTTTGTTTGTGGATTTGATTCGTATACAAATCCACAAAAATGGACCTATCAGCCTGAAATTTTGCGCAGATATGTAAAATAATATAGAATAAATGATAGTCCACTTTAAAACTTTGAAAGTCCACCCGTTCCCGGAATTTAAGAGATTTTTTATGTTCTCCACGCAAAAAGCTTTCCGTAATTGTAACCCCTGTAGTGAAAAAAGTGTGAAATAAGGATCGTGGTTGCCATGTGTGGCGATTTTGCCGAATAAAATGTTTTAAATTCTCAAAGTAAAAATAAAAGAAAAATAATGATTTTTTTTTTTTTAGTTTATATTCGTAAGGTTATTTTTTTAAAATTATAATATCGTGTGCATGGGAAATCGGAGCAGGAATGAAATGTTTTATACGCAAAAAAATAAGAATTGAAGATTTCCGAGGCTAATATGTTAAAATTTTTTAGTTTGGCGAAAAAATAAAATGGCTCAAATGCCGAGAAAGTGAGTTCTAACGGTTTGCACTGTTTCCGGCTTGACGCAATTTACTGAGAGCTTAAGGAAACGGATTTTTGAAAACAAGTGCAAAGGTTTTATTAGAATACAGCGTTAAATTTTAATGATCCGTGCGGAAATAATGCAGTTATTAAGGGATTTCAAGCGATCTATCTTCAGCATTCTCGCCAATTGAGTGCATTGATTTTAGTTGGGGGAATTCCGCCAAATTTCAGATAATTGAAATCTTCGCATATAGTACATTGGAGTAACGATGAATAAAACATGTTATAGTTGATAATTTAAAAAATGAGGCTGTATTAAGGGATTCCACTTTTCAAAAAAATGCCTGGCGGTCGAACCATTTCCCATTTTGATTGCTGATAAGTCAATGCTTCGAATGATTCCCTGAAAAAACTCTTGCAAAATGGCGTATATTGGCACTTTGGCGAGGCTTAGATTTGAAACTGGATTTTATTTGAGACTGGTATCTATATTAATAAAACAATGTGTGTAAACTGTTTGTTTGTCTGTGTCTCGCGTAGCTCGCAAACGGGTGATTGTAGACCTACCAATTTTTGAACGGAAATTCTCCGTGACAGGTCCCGACACACGATTTTTTCAAAATTCGAACTATTTTAGGAAATATCGATAAAAACGTATCGCAAAAATCTAATTTTTGCTTTCCGCCATTTCGTAATTGTTACCCCACAGTGCATTAAGCGACAAATAAGCTTATCTAGGTTGCCACATTCGGCAGTTCATTAAATGATTCAGACTCTTGAAGTAAAAATAAAAGAATAACGATTTTTTTTATTTTGACTAGATTATTTGTAAGGTTGTTTTTAAATTAAAATATCGTGTGCATGTGAAATCAGAGCGGGAATGAAATGATTTATACTCAAAAGAAAAATAGAATTTGGAAATTTTCCGAAAATAAATGTGCAACGTTTTAATTGGGCGAAAAATAAAAGGGGTTGATGTGCGATTTTGAGGAGGATTCTAACGCTTGGCGCTATTTATCGTAATTTAATTGTCTGCTATTTGGGTTATGAATACACCTGCGTATAAGTTTTTGAAATTTTCATTCAGTTAGAATTGTGCATTTTTCTGAGCAGCTTTATTGCATCTATTTCTAATATATTACATCCAGAAAAAAGGATGTTAGAAATATCAATTTTAATTTTGTTTAATCACACTCATGTTTAATCACACTCAACCATTTCCCATTTTGATTGCTGCTAAGTCAATGCTTCGAATGATTCCTGAAAAAACTCTTGCAAAATGGCGTATGCTGGCACTTTGGCGAGGCTTAGATTTGAAACTGGATTTTACTTGAGACTGGTATATATAATAAGACTGGTTATAGATAAAAATGAATGTTGGTATGTGTGTAGGAGGTTGAAAAACTCAGCACCGTGTCACCGATCACCATGAAATTTGGTTCACCTAAGTCTTTTATCATCGAGAAGGTTTTTATGCTATCCGTTTTCCTCTAACTTGCCACTTGGTGGTGCAGCAGAACGTCGAATTCTATTCCGTTTAGCCGTTTGCTATGCGAATATCGTCCAACCCATTTCGATGAAATTTGGTACACGCGGATATTAGAACACGGAGAATATTTTTCACTATCCATTTTGCTGTAACTTGCCGCTAAATGGCACTGCAACGCATCAACCTCTATACCGTTCGACTGATCGGCATAAATTTTTTTATACTTACACATTTGAGCACAAAGAATATATTTTAACTGTGTTCCTTTTGATGTTACTCACCATTAGATGGCACTGCAATGCATTATTGTTTTAACTCGGCACTAGATGACCCTGCAGCAGGCCAAATTCCTGACCATTCAAACGGTCGCTATGAAAATCAGTATACATAGCTATTTCAACAATGAGAATATTTTGGCGTTATCTATTTTGCTACAACTCGCCACTTGACGGCGCTGTAGCAAATCATTACTTTAATTAATCACTAGATGGTTAACTGACCACTAGATGGTAACTGATCGCTATGAAAATAGGTATACATAGATATTTGAACATGGGGATGAGTTTGGCGCTATCCATTTTCCTATAACTTGCCACTCGATGTTGCGTCCACACATGAACTTCAGGACTATTCAGCCTATCGTCATGAAAATTCGTATACATCGATATCTGAATGCGAAGAATATTTTCGCCGTATCCGTTTTGCTAAAACTCGCCACTAGATTGCGCTACGTCGCATCGCCTTCTGCACCGTACAAACGATTGCCTTGAAATTCGGTATGCATGATTATTGAACACAATATAACGCGATATCAATTTTGCTATATCTGTTTATTACAATGAATAGTAATCACCACAAATCGTAATATCAAAAAGTCCATTCATTCCCGTACGAAGAACGGGTACTTCAGGTAGTGTATATATATATATATATATATATATAGTAGCCCCTCGTTATATATCACGCTTGTCGGGAGACATGAAAAATGCGCGATATATCCGGGGGGCGCGATATAACAAGCGGAGGGGGGGGGGGGAAGTTGTGACTCGTGATAAGATGAAGTTTTACTTTAATGGTCGCATGCAGGTAAACTGTAAAACAGTTAATAGTATAAGTACTGTAATGAAAGACAATCACTTAAACATTAAACATAGAAGATTAATCTACCTTTTTTAATTTGTGTTCAAATACACTTGTTATTTCCTGCTGAAGAAACTATCCGAAGTGAGTTTGATTTGATTTTTCCTCCCATAACTTGTTTTTCAGCAAACATCAACCAGCGAAAGTTTATTAATCGTATCACTTTTGTGTAGGTGGAGTTGTATTTTTCAAATGCACTCACTCCACTTCTCGTGTAAAGTAAAAGAGCACAGAAAGAAAAATTCGGAGACATAGACAGAGCGCGATATATCCGAATGCGCAATATGCCGAAGCGCGTAATAACGAAGGGTTACTGTATCACCAAAATTCCTCTAGGGATGAAAAACAAGCCTGTCTCGCCTCATAAAATCTATAAATAGCAATGATAAAAAGGGATATCTCGTCTTGTCTATCGTATTCATCCTTAATTGGACACTTTTTTTGAGAACCTGCCGTGTCCAGCATTCGGAGGTTTCACTGCATTTTCATTATGTGCTCTTAGACAGAGTTTTCGCTTACGAAAGAACACATCATAACTAATATTGTTCAAATGTTGTTTTCAGTGGCAAATCTTTGGAAATATGTCCAATTCAAATGTTAAAAAACTAGAAGAAAATGTTTTTTCTGCGAAAATTTAATGTTCTGTCGTATTATATCCATAGTTTTAGCGCATGAAATAAATAAGGCTCGTATTATAGAAAAATATTTTTCTTTAATATAAATGAAATTTTCTGAATATTTGTTTCATGTACAAATTTAAGGTTGAATGGTGTTACAGTTTTCAAAAAAATCTGATGTGGACAACACATGATTTGATAGACTTCCTTGCACGTCTATTAAATCAAAATTATTTTCGGCGCACTTCATCTAAACTTATTTTGTCTGAAAAAGATAAAATATTGCAGTAATACTAAGGTTTAGCGATTTCTACCCAAATATTTTCGATATCGCCAAGCTGGGTTCAATTTGAAAGATTTTCTTCTTACACTTAATTGGGCGATATTTCACCAAAAGCCGACAAGCTTCAGATAGTTTACGAGATCTTGGGGATAGCCAAAGTAGTAATTGATCACAGATTTTCAAAGAATTGAATGTATCCTACACCTTAATGTATTTAAAGTCATTCGGCTGACCCTGTAAATAAATTACCCAGTCGATTGCATTCCAAAAAGAGAGGCATTTTTAGGGTGCCTCTCAAAAAAAAAAAAAAAAAAAAAAAAAAAAAAAAAATAATAATAATTTTTTGCAAAATAACTTTTTTAAAAATTATTTTTTACGCCAAGTTGGCGATATTTCGGAAAAACTCGCCAAGGTCGACGACCAATGGCGAGATTTCGTGCATGGATCAAACAATGACTGACTACAGATGTAATACACTCATGTCCATAAATTAAGGATAATTCAGAATCACACAGAAATTGATCTCTAAAATAAAAATTTCACCTGTGGAATGATCACACACATCTTGAAGAAGAATATGCAAATTACAGGAAACCACCAGATGGCGTGGATGGTACGTCACAATGACGAGAGTGTAAGAGAGGGGTATATAAGGAATGGTGGCAAAGAAGTAAAATTGTTCACAAGCGCTGTGAAAGCCTTTCAGTGCAAAAACCGCATAGTTATGGCACAAAGGAGGCATTTGGATGATGTTTTACGTGGCAGAATTATCGGACGACTGGAATGTGGACGTACCCAGCTGGAAGTATCCGAGGAACTTGGAATCGCCCAGAGTGTCATCTCCAGGCTTTGGCAACGATTCCAAGATGATGGTAATGTGAGTAGACGTTACAGCACAGGTCGCCCCCGAGTTACAACGCCGAATGAGGACCGCTATTTGGCAGTTACTGCCAAAAGAAACAGACGGAGTACAGCATCAGACCTGTCTCGTCAGCTCTCTTCAGCTACCGGTACGACAGTTTCAAGGCAGACCGTGTACAGACGCTTAGGGCACATTGGTCTATATGCTCGTAGGCCTGTCAGATGTGTTCCACTTACCGCAACTCACTGTCGCCTGCGATTAACCTGGAGTAGAGAGCATGCATTGTGGACACCGCAACAGTGGTCTTGTGTGATGTTTTCCGACGAGTCCAGGTTTAGTTTGGAGTCTGATTCTCGCCGGACATTCATCTGGAGAGCGCCAGGTACCCGTTACCACCAAGAGAACACCATTGAAAGACACCGTTACGGTGGTGCAGGATGGCTCGTTTGGGGAGGAATTATTCTTGGTTCCAGAACTGACCTGCATGTTCAGAGTGTAACGATGACAGGCCACATCTATCGGGATGTCATTCTGGAACAACATGTACGTTTGTTTCGGGGCGCCATGGGTGCTGAATTTGTGTTTATGGATGACAACGCCCGTCCTCACCGTGCAAACATTGTAGACGAATGCCTTCAATCGGAGGATATCACCCGTATGCATTGGCCAGCATACTCACCGGACTTGAATCCAATAGAGCATGTGTGGGATATGCTTGGCCGACGAATTGCAGCCCGTCAACCCCCTCCCACCTGTCTACCGGAACTTCGGAGTGCATTGCTTGATGAGTGGTGTAATATTCCCCAAGATCAGATTGATCATTTGATACTCAGCATGCCTAGGCGTTGTCAGGCCTGTGTTGCATCGTCCGAGAGACATACTCCGTATTAACCATCCTACTAACCATGTTATACTGTTTTTTGTAAATAGGTTCTTTTTTGAAATTTGGTCAAGGGAGTAAAACTTGCAATTTTTATTAATTATGTCAAACATATAGCATCTTTTTTGCTCTTTACTTTTTGTTTAATAAATAGACTTTACAAATAAGTCAAATTTGTTTTGCTTCTTTCTCTTTCTTTGCCTGAACTTCATTATCCTTAATTTATGGAAATGAGTGTATATTGAAGATGTCCATGTATTGAAATTCTTTTGGGTGGTCCTTTAGATCAACTCTCCAGTAGATTGGAACCAAAAATCGAGATGCACTACTAGATGTTACAGCAATCTTATATATGAAATTTCAACATTCTGCGACTAATAGTTTGAGATTTGAGACTTAAATACATACACACGTACACCAAAAGTCGCCAAGCTTGGCGACTTTTGACGTAATTCTTGAGGGAGGCACGTGACTGTGGTCTGACCATTACCTAACTATATGGTAGGACGGTGTTCTCTTTGAAATGGATGAATGTCCCTAAAATTGCCAGTGACCATAATATATTTTGAGTGTTCCTGTAGCAGAACTATCTATATAAATAAAATTAGACTTTTGTCTGTACATTTCTTGGAATTCAAAAATTTTGCGATTTCTATCCGTTTCAAGCACCCGGGAATCGGATGCGACCCTCAAAAAGAAGTTTGTCTGTCATTCTGTCTTTCTGTCATTCTGTCCGTGAGGCTTTTTTTGTTTAAGCATCACGTAAAAACGGCCGAATCGAATGATATGAAATTGGGTGTCATGATAGGTGGTCACTCAACTTAAAACATAGGCGTCGAATTTTTAAAAAATCTTTATTAGAATTTCAGATTTTGCGAAAATCGCTTTCAAACTGCGTAAATTTGTGTTCAAGCATCACGTAAAAACGACTGAAGCGAATGATATGAAATTGGGTGTCATGATAGGTAGTCACTCAACTTAAAACACAGGCGTCGAATTTTTAAAAAATCTTGATTGGATTTTGAGATTTTGCGAAAGTCCTTTCAAACTGCGTAAATTTGTGTTCGCACATCACGTAATAACTGCAAAGGTGAAAAATGGTATTTGGTGAAATGAGAGGTGGTCACCTTAAACCAGGGGTTCCCAAACTTTTTTTACCCGCGGCACCCTTGTCAGGCTAAAAGTATTTCGCAGCACCCTTGTCAGGCTAAAAACATTTCACGGCACCCTTTTCAGGCTATAAACTTTCGCGGCAGATTTCCTTTAAAGCAATATGAAAAATGAAGGTTGGAATGAAGCAGTTTGGATGCGTTTTACCTTATTTTTTGTTTGTTCGTTTATAGGGCTAACTATCAAGAAAGTACTATCTTGGGAAAGGGATATAGAATTTTGACAATACCCCCATTTCAGGGAGTTCCTATAATAGAGAGGCTACAGGACAGTTTTGAACTTGACTGAAATATTTTTGTTTGAGCCCACTTAGTGATCGGCTTGGCTCACTTTCATGGGGATACCGGTTCAGAGGAAATTATTTGATTATACTCCACCAAAACACTTTTCTTGATTATCTCCATGGCACCCCTGACATACGCTCGTGGTACCCTAGGGTGCCGCGGCACCCAGTTTGGGAACCTCTGCCTTAAACTATAAGCATCTAAAAAAAAAAGATCAGATTTTGGGATTTTGCGAAAATCGTTTCAAACTGAGTGAATTTTTGTTCACGCATTACGTAATAACGACTAAAGTGAATGATATGAAATTTGGTCACATGATAGGTTGTTGCTCAACATAAAGTAGAGGTGTCCAATTTTTTAAGCATTTTTATTAGATTTTGAGATTTTGTGAAAATTCTCCCAAAATGCGGTTATATTTCTTCAAGCATCGCGTAATAACGACTAATACGAAATTGGGTGATATGATAGGTAGTTGCTAATCTTAATTTATAGGTGCTGAGAATTTTTAAAATATTTTGATTACATTTTGAGATTTTGTGAAAATCGTTTAAAAATGCTAAAATTTTTGTTCCAGCATCACGAAATAAAGACTGCAGGGAATTAAACGAAATTGGGTGAAATGATAGGTTGTCACTCAACTTAAATTCTAGGCTTCCAATTTTTCAAAAATATTTATTAGATTTTAAGATTTTGCGAAAATTATTTCAATATGCGTAAATATTCGTTCGCGCATCCCATAATTACGACTAAAGCGAATGAAATGATATTACTTAGTTACTCTCTAACCTGTAATATTTTAACAATACATAAAAGTTATAATTTCGCTTTCTTTACTTTGGCAACATACTACATCCATTCTGTGTACTCCTACAATGCTGACGAAAGTTCTTGCTTTTAGAAATTTGCATTCAGTTCTAACCCGTCAACGACGGGTACTTCAGCTAGTAAATGATAAAGACACTTTTTTCGGTGGAGAAATTCATTTTGTAACCCTTAACATCATATATCACTTTGAGTCGTTTGAAATAGCCTAATTTGGTTGAGTCGTTTTAAATACCTCTAAAATACGCTTTAATGAATTTCTGAACGTTGAGCGTAATGTATTTAGAATATTTTGGCTAGCCCTGTAGATAAACCATCCAATCGATTGGGACCAAAAAGGGAGGTGCACAACTACATGTTACAACAATCCTAAATATAAAGTTTCAATATTCTACGACCAATAGTTTTGAGATATGCGAGTTACATACATACATACTAGGTACATAGTACGTATGTACGTACAGACGGCATGGAAAAACTGGTCAAAATAGACTCGCGGTTGGTCAAAATGGGTTCCACACGCATTTATTTGAACATGCATGTTAGGGTACGATGAGATGCATCGAGAAAACTCTTTAAAGTAAATTTAGAGGTTGTCAAAATCGGATTTTTCGTCGAAATCTAGCCCTCGAAATTTTTCGGGATCACATTACTTCCTTATACTCCGTAGAAGCAAGGAAGTAATAAGAAACAAGGATAAATAAGAGTAAAAAAGCAGCATGAGAACACTTTTCAATACCAGGGAAAGATATGCTGGTAAAATGATGTCAAATAAGGGAGAGTGGGGTACAATGGGTCATTGAAGATATTTGTGGTTCAGTGAATAGTTTTCATATGAGAAAATTATTTAAAGTAGGTATCAAATAACTTAACTCTGTGGGAAAATTTAAACATCTCACTTTGACTGTGGGGGGAAGAAAGAGCCATTTTGTTTTCTGATCATCTGCATGAAATTTGAAGAGAGTAAGAATTCATGTTATTACACTTAAAATTTGCCAAGTATACTATATGAGTATGTGGCATGTTTATGTTGTTTAAATTACCTTATTTTCTATCATGTTGTGTTTAAGTGGATGTTTTAACGATTTGGAGTTCTTTGGAATAACGATTCGGAATACAATGGGTCAGTAACCTCCACTGCACCACATTTATATATTTATGGTCTTTCTGTAACTTTTTTACTTTTTAATGTTTGAATGATCTAAATTTATCTAAATAAGTCTTCTACATCAGCCACAGAATATTCAGTTTCTCAAGAAAATTATGTAAAACAAAATATGACACCAGAAATGGTAAAAGCCTTTTCTTGAGACTGATGCAAAAGAGAAAAAAAAAAACTGAGAGGCAACCTAAAAAATCAGAAATTCTTACATATACACTGTGAAAAATCACAATCCAAAATGAGATGATTGAAAAAAGGAAGAATGAAAGACCTAACTATATGAAGCACGAAAGAAAAAAAAAATTGCAAGTTTTTACAAGAATAGCTCAACTGAAGAAGAGGAAGAATGTAAAGATCTTCTAGTGAATCGGACTTTGAGACTAGAATTTGAAGATGTAGAAGATTTCAGTGTTGACATTGGGGAGATTCCGTATTATTCGAGGTTTACGGCAAGAAAAAATGCAATTTTAAACTCTGTTATTGAAGTTGCAGTCAAAAATGAAAATCTATTTGAAGTGCACTGCATGAAAGGAATTCAGCCAGGTTATGCACTTACCTTTGATGAGGCTAACTTTAGACATCAATCAGATATTGTGAGAAAGTTATCAAAACCAAATGTATTTCAAGGAATTGAGAAAATAGAGACAGAGTTGACTTTTGCTGTAGATTTTCAGTTATGCTCAGTAGTTCTTGTAAAATAACAGTTTTTATTTTAATATCTTAGCAATAACTATAAAACTAAAATTTTGCAAACTTAATAGGACCCAAAGTGATATTATCTAATTAAACTTTTTTTCTTTAATTTTAGTTACAAATTTAGCATGTGTGTATTTTAGAACCATAAAATTAACACTTACGTTATGAGCTTTGGGCTACTTTAGTATCCTACTTAATACTAAATATTGTCAGGCAATAAAAAAGTTTAAATTACTTACTAACGCGTGAAAGAAATTTTTTATTGTGTTTCTCGTTAGCTCACCCAGTTTACCGCTTTATCGGGTACAGAGGGTCAACAAAAAGTACTTAAGAAAAATGGTTTTTTTATTGTACAAAATCTTTTCTTAGAATTGAATTAAAATAAATTAGGATAGTCAAAAGATCAAGAAAACATAATGCACTAGTTTGATATTCTGTTTTTAAAATATTTTTTAAATTATATTTAAAATCTAAAAATTGATTCACTGTACCCTCGTCTCCCCTATTTAATAATTTTAAGTATTTTATATGTATTGCATTGAATAACTAGAATGATTAATTGATCGATTTTTACGTTTTCGAAAACTTTCCTGCTGATTCTTTAGCCCTTTAACGTGTGGTGGTTACGCAGTGAAACCATCTTATTTCAGTCCTTTCACTGCTAGTGGTTAAAAAAAATGGTTAAATGGTCCCAATGCTGAAAAAAGTCGTTGTCATCAATCCATTTAACTACAAACAACATGGCGGTCGATCGAAAATATCGGTTTTTACCAACTTATTTATTTTTTTATCAACTATATTACCAACTTCTTACTTTTGCCATCTGGGTTTTTCTAGTGTTGCCAAGTGTAGAAAAAGAAAGTAAATTATAGTATTCCAATTAAGTAAATTATAGTTTCGTAATTCTTTTTTTACTAAGTTTGTCAACTAAATTTCTAATTTTGCCAAGTTTAACAGAATATGCGAATGTTAGGAAGGAGAATCCCCCCTCCTTCCCACCAAGGGCCCTGATGGGCGCCACAGAACTAAAGTTTTCTGACACAGCTGACTATGTGGCCGCACAGCCAGCTGTGCCAAAAAAATTCTTCAGCTCTGTGCCGCCACATGGTCTATTCTATCGCCCGCCATGTTGTTGGTAGTTAAATGGATCGATGCCAACGGCTGCATTTTTTCCGCATTGGGCAGTCTATTTAGTTGGTCTTCTATATTGACGTGAAAATGCTGGCTCTTCAAAGGGTTATGCTGACCTGAGATATTCTTGCCTCGCCGTACACGTCGAAAACAAGAACTGGAACTCTTCTGTTTTCGGGCGGACAGGATGAGAACGTGTCGCAAATGTATAAACGTGTGCTTTCAACCGTTATAAGAGCAAACCGTGCGTACTTTCACTTTCGCCGAAACAATGAGCCCTGATTTAACGAGAGTGAAATGATTCCTGTGTTTCTGTGAGGCTAATGACAATAATGAAAACTGATTTTATCTCTCCCACAGTGGAGAGCCAAAACAAAGGTGCCGGAGATAGCCCATTTCTAAGAGAGCATCATTTAACAAATATCCATATAACTTCTTGAGCATTGTCCATAAATAATGTTATGCTGTCAGAGTTTGCCATTGGAGAAAATGAATAAGGGATCTGTCTGTATACTTTGCTAGAATCTGAGCAAGATTTATGAAACCACAAAGAAGAATTAGCATTTTCCGTGCGAATTCACACGCTATAACCCTAAATTATATGCCGAAAATTTCGATTTGTAGCTCCTAAAGGGCTTGAAGGTACTTGTTAATTTCTGCACAGCGTGTAAGTAAAACGAACGTAATTTTTTTTTAGTATAATAAAATGAAATGTGACACCCCCCTCCTTATCTGCAGGTTTTCTATTTCATTTGTACAGCCTGTACAAAGCATAGTGGTTTCAATCGATCGAATTCTATGATTTCAAGTTAAGAAGGCTACAGAAAAAAAAGTTAATATTTAATAAAACTGTTGTTTTTATTTTTACGAACTAAAAGTAACTAATACAAATCGAGGTTTCGAATAAGAAGCAATACGAGCTAAATATTTTGAAATCATCACATCACACACAGTACACTAAACAAAACTTTTGTGTTCTAAAGCTTTAAAAAATAAAAGTATCATCCCTGTCTTATGTGAAAGCATTTTTCAACAAACCAGGAATATGTTGCAATAAGTATGAAAATTTAAAGCTTTTTTTGAAATCAGAAACTGCTATGTATAAAATAAAAAATATAATTTATTAAGAATAAATTAAGCTACTGCATTTGACTGGAACTATCAACATTTTATTATTTATAGTCAATTTTGTTATTATCCATCAAAAGGATATCAAAGATCATTTGTTATTGACTGTGAATCCGTATAATTATTTTTGGATGCAGCATCTTTTCCAGAATGTGCTTGAAAATCACAAAACTTATACTTTGTTCTTCTGGAAAATGAAATTTATTCTCTTTTATACAAAGCACGATAACATTAACATTAAACCTTATTTTATCTTGCAGTCGTTGTGCAGCCTATTACCACTGGGAGAAGTTATTCTTTGAGATTTAAATTGGACTAAAGCGAAATAATGCAAGATCTAAAAAGAGTCTACTTCTTGTTCCTTTGTGTTTACTAATGTGTTTTCTAACTGTGTGTGGATGGAGTAAATTTTTTGCAACGGAAGATTAGATTTTTTGTACTAGCCGAAGCTATCTTATTGATATGTTTTATTTTTTGTATGTGTTATTTTAGAAAGTTTTTAATTATGAGCGTTCTTGTTACAAAGTTTAACTGTTATATTGCTAATACTATTTGTTCATTTGTTTATTAATTTACGCATCGTTCACTAGTTTGGTAAAGAAATAAAAGTTAATAATTTATTTTATTTCATTTTGTCTTGCTGGCTTATGCATAATTTCACAGTTAGTGCAAACAATTTTTTTGCTAAACGTTACCCAAAAACAAAAGTTTGCACTCAGAGACTAGAAAAAATTACAGGGAACACAAGCGCCAGCTTTTCTGTTCGATGGTGGTGTCTCATCACCCAAAATTTACCACTGAAATTTATTCATTTAGGATCAAGAATATTAATATAAAAGAAATTATACGCTGAATCTAAAACTTTCCGTTAAATATAAAAAATCAGTTAAGATTATGAGGATGGAATATTATCAATAAAAAGCTGAGAACTTGGGTAAATGAAGATTCAAGACTTTTTTGCTCAGACAGTAGTGTGTACTCATGCGTTGGCCCTATTTGCCGCCCTTGTTTCATTACGTTGCAAAGTGTACCATGATCCGTATGTGAGCCTTATTTGTATTCCTTGTTACATTACGTACTTATCGATTATGATGTACTTCCGTTGGAAAGGGCATCATAATCAATGAGTTTGCGTACTTTTCTCCCTCTTTCCATAAAACACTTCTTTCGAATTGAAATCTATATTGAAATCGCCTCCTAAAACTGTTTTACAATCTTCGCCAGGCAGATTCTAACTGTACTTCACCTTTATTTACACTAATATAGACACTAATTAATTTTTCCATTAACAGTAGCCCATTAAACTACACAGTTTGGAAATTTCTCGCCATATACAGAAGATACCACCAAGCTGGGTTCAATTTTGGAGATTTTTTTTTTTTAATGCCAAACATGGCGAAATCACCCAAAATGACAAACCTTGACGACTTTTGACATATACTCCGCTGCTATCTGGCAACCCTTGAAAATTGATACTCCGTTTTTTGAGTAGCCAAAAATCGTTGTCTGAAATTATTAGCACTCAAATGGTAAAATTTCTTTTTAATCTGTCCCTTACATGTAGTGTTTATCATAAACCTTTTTCGTTGCTAATACTTTTGATTACATTATTGATGAATGTCTAACTTTTTGCGTCTGATAAAAATTGTATAGCATTCCCTTGTGTTAATAACAATCGGACCTCGATATGAGGTTACCCGCATATAAGGTCACTCCGTATGTAAGGCCGCTTTTAAAAGTACCGGATCTTTGAATAGGAATTCTATGTTATGAATCATCGGATATGTTCTTAGGTCTAAATATCGTAATCGCCTATAAGGCTACTTTTAGCGTGACTTTCTCTGAGTAATTTCAGTCATCTTTCGTCTTTCCCAAATTCGCTTTCCGAAATTGTTAGGGACATTTTAGATTCCAATGCACTAAAAAGTAATGATAACACAGTGATAAAGAAAGGAAAGTGATGACACAAGCAGAATCGCCCGAAACATTCAATGCCTTCCGACATCTTTTTTTTTTTTTTTTTTTTTTTTTTTTTTTTTTTTCCGAGCCATGAGGGACCTGAAGAACATTTTCAGAAAATGCAAAACTTAGAAAGCATTGTACAAAAAAAATTAATCTAAATCGAGACAGCCCTGGTATTATGGATTATTTCAGGTAAGGTAAGTTTTGTACATCAGTATCTTTTTATTTGGCATATTTGTAGTATACAACTCATTCCGAATTTAAATTCTTGCAAAAAAAACTTTCTGACTCCCGTAATGTTAATTGGTTAAACTCGATTAAAAAATTATAACATAATAAACTTAAAATTGTGCACTCATTGAATTTTACAAAGAATTATGGTGTATTTATATGAAGCTTATTTACTGACAAATGCATATGACGATTTAATCGGTTACAAGGTCACTTTCGCAAGGTCCTGAGGGTTGATCTTATATCAAGGTCCGACAATATCTGCAAATCGTAATAAAACGCAAGCACACCTGTAGATTTTCTCTTACTTCTAGTACATATGAATGAATTTTTATTCTTAATAATCAATTACGAAGCTTTGTGCTTATAGTGATGTAACAGTTCGCCGTACTCGTGCAACCGTGGGAATGGCAAAAAATAATTCATTAATTCCCCGATCACGTCTCCAAAATACCAGAAAGCAGAGGATTTCTCTTCTTGCTTCTATCACAAATCCGCTAGTAATACTCAGGGTATCGAAGTTGGCAATCGAATGTTAATCAGGGGACATTAAAAAAAAAAAAAAAAAAAAAAAAAATGACAGTCACCGGCCATAGTCTTATCAGTGCTTTTGTGTGATACTAACTTTCTTCGAAGTCAACTGTTTGTTAGGTGAGTGGAATAACAGAAATGATTATAAGAATCAAAAAAGAAAGACAGAAAGGGGACAGAAAATTTGATTAGTATCTTATTTCTCTTTTGATTGTTAAGGTTAACAGGATGAAAGAATAGCTACTAGAGATTTCTGGTCGGGATAAAACGTGTTAAGGCTAAGTGGCGTTTTGTTTTTTCTAGCATCCTGGAAAAATTTCGTCACACGGTCAGTGAGGCACGATTGACAAGTTGAGAAGATATAGAAGACATTTCCTAAGGCTGGATCTGGCTGTTCTAAGAAACATCAAGAAGTTTTAAAGTGTTTCAATTAGACTTAACCAGGTTCAAGGATTATGGTTATTTCATTTTTGCTTATCGCTTAATGTTTTTAACTAAATACAATGGTAGTGTAGGCTATCGACCTCTCGAGATTTTAATTCGTTTAAGAATGCAAATATTCTGTGAGAACTCCTAATCTGAACATTGCTAAACGAGTACCTTCCTAATTTTTTTAATGCAGTATGGTTACGTTAAAAAGGAAAAGCAATCAATTACAACTTAAGCATTTCGACGAACACAGTACCTTAATACGGGCATGCAAATTTTTGTATTAAAATCACGAATGTTTAAAAGATCTTGTTTTTTAAAGTATGACTATCTAAATGATTAGAGATCATTTGAACTCTTCTCGTATAGATATTAGACAATATAAAAATAAGTAATTATTTTCTCTTTAAATAAATAATTGGCCCCAGTTAGTTGTTTAAACAGCAAAATTGCAAGGTAAACCAATTATGATTTCTGAGCATTGGGATATTTAAATGAACCGAAAACGATACTATCATTCAATAATAATACTGCGTAATAAATCATCAATGAGTTTATGGTATTCTTAAAAGTGCGCTGCTTTAGGCTTTATTCTTAGATTATAATTAGATTTCCAGAGATTCATAATAATTCATTGTGATGTCCATAATCCAGCAACAAAAACTGGAAATGCAGTTTAAGGAAACCAAATATCTCATTAAAATACCATATAAATTGAATCACTGATATCAATACTGTAAATGCTAAGAGAGTTTTTTTTTCGCGTGGTTTAAATTTTATTTGAAAGATAATGTAAAAGTAATAATACTTATTACTGTATCTACTTCACTACCAAGTGAATTTAAACGATAGCTTGCAGCTGCTTATGAAAAAGTGCGAGTTTTAGCCAAACAAATCTTCAGAAATTTTTAAATAAAAAAATGGAAGATCAACGACTTTAATTAATTTCAATCTTACGGATGCACTCATTTAAAAAGTTCATTATTATTACTATTATTTCATATGGATTGTTTTGGTCTGCATTTAGTACTGTAAATTGAAACACAACGATTATTTATGCTCATTATATGTATTTAAAGCAGTGCAAAATGTGTCTTCGAATTTTAATGACTCTGCACAGATACACGCACAAAATAAAAGGCGAAATAAAACGGGAATAAAATGGTTTCAAAGGACTTGAGAATTATACATAATTTTTTTATCATGAAAAATGTAGTATCCGCCCAAATTATGATCTTGATCAAGCACTGCCTTCCTAATACACATTTCATGCTTTATTGTCATTGCATGTTAAAAACAAAGTAACTCGAGAACTATCGCTAGTAGGAGATACCTCTAGTTTTAGGAGATACTTTTGATGCCTCCTTTGGACTGACTCTCTTAAGAATGCCTAACAGCCTTGTAAATTACGCAAAAATTATCAAATAATTTAAATATTCATCAGGGTATGCAGGGCTGAGCCCATCTTTCAGTTCTTTCTGGATCTAACTCGCAGGTACAGCTGCGGAAAAAAAAAGGCCCACTTGTACTTTTTCGGCCGTCATTTGTCGTACAGCTAAGTTACAGATAACAATCGTTTACGATTGAAGTACACTTTAATTTGCTATGCATAAAAATTTCATAAGGGGCCATCTACATTGTAAAATTCGAGGCAACTTTTTTTTTCTCAATAGCAACCCCCAGATTTCACTTCATATTTCATAAATTTAGCTCATTTTAATCTCAGATACCAATTTTCAATAAATTTGAACTGAAAATGGGTGAGTTGTGAGCTTCCAAAATCCCCCTCCCCATATGTTAAAATATTTTTTCATACTTTAATTTATATCTCATATAATATGGATAATAAGAAGCTTATTTTTATTCGTACTATTAGAACTAAACGACCCAAACATTATTCACTATTATTATGATTTTTAATAAAATATTAATATTAATTATAAATTATTAAATTAATATTTAAAAAGATTATGTATAGCGACCTAGAGAAATTTCGATGGAAATAGATGCAGAAAGTAACATTACATGGCTGTGCAAAATTTGAAATTTTTACGTTCAGTAGTTTAATTTATATTAAACTAGCTGAAGTACCCGTTGTTCGCACGGGAATGAATGGACTTTTTGATATTAATATTTGTTGTGATTACTATTTATTGTAATAAAGAGATATAGCAAAATGGATATCGCGTTATATTGTGTTCAATAATCATGCATACTGAATTTCAAGGCAATCGTTTTTACGGTGCAGAAGGCGATGCGGCGTAGCACAATCTAGTGGCGAGTTTTAGCAAAACGGATACGGCAAAAATATTCTTCGCATTCAGATATCGATGTATACGAATTTTCATGACGATCGGCTGAATAGTCTTGAAGTTCATGTGTTGACGCGACATCTAGTGTCAAGTTATAGGAAAATGAATCGTGCCAAACTCTTCCCCGTGTTCAAATATCTATGTATACCTATTTTCATAGCGATCACAGTCAAGAAGTGATACACTGCAGGGCCATCTAGTGGTTAATTAAAGTAATGATTTGCTACAGCGCCGTCATGTGGCGAGTTATAGCAAAATGGATAACGCCAAATTATTCTCATTGTTCAAATAGCTATGTATACTGATTTTCATAGCCACCGTTTGAATGGTCAAAAATTTGGCCTGCTGCAGCGTCATATAGTGGCGAGTTAAAATAATAATGCATTGCAGTGCCATCTAGTGGTGAGTAACATCAAAAGTAACGCAGTTAGAATATATTCTTCGTTCTCAAATGTGTAAGTATAAAAAATTTTATGCCGATCGGTCGAACGGTATAGAAGTTGATGCGTTGCAGCGCTATTTAGCGGTAAGTTACAGCAAATGGATAGTGAAAAATATTCTCCGTGTTCTAATATCCGCGTGTACCAAATTTCATCGAAATTGGTTGGACGATATTCGCATAGCAAACGGCTAAACGGAATAGAATTCGACGTTCTGCTGCGCCACCTAGTGAAAAGTTAGAGGAAAACGGATAGCATAAAAACCTTCTCCATGATAAAAGACTTAGGTGAACCAAATTTCATCGTGCAACGGTGCTCAACGGTGCTGGAGTTTTTCAACCTCCTACACACATACCAACATTCATTTTTATCTATAACCAGTCTTATTATACGTATATACCAGTCTCAAGTAAAATCCAGTTTCAAATCTAAGCCTCGCCAAAGTGCCAGCATACGCCATTTTGCAAGAGTTTTTTCAGGGAATCATTCGAAGCATTGACTTAGCAGCAATCAAAATGGGAAATGGTTCGACCGCCAGGCATTTATTTGAAAAGTGGAATCCCTTAATACAGCCGCATTTTTTAAATTATCAACTATAACATGTTTTATTCATCGTTACCTCGATGTACTAAATGCGAATATTGCAATTTTCTGAAATTTGGCGGATTTCCCCCAAGTTAAATCAATGTACTCAATTGGCGAGAATTCTGAAGCTACATCGCTTGAAATGCCCTAATAACTGCATTATTTCTGCACGGATAGTTAAAATTTAATGCTGTATTCTAAGAAAACCTATACACTTGTTTTCAAAAATGCTATTCCCTTAAGCTCTCAGTAAATTGCGCCAAAAAGCCTAAAACTGTGCAAACCGCTAGAACTCACTCTCTAAAAATCGGCCTATCAGCCATTTTTTTTCTCGCCAAACTAAAAAAAATTACATATTAGTCTCGGATATCTTCGATCCTCATTGTTTTGCGTATAAAACATTTCATTCCTGCTCTCATTTCTTATGCGCACACGATATTATAATTAAAAAAATAACCTAAAAAATAAACTAAAAAAATCATTATTATTCTTTTATTTTTACTTTAAGAATTTAAAACATTTTATTCGGCAAAATCGCCACACATGGCAACCAAGATGCTTATTTCAAACACTTTTTTCACTACAGGGGTTAATATTACGTAAAGCTTTCTGCGTGGAGAACATAAAAAATCTCTTAAATTCCGGGAACGGAAATTAAGAGAACCATTCAGGAGGAAAACGTTTTTAAGTGGAGTTTCAAAGTTTTAAAGTGGACTATCATTTATTCTATATTATTTTACATATCTGTGTAAAATTTCAGGCTGACAGGTCCATTTTTGTGGAATTGTATACTACCCAAATCAACAAATTGATAAACAGAATTTCATTTTTATTTATAAGATAACCTACGCTTGTTTTTAAAAATACCCTCTCATTAAATTGCGTCAAGCGCTAGAATCATAGAAAATCTGACACACTTTCAGATTTTTAAATACGCACTAAAGTGCTATATATAAAAAGAGTTATAATCCATGGGTCTTCCCTATTTTCGTTCCTTCTTTCATTAAGTTGGAAAGTGTATCATTATTCATGAGTGTGATTAAACAAAATTAAAATTGATATTTCTAACATCCTTTTTTCTGGATGTAATACATTAGATGCAGAAAAGCTGCTCAGAAAAATGCACAATTCCAACTGAATGAAAATTTCAAAAACTTATACGCAGGTGTATTCATAACCCAAATAGCAGACGATTAAATTACGATAAATAGCGCCAAGCGTTAGAATCCTCCTCAAAATCGCGAGAATGCTGAAGATAGATCGCTTGAAATCCCTTAATAACTGCATTATTTTCGCACGGATCATTAAAATTTAACGCTGTATTCTAATAAAACCTTTGCACTTGTTTTCAAAAATCCGTTTCCTTAAGCTCTCAGTAAATTGCGCCAAGCCGGAAACTGTGCAAACCGCTAGAACTCACTTTCTCGGCATTTGAGCCATTTTATTTTTTCGCCAAACTAAAAAATTTTAACATATTAGCCTCGGAAATCTTCAATTCTTATTGTTTTGCGTATAAAACATTTCATTCCTGCTCCGATTTCCCATGCACACGATATTATAATTTAAAAAAAATATAACCTTACGAATATAAACTAACAAAAAAAATCATTATTATTCTTTTATTTTTACTTTGAGAATTTAAAACATCTTATTCGGCAAAATCGCCACACATGGCAACCACGATCCTTATTTCACACTTTTTTCACTACAGGGGTTACAATTACGGAAAGCTTTTTGCGTGGAGAACATAAAAAATCTCTTAAATTCCGGGAACGGGTGGACTTTCAAAGTTTTAAAGTGGACTATGATTTATTCTATATTATTTTACATATCTGTGCAAAATTTCAGGCTGATAGGTCCATTTTTGTGGATTTGTATACAACTCAAATCCACAAACAAACAAACAAACAAACAAACAGAATTTCATTTTTATTTATAAGATAAAATGTATTATTTTCATGAGTTAAGGGACCATATACAAATTTATTAAGTGACAATTTTTTTTGAAAATTGCTTAAAATAAACGTAAATTAGATTTATTTTGTGCAAAAACACAGTAAAAGATATCAATATTAAAAAATATCAAATTTTGAAGCAAATAAATTAGAGGCTTTTATAGTTTGATTACTATAAAGCGTCTATTGTTGCGTCCGCTACCATATCCCTCTAAATAAAATATTTTCCAGGTATAGAATTAGATGCAGTAGATGTGTACGTCTTCTAATACAGCGTCCTATTTTTGAAAAACTAACATCCTCAACATTCCAGGCATGAATTTGACCTTTTTTAATATTGGAAACATTAGGTCTTTGGACTTCTCCATATTTTATCAAACATTCAAAAACCATTCAAAGTCACGTTTTTAGATTTAGATTTTCACGTGTCTAGATTTTCATATGACAACAAATTAAAATACCTCCAAAAGTCTTATATTGCACAATATAAGACTAATATTGCATATATATCGCAATATATATATAATATAATATTGCACATTGCAGACGATAATATTAAACGAAGAAAGTGAAATAACAAACACAGTGATGATATTGGGTCTGTAAAAAAAGTAATTGCGTTTTTTACATGAAATTCAAGCAAATAAAGTTTCAATCATGAAACCATTCTTCTTGTTCGATCGTAGCTGAGTAACACTCATGCATGTAGTCAGAAGAGCAAGAAGCAGCCTCTCACTCCTGTCAACATTTTACCTGTCTAAGAAAACCATCAAGGGGAAATACTCAATAACAATTTAAAAATTAGAAAGATTTTCAAAATCCTGAGCAGTCGTTTTGCAGTTTTCCTTTAAATCATGTGTACAAACCAAGGAAGTTATGAACTCAAGGGTTATTTGGACCACTGACTAAATATTCTAATTTCTACCTTTGATATTCTCAGTACAAAAATCTGTAAGAGAGATGGAAACAATATTTTCCTTGCAAATAATATTTATTTCTTTTAACTCTCGCGAGCGAAATGAATGAAAGGCGAAAAGTTCGGAACCTACAAATAGCGTTTTTCAATTTGCAGAAAGTCCCTTAAAACGCACAAAAAATAATTCGCAATATCTCCGGAAAATATTGTAGAAAATTAGTAGAAATATATATTTAGGGTAATTTGAAGGTTTTCTTCCGTTTAATAAAATCAAAATACAGTGTTGCCATTGAGAAAAACGAAGTTGATGCAGAATTAAATATGAAGACGGCCCCTTATTTAAATTATAGTAAATTAAAGTATGAATTATTTGCAAACGAATAGTATATATAATTTTGCTGTACGACGAACGACGGCGCAATAAAGATCAAGTATCAAGTGGACCTTTTTTTTTCCCCGTATAGCTGTACATATATAAAACACACTCTCAGAAAAATTCGTCTTCATGCACTAATTTATCCCTCATTTCTCAACGAATAATTTCCGTACTCTATAGAAACGTAATCTTTCCGTAAATTTCTTGAACTTTCCTGAAATCTGAAAAAGATGAAAAAATTCGCTGAATCTGGAGATTATTCAATTTACCGGAGAGAAAACGAAGCGAATATTCGCCAAATAATAGAGATATTCCGGCAGCACTACTGCCAGAAAAATTTCCGTGAATTGGAGAGATAATGTTTGCGAGAGTGCGTCTTAATACACTAATTTATTCCTCATTTTTCAGCGAATAATTTCCGTACTCTTTGGAAACGTTCTATTCCTGTGAATTCTCGAAAATTTGAAGTGGTGGAAAAAATTTCGTTGAATCTGAAGAAGTTTCTTCAGTTGACCGGAGAGAAAAGAAACGGAGATATTCCGATATCACTGCTGCCAAATTTCCGTGTTTTGAAAAAATTATTTTTGAGAACGCAGACGTGAAAACAATAACATTAGCTGCCTGCTGATTTCTTTGGACAGAATCGAAATTCCTTAATTCTGCTTAACAGTAAAATACTGAAATGAGAAAGTGTTCATTATTGTAAGATCTAACATATAGTGTATTTAAACCAAAAAAAACATCAAACTTTAGAAAGCTTTCACTCAGGGCTTCGAACCGTAATTTTTTTCGTTCCGGTTCAACTAAAAATAAATATATCGGTTCTGTTCTGGTTTTCGTTCCGCCAAAAATAACGGTTTTCGGTTTTCCATTTAGTTCCGAATGAATAATTTTATTTTATGTATATTCTTATTTGTACAAAAATATAATTGTATCATAAACAAAAAATGTAATTCTATCAAAATTTAAAAGATTTTATTCCTTTTCTAATTGGTAACAGTATATTGATTAACGTGACCATTTATTTTTCCCTTCAAAACTGGACATTTATTACTTTTTTGGCAATAGTGTATTTATTTTCTTCCTCAAAGCGGGACATCTACTGTTTTTAAGGTAATAGTTGTAGGAAGCAGGGGCGTAGCCAGGGGGGGGGGGATATCGGGATATATCCCCCCCCCGAAATTTTTGGTTTAGTGATGAAATTCCGTCTATTTATACAGATATAAGTTCATATCCCCCCCAGAAATTTTTTCCAGGCGCATATCCCCCCCCCCCCCGAAAAATTTTCCTGGTTACGTGCCTGGTAGGAAGACTGAATTTCAGGTCTGGGCATCGTTTAGTTGTTAAGAAAACGCGCAAAAAAACTTGTGTTAATGTTGATTTCAAAATAAAATGTTAAAAAATAGTGCAAGACGTACGTTTAGGGTGGACAAGGGGTAGGCCCTTCTTCGACTTCAAAAATACCATGCGACACAAGGCAGGAAGGTAGGAAAGTGAGAAATGTAAACAAAAGGACACACAGAAAAAAGGAAGTTGTCATTCGGAAGGAAAAAAATTCTTAGAAAACCAGAGTGCAAAGGGAAAATAAAGTGGAGATCGGGGGGGGGGGGTATTATTAAAAGTGGAACATGACTTTTAAAAAAAAAAAATGAAATAAATTGAAATAGTTGACAAAAAAGGAACATTAAAAGAACAAACAGAAAAACAATACATCCCCCGCAGGGGCGTAGCCAGAAATTTTTCATGGGGGGGGGGAGGTTACGACTACTGCAACACATATATATGTATACATATGTGTGATAATGTAGTGAAGTATATACATTTTGTATGGCAAAAAATTTCTCATGGGGGGGGGGGTTATGACTCCCCCCTAACCCCGCCCTTGGCTACGCCTCTGATCCCCCGGCGTTTTCTTTGCGTCTCAAGAGGGAAGGGAGGTCAGGTTTTTTTGTTTTTTTTTACATACACTGCAGTTGGATGATTTTAGATTTTTAGCGGCCTTGAAATCGTTTCCCTGGGTTGCTCTCTTTCTAAAAACGGGATATTACAGGGGACATTTTATAAAAACGGGACATCCCAAAGCTGTGCTTGGGGACAATGGGACAAGCCACCTAAAAAGGGGACTGTCCCGTTCAAAACGGGACGTATGGTCACCTTAATATTGATTATACTATACTTTATTGAAGTTGGCTACAGAAACAAAATGACTGAAGATATATCGAACCTAAATAAACCGATTTTTTTATTTTTTTTTCGGTTCAGTTCCGGTTTTCGTTCCGACCAAAATGACGGTTTTTTCCCGGTTTTCGGTTTCCGGTTCAGTTTTGGTTCGAATTCCTGCTTTCACTTATCCACTATAAAAAAAAAAAGAGTCCTGCAAAAATGAGGAAAGTATACTGGGGAATGGGATGCCAATACCAGCTCCGTATATTTACCGGATTTTACTAATGTAAATTCAGAAGAAATTCCTGCACAAGACAAGGGCTGGCCCTCATTGAACGGAAATTGTCCGGAATTCAAATATAAATTTAGAATTTCCGTAAAATCTTTCGCTCTACCAAATTATCCTGATCGGCATACTTACTCATTTAGATGATGATGATGATTACCCATTTATATCAGATCATGGACAAAACAGACTACAAAACAATCGTGCAGCCGTACAAACAAACATTGTCAGATAAACGACACCCAAAAACATGATTATGAATGCAAATTAGACTTGCTCATTTATGTCCGACCTTGGGGACGTTATATCATTACACCCATAAGTACGGAAATGCACTATTAGTTCATAGGAAGAGGGGGGGGGCATGAACGAACTAAAGTGATTCTCTTCAAAGATAAAGATAGCTTCTGAATTTTAATAAGGAGACGAAATACTAAATGTCCCATTTAACAGTCTGCTCTTATGTAATATTACTTTCCGAGAATAAACCTAACAGTGTGAAGAGAATGGTAAAGAACGGATGTCACTTAGAATCATGCTAAATGAAGTTGTTCAGACTTCCGGTTTCGATAATGCTTGAATTCGACAGATGTTAAGATGTACCATGGTTTTAAAGATTTTTTTTATGCCTTTCGGAATAGAATTTTTAATCGATGCTTTTGCAGTTTACCAGAACTTTTAGTTGAAGGTCATCTTGTTGGGAGTTCCAGTTGCTAAACATACTGTTGTATATAACAGTACACTGGCTAAAGAAAGTGCAGTGGACTTTGTTCTGAAAACTCATGGTATCGACCAAAAGTGTTCAAGTTATGGGGGTGTTCATTATACGGGGAGACTGAGAAATGCAAATACGTAGTGAGTTTATACATTCCATTACTTAGCCTTGTTAGCCATGCTAATTAATCAGATGGAGAAGCTGAATGCAGATTTAGTGGGTTAGTGTCAATTAACCCTTAGAGGCGCAACCCTTTCCCAATGCTGAAAAAAGGGCAGCCGTTGCCATCGCTCGACTTAACTACCAGCAAAATGGCGGACGATCGAAACGTTCATCGCGCGCCACAGATCTAGAGACCCTTTTTTGACGGCAGCTGACTGTGCCAGCGCACAGCCAGCACCTTAACATTTCAGCGATCCAACAATGTTCATTGCCGATTGGCTCTTAATTGTAATTATTTTTTTTTAAACAAACAACAAAATTATACATTTTTTGAAAGTATTTTAATTTCTTTTCTAATCTGTATCTATATAAATAAAATTAGTTTTTTGTCTGTACATTTCTTGGAATTCAAAAATTTTGCGATTTCTATCCGTTTCAAGCACCCGGGAATCCGATGCGACCCTCATAAAAAAGTTTGTCTGTCTGTCATTCTGTCCGTGACGCTTTTTTTGTTTAAGCATCACGTAAAAACGACTGAAGCGAATGATATGAAATTGAGTGGTGGTCACTCAACTTAAAACATAGGCGTCGAATTTTTAAAAAATCTGGATTGGATTTTGAGATTTTGCGAAAATCCTTTCAAACTGCGTAAATTTGTGTTCAAGCATCAGAAAAAACGACTGAAGTGAATGATATGAAATTGGGTGTCATGATAGGTGGTCACTCAACTTAAAACATAGGCGTCCAATTTTTAAAAAATCTTGATTGGATTTTGAAATTTTGCGAAAATCCTTTCAAACTGCGTAAATTTGTGTTCGCACATCACGTAATAACTGCAAAGGTGAAAAAATGATATTTGGTGAAATGATAGGTGGTCACTCACCTTAAACTACAAGCATCTAATTAAAAAAAAAAAAAAAAAAAAAACCGCTCAGATTTCGAGATTCTGTGAAAATCGTTTAAAACTGAGTAAATCTTTGTTTCCGCATTACGTAATAACGACTAAAGCGAATGAGATGAAATTTGGTCACATGATAGATGGTTGCTCAACATAAACTATAGGTGTCCAATTTTTTACACATTTATATTAGATTTTGAGATTTTGTGAAAATTCTCTCAAAATACGCTTATATTTCTTCAAACATCACGTAATAACGACTAATACGAAATTTAGTGATATGATAGGTAGTTGGTAATCATTTATAGGCGTTGAATTTTTAAAATATTTTGATTATATTTTGAGATTTTGCGAAAATCGTTTTAAAATGCTGAAATTTTGTTCCAGCATCACGAAATAAAGACTGCAGGGAATGAAACGAAATTGGGTGACAGGATAGGTTGTTACTCAACTTAAATTCTAGGCTTCAAATTTTTCAAAAATGTTGATTAGATTTTGAGATTTTGCGAAAATTATTTCAATATGCGTAAATATTCGTTCGCGCATCACATAATTACGACTGAAGCGAATGAAATGATATTACTTAGTTACTCTCTAACCTGTAATATTTTAACAATATATAAAAATTATAACTTCGCTTTCTTTACTTTGGCAACCTACTACATCCATTCTGTGTACTCCTACAATGCTGACGAAAGTTCTTGCTTTTTGGATATTTGCATTCACTAACCCGTCAAGGACGGGTACTTCAGCTAGTAACATATAACAGGACAACACATGACAAAAAAAAGGGAAGGAGAATACAATGTATAAAAGGACATTAGTTAATCTATCAACTTATACTTGGCAATCCATAGCGCTCCCATAAAGATGTGGGAAGCAGACTAGGACAAGAAGCAAAGGTGAAGCAAACTCGATACATTACACGCGTAAAAGTGAGTAAATTACACAGTCAACGTCAATGAAGTTTGTTCACAAAGGTTTTTGTAATTTTAAAACTGTGGGCTTATTGAAATGTTGTAAAATGCGTAAATATATGTAATTCTACACTAGTTACGAATACCACAATTTAAAAAACAAAAAAAGAATGAAGTTCGAGTGAAATTTGCATTTTTAATTCCAACCCTTTACAATAAAGTTCATTGATTAGAAAGAACGAGAATAATCTAGACGTTTTGTGTAAAATTCTGAGTCAGAGGCGTCAGAGGAAGGAAACAGTATACCGGGTGATTCAAAATAGATGTTAAGGCGATTATTTTTTAAACCGTAAGTGATCGAAACATACTTCCAATTAGTAAAGTTCGTCAAATTAAGAGTAGCTTTCAGATGTGGCATTTTTTTTACTGGGGGTTCTATACATATTAAAATACGAAATTTAATTTTTATACGGTCTCTCCTTTCCTACCCTTTATATTTAGAAGAATGTTGCTTCTTTCCAAAGAAAATTAATAAAACAAATCCCGTGTCTCTAACGTGGAATAGTTTCCGAGCTATATCAATTTGAAAATTTTGGCATTTGTCGCCAAGCACTAAGGGGTTGTCTCAAAAGTGAGAAAAATGTAATTACTTTTCAAATGAAGTTAATTTATGTTAATAGTCACTCAATAGACACAGTTGATTCCGCACACACAAATTCTAGTTTATCTAGAATTTTCCTATAACGCACGTTTGACAATTTCTATTCAAAGTTACCACAGCATATAATAACGCACACCATCATTTTGTCATTTTCTTTTACACTTTAAAATTCTTTCTTCTATTAGCGTGATGTAATTACTAGATGACCACGCTAAAGCACTGCATTATTGCTAATTTCATAACGCATTACCGATCCATTCAGGTAAAATTGTCCTGTTAATTTCACACGTTTGGGCGCGTTTGATTGCCATTCCCAACAGTGGGATCATTATTTAACTTTTTTAAACTCCTAGTTGGTCCCCCAAAGTAAAGATTTTTTCGATTGTTATTCGCCAACACAGCAGGTAAAGTGGTGTAAGTCATCATTTTCAAAATTAATTTTCTCGCTAACTATTTCACTTAGAGACACGGGATTTGTTTTATTAATTTTCTTAGACAAAGAGCAACATTATTCTAAATATAAAATGTAGGAAAGGGGGGACCATATAAAAATTAAATTTCGTATTTTAATATGTATACAGCCCCCGGTAAAAAAATGCCATATCTGAAAGCTACTCTTAATTTGACGACCTTTTCTAATTAGAAGTATGTTTGGATCACTTACGATTACACACCCGGTATAATGGCAAGCAATTCCCAATCGTTATCTGTGGTATGCGGAAGCATGGAGCGAGGATTGGAGCTACTGCCCTTTCAAAATGCAAATAATCATACAGCAGCACCAAAATGATGTTTCGCAGCGCCAAATTAGCCGAATGTTCCACTTGACACAGCCTACAGTGAGTACTATTATAAAACGATTCAGTATAACTGGAAACAGCTTTTTTAGGAAAAGTTCCTGGTCGGTAACTAATCGGAGGGGAAGAATATTAGAATTTTCCCCTTTTCATTCTGACCACAAGAGTGAGAAAAAGCAATTAATTTTTTTTAACTTAAATATTCAATGCGTAGTTAATCAAATTTAAAAGAGTACTCTCTTTTAAATTTGAATAACTACGCACTAACTGTAAGTGAGCACCAGGATAGCCAGGTTCACTATCAATCTTTTCTTTTCCATTTCGGAGGAGGAATCATTTTGAAGGATTTGATGTTTAAGAATCAAACAAGATCTAAAATCTCCTAAAATTTTATCTGACCATTTGATATATTTCCGAGAGTTATTCCAGAAGAATAATGTTGAAGTTGCCTGTTAACTTATTTTCTTAGTCAGACAATTCCAATCTCTACAGCTAAAAGAGCCAAATATCTGGTAGATAAAGCTTTTGAAATCTTGCTTTATACAAACAAACAAACAAAAACTCTTACACTGGAAACATTACACACAGGAAAAAGAAAAAGAAAATGAAATATAGTTGAGAGAAGACCAAGATCGTGCTAATTCAGGGAAATCTAAGTTGAACACCTCCGATACTTTCCTGGGGCAACGGAAAAAGTCCTAACATTGAAATATGCCTCTCTATAGGTTGGATAATTTTTGGAGGAACCACAAAGTCGACAAGTGTCGACTTTGTGTCGACAAGTGTCGAACTTTCGAAGGCTTCACTGCAGTTTATATTAATGAATCATTGCTTTTTAAAAAAATTTTTAATATAATTATTAAACTAAAACATGAAAATAGACTTAAAAATTTCATAAAAAATGTTTGAAATATGCGAAAAACTTGAGATTTTTCAGAAATATTTGTTACAGCATTAGAAAAATATTACTAATATATTAACTTCATTTCTATGAGTCTGTTAAATACCTGAATGTTATATTTGCTGGAACTGCTATTTAAAAGTTTTAATTAAAGAAGAAGTCTGAAAACTTTTAGCTTCTTTTTGGGCTATGCATCTTCTCTCCTTTTCTTCGTGTCAAATTGAAAAATAATTTTCCCTACGTATACTAAATCAATCGCATTAAAGAACTATAAACTAATAATAATTAACTTTCATGTGTGTGTATGCGTGTTGTAACACCCTATTGCAGTAAGTTCAAGGGAGTCCTACATAATTTTGACGATTTCGTCACTCAGCGCCCCCTGTCCGTAGATTCACAAACTAAGATTGAAAGCAGCTGGCGGAAGCAAGACAAATAATATTACTGGGGGGGGGGGGGGTGTTAGCAAACTCCATCCCTCCCGATTTGAGGATACCAAAGTTGGAGAAGACAGAAGTGATGTGATTCTGATAGAAGCACGCATTTTGTTTTCGCGTTTCCTGGCTGTCTGAGTGAAACAACAAAATTAAGTTGACACCGTGGAAGACCCCCAATGATTGCTGTTTGTAACGTTTCCCGTTTAAGCTGTCACACTCGATTTATAAGAATATTATTCACATACAGAGCTCTGAAACTTTTTTTTTTTCCTTCCCTTCCTTTCCGGGTGTTTTGTCGCAGGTGGGAAGATGCAAAACGACTGCGTGTTTTAGGGATTGACTAGCAACATATAGATTATTCTGCAATGTGGTAAACATTCAAACCCACGACTGAGAGCTATAACAGTTGAAAACGGTGAAAGTGAAAAATAATACACAGTCAATAACACATGATTTTGTGTACGACACTTCGGAACCTGAGTTTTTTTTTTTTTTTTTTTCAGAGTCACAGGCATAATTTGATTATGTAAAAAGCAAACTCCTAACAAATTATTTCATTCAGTTTATTGTTACGTCAGGTAGATGACAACAAATTCATTTTTATATTGGAGAAAAAAGTTAGTTGATTTAATATTCATGAAAAATTCAGTTCAATTATACCTTATAAATAAAAACCTAGAGGTGTAACAATTCAGGGTTGTTCGACTCCAAAACAAAATTTTAACCTCCATTATTCCAAAATAATGAAAATTTTTTGCTTAAAAAACGTAATAAAATCCACACCATTGGTGCGATCGACTTGAAAATAATAATAAAAAAGGGGGAAGAAAACGGGAGAAAAAAGTCTACGCTACTTTAAAAATTAAAAAAAATCTATTCCTTGTTGTTCCTTGATTTTTAAGCAATTTTTCGTAATTTTCTCCCGATTCGGTATTCGATGGTGTAACAATAGTGAAAAAAAGTGAAATGTCGTAAATAATATCTACATCATTTTGATGTCACGAATTTAAAAATACATTTGAAACTGAACCAGATTATTCAGGTTTCAAAGTGAAAATTACGTCTCGAGCAAAATAATTTCTTAATGTTTATGATTTCAGTTACTTGGAACATCTGTTGGAGATTACCAAGTGGTAATTCTATGTAAAATCAAGCAATGATCACTGTTCAAGACATTATGTCTAGGTGAGGATGATTTTTTGTTGTAGGTAGCACTATCACATTAGATGGGAAAAACAAATTTTCAATTTATCAACAATTTATTTCCAAAATATGGATTTTTTTTATTTCGAAAAAGTCGGAAATTTTGCATGGTGTTGTAATATTTAAGAGGTCGTAAGTCTCAATGTAGATTTTTAAAATAATAATAATAATTTAAAATCGAAGTTATTTTCATGTTTTATTTAACTCTTTTATCACTACGATTGTCAATTCTGAAGATCACGTTTGCATGACATATAATGTTGAAAAAAAAAATATTATCTATCTGCAAATTTATTTTCTGAGTGTGGATTTTTTATTGAATGGGTAAAAAAAAAAAAGTATACAAGTGCTTAGATACTTTTAAAATATTGATACTTTCATCTTTCTTGATATCTAGTATACATGTAATCTGACATACAGGGGTGACGGAGGCACATGCTATTCGGTCTTAGCAACTTAGCGGGGCCCTTGGAGCCAATTTCTTTACTGTACTTTCAAGCAAGATTTTACTTCTTGGACAAAATTTCAAACATTCAAACAGCTAAATCGCATTTAAAATAACACAAAATTTATAGTTTTCATAACCATATTATTTTTTAAAAATATTTTTTTTATATAATTTCGACACAGGGAGTTCTAGGATTTTGTTCCCGGGCACTCTCCAGTCAACAAGTTCTTATCGTCAAAATCGCACGGGTGCGACCGCACACGCCTTAGGCCGGGCCCAGTGGCGCAGAGAGAGAGGGGGAGCAGGGGGAAAATCCACAGGGCCTCAGCTTGTGAAGGGGCCCCGCTTTTGCTGTTTATATGATACTTAATTGTGTGCTGTCAATTTTGTGAAAAAAAAGTCCGAATTCAGATTATGTCCCCGGATGTTTCAAATTAAGTTTTAAATGAAATTACAAAAAGCCAGCTAGAGCATAAACCTCCAACTTGACAAAAACGAGAAATGTTAGTGATTGAGTCTTCTTTTGCAAGAAAAGTAGACATTGACGGTGTTATTCAACGGTTTGCCATGACTAAAAGTAGAAAAGATTTATTTAACAAGAAATCATTTTTTTCTCCACGACACATTGTTAAATAGTGGAAGAAAGGGTATAGCCAGAGGAGAGACTATGGGCCCACCTAACCTCCGAAATTTAGAATTTTCCTTAACAAAATGGTAAAGATCAAGACTTTCTATGAGAAAGTTTGAAATTTCCACTTTTTTGGCCTTCTGAAATATTTTTGGCTGTCTGCTTGCATGGAAGTATGAATAAAAAATATTAATTTTTTCAATACTGTGGAAACATGCCATGCAAAAATGTTATCGTTTCAAATGCAGTTTCTCTATGGAGGTGACGAAACCTTCAAAACAAAATGTTGGTATGTTTTAGAGCATGGATGTTTATTAAAGTATAATGCTCTTTTAAATTAATACTTTTAATTCTATTAATTATTTTCCGATTACTATTAGTTTAAAGTTTCTTTAAATAATTAATCATTTTAACCCTCTCGTCACCCTGAACCTCATTTGAGGCTCCTACTTCAAATAGCAATATTTAGAGAGAAAGCAATTGAATTTAGTATTTTTTTTCTTTCAGTGATATCAATATCATTCATTCATGTAGAAAGTATAGGAGGCTCTTAACTAGATGCATAAACCGTGCCTAGATTTCACTACTAGTTCATTTAGATCATTTTTTACAGTTTTCGCTTCATTGTTTCAGGAGAAAAATTAAGAAAATATGGACGCTGCTTTTTTACCGTTTCTTTTCTTTTTAAGGTAAGTATAGTTATTTTCTTATTCCACAACCTATACCTAATATGTGCATCCTTTTAAATAAATTTTAGCATAACAAAATGCTTAGAAAATGCAGTAATTAATATTACAAAAAGCGATATTACAAAAAAAAATTATTTTTGCATGATTTATAATAGTATTTCAGATGCATTAAATGCTAGACAGATTTATTTTCTTTGATTTTTCATAATTCGGTGACGAGAGGGTTAAAGGTTTAATAATTTTAATAAGGTATAAATGATTGATCTAATATGACATCAAAAGGATTTCTGGATAGCAAAGGGACCCCCCAAAGATTTTATCCCCGGGGCCCCGACTTGGCTCTCTGCGCCTCTGGCCGGGCCTGCCAATGCATAATAGTTTTGCTTCATTAATTAACTCATTATTTGTAATTAATTTCCATATATTGCAAGTATATATATTTAGTAAATTTTGTATCACTAATTCTATTTCTGAAAACCTATCAAGTTTCTTGCGGATAAAGCTTGGAGTTTCTCTTCTGGGACTAAGCAATTTGGACTTGAGTTACTCGAAGAAACACCGACAGATGGCGCTGCAATTTAGCGGACTCTTTAACTCGTCTTGCAAAGAGAGATTTTCTCTATTCCTTCTTTTTTGCTTTATGTTTAGAATTTTTCATACTTCTCGATTTTCGTCTTTATGTACTGGAAGTATTCTCGAGCAGGCCCTGTGCTATAGTATTGAAACGGAGAAGGAAGGGTTTTTATTTATTTAAAAATTAGTAGGCTGTAAACGAGATGTATTGTTATCCTTAGTCTAACATACTGATTCCTCCAGTTTATGTATCAGACTGTGATGTTTTTTTTTTTTTTCTCATCCCTAGTAAAGATTTTGTGACTGTAACTCAATTTAGAGTACATTTTGAAAATAAAATATTTTATATTGTATATTTATCATTTAAAATCATCTCTTTCAAGAAAAGGGAGAAGAGAGAGAGAGAGAGCAAGAGCATTATCTAGATCTTTTAATACAATAAAACAACTGCGCAAAAATAAATTTTGAAAAACTTCTGTATTGACAATTTACATTATTTACTAAAAATAATGTTTGTAATCTGCGAAATTATTATACTAAGTATAAAAACTATCAAAATGGCCGTATATTTTGGAAAATTTGTTTACGTGATAGCTTTATCCCTTTTCTTTCTTTTGTTTTTTTTACTTCTAACTCCCTCAATTTTTTTTTCTTTCCTTTAAGGTAGGATTACGTTCCTCAAGTTTAGAGATTTTGAGCAGGTAGATTATAGAGTGCTCTTAAGGGGGGACAAAAGCAAGCAACTATAAGTAATCCTATGTTGCTAGGTAATGTTTCACCAGAAGACTGCCTTAAATTTCATTTCTTTTGAATTTGTGCCAGTAAATATTAAGAAATATTTATTAGTGAACATTTTTCAGTCATAAGTAGTGCCCTAAGGATAAACAAACAGTGGGTGTAGAGTTTAACTGAAAAGTACAGTAAAGTGAGTTTAAAGGAGGAAAAAATATTAAAATGTTTTCATGAGAGTTACGAATATTCAGTAATACAGTAAAACCTCGCTATAACGATATACGATACAACGATAAAATTTTAAGGTCCCGCTGAATTTCCATACAGCAGTAGCGTAGCTTGGAAATTACTTCGCGGGTGGCTGGGAAGTCAAGATCTAGAATGCAATAGAATTTATAAAAATCAATTTCTTTATTCCTGAATACGTAGTTTTCTTTTTCGGGAGTTACGTTTAACTCATTTCGGCAATGGCAGTAGCCCCATCAACCAACCCTTGGCTAGGCCCCTGCCATACAATATAATCTACCATCAATACAACGATACATCTCTGTAGAACGATCATTTTATTGGGTCCCTTATCGAGGTTTTTGCTGTAGTTGCATTTTAGAATTTCTTTTTAAATCGAGTATCTGGGAACGTATTTAAAATATTTTTTATTATATCATCTGTAATACACACGAGCATTTCTCTCTCTTAAAAAAAAAAAAAAAAAAAAAAAAAAAAAAAAAATCTCTTTCTCCTTCTCTCCCCTCACCCCCCACCCCCTCTTTTCTTTCTTTTTATCTTTTTTTCTTTTTTGATCATGTGTTTGAGATGCATATTTATAAAGTATCGCGCGATAGCGCTATATTTTTACAAACTGTATTGTGCATCCAGGATTAATATTTTATTTTAATGTAAATTATATTTTATTATATTGAAAAAATAAGAAAACGTAAGTCTTAGGCTTTTGCGCTACCTTTGAATATTTCTTCAATATCACTGAAATATTTTATGGTAGTTATCAAACGCACAATAATTAACGACAAAATATCACAGGTCCACCTTCAAAATGCTTTTAAATCCTGAGGCTTGATTATGAGAGCATTGCACGCTGAAATTTCTTCGGGCTTTCTACTGAACAGACCAGGTGTTGTTGATATTTGAGCTTTTTTTCAGAAAATATGGAGTGCAGTGTCTCACGTACTGCCATTCGGTTTCTTAAAGCAGAGTAGCCAACCTTTGAGAATATAAATAACCCCTTTTTATTAACAGATTTTTTTTTGTTTTTTCAAAACAGCATCCAGCTTACACGCTAAACTCAGAAATTCTGCTACTCTGAGCCAAAAATTACTATTTACAAAAAGTAGTTAATTATATTTCGTTAAACGGTGGCAACACTGATAAAGTATGTATACCGTATCGATTACCGTATGATGTTTTTCCAGATTGTGTCTTTCTCTGTCTTTTATGGCCTTCATAGTCAATAGCCAATACGAATATCATGATACCACTCCGATATAAATCAGCTGCCTCTAGCAGTAAAAAAAAAAAAAAAAAAAATACGAAAGCTAAAAGCTCAGTGATGGTTGAACATTAAGGTTTCAATAAAGAACTGAAGAACGTGCAGGCAGAATCCTTACCCAGTTGTAAAAAAGAATATATATATATATATATATATATATATATATATATATATATATATATATATATATATATATATATATATATATATATATATATATATATATATATATATATATATCCATTTCTCCTAGCAACACATCTTTTGTAAAAGCCTTGTCAAAGCCGGAGCCGGAGGATCCACACTTCGCATTGGGACCCTGTAATTTCCGAGAGGTTCTTCAAGGGGATGTCGAGCTCATAATTACAGCTTGACTTCCTTTCTTTTTCTCTTTTTTTTTAGTTCTGCCCCGAGCTAATGGTACCGATTAGAGTGGGTAAGCATGCTCACCAGTAAATTCGATATAGGTGATCGAAGTATCGATCCTTTAAGGTCTCGACGTGTTTGGTTTCGGTCTTTAAGATCGGACGGAGTGATGAGTTGATTTATAACGGCTGTCGGAGAGAGATTTTCCTTAATATCCTTGTTCTATCTGTTTCCTGAAAACGAATTCTACGTGACGCGGTTACAGAAATCTAATTAATTCTGACTGCTGGCTCTTGAATCCACCTGGAGCTTTTATCGTCGCCCTGCACCTTTCTGTCCTCGTCGACAGGCCCCCTAAGTTCGTGGGAAATTGGGGCCACGGGCTTAAGTCTGTATGAGGCCCCCCCTTCAGTGGCGCAAGCAGATTTCTAGTCTTTGGGGGTGTATTTAAAAGCATTTCTCAGTGTTTCCACTATAAATCTACCATAACTTGTTCGCTTCTTGGAAAGACTTATGCTGTGCTGCATTTAGGTCTTTGAAGGTCCCGCTGGAGTTCAGCTGGGCATCAAGATTTTTTGCAATACTTTGTCTAGTACATGGAATGCATCCTTTGAGGTAATGAGAAAAAAACTTGATGGGGGGACATCATGCGACTTCCTTGTACCCTTGTACATCTATTAATTAGTATGTAACTTTTGAATGTATTTCATACAGATTTATTTAATTTTAAATTTAGATACGATACTTCAATAATATTGAGCTGAACTCAATTTTACGTCCAAGTTGGGATCAATTTTAAAAACTTATTTTTGGTACCGATTATGTAACAGTTGGCTAGACTTTACACATAGACCAAATAATGACTGACCGTAGACTTTTAATGTATTAAGTTTCATTTACCTTAGTGTATTGAAAATATTTTGGATGAACTTGTAAATAAACTACCCAGTCGATTGTAATCAAAAAGGGAGGTGCACACCTGATGTTACAACAATCCTAAATACAGTGAAACTTCCATAAGCTGGACACCTGCGGTTACCTCAAAAAGTGTCCAACTTTCAGACATTCCCAATTGATAGAAGTATATTTATATATTATGGACACGTTCCGTTCTCCTGGGTACTAGACTAATTGATGAGTCAGAATATTAGTAAATTAGTTTTATTTACTTGAAAATTTGACTTGAAATTTTTGTCGACTATGCATAAAACGTCGTTTGCGAATGGTTATAAGGAGGAATATTTCAAAATTAGTAAATTGCAATGAATTTCTTCTGTACATAATAGTAACCAATGCTTAGTTTGGTGGCCGAGAAATGCTGCATAAATCATGAGGAGAAAAAAAAAATCTAAGCATCAAAGTCAAAATTAGAAGGGCAGTAAGCCTGTGAGGTCAAGTCCATCTCATGTAAACAAAGGCCACCTGCTCAATGCATATGCTGGCATCTTCTTGCCTGTAAAGTTACACATTAGAAAAATCAAACACTTTTTAAAAATTAGCAAATGTTTTGCAAGACAATCTTCAAAAATAGTTTTCTACTCAGTTTGAAACCTCTTTAAAATAAAGCAAAATAAAAATTTACCAAAAATCTAAATTCACACAAAAAAAGTTACTTTTGAAATATGCATTATACAAAATATGCGAAACATGTAAAAGCTTCTTTGTTTGAAAAAATCTAATTCAAAGATAAATGATTATTTAGTTACCCTTCCTCATGCTTTGTCGCATTTCTATGAGTTTAAAAGTTCATTTATATGTTATGAATGTAAACAAGACGCTTTTATTTTTTTTGGAATAAAATTGTTTATGAGCTTTAAAAAGATATTAAGCTATTTATTCGAATGACATCGGTTTATGTTTCTAGTTTAATGCGTTATTTTCTTAACCATGTATTACGTTATTTGCTGTTTTGTTGATTGGTTGGGAATTCCGGTTGATATGCCAACAGTTCAACGCACTTTAAACTCATATTAAACAGACTGAAACTGTAATTTATTTCAATATTTTATATGTCCAACATCTTTCGGATTTATGTTGGAGGATTTTTGCATTCCAGTATATTTTTATAAATGTATGCATGATCTGATTAATCTTCTGAATTAAATTTCAACTAACGACCTCCATAGCAATCCCGATAACGACTTTGTTTGAGACTAGCTAATAAAACTAGTCTAAAGGAAGTTTTTATCATGTCGTAAGATGTCTGCAGGTCAAAAGAGGACAATTCCTGGCAGTGAATGGGCCGTTCTGAAAAACTAGCACTATTCCCGGAGATTGACTCCACAGTTTGAATCTAATATCAGAATCAGAGCATTTAATGAATATTATTAGCACGCCTAGCAAATATCGATAACGATCGCTGCAAGAGCTCCGATTTCTCGTGAATACCGCATATACTCAATGGTTATGGGTATCTTGGGAATCCTTGTAAACCAAATTAACAGGCCCAACATATTATTCTTGAGAAAAACTGAGAAAAAACAAACTTACGGCTTGAACCATCACCACCTAAACTAAGCAGTGAACAAGTAGTAAATTTCATTTTAGTGGATCGGATGTCACTCGAAAGTACTCGGAAACAATTGTGACACCATTTTAGTGACCTAAGCATATACAACGATTATTCCAATATACACTCATGTCCATAAATTAAGGATAATGAAGTTCAGGCAAAGAAAGAGAAAGAAGCAAAACAAATTTGACTTATTTGTAAAGTCTATTTATTAAACAAAAAGTAAAGAGCAAAAAAGATGCTATATGTTTGACATAATTAATAAAAATTGCAAGTTTTACTCCCTTGACCAAATTTCAAAAAAGAACCCATTTACAAAAAACAGTATAACATGGTTAGTAGGATGGTTAATACGGAGTATGTCTCCCGGACGATGCAATACAGGCCTGACAACGCCTAGGCATGCTGAGTATCAAATGATCAATCTGATCTTGGGGAATATTACACCACTCATCAAGCAATGCACTCCGAAGTTCCGGTAGACAGGTGGGAGGGGGTTGACGGGCTGCAATTCGTCGGCCAAGCATATCCCACACATGCTCTATTGGATTCAAGTCCGGTGAGTTTGCTGGCCAATGCATACGGGTGATATCCTCCGATTGAAGGCATTCGTCTACAATGTTTGCACGGTGAGGACGGGCGTTGTCATCCATAAACACAAATTCAGCACCCATGGCGCCCCGAAACAAACGTACATGTTGTTCCAGAATGACATCCCGATAGATGTGGCCTGTCATCGTTACACTCTGAACATGCAGGTCAGTTCTGGAACCAAGAATAATTCCTCCCCAAACGAGCCATCCTGCACCACCGTAACGGTGTCTTTCAATGGTGTTCTCTTGGTGGTAACGGGTACCTGGCCTGGAGACAGGTCTGATGCTGTACTCCGTCTGTTTCTTTTGGCAGTAACTGCCAAATAGCGGTCCTCATTCGGCGTTGTAACTCGGGGGCGACCTGTGCTGTAACGTCTACTCACATTACCATCATCTTAGAATCGTTGCCAAAGCCTGGAGATGACACTCTGGGCGATTCCAAGTTCCTCGGATACTTCCAGCTGGGTACGTCCACATTCCAGTCGTCCGATAATTCTGCCACGTAAAACATCATCCAAATGCCTCCTTTGTGCCATAACTATGCGGTTTTTGCACTGAAAGGCTTTCACAGCGCTTGTGAACAATTTTACTTCTTTGCCACCATTCCTTATATACCCCTCTCTTACACTCTCGTCATTGTGACGTACCATCCACGCCATCTGGTGGTTTCCTGTAATTTGCATATTCTTCTTCAAGATGTGTGTGATCATTCCACAGGTGAAATTTTTATTTTAGAGATCAATTTCTGTGTGATTCTGAATTATCCTTAATTTATGGACATGAGTGTAGTATATCCTCAAAAAGTTTTATCGTTACGCACATATAAAAGTATACATGCCAATTTAAGACAAACATTTCAAGTTTAAAATACATGTTTTATTTATTAATGACTATAAAATACAATAGATATAAACATAATAATGAATTAATTTAAGATTTGGACAAAGTTTCGTTTTAACTTATGAAGAATTTATAACGCTCACATGCAGTCACTAGATAATTAATAAAAGTTTAATTTTAAAATTTTCTTTGAAATAATAAAGCTTTAATGATGACGTCAAGAGAAGAGACGTTTGGTCTTTTAATATTATTTAGGCGGCATTACCTGAGGCGGTTGGCTCAGAATTATTTTACCTTTATTCTTTGACTCTGGTTGTCTGAAGTTTTAATCGATTACATCGAAAGTATCGATTACAAAAATAAATAAATAAATATATATATATACAGGGTGAATCTAAACTCTTGGGCAAAACTTTTAGGGGTGATAGGGCACACAATGAGGAATCGTAATCACATAGCAATCTGGGGTGAAAACCGAAATAATCACTTTTGGAAAAGCATTGAAGTGTCCGTCTAATTTCTTAACCAAGTTTCATAAACAACTAGCGGGGTACCCGTTCTCCGCACGGTGGGAAAAGAACATTTTCCTTACACATATAATTAGAATTAAACCCATTGATGCGGAATCTATAAAAGTAAAAAATTATTTAAATCGTGATGAAACGTTGACGCCATGAGTGCAAATCTGAGATGACTGCAACAGGATTGCACAAAAACTACGTCAGTGTCACTGGCGATCAAAAAAGAAGCAGCTTCTCTCGGATGACCTTGCCCAGGCTTTTTCTCGATGGATCCGGTATCGTAGAACTGCTTCTATAAGTTGCACACGACGCTGGTCGTTCAATTGAACTCTCTACAAATCTGGAGACTATCCTGCTTCTAGTCTCCACGCATGAGATCTAGGTCAAGGGGTGGGTGTGTCCTCCGTGGGTGTCTTTCTAAGGGGTCTTAACCGGCATTTATGCTACGTTTTGGAGGAAACCAGCGATATATGTTTCCTAACATATGCATGTTGCGAGTACTGTTTTATTTTCCGAACGGAATACAGGAAAACTCCGAACGGTTAGGTCAGCGGACGCGATCTGTTTTGAACCAGAAATCTTCCGTCTCCCAGTTCAGAGCGCTAAGCGCTCGGCCACTGGTCGGACTAAGTCATTGCTAGGGGAATATTATAAGCAATTGGGACCTTTGTTGTACACATGATTGTAATAATGTCATTCTCGTATTATTATTACTTATATCTCGCATCATTTGATTTATTTTTTATTTTCATTTCGTATTCCCGACTTTTCATACTCTCTTGATTTTTGGGTCTTTGTGCATGCGCATATTCAATTATAATTCCCCATTACCGTTACTGAATTATGTAGCTCTCCCTATCGGCACTTCTACACCAAAGACGTCAATTTGCATTTTCCTTGTTTCAAAAAAAAACGCTTATAAGTTTCATTGCTTCATTTTATACTGATTAATCAATTTTCTTGCGAACTAATCGGAATTAAGATATGAGGCTTTGACATAGTATACAGGATTTCTTAAAGACCTTGAAAATGAATTTCGCGTTATTGACGTGGTGATTGTGGTAATGTTCTAATTGTGTCATATCCAATGCGTTTTCATTTTTCGAGTCAAGAGCTGTAGAAATGATTGTTTTCACTTAATTGTTAAATTTAACAGCTTGAGTGGCAACAACGGATTCCGTAACTAAGGAAACTGTAGCAATATTAAAATTAGAACATGAAATGAAATTTATTTATGCTTGCTAGAACTGCCACATTGGCATAATTAACGCCGATAGTCGATGGCAAATAGCCAAAATGAATCGTAAATTAAACTTCACAGTAAATGCAATAATTTATAGGCAATACCAGGTATATTTACTAGGCTTAAAAACATTCTCTTTTATCTCCAAAAATTTTCGTATTTATACAGAATTCCTATTTTACTATACCCTGTTTGGCGGGATTTAAAAAAATTATCTATCCATCTGCTCGTAACATTGGCTCATCTCAATCGTGCCATAGAATTAGCAATACAAACGCAAAAAACACATACTATTAAACACGGAGTTACACTACATTTGAATATTTATCGCCAATTTTTCTAAGAAAGGTACTAAAGAAGGAATTCGCATAACCATTTTGCGAGATTTTTTCTTTCTTTTTTTCAGAGAATCATTCTAAGCACTGATTTAACAGAAATCAAAATGGGAAATAGTTATTTGTGTATGGCTCGATCGCCAAAAATTAATGCAGACATTTAATTGAAAAGTAGCATAGGAGTATTTTAAATTAAAAACTATAACGTGTTTTATTATTCTAATTTACCAAATGCAAGAATTTAATTTCTTTTGAAATTTGGTGGCATTCACCCAAGTTAAATCAATTTACTTAATTTCGGGAAAATTCCAAAGATCGATCGCTTAAAATCGCCTTAATAATTGCACTATTTCTGCATGGAAAATTAAAGTTTAACGCCGTATTCTCATAAAACATACACACACAAACCTAAACCTATTTCGGTTCGCTCGCAGTAAATTGCGCCAAGCCCAAAATTGTGCAAATCGGTAGAACCATGGCTCACTGAGATAAATACAGGCTGTCCGAAAAGCTCCGTTTTTGCGTACGAGTAAATTTTCGCTTCTTCGCCGATTTGTCGCTGTTACCCAACTGTATCACTGTTGCCAACTCTTCCGGAGAAAATATGCCTAAAATCAAAATTTAAAGTATCCACAAATGGCTAACAATATTTTCAAGCTGAGAAAAAAAGTAAAATTTTTTTGGCGTTTACGTGCTTGTTCTGCTGAAATATGCTTATCTGCTAATGCTCTTTGAGACATTTGGACATTCATTTCCGATTTACAAAATACTTCGGTATTGCCAGTTTACCAATTCTTTTTCTCCGGCAGAGTTGGCAACAGTGATACAGTTAGGTAACAGCGACAAATCGGCGAAGAAGCGAAACTTTTCTTGTACGCAAAATCCCATAGGAGAAACTGGTTTTCGGACAGCCTGTACTTATCCCAGTGAGCCATGGGTAGAACCTACTACTTTCTCAAAATATGCCATATCATCCATTTTATTTTTCGCCAAACTATAAAATATACGGTTTAGTTTCGGAAATCTCCAAATCCTTATTCTTTTACACATAAAAACATTGAATTCCTGCTCTGATTTCCCACGCAGACGATATTTTAATTAAAAAATAACCTAGCAAATATTCTATACAGAAAAAAATGATTATTCTTTTATTTTTAATTCAAGTCTAAATCATTTACTAAATTCGCCAAACATGGCAACCTCGATGCTTATTTCTCCCTTTTTTGACTACAGGGGTTACAATCGCGGAATTGCGGAGAGCAAAAATTGGCGATTTTGACGGGTTTTTTTTATCAATTAATATCTCCTAAACTAATTCGAATTTCGAAATTTAATTCAGCGGAAGACCTTCCTCGGAATTTTTCGAATCCGGGGACACCTCGATCGAAATTCAACTCCCAGCCGTTTCGGAGGAGATGATGTTACAGACAGACGCGCACAGATTTTAATAGTATAGAAGAAGAAGATAGGCTCGTCTCCGAAAATTTCATCCATGAAATAAAATAAACTTTTTAAACTATCCATTTTAGTCTTATTTTTTCGGAGAAAAATACATTGGTTTCTGACGAAACAATAGTCGGAAAGCGCACTGTTGTTTCGGCACTTTTTTCCGAAGTGATTACTACACGAAGACGACGTTCCCGACCCCACATTGCTCTGTGAATCTGATTCCTTACTATGTGCCCTATAAGCACATAGCTCTTAAAGTTTTGCCCAAGAGCTTAGATTCCTCCTGTATATATTGAGAAGATGAAATTTTAACTAGTTTGTACTAGACTGTTAGCATGACGTCCAATTCACTTTTGCTGATGCCAGCACTAATAGATAAATTTCTGTCACCAACTGCACGGACAAGTGCAAATGTCTTGAAAAATATGTATGAAAAGTGAAAATTTTACATATCGCTTAGATATCTTAAGTATTTTGTGGGTGAAATTTGATACTCGTGAATTAGGGATAGGAAAGTTCAAATAACGTTTGCAAATTTTTATAATTAACGGCGAAAAGATTTTAAGGTACCTAATTATGTTTTGAGGGACACTTTTTAGAACTAAAAAGAATAATTCCATTGCATGGCATTTGGTTAAAAAAAATCAGAGACATAAAGACTTTAACACCTCTGTGGGGTGGGTAATAAATCAGGTAATGAGACCCTTTCCACATTTTACAAAATGGTTTCCTTACCTATAATACAAACAAAAAATTATAGGGGGAAAAATGCGGAACTAAAAATCCAAACAATGGCATTGTTTTGTTTCGCAGTTTTTCATCAAAGCAAATGGCATTATTTTGGAAAGCAACGATATCATCAAACTTTATGATCGGTTGTCGGTTTTTCCACGATAAAGGTAATCCCTCCAAAATGGACAATACTCCCGATATTTGAGGAAAAGTCGTGCGCTTCAAGAAACAAAATAGTGACTGTCCGGTTTCTCTCTCGTAACGCCCTACTTGAGATTATAATGGAGCCACGTATTTCTCACTGGAATAGTTTTTGGAAACAAAAAAAGTACTCGAAAACGCCAAATTTTCAGTTTTATGAACATCGGATAAAACACAATGGTTGCCGAACAATTTGATTGTGATTTCGACTCTATTGTGATGTCGGTGGTATACACCCATGGTGAACTTACTTGCATATCGGACATTTTTAGGGTTTAAGACATGTTTGGTCATTTCGCCTAATGCTGTTCTTATTGGAAAGAGTATTCTGTAGCAATTTGTATTGTGTGCTGTATTTTTTTTTTTTTTTTTATGTAAATGCTGAAAGATTGTCTGATATTGTTAAACGTGGAGATAAAAGGACTAGTAAACAATTTTTTTAAATTTAGTTTAGGTATGTATAGCTTTAATATAACGTTCGCTAGTGTGTTAATTACAGATTAGGCGGGGTCGGACGAACTGAACAAATAGCAAAATTCTTCTGGGTTTTGCAGAAATTTCATTCTCCAGAAAAGTAGATATTTTAAGGAAATAAGCGCACGGAGGGGGTGGGGGTGGGGGAACTCAAAAGAAAGACCTGTCTTTTCTCTCACAACAGCTTCAAAGCATCCATCTCTATTTGTAACTTTGCATGAATATGATCCAACGTGATAAAAGCAGATACAGTGAAATCCCTCTATAATGATATTTTGGGGGTCAAAATAATATATCGTTGTAAAGAGAATTATCGTTATAGAGAGAATCGATATTGGAACGAAAAGAATTTGATTTTTGTTCTTCATATATCCCATACCCTGCGGTATCACCAGAAAGTGTTCTGTTTTCATTCAGCACACCCTCGCAAGTAATATATACATCTATAATAATAAAAATGAATGTTTGTAAATCTGTCTGTCTGTATGTGTGCGGTCTCCAGACAAACCTACTGCACGCAGAACTCTGAAAATTTGAATATATAAGCCCATGAGTCCGATAATGTGCACCTGAGAATCAGAATTTTAAAATTTTAATTACTTTTTTAATTATTAATTAAAAACCGTTTTCAGGATGCCATGCTCGGCGAGTTTCGCCAGCATGATACTATGAAACAAAATCGCATGCATTGGAAAACATGAAATGGCACGGAAACTTAGTCAGTTTTGCGCCAATCTATATCAATAAAAATGAATGTCTGAAAATCTGCATGCGTGCGATGTCCAGAAAAAACTACTGGACGCAGAACTCTGAAAATTCGAACATATGAGCCCATTCCTTCGGTAATGTACACCTGAGGCTCAGAATTTTGAAATTTTAATTACTTTTTAAATTATTAATTAAAAACCGATTTTAGATCGTCATGTTTGGCGAACTTTGGCCTCATGAAAAGATTTATGCTTGAAGTGAGTGGTAACCGCAAAAGTAAAAAAACCGTTTTTTACGTTGCCATGCTTGGCGAGTTTCGCCCGAATGCTACTATAAAACAAATCGTTTGCATTTGAGAAGCATGAAATGGCACGAAAATTTCATCAGGTTTACGCCAAATCTATCTATCTCTATAATAATAAAAATGAATGTTTGTAAATCTGTCTGTGTGCGGTCTCCAGACAAATCTACTGCACACAGAACTCTGAAAATTTGAATATATAAGCCCATGAATGCCGATAATGTGCACCTGAGAATCAGAATTTTAAAATTTTAATTACTTTTTTTAATTATTAATTAAAAACCGTTCTAAAACGGAAATTTTCTTACCCTGTGTTACGAATTTTGGGAGCAACCCGCTGTTCTGGGGTTTAAAATAGTTTAAAATTCGTATTCTATGCGTTAAATAGTTAAATTTTGCTTTTTGTTGCATTGATATGTAATGTTCTGGAAATCTCGGGTTCTATGGGTCGTAGGTCTTCGAAAACCTAATTTTGGGGACTTATTTTTAGCGCCAAATTTGGCGATATTTCTTTATTTGGCGCGTTTTTCCTAATGGGGCCTTTTCATGAAATTTTTTTATGGTATTTAATACGTTTAATGACCTAACATTTCCTAATTTTCAGAAATTTAAATCGAAAATGCGGATTTTACATGCTAATTTGATTAATTGATTGAAATATTTAATAACTCCAGCAATTTTAAAGCAAATTATATGTTTATTTTTCTTCATCTATATCTATTCCTTTTACAATACCTGGCCAATTTTTTAAAAAAAATTACTTAAAAACTGTGGTTTAAAAAATTATTTTGTGAAAAATTGTTCTGCCATTCGAATACTATGCGAAACTCCCCTTCCGTTTTTTCAAATGGGAGAAATGTGTGACGTCACAGCAGTGAGTTGTTTTTAGTGGTGCGTTTGTAAGTACGTACCTGAAACTCTGGAACCATTATCTGCACATTCTGTTATATAATTGCGGCCTAGAGTACTAATCTGGAGTTGCAGTTTACATGTCAGATTTTGTAAATCGCATAATTTAAGGGGTTCACTGGCAACGCCGTGCGGGTCTGCTAGTATATAATAAATGAAAGGAGAAAAACATGTTTATAGTTTTCAGTAATTTTCACAACACTGGCAAATTTTAGTTAAACACCCTTGCCGCCTCGCCAGGGATTCTAGCGGCGATATAGCTTATAAATATTTATAGCATATTTGAATAACAAATATATAATGTCTAAATAAATAATACCTGAATGCCGCAAAATCGTTTTTTAAAATGTATTAGATATTAATTGAAAATACATACCCATTAATTTATCCTTATTTATTTTGAATTCTGTGTAAAGAAATCGGAAAATGGCAACAGTCGACTGTGAAAGTCCGTATTGTCTGCAAACCTCAGCTTGCTTCATGCCTTTATCAAAATCTTTTATGATGTTGAATTTCACTTCGATAGATATTTGTTTTCTTTTAGCCATTTGCTTTCGATTTTCACTAAACAAACTTCAAAGTAAACAAAACTCATAAATAATTTAAAATATCCTCGTGTAATAATCGACCTCGATAGGATTTATCGAAGGTTAAAATTCTTACTCAAGTTCAGACAAAAGAACGTATCGTTTTCTATATCAGTTCTGGTGAAAGGAATCCTTGACCATTTTTTAAAGAGGGGGATAGGAATCAAAGATGTGTCATCCAGGAAATTCCAACTGTCCTTCCACCTTACGAGAAATGCACTTTCTCATTACCATAGTGTTACATAAGCAAAACGAAACTTAGAAGACGTTCTTTGGCAAAGGCGTGGTCCAACCCGTTCCAACCACATTTTTTACCTCGACTTTCTTTGTGTAGCTTTCAATGTGTGTGCATGAGTTGGGCTTCTGCTGCATCGTAGAAAAAATATATATATATATCGTAGTAGAGAGAATTATTGTGATGTAAGGCATGATTATTACCATCGTTGTAGAGAGAATTATGGTTTTAAAGGATATCGTAATACAGAGAACTGTTTTACATTAATCTAAAGGGAATTCAGCCAGGACTATGAAAAAATATCGTAATAGAGAGAATTATCGTTATAGGGGATATCGTTGTAGTGAGATTCTACTGTAATAGCTACCTTGCACTCACTCAAATGGCTTTTAGTAATTATATCAGGCTCTCTATCTTTTGTCCACTGGCATTTAAAAATTAAAATTTATAACTATCAAAAAATATATATATATATAACAATCGCGCGAGTCGCAACGACGTGCTCGTTCTCGCAATATTTCTACATTGAACATAAAAACCAACCTTGAAAACGAAGCAATCTTGTAAACACTGTGGAAATATTGTCACTTACTTGCGTAGAATATCAGCACACTTGCCCCGTTTGTTTAAATTGCATAATGGGGCCACGTAATACCATACCTCAGGATAAAAAGCAAAAACTATCATTCTCCGCACATAGGTAATAATACTGAGGATAGACCTGGAGAAAATACTATAATAACAAAGAAATATACAAATAAATGATACAGAGTAGCTTTGAGATTCGGCGAGTGCAGGAAATTGCCGTGAGTTCTGTCAATTAGAGGCCTCACAGACAGGTGTCTAGGCAAACGCCTCAGAAAATGATGTAGTTTTTAATCAGAGAGAACGCCATGTTACTTGCAGTTGTTTTTAGAGATCACTTGCTTAAAATATTGTTGATCGATATTCTATTTTTTGAACAGTTGGTTTTAAGTATGGTTTGTTTTCAGTGGCGGACCAAGAGAGGGGCATCCCCCACAGACATTGCTAGAGGGTAACATTTAGCTTCATTATAGGCTTTATTTAGTTCAAATGAGCTTTTTTTTATGAAGTAGCCCCTTCCAAAATGATTTACATTGTTTAGGCATGACCTTTTGCTTAACGGTACATTTTGTTTAGGAAATTTCCACATTACGTAACGCTTTTACCGATAAAATTTAAGCACCCCTCCCACTATGCGACATTTTGTCACAAGACCCGCCCCCCTCCTCATCTTCGTAAAGTAACAACCTTAATTATCATTTTAATAAAAACCTTAATCTCAAAACCTTAAAAAATATATTACAATGGATCCTTAAATTAACTTAGAACTGTAGCTTTGGCAATGTTTGTTAAAAAACATGAGCAGTACTCAATGTTCTGCCATTGTTACATTGCTTCCCTTTTTAGGATGCTGCGGCGGCCGGAATTATTCTGGCGTTCTTGATTTAGGTCCTTTGTGGTGTTTTATCTATACAAATCTGCTGTATCAGTGGAAATGTTTCTGCCAATTCATTTGGTTAAATCTCTTGAACGTGACGTAATTTTGGAGGACTCCTTTACGCACCCCCCCGAAAAAAAATCTGTATCCGCCACCATTGCATTTTTTTGATTTATTAATCAAACTAAATATAGTTTTGGAAGTCCAGTGGTGTAATGGTTAGCGCACCACGCTGCCGTCCCACAGGTCCGGGGTTCGAATCCCGAGCTGGCGAAGACCGTCTCAGCCTTTTAACCCGTGAGTGGGTCGATATGAGAACTAAGCTTGCTAGCGGTCAAACACTGTTGACTTCTGTCAGGCTGACCACCTGTCCGAGGCATATATGCAGCCGCACCCCAGAGCCCATTGTCGCGAAGGCGTGGTTGGGCAGCGCAGGCCTTTGGCCCCGCAGAGTGGCTGTTGCGCCAATGTTTGACTTTCTAAAAACAGTTTAGTATTGTAAAAATCTATTTTTTAACGCTTTCTTACAGAGCTGAAAAGCTTTTATGGTTTTATCTGTATATTTGAATTCTTTGCTGCGGTTCAGCGTTTTGTGCATCAAATAAAAGTGCTAAGAAAGAGTTTCGAATAGTTATAAAAATTTTTGTTGAGTGGATTTTTTTTTTTAAGGAAAAGGGCATTTATTCGTTGCCTAGTTAATGAAATAACTAAATGAATAGATGTTTCCATCATTTTTATGGCCTTTTGAAAGTTAGTAATTTAAAAAAAAAAAAAAAAAAAAAGAAGAAGAAGAAAAATGTGTTGATTTTTTTTTTTTTTTCATACAAAGTTATTTTAACTCAATAAAATGATGCATTGTATTTTATAAATGTACTGAACGAATTAAAATCGCTATAAGATCGAAAACAAAGTCAGTAAATTGAGAAGTTCATTGCAGGCTTAATGTTCAATTTCAGGCTGAGTCCATTGCCCATTTTATTTTTGAATGCCGTAGACTTACACAAAGCCCGATTAAGTTTAACAGGATCTTGGGCAGTGTTAAAAATTGGGGGCCTCATACATAATTTAAGGATTATTTTATTTTATTTTTATTCAAATTTTCTTTTTAAAAATTTTGATAGAATCGAAGAAACAATAAATAACATCTGAGTGAGAGCTCTTCCAAACTCGTCGCCCATGCAGTAATGTAAGGCATAAACTAGCTGGTTAATGTTCAGAAGATCTATCTGGAAATTTTCATTTAAAATAGTAGTAATAATAATTATTGTTATTAATAGTAGTAGAGGAAGAGAAAGTATTATTATTGTTATTGTAACACCAAATTTATCTCTTAAATAAATAAATATTTTTTTAAAGTATAAATATTGAAGATAGTACCTAAATCCTAGCATCGTTATTCCATGACAAGCCAAATAGCATACTGACGTTTGATTACGAATCCAAAGATTCGGAGTTTGAAAGTGGCCAGAAATGGAGTAGGGTACTAATTCAGCATTTCTCCAGATGACTGCTTTCTTATTTTACATCACGACATTCGAGAACGGGTTGGACAATTTACGTGATTTGGAGCATTAATAAACAAACCTTAAAGCCGCGAGTCTTGACGGCTTGAAATATAAATAAATGAAATGCACAAATAAATGATAAAAATTTTATTTTTCTACAGATGTAAATGCTTTAAAAATCGAAGACAGAATAAAGGAGCGTAATTTAAAAATTTTGACTACCGGTGAATCGTGTTCATTTTTATTTATTTATTTATATTTCTTATACTTCGGGTACAAGAATTCACAATAAATGGGAACAAATATATCTAGCAATAAGATATTTATTTTACTTATTGTGTTTAGAATTTTGACCGTGGGAGAGTGCACTTTAGTATTTTTGGTTCTCGATTACAGCTGTTTATCATGCATTTTTAACAAAAAGGATCTTGATATCCTTGTGAAATCACAATATATGTTAAAATGGATTCTTTTTCCATTATTCCTTGCAAAAGGAAATTGATTCCATTTAAGTGGAACATTTAGCACTTGAGATTAAAAATATCCTTTTATTATTATTATTATTATATTATTATTATTATTATTATTATTGCTATATATTTTGTTTTCGTTGAAAATTAGGTGACTGTTACTTTTACCTTTCGTTTTATTATTTATTAAATAATAATAAAAAAGAGTTACATTAAAAGTCAAGCATGATAAAGTAAGTCATTTCATTTCTTTAATAGCACTTTTTAAAAAATCTAACAAAGCGTATTCTCAATCTTGCTTTTTAAAAGAATAAGTTTAAATTTTTAAATAAATTAATTACTTGATTAAACTCCTTATTTGGAAAATCAGGATTAGAAAATTTAAATGTTTGATGTGCCATTCCAGAAAGTACTTGTCAGGAGATAAAATGTTTTTGACGATGGCCTGCTAAATAATTATAATATACATTTTATGTTTAGCATTTATGAAAAGCTTTTACTGTATGCTTAAATTTACACCATTGTAACTAGAAATTTCTGTGCTCTGCGCAAGAATTTGCATTTTTCTTAATTAAGTTTTAAAAAATAATAAAACAAAAACATAACAAGAAAAATTTTTTTTAATATACTTCAATTGTACTTTTAATATACTTAAACTGCTGTGTTTACTCTTCTTCGTTTGTAGCAAATTCATTAATAATTATCATGATTAAGCACTTTAACGAGATTGTATGATTGAAATCTACACGCTTAAATCTTTCTGGGTAAAATAATAATCAAACGGAGTATATTTTTACTCAATTTTTGACTTCAAACAGCCATTCTCCCGATTGAGTAAAATTTGCTCCATTAATCGACAAAAATCAATGGAGCGAAAAATTCTCAATTTTTGAGCATTATACAACAGCTCCATTTAGCCTAAATAATAATCAAAAAAGAGAGTGTTTGTACAAAATCTGTCCGTTTTTTATTAATATAACTGTAACTCAATTATGATTATTATTTAAGCTATAGAATGAGCATTTTTACAAAATCAGTCCTTTTTTAATTAATATATCTGTACTCAATTAGATTATTATTTTAAGCTAGAAAAAGGGTGTTTTATGAAAATTTGCTGTTTTTGATTAATATATTGAATTATTCGTTTTCTTCATTTTTTATTATCAGAGCTGTAATCTATGATTGTAAGCCCGAGAAAATAAATTTTAAATCAAGGCAAATACATTACATATATCTTAATACACTATAAAAAAGTATTTTTTTAATAAATAGAATATAATTTCACTATAGTCTCTAGTTATAAAACGAATTCACAGTACAGTCAGAATACAGAAATGCAATCACGGTTAAACCAGCTGTGAGATTTAATTAAAGCAGCAACCGAATTTATTTACATGAAAAAGGTAAAACAGTACTTACTCACTTGACTGAAGATATCATAACTTCATTTGTTTTACAACAGCGACGAGATTTTTATAATCCAATCGTAAGAAACTTCATGTCCATTAAAACAAAATTTTTACCGAAAGCATCCTCTCCACATTTAGGTTGAATTTATTTCACAACTCTGAATATGAAAAAGATGCATTTGGTATTCGGATATAAAATAAAATTATCACCAGCGAATACATCGAGAAGTAATCACCCACAGCAAAGGGACTTAGCATTAAGTAAAGTATATCGAGAAACTCTTTTAATTTATATTTTGATAACGAAATCTTTGTTCTTCGATGCCGCGCAAGCCTTGATTCCGCGTTGTGACTATGTACCGTTTTCCGTTGAAGAGCGTTGGTCACGTGATAGTAATAGGATATCTTACAGCGCATCTTTACGTAAGGGGGAGAGACAGAATTCTCAAATAGACAAGATTTTAGTGAAAATGGAGTTAAATAGAATCTAGCGAATCGGGAGCATTGAGGCGAATGGAGGAGTTTACGAATTAATTATTGTCTTTAAGGAGTATTTTTCGGAAATTTTTAGCGTAAAAGGATTTAAATCAGCCGATAAGAAATTTAATCAATAAAGGAGTGTTAGTTTTAATCAATAGATTTAAGCGTGTATGGCGTTCGTTCTATACAGAAATGTTGGAATACTAGAAAGTTCGGTTCGGTCTTATTGGACAGTTTACCTTAAATATTTGTTCAATAATTTCATCTTACAAAAACTTTTCTCACACGGGTCAACGTGAAACGAAAGAGTTGAAAATATTCGAAGAGCGACATTTAAGTAGGACTCGAATCAAAATCACCAAGAGCTTGAAGAATAAGCGCCAAAGCAGTTTTTTAATTTTGTAGCGCCGTTCCTTCAAACTTCAATTTCAAGTTCTAATTTGTAATTTTTAAAGCAGGAACGCATGTGCATTGTGAAGAAGAGCTATTGAGAGAGTAAAAAGCGGGAAGCAAAAAAAAAAATTAAATTTTAAACATGCTGTGTGGGAGCGGTTAATCACTGATTCCAGTGTAAACCCATTAATTTTAACGTAACACTTCATTATTAAAAAAATGTATTGCACAGGTTGAATGCGTAAAAGTATGTAATAAAATATAAAAATGAGGTTGTTCCATAGATTTTATGTATATTAGCAGCATAAGTGCTGGATTAGTCAAAAGGGCTTACTTATTGATTGATAAATATACATATTCTTTTTTAAGTAGTTTGTTCATTTTATTCTAAAATGTAATCTACTTGATTCCTACCTATGTAATATATTGTGATTAGCATTTTCGGTCCCCCTTTACATTGAGCAGGTATAAGGCTGGACAGGAGCTACTCTGTAATAAAAAATCTAGGAACTTTCCTTAGTAATAATGGACAGTTGAGGTGCCCTAGAACACCAAGGAAAGCTACATGAAAATACCAGGAACTTTACTGAATAACTCAGGAAGGCTCCACTAAATTCTATATTGTTCAGTAAAGTTCTTGGTATTTTCATTTAACCTTCCTAGGAATTTAAGGCACCTCAGCTGCCTATTATTTCCAAGGAACACTTTTAGAGTTTTTTACAGTTCTGGTCATTTCCATGTTAATTGCGTGTTTTTAAACGAATCGTGGGAGCAATGTTCGGTTAGGGGACGGGTTATAAGAAGCAGTAAAGTTTGCAGATGGAAATTTTTAGTTTCTGTATGGTATTTGTGAGTCTAATTTTTGTCATTATTTCTAAGGAACGTTTCTTGATTTTTTACAGTGTACAAAACTTTGTCCCGTCTCCCAAAATCCCATTTTGGTAATGGAAAATAGGTCTGTCTCATCTCGCATTGCCACTGTTAAACTGTGTATCGTCTCGACTCGCATCAATCCCTCCCTAAGCGGGTACACTGGGGAGCTTCCACAAACTGTGTACAATTATCCGGTAAAATTTCCTCTCTCTACTCCTACACTGTAAGGAATACCTGTAATTTTAGTATACACATATCTGTAAAATAATACAGCACATTGTGTTGTAAATCCATTCAAAAATGACGTAAGGAGATTGATAAGCCAATCACGAAGAACGTATAGCAATGATTGTATGTCAACTGGTACAGTCTACATCACAACGTGTTGGCGTTACGTTTACCCACACGTTGTGCTGTAAAATACACTGAAGAACCAAAAAAACTGGTACACCTGCCTAATATCGTGTAGGGTCCCCATGAGCACGCGGAAGTGCCAGAACACGACGTGGCATGGATTCAATTAATGTCTGAAGTATTGCTGGAGGTAATTGACACCATGAATCCTGCAGGGCTGCCCATAAAGTCAGTAGGAGTAAGAAGGGGTGGAGATCTCTTCTGAACAGCACGTTGCAAGGCATCCCAGATCTGTTCAATAATGTTCATGTCTGGGGATTTTGGTGACCAGCGGAAGCATCTAAATTCAGAAGAGTGCTCCTGAAGCCACTCTCTAGCAATTCTGCACGTGTGGGGTGTCGCATTGTCCTACTGAAATTCTCCAAGTCCGTCGGAATGCACAATGGACTTTAATGGGTGCTGGTGATCAGACAGGATTCTTACGTACATGTCATCTGTCAGAGTTGTATATAGACGTATCAGGAGTCCCATATCACGCCAACTGCACACTCCCCATACCATCACAGAGCCTCTACCAGCTTGAACAGTCCCCTGTTGACATGTAGAGTCCATGGATTCATGATGTTGTCTCCATACCTGTACACGTCCATCAGCTCGATTCAATTGGAACCGAGACTCATCAAACCAGGCAACGTGTTTCCAGTCATCAACAGTCCAATGTCGGTGTTGACCGGCCCAGGCGAGGCGTAAAGCTTTGCGTCGTGCAGTCAACAAGGGTACACGAGTGGGCCTTCGGCTCCGAAAGCCCATATCGACAAATTTAATGAAATCGTCGATATTTCATTGAAATTTCATTGTTTGGCACGGTGACACTTGTTGATGGCCCAGCATTAAAATCTGCAGCAATTTACGGTAGGGTTGCACGTCTGTCACGCTTAATGATTCTCGTCAGTCGTCGTTGGTCCCGTTCATGCATGATCTTTTTCCGGCAGCAGCGATGTCGTAAATTTGATGTTTTACCGGATTCCCGATATTCGCAGTACACTCATGAAATGGTCGTATGTGAAAATCCATATTTCATCGCTACCTCGGAGATGCTATGTCCCATCTCTCGAGTGCCGACTATAACACCACGTTCAAACTCGCTTAAATCTTGATAACCTGCTATTGTAGCAGCAGTAACCTATCTAACAACTGTGCCAGACACTCGTTGTCTTATATAGGCGTTGCCGACCGCAGCGCCGTAGTCTGATGAGTTCCATATCTCTTTATTTGCATACGCATGCCTGTACCAGTTTTTTTGGCTCTTCAGTGTAATACAGCACCGTGTGTTGTAAATCCTCACACAAAATGACGTAATGACGTTGATAAACCAATCACTAAGAACATTGTATAGAAAACTGCCACAGTCTACACAGCACAACATGTGGATAAACTTCACGCCAATCCCAACATGGTGAAGTTACGTTCACCCACACGTTGCGCTGTAATCATTTTTTTTCAGTGTTCATTAAAAAAAAGTTACATTAAAGTTACATTAAAAAAAAAAAAGTATGTCGCAACTTTGCCACGAGACCTTATTCCCACATCTTCTCGTAACGTATCAACTTAAATTATTTATTAAAGCTTTACTCAATTTTTATTCATAAAATAGAGCGTATGTAACTTGGCAGTTTCCCTTCCTGAAATGCCCAAGCAGAGTCGTCATTTTGTCTGTTAATTTGCTTTGCTTATTAGGGTGGGTAAACTGTTCTGGAATTTTGGATGTAGTAAGGTGTTTTGTACATAAATCTGATATAACAGTGGATATGTTTTGATGCAAGCTGTAACAAGTGAAGCAAAATTTTGAACATTCATTATAACACGAGTGTGACAACGCGTCGTTGACTCGACTCTCCCTTCGTGTCACAAATTGGCACATTTGCTTAAGCCTCTTCCTCCCCTCGAGTGTTATGCGATTTATGGAAGCATCCTGTTGCACTTGCCCAGTTTTGTGGCACTGTAATAGTCTTATTCACCAAACATTTGACACGCGGATTAATCCTGAAACGCGTGTCATAGTCATCGGTAAGATATCTTACCGATGTCTTTAACACGCGAGTTTGGTTTAATCCGCGTGTCAAGTACCTGGTGAATACGGCCGTAAATCACTGCAGTGAAACCTCCGAAGCTTGGACACTTTTGGTTCTTACATTAAAAAAAAAAAAAGCCATGAATACGTTGCGGTCAGCAGAAGACTGTCCAATTTGTGGGAGTCTTCTATGATGTACAAATAAATGGTCGATGCAAAGACCTTCCAATGGAATCAAGTATTACGAAATCATTATAATGAATGGCAACTATCGCAGAACTCGTGCAATTATTTTACAAAAGTAAACAGCTGGCATTTTCATATTACTGTTCACAAAGCGGCTTCAAAATATTTTGTATAAACACGCACAATACGAAATGAGGGTTGTGCGTGCACTTTTGGTGGGACAAAGCAGTGGCGTATCCAAGGGGGAGGGGGGTTTAAATCACCATCTTGAGACTAAGTGTGATGAGGAAAATGAGGCTGTGCATTACTCTTTTTTTTATATATGTTGGGAGAAAAGTGTGCATAACAAAGAGAAACTTTTCTCTATGAAGCTAATTAAATTTACTACTAACTTTTTTTTTTCTTTATCATGGTTAAAAACTCTTGAAAATAACCCTGCCCTTATGTGACTCATTTGTCGCATAAACTGTTTTTCCGTGTAAACAAACTCTTGGAAGAGTGAAAGTGGTCTTCTTTGCGAGTCTTCAAAGATACGTGCCCCCCCCCCCCCTCTGGATTTGCCAGTTCACCAATTGGAAATAGTTTTCTTTAGAAAAGCAATTTGTTATGGCAAGCGTGAACATGTATGATTGAACCAGACTCAATCACGTGTGTGTGTGTGTGTATATTATTATAGGTGTATGTTTATTATGTAAGAAATTAGAAAAAAATTCCCTCCCCTCTTGAAAAAATCCTGGTTATGCCACTGGTACAAAAGGTCCACTCTTCTTTGTCTGGAAAGCTTTCCATTTGTGACTTCTAAAAAAAAATGAGCCAATGATTTTTCTACTTGAGAAAGGGTGGATCAAATGTAGCACACAAAATGGACGTATACAGTCCTCATTTCTGTAATGTATGTGTCTATGAAACTGCAATGTATTCATGTTCAGTTTGTACTTAACGCGAGCTTGTTTTGAATGTTTTCTATAAGCTGACATGTAATCGTACTGTCCAGAAAATCAAAATTTTTAATACAATAAGACCGTAGCCCAATGCACCACCTCGGCTGCCGGCCTGAATACAACTTTGTAAGTACGCTAAGTACTAAAGTTTAAAAAGTTGCGTTATTTTTCCTCTCTCTTCGGAATTAACCCTTTAAGGCGCAGTGATCCCGCTCTGGGAACACCCAACTCTGACGTTTTGACTGCTGCCAGTCACGAAAAATAGATTTGATTTCTATAAAAATAGTTGCGGGTGACATAGCTCCACGAGAATCTTTTACTTTTTAGCACGTCATTTCCCCGTAAAAAAAAATGGTCACGATTATTTTTTAACACCACCGACATCTGCTGAAAAATGGATGAATGCGAGAACGGCCGGATAGATTGCCCAATGCTGAAAAAAGGGCAGCCGTTGCCATCGCTCGACTTAACTACCAGCAAGATGGCGGACGATCGAAACGTTCATCGCGTGCCACAGATCGAGAGACCCCTTTTTTGACGCAGCTGGCTGTGCCCGCGCACAGCCAGCTGCGTCAAAAAAAAGGGATGAACGTTTCGATCGTCCGTCATCTTGCTGGTAGTTAAGTCGAGCGATGGCAACGGCTGCCCTTTTTTCAGGATCGGGAAAGGGTTGCGCCTCAAAGGGCTAAAAACAAAGTACGACTCGGAGGGTCAGGTGTTGACTTTTCTGAGATTGCATCCCCCCACGCACACGACCTCAGTCTCTCTTTGGGTTTTTAAGTCGAGATTTTTGCCGCGTGTTCCGCACGGAATGGTGTGACATCCGTTTCCGCCGTCTAAATTCTTCCTAGGATGTGGAAAACCGTTGGGAATAACGGACGAAACAAGTGGCCCAAGACAAGCGGGAGAGAGAGATCGTGATCTTCGGGCAATAGAGGTTGGGGCTTGACCCTCCTCGCTCGCCCACTACTATATCCATACCGAAATTGGGAAGGGAGATGAGACACGGCGAGGGTCACGCCTGGCAGACTGGCCGTGTCCGTCGTATATGTGATAAAAAAGATTGTATAATCAGATAGGTGGCGCAATTTTATTTATTTGTTTACTTATTTATTATGGGAGAATTGTTTGAAATGATGATTGTTAAAAAAAAAAGGAGAGAGAGAGAATGTAATAAATATTTATTGTGAAATTTTCCGAGGGGGCAAGTTTTTTTTTTTTTTTTTTTTTTTTTTTGTAAACAAGCCATAAATAGAAGTCATGAAGCATACCCTGGAGATGGTTACCATCAGAATCCTCAGATGTAAGAGAAGGAATCAATCGAAATCCTTTGATTCTGAATGCTATAAGACGATTTGTTGATTCTCCTATGAAAAAGTTACAGGCCTCTCTATTGTTTTGTTTATTACAGCAAATTAAAAGCTCGTCTGAGGATAATATATAGCTTGTCTTAGATCTACCAAGCCCTATAGCGAAGGAGCAAACGGCCCTTAGGACTTACCGAGCACATTCACCGCGCATATGGACTTAATTCTAACAGCAAAGCTGTATGTCTCATGCAACTTTACCAAAAAATTCATAAGAACAAAATCTTTACAAAAATGGGTCGATAAATTACCTGTTTAGGAAATATTGCAGAATTGTGCATGTTTAGCATTTTTTTCCTGAGTGCTTCGTAACCTATGTTCATTCTTTGTAATAGTTCACAGTATAATTTGTAAAGGGACACTCTTCCAATTCTCTAGCACAATTAAATTCTTTAAAGCCACTCAAAAGTTGCATGATAAAGTTAAATTCTCATAGAAAGATAGAAAACCTAAAATTGTGAGACCTAAGCAGTTTGTTTCTATGGCAAATAGAGCTCCAAATATTGCATAGTTCGAATTTCTTGTTTTATTTTATTTTTTAATAATTCATTTCATTTTATTTTATTTGAAGGGGGGTGAACACAGCACTTCATACGTGTATAAGACAGCTAAGTTTGACACAATGTTTTACAGTTATGCATTACTTGGCCAGTTCCGTATCTGCGCCCGTGGATAATCTGGACACCGCAATTTGTCTGCATATTCGCGGAACTAGATTTTTAGTGTTCTACCCAACACTATAGTTTTAACCCAGATAACTGTGACAGCATCTTTCTATCATTTAACTTTCCTGTGCATGTGCCATGTAAGCATATTTTACTGAAGCAGAAAAATGTGACGATCGTAAGAATTCAAACTAGAGCTCATCTGCTCTCTAAATGCTGGACACAGAGGGAAAAGATCTAGACCGTGTCCAAAGCATTTAAGCAAGTGGACATCCCAATAAAAAATTCAAGCTCGATGATAGTAATTAATAAGTTCAAGTATAAATAATAAATTTTTGTTCTGGGTGTATCACATGTCGAATACCGTAATAAAATTTCGGGATTATTATTTTTTTTATGGAAATATGTGTTATTCTTATTATTTATTAACTAAGGGTGTTTTACCTGAAAAGCGATCTTTGCCGCAGGACTTTTGAACAGCTTTAAAAACAAACCAATGACTTTAAACACTCAAAATAATAATAATAATAATAATAATAATAATAATAATGCTTCTTCGCCCCTTGCAATATAGACTAAAACTAACAGCAAAGCTGTAAATCTCATGCAACTTTAAAAAAAAATTCAAAACCTCAAAAATTGTCTTCGAAAATGGGCCGAGGAGTTAACCGTTTTAAGAAATACTGCAAAATTCGGTATGTTTAGCATTTTTTCTTGCGGGTGTTTCGTAACTTTTGTTGGTTCATTGTTTGTAACAGTTCACTGTACAACTTGTAAAGAGGCAGTCTGAATTTTTGCAAGTCTCCAGTGCAATTAAATTTCCTTTAAACCAGTTCAACAATTGCATGATTTCCAAGTGAAACAGCCTTAAGGATGATTTGAAATACAGTGAAACTTCTAAAAGTTGGATTCTTGAGAATCACTGGAAAAACATCCAACTTTTAGAAGTATTAAACTTACAGCTTCAATATTATGGCCACGTTTCGCTCCCTAGATAAGGTCCAACTTAGGAGGTTTCACTGTAAAAGAACAGACAAAGCTGTTTTCTAGGAAGAGGCCAATTTGTGCCCTTGAACAGTTTTGTCGAGTTGAATAAATTTCAATTTAACAATTGCAAAGAAGAGGTAGTGATTATATTAACTTAGCTCGGCCCTTTAAAATTGCGAAAATAAAATAACCCTTTCTTATTAATTTTATGCTATGCAACTAATTCCTATTTCATTATAATGCAAAAGTTCTTCGATTATACAAAGCACAATTTCGGTAACTGTCACTTTTATCAAACATGCGTTTTCTAGTGTTGATTTTTTTTTTTTTAAATCAATCATAAGTTTTCTAGAGTTGAGTTTTGTTATCAGATATGTTCTTTTATACTATACAGAATATTAATGCATTATACAAACTTTTATTAATCGACAGTCAAAACGATCAAGTAAATGAATGCTTTTCTGTGTCAAAATATAAAAAAAAAACTATTCAAATTACTTAAAAAGAAAAAGAAAGAAGTTACATCTAGAGAAAGATACCTAAGAATAAAAGTTAATTTCTATATTTTAAAGGTAAAAATTGCTTTTAATATTTTAATAAGTGTTTTTTCAGTTTATTTAAATCATGCGTCTATAATTAATTATATCAAGCTTAAGCAGTAAAAATTAAGTGTATGCTTTTTTTTAAGCATCGATTTTCTTAAAATACGGTGTGGAAATCAAAATTTCATTATAGATTTTTCGTGAGCAGCTTCTTTCCATCAGTACAGTATTCCGGGCTCCAAAAGGTGGGCTCACTGTAATAACGAAACATGAGGGAAGATTTCACTGATTTCTCTTCAGAGCACTTTGTCTTATTGAAATGATTTTAATATGTGAGTTACATAGCTAATACAACTATGGAAAATGATATTTGTCGGATTTCGCAGCTGGCCTGAGCTATCTTAGAGGATACGTCACTGGTTCCCCCACATACAAATTATATATTTTGCCGTACTTTTGTTTAGAGTATATTTTTCAAATACATACGTGGCAGGAAATTCAGTGCAAAAATTTTCTTAAAACCTTGGCCCATCGTTGTTCTTACTCATGTAAACAACGTAACAAAGAAGTTATTACTTTTTTTTTCTTTAAATCAATTGTATATTTATTCCCGTTCTCCAGGCAAGCTGATGGAAGCCTGCATTCAAACTAGTTATTAACTTGTACTTTTCACTGCATTATCTCTCTATAAACACCGGCGTCAAGGACAGAGAACACTGATGCTTTTATTTCTCTTTAGTCGGTGATTTATGCAAATTGTATGCAAAATCTTCCCGTGCCATTATGAAAGTACCACGGGAGGAAATTACATGTGACAGAGCGGGACAACTTTCATAAATAAACACTTGGTAAGTGTGCAGTGGCAAGTACAATTCATAACACAATGAGCAGCCCATGATGAAAAGATTGTTCAGGATGTTTAGCAAAGAATGATGTATATAACGACAACGCTAGACTATTTAGAAACATAAAGTGGGAATTACTATATGCTGTAATTTTCTCGAAAATCATTCCAGTTTTTTTTTTCGTCTTTTTTTTATTCCAAAAATTGCTTTAAGCTATTGTGATAGAAGATGATGGTATTCACGGCATAACAGCACGTGCATGACACCACGCAGTATAGCCTCGATAAAATGAACTCCCCCGGGAGTTTTGAAACCCTCACGTGGTTTTTTAATGTTTAAAAAGAAAGGATAATTTTGACTAAAACGTTTTATTCCTAGAAAGAAGGAAAGTCAAAGTGCTCAGCAAAAGTAAATTGGTCGTTATAAGCACTGATGACGTTTGCACCGTGGATGAGGCTTTGGCATAGCTTAGGAAGTACTTCAATCGTCAGTAACAAGAAATTATTAAAACTTTGTAAAAAAACACACATAAATGCTACTTATAAATAGGATTTATGTGTGTTTTTCACAAAGTTTAATTATTTAAACACCAGTTTCTTCTGAGTGTTTTTTTGTTCGCAGTAGCAACGTTTATATTACATACAACGTATGTGTAAACATTTTTTTAAAAATTACGGGCTGGCACTTTCCGGATAGACATTTGCCCTATGACGGCCTGAAGGTATAGGCCATTCTAGAAAGCTTTTTAGCCACTGGACCTCCTGGGGGGGGGGGGGGTATATGTAAACTGCATTCTCAAACAAACATTTAAAATTTCTCAAACCTCCTACGCCGAATGGTTGTCTGGGGCTTATCACAGTTACAGCACGGTTGTTTCAGCAGTAGTGCGTAGTGATAAAAAAAATAACTATTTAAATAATGAGTGAAATATTAAGAATAAATGAAAGATTTATTTTTTTAAGTAAATATATAAATTAATTTTAAAGGGGAGGGGGTGGTAAGTTTATCAAGATGGGTACTAGCTCTGTAAAAATTTATGAAAATGGCTATTTTCATGATTTTTTGTCCAATTTCCTTCTAATGATAGAAACGATACCTCTGTTTAAAAAAATCAAGTCATCTCATAACTATATCTGCTAATTTTTTCAAGTCGATATTGATAAAATTTAATTTTTCAATAAATTTTTAATTTGATGTTTCCAATTGGGAACATTGGCCTGTAAAAGGTTAACCAATTTAACACTATATTTGAAACAACTCATAGTCATTAATTAGTTTAAAACTATTATATAATGCATTCTTAAAATATAGAAACTTTAATGAAACGTCTATTTCTTTCAAAAGACGTTCGACATAAAAAAAAAAAAAAAAAAAATGTCGATTAGTGAGTCCAATCTCTAACATATTCTCTCACGAACTTAAAACCAGAGTGTGCGTGTGTGTGAACGACGTAATCCAAGACCGTCTCATCTCTAAGTACGCATCTCCCCCCGTTCCCATGCTGCCTTCGGGCTACTGATCTGTGTACGGGACTTTTTAAATATAGTTATTATACTGTACACCACAGCCTACACGCGACAGCCTCGTATGGGTATAGGAAAGCCACCCGCGAGGTTTCTATACGGCGAATTTCCGCATCCGCTTCCGGAAAGCCGAAAAGGACATTTTTTGACTGTATTATGTATACTTACCTGGATCATTCAAAAGCAGAACTAATTACTAGCCACTCTCTTTGATATTTCCGCTGACGGTAGATAGGCCCACTCTTTTGTCTCGCAGGTCTCTTACGTTTATGTTCTATTGACAGGAGGGTGTCCTTTGATTACGGAAAAGAGGAGGGGGAGGGGAGGATTGGTAATAATGAAGAAGAAAAAAACCAGAATCTGCGTAGCGAGCCTTTCATTCAAATTCCCTTTCCAGAACTTCAAATAATTTCCACTACTGTTGGACAGTGCGCAGTTAGACTTTACTTCAAAAAAATGCAATGGATGATGGAGAATTAATTAAAAAAAAGCTTCAATTATTTTAAATAAATAGGTGCCAAGGCCCTTAGACTCGCTATACTCGCTTTTCGTAAGGGGAAATCGGCCACTGATAGGGCTTACGCGTAAAAAGGCATATCAAAGGCAGCCAAAACTCGAAGACTGGATGAGATAGAATGTTACCAAGCTACACATTGCTTGATTCTTGCATGTTCCTTGCAACATAAAAATTTCGCAATATTTTAAAATATGTACAAACTACGGAACACCTTACTTGTTAGCATATAACTTATCTATGCGTACAGTTGATCATCACTTCGCTTTTAAGTTTGGAAATAAAACAGTACTTAAGTTTGCAAATAAAACAGTTTGCAAATAAAACAGTACAGTATGTTTTATTTGCTAACAACTATGAAACAGCTATAGGATATCTTTCCATATCCATGGTGACTTTTATTTTGCGATTTGCACATGTGCATAATCGGTATTCATTTCCCATGTAAGGTTGCTATTAACCCTTTGAGGCGCAACCCTTTCCCAATGCTGAAAAAAGGGCAGCCGTTGCCATCGCTCGACTGAACTACCAGCAAGATGGTGGATGATCGAAACGTTAATCGCGTGCCACAGATTTACAGCTGGCTGTGCGGGCACAGCCAGCTGTCGACAAAAAAAGGGTCTCTAGATCTGTGGCACGCGATGAACGTTTCGATCGTCCGCCATCCTGCTGGTAGTTAAGCCGAGCGATGGCAACGGCTTCCCTTTTTTCAGCATTGGGCAATCTATCCAGCTGTTCTCGCATTCTTCCGTTTTTCAACAGATGTCAGTGCTGTTAAAAATAATCGTGACCATTTTTTTACGAGAAATGCCAAGTAAAGGATTCTCGTGGAGCTATGTCACCCGCAGCTATTTTTATAGAAATCAAATCTATTCTTCGTGACTGGCAACAGTCAAAACTTCAGAGTTTGGTGTTCCCAGAGCGGGAACACTGCGCGTTAAAGGGTTAAAACAGTTCTCCATGCTTGCTACTGTAAATACACTTACTTTCGCGAGTCGTAATTTTTGCGAAAATGAAGATATCGATGATTTCGAGAATTTTATATGAATAGAACCTAAAGTTTAAAAATCCCGAAAGATACCTAAATATAGAACTCCTTTTCCATATAGGGGAATTATGTTCCAATGAAGCATTTTAAGAAACTTCCTGTTCGAAACATTCGCCTCCCCTGTCCCATTTTGAATGGCTTCAAAAAGGTTGGTGAAAATATTGTAAATGAATGAACTGCATTCTATTAGTTGTATTATTGTTTTATATTCTAGAAAAACTTATGTAAGTATTCAAGGTATTGTTGTAAGGAAGAAAGTTGTCAAGAATTTGTAACAGTGTAATATCATTAAATTTTGGTAAGTGAAAAATTCCTGATTTTTTGTTATTATTTGAAGCTGGAAAAAAAAAAAAAAAAAAATCCCGATGATTTAATTTTCGCAATTACGACGGGCTCGCAAAAATCGAAGCCTCGCGAAAATAAGTGCTTTTACAGTATTTGAAAATTGGGAACTTTGTGTAACATCTTTTGACTTATATTTATTTTACTTTATTAGCTTGGCTTAAAACTGGCATAATTTTACTTTTGTTTGTCAATTTCACGCGATTCTACATACTTGGAATTGCTTCGTTGCAGAGGCATGAATGATTTTACGCTGGCGAAAATTGCCAAACCTGGCAACCATAAGGCTCAATTTTTTAAATTAATATCTCCTAAAGTAATTCGAGTTTGGAAATTTAAGACAGCGGAATAGCCCACAGTTTCGGTTCATGACAAGCTTTTGACAGCGGCAGCGGGAATTGCTTTTTGATTAAATAGAAAGACACTAAATGCAGACACTGGATGCCAGTATATTGAATGTTTCGATTTTAACTTACCTACAATGAACGATCTCTATATTTGAGCAGTTTATAAAATTAACAAATTGCATCTGAGATTAAAATAAAGAAAGAAAGAAAGAAAAAACAGCTCTTCAGATGTACGAATTCGGCACCGCGTAATACCTGTACCATCAGAGCCTAATTATGACCAACAGCGGCCCAGGGCATTGATGAATTTGGGGGGCCCCATCTATGAAATTTGTTTTATTTTTCATAAAATTTTGATTAAAAAAAAAACAATATTTCAGAGCAGCATTTGATGTTGGGGGCCCTTTCGAGCCGGGGCTCTGGACAAAGTCCTGATTTGCCCATGAAAAAATACGGCTCTGCCTACCATATAATTATGTGTTTTTAAAGGGGGGAATAAAAATATTGTATTTATATATTTTTAAAAAAGATACCCCAACCAGTGCATAAAATCACATAATTTAATACATTACTGAAAGAAATACTACCAAATATAATCAAACTTGTCCAATTTTTTATCCAGTAAATAGAACCTTTGATTAAGACGTCTGATTTTTTAAAAAAAAACTCTAACTTGTATTCTGAAATTAAAGGAGCGGCGACTAGATACACGAAAAGCATATTCTTTTAAACATTAAATAAATAAATAATTGAAAATGAAAATATCTCATAAATAAACTGTTCATTCAAAAGGTGCCCCAAAGTATACGCTCTCCTCACCAAATGACTGCCTCTTTTCAATTTGCTTTAAAGCAACTTAACACCCAGATGAGAAATAGCTTCTCAAGCTGTCACTTTTAAGTCGCGGAAAGGAAACCATTTTACAGCAGTTTTAAAAAATGGTGGTGACGTTGCAAAATCGTGAATGTAAATGACCGCTCTTCTCCTGTATTCAAATCTCGTTTTAAAAAGCGGCATCCAAAGGGTTTCCCACTTGCCCGGCTTCCTTAGAAATCCCTGTGAAATGGACAGAAAATTATCGAAGAAAAGCATTTTCGTCTACACGAGGAAGTGTGAAACTTGAAAAGCAGTTATTAGTTATGGAGAAAATAGTCTTCGTAGCATGATATTGTATGAGGTACTCGTTAGAAATGTTTCATATTGTGTTAAAAATGAAATACGCACTTCTAAGCTATCATAGAAATTAATCAGGAGATAATGCTGCTAAATGATTACACTAATAGTTGATTTTTATTAATTATTTCGTGTGTACAACTACACCCTGCTGAAATGGTTTATAGATAAAAATCTTTTTACCCTTGAGAATTTCATTTAACATGGTTTCATTCAGGGTAAAAATGCACTGCTGTGACATCTCCGAACGATGGACACTAGCGAGCTGGAGGACTTCACCCACCCCCAAATGTATTGCTTAAGCAGGGGCGTAGCCAGAAATTTTTCATGGGGGGGGTGGGGTTACGACTACTACAACTCATATATATGTATACGTGTGTGTGATAATGTGAAGAATATACATTTTGTATAGCAAAAAATTCCCCATGGGGGAGTTATGACCCCCCTAACCCCCCCCTTGGCTACGCCCCTGCTTAAGGGTAACAGTTTGCTTCATTGTATACATTTTAAGGTAAAATGAGCAGTTTTGTATAATTTGTATCAAATGCTAAACTATTTTACATTGGTAACATTTCGCTCTATTGAACATTTTAATTAGATCCGACAAGATTTTTTTCAATAATCAGCCCCTCTCAAAAAGAAATTCTCTAATCTGCCACAGTGCGGTAGTGTTCAAATTGTGGACGGGAGATACTACATGTAACTATTATAGGCCTATTTCGTAACCACGAAAAACAGTCCAACCTAGAGAGGTCCCCAGCTTAAGAAAGTCTCCAAGTTACGAAGTTTTACGTATAATGTACGCATAAAGTAGTATTTGAATGCTTTCGTGTTCTCAAAAAAGATGTCCTTGTAACAATGTTTTGATAGCGAAAACATTGTTAACTTAGAATGCAAATAAATTTTGTAATAATTCCTCTCAAGAGCTTTATATATAGCATAGTCAACACAGTAAATTTTATATTATGGCAAATCATTTCCCTTGTCATCATAATACATCATGCACATCATAACCCTTGTTTCAAAAGTAAACTTATTCTGCCAACAAGCACAGTTACTTATACTACAAGAATATGAAAATCTCCGATAGTCCGAAGAATATTCAAAAATTGCAAGGAACTTCTATTTCAATCGTAACAGTTTCTAATGCATATTTCGGAAGGAGCTCTGCAATAGTAAGCTCCTTTTACTAGCAATGGACGCGAGACGCGAGAAATCTCGCATTGTCTCGCGTTCTCGTCTCGCAATGCAAGACGAGACGAGTAGAAATATTTTACGAGCGAGGCACAGTCTTGTTTCGCACCAGATTTCTCGTAAGAATTTCTCTTCTCGCTCAAATTTACGATTGCTGTATTTGAGGAGGTATGCCATCCTGAGAAGAGAGGGTACACTTTGCCTAAAGCCTCTACCGTTTAACTTGCGTCTGCTTTATTATCGTTCCTGGTATACTATCAACACCCTACAATACACACAAACACATAACATCTAAAATTAGGACAGCACGAGGGATATACAAAACACACAAAGGATAGGATATAAGAAAACAGAGGAGAGCTTATAAGAGACAGGAAAATAATAAGTAAACAGAGGAAAGGCTGTACGGTTAAGTTCAAAGCCCAGGGGCATTAATCTTAGGGCCCTTTTTACCATCACAAGCATTTTAACCCATTTTTGACCGATATGGAGTTTCTAAATTGATTTTTAAAATTACTTACATATTTGAGCAAGATTATACATTTAAAAATTATTTTTATTTTAATATTTGTAACCCATTTGTATCATTAGCTCATATCATTTTAAGAAACGATAAAACTATAATATAATTTTTCAATTATCCTTTATAAAAGAAATATGTATATATTGTACATCATTTATGCTTAGTGCTTTACCGTTTAAGACGTTTTCCACATAAAATGTTTTATCAAATCTGGGAAAAATTCTTATAGCTCACACACTCAGACGAGTGTGTGTGTATTGTCGGTTGTATAAAGGGGTTCCAGTGTATATATATTTATATATATATATGTATTGTTATATATCTATCTAGATAATAATTTTATGGGGAAAAAATCCTCCATGTATAAATTTACATAAAATAATTACAGAATGATTTTTTTAGAGAAACCATTAATTTATTAATTTTCGCAGAGTGGCCGTTCTTGTAAATAAAAACCAATGGAATTCAATCATCTTGTTAGATAACTATTTATTTAGATTATTATTTTAATTGGCCTCCCCTCCCCCCCCCCCCAACTGATCACTGATGTCAATAGATATTCGGTTTCATAGTTCTGATAATTGTTGTGTTTTGTAATATTTAGATAGCTTAAAAATGAGGTTCGAATTGCAAGTGAATTTTACGTATAATTCATATTTACGTATAATTACGTTAATTCATATTTACGTATTATCCAGAAATATGAATAAATTATTCAAGTATGCTATCATTATTTTTTCATGCAAAAGATTTCAAACTTATTTAAAATGTCAGGCTATTGATGCAAATATGCTTACTTTGATATGCTTTGATTGTGTACTTAATAATTGTGATCTTTTGTTTAGGTTGCATTTCATCAAAATGAATGAATACGTATGTAATTAAATGTTATGGATATTATATATTTTTCTCTTAAATAAATATTTATTTATAAATAAAATGTTTCACTAGTTATTAAAAATACTTCTTTCACCGTAAGCCAAGCTATTGCGAACGTAAATGAATGATCTACAGGAGCGATTTCGCTAATACAACTTTGGTTCTCAGCGGAGCATTCAAAGTTCCGTGCTGAGAAACAACCCTGATCACGAGTCTTCTCTGCTGTCTCGTCTTTTTGATGGTGTGAATAAACAGGTTAAATCCGGGTTCCCGATTCAATATGAAACCCATATCTCATACACTAAAACGAGATGAGGGGGCTTCACTATAATTATTCCGTCCCGAATTGAAACTTTTATGAATTCACTATTCCGCACAATGGGGGTCCGCTTAATTAGATTAAAATTTTATTTTCGCATTAAATCTGAATTTTTATTACTTCAAATGCACATATGATTTAAAATGTAACTATCATATACGATAATATGTATATAACTAATTGTTATTATTAATATTAATTTTCAATGAAATGTTATTAATGTTACTAAAAATACGGCAACAAAATCGCAATCCTTAATTTTGCGAGACGTCTCGCGTCTCGCGCGAGACGAGACAGGCAATTTCTCTGTGAGACCCGAGACGAGACAAAGACATGTGAGACAAGACGAGACGCTAGACGAGACAGAGTTTTACCACTGCTAGACGAGACGAGACAGCTCTGTTTCTCGTCTCGCATCCTTCCTTTTACCTCCTACATATATTTAGAGTATTTCTCGACCCAAAAGAAAGAGTAGAGGACATTTTAACACAGAACTCATCATTATGGAGGACAAAAATTCGATGTGAGACGAGACGAGATTGGTAGCTTTTGTGCAAAACGAAACAGTCCTTTTTCTCATTACTGGAATTCAGTGAGATGAGACAAACTTTTTTAGCTGCAATGTGAGACTAACCACAGGTGCCCAAATTACAGAGGTTTCACTCTACTATATTTTTAGATTTTTGTTATTGTCTTTAAAAAAATAATAATATACTACTGTGATATCTCAACCATCCCTAAGAATAATGATAAAAATACGGTTTTTATGCTTTTTCTTTTGAAAAAATATAGTAGCATATTATTATTCTTTTAAAGACCTTAAAAAAACTCTAAAAATATAGAAATAGGACAAACAACGTTACTGGTGAGTTCACAAGAAATCAAGTATACTTATTGGAGCTCTTGTGTTTGAGAGCAGTTCATCTGGTTTTTTTTTTTTTTAACAAAAAGTGAAAATATCTACCCAGAAAAGTCTTACTATGCTTGTATAGTTGCCTTTATGCATAGCCAGGTTAATTTATTCCGTTCTTTGTTTCATTGGGCATTTCAGTTAATTATGCAGGTCATTTGTTGGTCGAAGGAGAAGACCTAAATTTTTATCTGAAAATGGAGGACATGTCCTCCCATTGGTTATGATCTGGTAAACCCCATAACACACCTTCTCTTCCTAATAATGAGTAGATTTTTCCAAAATTACTACCTCCATAACAGTCCGCTATCCATTCTAGGATTAAAATGACCGATCAGCAAATCAGCTGCTGTACAACAAAAATACCGGCTTTTAAACCAGCATCCATCATTGGTGAACGAGGGCTTATTACGGGAGAAAAAGCAACATTTTGACTTACAAAGAGATTTACAGCGGTTTGATCCGGCACCCCACAAGAACCTGTGGAAGATCTAATCCGGAATTCACCTTTTCCAAAACAGAAGATCTTGGATAGATGCATGCCACCTATTTCGATGTCGGGAAGTCAGGAATTGATATCTCATTCCTAGAAAACGAAAGAAGAAAAAAAAAAAATGGAGGGAGGGAGGGGGGGTGTTTATGTCGCTATCTTAACAGGGTCTACTTAACCTCCTCCCGAGTATAACAAATTCTCTCCCATAATTCTTTCACTCGCAATCTACCTGGCTACGACTCGGTGTCGCCTCGCACACCTGCAGTCAGGAGGACAGGACAAGAAAAGTTATGATAGTCATTGATGAAGTACCTTACATCAGTCGAAGAAAAAAGCTACCGGTCACTTTTCCTCGGGCCTGCTAATGACCAGTAGCCGCTCGCTGGAGGGGCTGAACCAACCTCTTGCTCCCTTTTTGGTCCCCTCCCCTAATTCCCAGGTAGAAGGTATTGATTGCAGTGAAAGATAGGCAAGAAATGCTAGGTTCTGCGTGCAAGACGTGTACTACTTGAAGAGTTTTCTTTTAGAGCAAAACAGACGTAGATTGATTGCTTTGCCAGGAATATCATTTCCATTTATAAGGTCAAACACTTTATTTTTACCCATAAAGCCGAAGAAGTACTGGTAATAAGCTAAAAGTGGTAGGATTGTGACTAATTGAAGAATTAGGTGATGCAATCAAATTAGAGAAGAAATAATTAAAAAGTAATTTTGACAAATTCTATGTCTGAGGAAAAACTGCCATTGGTTCGAAAATAGGACAGCTACTTATGATAAATAATGATGAAAGTTTCTTTGAAATACAGTAACCCCCCCTCCCTACCCATACACAAAGTCTATATTTATGGTTAGATGTTTTTATTTTTCTGTATAAATTTTTAATTTTTTACCCAAGATGAACAATTTCCTAGGGAACGGAACGTACTCGCATATACTTGCTGAACACTTCAGTAATTTAGGCATTTCGGAGGTTTCACGGTATAATTTTTTAATAATGTAATTTTTCGTGATCGTGGGGAAAATTGAGAGAGATAAGGAGCTGTATTAATATTTAACTATTGGAAAACTGAATATGATGATGTGCAAAATGGTGAAGTTTGCGATTTTCAAGTTTGCGAAAGAAAAAAATAAATAATAAAATAAAGGTGTTCACCTTGGAGAAATGCTGAAGTTTCATTGCATTTTCAAAACATACTAGTGCAAAAGCCAATTTTCTGAAGTTCTGAACTGATTCTAATAAAAATAAGGGTTATAGTAAAGTAATACAAATTGTCATTTTTAATTTTTTGGAATATGACCTAAAAATTCATAATTTATTGAGCAAAATTATAATCGTGCAAAAAAAGAAAGTTGTTATTATTTTTAGCATTTGATACATTATTTCTCGAACTGCTGAAAAATAAACAAATATTTTATGTGTTACGACATAGTTTTAAATTTCTTTTTAACATTAGAATGGTCATTTTCAAAGCCGTGGAAACTCCTACACTATTTGTTAAAAATTATTATTTACTTACTTTACTTTTATCTATTTCTGACATAAGCTACACATTTATGAAAGTTGGACATTTTTTGCAACCCTAAGTGTCCAATATTAGGAGCTTTCACTGTATGAAGTAAAACAAAGGCGGCAAAAAGCGCTCGCACCCTCAAAATTTAAAAAACATTTTATGTTTTCCATTATATAATTTTAACCCTTTATTGCGCGGTGTCCTCGCTGTGAGGATACAACTATGACATATTGTCTCTTTTGATTCATGAAGAATAAATTTGATTTTAATGAAATACTTAAGGAGGACATCTAAATAGACTGTCCAGCATCGGAAAAGTGCAACCGTTGCCATGCCGCACAGCATGCAGTGCCAAAAATGTTCTTTAGCACTGGCGCGCACTGAAAGATTCTATCAACCGCCATCTTGCTGGTAGTTAAATCGTGCGATGGCAACGGCTGCACTTTTTTCGACGTTGGGAAGTGGTTGCGGTTCAAAGAGTTAATACATCAAATCTCGCAACCCCAAAGGAAAAGAGAAATGCGGCCCCTGAATTAAAAGACGCTGTCACTATATTGAACTAAAAACTTGCTTTTTCAAAAAAATATATGAAGAAGATTTCCCCTCCAGGACAAAATTCATCATTAGCGCACGTAAGGGGAAAAATAAGTCGGATCTCAGGAAGTGTTTGTTGATACTAACATTATTTTCTTGTTTTTATTTATGTACAATTGCCACTAATAATCTCATTAGCTAATTAATTACTACTAATAATCAATTCAGTCTAACTAGAATTAGATTATATATTTATTTATTTATTGGATCAAACTTCTCAAAAGTAAACTTTCTTGGTTCGCCACTGGAACTAATAGACCCCAATTTACCAAACAATCAATGTTTTTGACATTAGTCCACGTGCCTTGTGCCACTTGGGGTTCAATAGTACGCCTTCAACAAATATAACAAATACTTCCCTAGTACATGCACGACGACAAAGATTTATGAATAGTACAGTCCATTAATAACCCTTTCCTCCATTTCTTCTTCTGCTAGCTTTTCAGCTGTAGTATTGTGACTAATACCAGAAAGAGAAAGTAGAGCCATAGAAAGTACCACGCCTTTCAGCCAGTTACTATTTCTAGATAAGAAAAGCTTAGTGTAGTGCAGTGAAAGTTGCGCTTTGTGTGTATGTGGTTGCAAGCTTTGTCGAATTTTCCACAATTGAAAACACTGCTGACATCTTTCTGAGTTCATTAAGGAGAAAGTAAATAAAAAGATATTCTGAATTGTCATTGCTCCTGAACATGCTCCATAGCCTTTATTGGTGTTGGATAAGGTGGGGCAAGTGTCACAGAGAGATTTTTAGTATAATTTGACTTCAATGTAGCACTGCTGTTGTAAGAAACATTAGGATTTATTATTATTATTATTATTATTTTCGTACAATCTCACATTAATCATTAATTTACCTGAAACAGTTTTCTAGACTTTTTTTTTTTTTGCAATGTAAATCCAATAGCAGAAAATGCCCTAATTTTTAGACATTGCTTGTATAGTTTTTTTTTTTTTGTTGTTGTTTTTAATTTAAACTAATTTACATTACAGCTTTGTTTATGTCATAAATCATTTGAGAAAATACCATGAGTGAATGTTATTTAAGTTAACACTTACATAATAATAATAGTAATAATAAATAAATAAATCAAGCGTGTCATAATTTATCTAGACCTAGAACTAAATAGGATATTATGAATAGGCTAATAAAACAACTGAATTAAAACTTGAATTTTACACAAGTACTACATAAAGCAATTAAATAATGGTAAAAAAATATTTAAATTGGGCACAATTTGACGAGTAGCTTATATTAAAAAGAAATTCAAAATATATTGTATTCTGAAATATCAGTTTGGAACAGTAGCTTATGATACCTGTGTGAAAGTATGATTTGCTTAGTTTTGATATGATATCTTCTAAGGTAGAGTATAGAGTAAGAGGACTTCGCTTATGTTTGAGCCATAATTGGGAACAAAACTGGCCGGGCCAAGAAATGGGCCGCTTACCCCATCATGGTGGCTTACTTGCCTCAATCGTGGGGCAACTGGACAACCCAATAATTACAAGTACCCTAAATTTTCAAAATTTAAGAAAGATCTCCTTTTTAAGCTCTTTATAAAAATGTAACTTACTCTTTGGAGCCTCATTTAGTTTTCACACAGGGAAAAAATATTTTAATAGATGAAGTCGAATTTTTACAAAATTGCTTTTGACTTTCACAAAACATAAATTAAAACAATATCATATTGTTTACCATGTGTTATAGAATAGATTTGTAAAATCAAAGAAGCAGATTATCTGGAATGGAAAAATTGGTAGAATTTACAGGGGGGACGACCCTCTTCCCCCGCTGGTGCACTTATCCACCTCATCCTGTAAAATTCAAGCAATTAATAAAATTAATTTTAAACAGATTTTTTTAAACTATCATAATTGCTTACTTTGTTAGTTATAATTCCATTTTAATTTCAATAAGTTCCATATTTTAATGCATGTATGAAAAATTAGGAATTAAAATCTACATTAAGTTTGATGAAAACGGATATTTAATGAAGCATTTTATACCTGTAATTGTATATTATTTTCTTTATATTAACAGCTAACATATAATTTAAATTTCATTATTCATTTTGTTAGGTAAACCACCCTAAATTTGTTTGATTGTCTTCAATCGGAATACACAGTACTAAAATCTGTTTAAGAAGTTCCCGCTTAAGAAGCTTGCCCGCTCAAAAAGTTATTTTCAGTTAACAATGTTTTCTTATTTTTACAATGTTAAAACAACCTATTTAAAAAGTTTCGTTCCAAACACTTTACCGCATAAAAAGTTTTTTTTTTTTTTTTTTTTTTTTTTTTCCACTTCTAAGCTTATTTTCAGAGAGTGTTTACATGAGCCTTTCGGTTTTCATTTATTTATTTATTCATTTCAAGTTTCTTATTCCTGTTTGTAAAAATCAATCTTTAGCACTGAAAACGATTGTGGCCAGTGAAATGCTAACAGTGGACAAAATTCGGGAGGTTATAGAAAATTAAGAAATGAGTGAAACTGAATAGGTTGGAATTGTTGAGGAAGAGGTTGTGGAATTCTTAGTTTTCCGAGTGCTGTAATAGGACAAAAAATTTTCTGTCGTTTTATTAAAAAGTGTTGAAAATGGAAAGATTTTTTTTTTTTTAAATACGAAAGACCAATTAAGATTGCCGATAAAAAACAAAAAAATAAACGGATTTTTTTTCTGTAAAATCGATTCCAATAATGCTTAAAGCGAATATATTTTTAAAGATTTAATATAGAATAGTTAATTATATTGTTTTACTTTATTAGCAAATTTTTTAAGTGTCCAAAACAATTTGTATAAGTAATTATAACCTTTATATTATTTATCTAATATTTTAATAATGTCAAAAAGTATTTCTGAAATATTTATATTGAAATTGCATTATTCATTTTTCAGAAAATTACCATGTTTACTCGCGTAACAGTTGCCTTCGCCTAATAATCGCACCCTCGTTTTGAAGCAGAAAAAATCGTTAGAATATTTTCCATGCATAAAAGTCACTGTCACGTATTCGACTTTCATTTATGTCTATAAAAATTATTACTATAAAAGAAAACAATGCAGTTAAGTTTATCTTATGAGTGTGTAACTGTCCATTTCATTTGTTATTGCATTTAGTCATTACCTAACCGTTACATCTTATGAGATGTTGAATTGATCTCGTCACCATTGCAAAGCACATCGCAGCAAGTTAGGTAAAATAGATAAAGGTTAAAATGAAAAGATTTGCGAGTTATACGCAAGTTATATTTAAAAAAAAAAAAAAAAAAAAAAAAAAAAAAAAAAAAAAAGATTTAGAATTATCCTTTTCCAGGCGTTCAAGTGAATTCCATTATTTTTCTTTTGGCTACTACTTAGAGCTCAACAAATTATTTTTCTGGTCATTTATCAGTTTAAAAAGCATACATCTGCTTAAAAAAAAAAAAACGTATTCTCTGAAACTGGTGTGAATGTATTTTGAAAATTATTTTAACAAGATCAGGTGGTACTAATCATTTTTTAGATCGGATTGATTACAGATTTTGATCTAATATAAAAAATCAGCAATAATAGCATGCACAAGACAGCTTATAAAGTTATGAAACTCTGAATGAATTAAATGTTGATGTATTACAGTGAGACCTCCCAACTTGGTTAGCCCCATAAATTGGACAGTTTTCCGAGGAGCAGAACTGGCTCATAAAATTCGCGGTATATCCACTAAACGGTGATTTCTGGCAAATCTCTCCAAACGCGTGATCTTCTGAACAAGTTGACTCGTGCTCTTCACCAACTCCGTGAGAAAACTTTCAGGGAGAATATTTGAAGAGGATTAGCCAAAACCATTTACTTGTCATGGCATTCTCCCTTTGGAAAATTCATTCCTTTTCGACACCTCCTTTTCTGTCTCACAGCAGCAAAAAACTTTCATTGACATCACGCAGCAGGATTACCTGCCGGGTCCCTTGTGGCATCAAATCTTCCTGGTGGTACCGAAAAGGGCTACTCTAATGGTGAGGAAGTTTCATCCGGATTCCCGCAGGGCACCCGATGACCATCCGCGACCCTCCCAAGAAGTTCTCGCGAGACGTCCCTTCGCCAAATGGGAAATTCCAAAAGCCCATAAATCTTCAACCCCTGCCCCCTTTTCAAAGCCAATGGACAAGAGCTTCTAGATACGGTTCCTTTGTTCGAAGGGCAGTGAAAGTGATCTATGCTTCATAAAAGATTTAATGGGCAGCCAAATAAAGTCCTCCTTGGGTAATGAGGTACTGTTTGGTTATTGGAAGCTGGCTTTGGTTGATAAGGACAGTTGGATTTGATTGGACCATGAAGAGGTGAGAGTGGTTATCCGAGACAGCCACAATCGAGTGGACTGTTTTACGGTAGACCTCGACCTCATTAACGTGTGTACACTTAATTTAAGAAGTTTCGACGTTTTCGCTGATACGAGAGAAGGGTATTTTTTTCACTTGAAGAGCGTGTGAAAATCTCAGAACTCGCGGGAAATGCCAACTATCTTTGCTAGCACGAACACCAATACCACACAGGTAAAAAGCATAAAAAACCATGCTTTCGTTTGCTTGAGGTTAAAAAAAAAAAAAAAAAAAAAAAGAAAAAAAGACGTAAAATGTTTAACGATAGTATTAAATGTTAAATATGTTTTTTTTTTTATTTAACTATACTATCTTTCAAAATGAAGACAATGCATTGAACCAAGTTTATGTGATTAAGTTGAAAATTATAATTATATGTGGTTATCAAACAGGAGTTATTGAGTTGAAATTATAGATTAATAAAGACAGGCATTAAAGATATTTGACTGTATGTATTTCTACAGTGAAACTTTCCAACTTTGAGTGGAACAGAACTGTTGATGACAGTTATATAAGTTGGACACCTCCGTACATTGGATATTTTTTTGTGGCAACCGCGGGAGTCCAGCACTCGAAGGTTTCACTGTGTCATTGGATTAAGAGATTTTTATACCAAAATGGCAGAACCAAAATACTCGAAAAGTAAGTGAAAACCGACTATAATAAGTGAAAAAAAAAAAAAAAAAAAAAAAAAAAAAAAAAACACAGAAAGAAAGAAAAAAATGTTTCATACTGTTGCAGAAAAACATTGTAAACATATAAAAAATTTCATCAATTGATTTTTTTTTTTAGGTATGTGTGTGTGTTATTATTTTATTTTATGGCACACTGGTTTTAGTGACTGTATTTCTTATCATCCAATAAATTACCTGCACTAAGACAACAGAAATGGAATTTTGAACGGTGATTTACACTATTAGAGACTGCATTTAAATTCCCACTCGGAGACAGTACATTTGCGTGATTAAATCGCATTTAACGAGATTTTTTTTCTTCGTTTTAAATATTAACTATACATTCCTTATTTTTAAATAAAAATTTTTGAACTTAAAATAGCAATAATGACGCGACTCTGTAGAGTTACTGATCGACAGTGAAGCTTAAATACCGCCATCGTCAGCAAGGTGATAATGACGAAGTCTTTTTCTGAAAATTACCGTCTTTTCAACTGTTTGGACCTTTTCGAATTTTTTTCCAGATACATCCCTGATCGTCAGCACAACAATGGAGTTAATTTTGTCTAACTGCCAAAAAAAGCATCCAATGAATAAATAAAATTACCAATATTTAAAAAGAGGGGAACAAGTAAAAATAAATAATTATAAAAAACTATATGAAAAAAAAAAACACAGTACGGAGTAATAGATCACAATAAATACATTGAAAAAGAAAAAATCAAAAGGAAACCCGTAAAAAGTACCGACCTCAGTTTTTAACAACATAAGTACAGAAGTTTAATTTTAGAACAATCCCATCTCCTCCCATAAGAAGAAAACCAGAAAATGGTTCTATTTTCTGTTAGTAATCGTTTATGTTTTTAGTTTTTTTTTTAGAGCATAGGTTTGATTTTTTATTCGATATGCTTTAATTTAACTTTATGTTTGAATCTTCTTCATTTCGGTAAAGAAAAGAAGGTTCTTATCTTTTCTTTAAAGAGCTTTTCTCAAAACGGTACGAAAAAATCGTTCTCTTAAAAAAACTCGACTCTCCCCCTTTCCTAAGCATAGCTTTGACTAATAAATAACAGAAAAGAAGAGTTAAAATAGAGTAAATAATAAAAAAATGTGTAAATTAAAATCTTACTTACAGCGTCAAAGGCCAAATGCGTAATAAACAATAAAAGTTAACTAACAACAAAATAATTTCCCCCTTTTTTTCCCTAAGCAAATTCTTAGAACATTGGGTGACCAATCATCTGCCCTGGATTTTATTTCACGAACTCCGGTTTTTTTCCCTGGTGTTGCCAAACGTTTAAAGCGAATCTAGATGGAAAAACTACAGCAAAAAGCAGGGTGAAAGCATGGAAGAAAAGAGGAGGATAAAAAAAAGAAGAAAAAAAAAACGCGAAAATCAAACCACCTACTTTCAATTTCCAAATAATATTTATTCATTCCAACAGACAGTAAAGGAAAAAAAAAAAAAACCACCGCTTATTATCGCCTGGCCTTCAGCTTTCCAATAAAAATCCGAAACGATTTCTGGCTGACTCTTGCTTGATAGGAATCATCCATGGCTATTTCACGGTCTCGTTTGTCCAAACTTGTTTATGGGATCTTCTTTTTACCGAAATAATCGTGAGAGAAAGAGCAGCCACATTCCTGGATACGCCTGGTTTGCTATGGTCACATTCTCATGGGGCTCTCCTTCGGACTTTTTCTTTTTCGGGTTCGACTTTTTCTCCTTTTCCTCTCGTTTCTTGAGAAATTCCCGCTGATTGCTGACAGCTGACTTCACTTTCTAACACAGGTAACGGAACCACTCTCAGACGGTTTGCGTGCTCGGCTCAATTCATGCCCCATATTTTCATCTTCATCTCTCTCTCTCTCTCTCTCTCTCTCAATTAGTTTCTCCGTTACAAGTCTGGTAAGAATCGTCGATGGTCAATTTGAGTGCTGTGCTTGAGATTGTTTCCAATTTTATATTCTGTTTTTTTCCTTTCTTTCTTTCATGGAATTTCGTCTTTGATGGCAGTCATTTGAATGTATGATTAGGCTAAGACTGTTAGTGACAGTACCTTTTCAAGGACGTTGGGAAATGTTCGGACTTACATACCATTCGAAAGATGGAAAACTAAGTGCATTAACTGCACTTGCGCATTTCACATTTTATCTTTAACCAGTGATGATTGCAGACAGTAGCGGATCCAGGGGAGGGGCTAGGGGGCTTCAGCCCCCCCAAAAGAAATTGCTCAAGGGTAACATTCTGCTTTATTATACACTTTAAATAGCTAAAATGATCATATTTTTAGTTAGCCCCTCCCAAAAGCCTAATACATTGGTTTAGACTAAAATTTTAATTTATTGTACATTTTAATTGGGTGAAATAAGCTTTTTAAAAATTTTAGCCCCTCCCAAAAAAAATTTCTGGATCCGCCACTGATTGCAGAAAAAAAAAAAAAAAAAAAAAAAAAAAAAAAAAAAAAAAAACTGGAGGGTGCACAAATTATTTTGTCTCTTTTTTGAAGTAAAACTTCTTTAGTGGCGACTAGGGAGTAACTCAGATTTTTTTTTCTGGCGGAAGTAACGCACAGTAAAGGAAGTGACGTGCGAGCTCCGAAAAAGAAGAACCCCAGAAAATCCTACCTTTTCGACCTGCTTTCGCCGTTCCCCGAATTCATCAATCTTTATTTATATATCATAAGCGTTTTGAAGGTACATCCAACATAATATTTTACATGTAATCCCAACCTCACAGGAGGTCCTCGATAATCCTTATTTTTAGATGAATAATATACAATAACTGCACGTCTCAGGTTGTTTATATTTCCATCGAGGCGAAGTAAATGGAGATCGTTGAATTAGCAGAACTTCAAAAAAATTAAATACATAAACTTAAGAACGTGATATATAGTAATTATTGGCTTCAGATGTGTTTTAATTACATAATTGTCTTAGAATACTATTTCGTAATGATTGTAGGCAATAGTTTCGAAGCGAAGTGATATTATTATTTGTCAAATGCCAGTTACATTGGCCGTTAGGCCATTAAACTTCTAAATATTATGTATGTCATGTCTGTTACTATTTTGCCCAAAAGCTGTATTTTAAGAAATGTTAGTAAATGTAAAAGAATGTAGTTTGTGTGAACGCAATATTTATAATGATATATATAGTGTAATGATATATATATATTTATATATAGTAATGATATATATATATATTTATAATGATTAAAATTAAGTCTTTTTAATGATGGATGCGAACAGCTTAAACAATACTTTTTAACACTAAGAATAAAAGTAATTATCATTTAATGATAACAAAGTAAAAAGGGTGAGTTGAAAAGAGTGGTAAATAACTTCGTTATATTTATCACCCCTGTGAGACTTTTCTAAATCCATCACTGAGTTTACTCACTCGGCAATTTGCCTTTTATTATAAACTGTCTGTCAATATGCTCACAGATTAGATTCAATTTACATGTTACATCAGTAGTTTTTTATGAAATGGGCGGAAAGTAATTAATACAGATCTTGTACAACGTTTTAAAATGGATTCGCCTCCACAAATTTGACTCCTTCGTAAACTGAACACTCTTTGATGAAAATGCAATTTTTTTTTTTTTTTTTTAAATAGATTTTGAGATTTCGTGAAAATTCAGTACATGTTTGCGCTATTTTCGAAAAATAGGAATGGCATAGAAAAATAATTTGGAATTATGTTAGATGCAAGTTAATTTGAACTCCAGATGCTGAAACAGTTTTAAATATTTCATAGATTTTTGGATCATATAAATGTTTGTTCGCGAATTGCTTAAAAATGGATTAATAGAATACAATGAAGTTTAGTAACATGATCGGCAACGGCTAGAACAACAAAATCGGAATTTTTTAAAAATTTAAATAAATTTTTAAAATGTTTATTTGCTTTTTCAGATTTTGTGAAAATTGCGCAAAATGTTTTCGAGGAATAAGGTTGAAATATCTACAGTGAATCAAACTAAATTTAGTTACAGGTTAGGAATGACCTCTTGACTTGAAAAACTCATTCAACCAGAATAAAATTTAATTTTTTAAAATAGAAGGAAGTTCTCCATAATAGTCAAATTTACTGATCACACACAATTTATTGATTTATTAGGAGGGTGTTGTACAAAATGGTATTGAAAGCTATTGCACAGAAGGAAGAAAATTTCATAGAATTTCGCGAATAATACTTCAAAATTTAATGAATAATAATAATAATTATTATAATAACAATAATAAAAACATGCGCGTTATAGAAAAATTCTTAATTTTATTGGATTTAACTAAAAAGTATTACTACCTATGAAGGTAAAGAAAAAAGAAGGAGAATAAGAATGCTATGTTGTGTTGAAGGAAAGATACACAAGGGCTATCTGCTAAGGGGTTGGTACCTTAGTTGGGGGACTTTTGCGGATCTAGCGTGCATTCGCGTTAAACCTGAAGAAAACCGACCAAAACTCCAGGCTATTAGATCGACTGCCGCCCGATAGACCTAAAAAGAGAATCAGAAAGAAAGGTAATATTTGTATTTCAATTAAAAAAAAAAAAAAAAAAAAGCTGAGTTCCAAACAGATTCTCTACTGATACAGTTTCCTGTTATTTACTCCGTGTTTTGATTCTTAATCCACCATTGTTTTAAAACCCTCTGAACGTTTTGGAAATGGGCAATAATGTAAAGTTGTTTTCACGGGAAAATTTTAATGCAGCTTTTAAATTATAACAACAAAAAAAAAAAAAAAAAAAAAAGAAGAAGAAGAAGAAGATTTGTAATTATTAAAAAATAAGCTCCTAAATTGCAAACAAGCACCAGATCAGAACATATTTTATGATATCTCAGTGTTATAAATAATTCAAATTATAGATGCATTTTAGAGAAAACTGGAATAAAGTGGACGGGCTTTTACGCTACAAACGCTCAGAGGGTTAAAACGGTCACCATAAAATGAAACCATACCTATTGTTCTAAATTTAAATACAGTACATGAGTTAATTTTTTTATGCCAGATAAAAAAGTAATTGATTTTACAATTTGTTAACTGGTTTCTGTAATATAAATGCCTTTAAAATTGTATTTATGTTCATTTAAGTTCTGCTTATGTGTAGAATAAAATTTACAGTTTAGAAAGGAGTTCATCAAAGTTCAACTTTAAAAATTGATGCAGTATTGTTCCAATGTAACGTAACATTGTGAAAAGTACTAATAAAAAATAAAGTTTTCGATGTCATTTATGCCTTTCTTATTCTTAGCGAATGTAAATTTTAGATAATGGTAAAGAAAATCAAAAACTAAAGCTTACATCTGCAATTCGTTTAAGACTTCTTTTATCAAAATATACTCGAATAATAATAATAATAATAATAACAATGACTTAATGCTCTGCTTCGGACCACGTTTACGATTCTCCGACTTTCTTTGACAGTTTAAATAAAAATTCTACTCGTACATTTTCACAAATTTTAACATTTTGATAACTTTTTTCAAATTTAATGCTACTTAATTAATGATAAAGGATTCAAAATGTCATAAATATTAATCCCTCATCATCCTGACGAGCTATATTTATCACGTAAAGCTCTATGTATTACGAAATGCAAAATCAATGGAGTCACTTGTCTGATTATAAGGCTGTCTGATTGAAGCGATATTGCTGCTGATTTCTCACGAAAATAGAGAATAGCATATAAAGTAAATTTAGAAAAACATAAAATACCCACAAATAGAACTATTTTTCTCTCTTTAATAGACTCCAATTCGAAAAATTACTACGATAAAACTTTGGTTCTGGATTATTTACCGAACGAAGACATCTCATGTCCCACAATGTGCCATTTAGAGATACTTATATCTGGTGATTTCCTGTGCAATTCAGAACCTATCAGAAAGGGAAGGAGCAATTTCTGAAAGCATGGGTCCCAGTGGCGTAGATAGAGGGCGGGAAGGAGGGGCATTTGCCCCCGGTCCCAGCACATAAGGGGCGCCAAATTGTATATAAAACCTTCTCCAATGCATTCTGGAAAATAGGAGAGGGCGCAAAATTTTCAATTGTCCCCGGGCGCTGAAAACCCTAGATGGGCTCCTCAAAAAATACTAACGACCACAGAGAAAACTTCCGGAATCATGAATGCCATTGTCATTTTCATCTCACTCGTGTACTCCTCAGTGGTCAATTGGGAATCCAGCTTGCTGTCTTCCAGTTACAAATTCAATACCCTAACCACAACCACTTAACTACAAGGAGCGAGATTCAAATTTAAAAAATATCTCGCTCTGCATAAATATATTTGTGTGCTTCAGTTTTAGCTACATAATCCAGCCTGAGACAAAACAATGCTTGTCTTCTCGTTAACTGACAACATTCGCAAAATATGATGCTTCACCTCTCAATTGGTATAGGATATCTCGCCGATCAAGAAAATCGGTTAGTGGTGGACAGCCTTCTGAATTTTCTTTCTCGTTTCCAGTAAACAAATAAACAGAGACTCAGAAAACGAAATTCCACCGAGCTTTTATATATTTCGACGTAATTATGATTAATTCCATTCGCCATCAAGAGCGTCTCTTTATTTTTTACCAATCAGGGGCCATTCTTTTTGCGCTGGAAGACAATGCCTCCTGTTCAAGACCTTGCCCAAAGTGGCTGGAATAATTGCTGCATAGAGGTCGAAGAGGTGAACATAGATTCCTGCCTCGATTAAAATAGTTCTCTGCCCCCCCTGCGAGTCTTCGATTATTGGCTAGATCGAAGCGAACCGTCGTGTCCGGCATCAGTGATTAAGCTCTATTTTATTTTCGCGAGCCAAATTTTTTCATGTTTTTGTTTCTGTTGTCCCAGCCTAATAACAATGAGGTAGGAGTCCCGAAATGAAAGGGTTTTTCTCGTTATTGATGGCTTTTATTTTCGGTTTTTATCATCTTTCTCACACGTGTTGCTTAATCGGGAACATGCTGCTGCTTCTGCTGCTGTTTATGTGTGCGCGCTGATCCTGACCTTCGGCCAAAAATTTCATTGAAATGTCGTTTGAAGATCCACCGCAGTGGACTGGAGAGAGATTGGATACTTTAAGCTCAGTGGCCTTGTATCGCTGGAAGACCAATCAGGAATGATTAACCCCTTTATAGTAGCAATTTATCGATCGTCAAAGAAACAACGTTGGCCGCCAAGCCCCTTTTATGAGTTCTTTCTGTAGCTGGAATCCACAAGAAGAAAGCTAAGCGAAGCATATATTCTTCTGATTTGCCGCACATATACACTTGAAATGATGTAACTCAATGTTTCTTAACCACTAAAATACGTGATAGGAATTGTATTGGGTTCCAAAGGATTGTATCTTTTAAAAATAGGTCACGTAATACAATCATTTCCAGTGGAGCACACAAGGGAGGGGCCCAGGGGGTCTGGACCCCACCCAAAGGAAATTATCAACTTCGTAAAATCATCCTGTAGTTTTTGAAATTTTAATATATTATAAGACTATCAGATTATTCTTTTCCGCTGTCAAGATAAGTAAATAAAAGCATAATTAAAAAATATGCATTGATAGGCGGGGAAGTCTTTATAAACGGTGCTTACGAGAAAAAAACATTTTGTTCCAAATTTTTTCAGGAAGTTGGTGTCACATCTTTATACATGGACACCCCCCAAGAGAAAATCTTGAGTGCGGCACTGATCCTTTCATTTTTCTGCCGGCATATCTTGTGCTATTTTATTTAAAGGGGGGGGGGGGAAGGCGGGGGGCGGGGAGGGCTTAATGCACTAATTCTATCATCTTAACATGATTTCCTCTTTAAAATGGTGGCAATATGCCTGTGTAAACAAAGAAGCACTGATGTCACGGTTTTTCATAAAAATAAGAATCCTAAAATATTTATATAAAATTTAATGAATTTGAGGGTGGGGGGGGGGATGTAAAATATGTAGTATTTGTTGCAAAATTCATCGGAAGGATAAAAATTAAAAAGCTACAATCATGTTGCTTGGAAAATTTCTTTAAAAGAAAATACAGTTTCCCACCTTTTTTTTTTTTTTTTTTTTTTTTTACATTGTTAAGAAGTGGTAATTTGTCTCCTGCAAACCTTTTATTCGATTAAAAAAAAAAGTCAAAGAAGATTCCTTTATAAGCTAACTTGGGTGTACTGTGCTCATTGATTTTACGAAATGATTAAAATATAACTCAAAGTTTCATCTGTAAAATTATATTAAGAGCAACTGATTGATGCTGAAATTTCAGTGATTGATCAGTATTCGATCAATTTAATGCTGAAAAACAACTTTAAATTTTTAAAAATTACTATGATATTTTTATAAAATTAATTTTGTTAATTTAAGCAAGTATTTACCTTGCCAGGGGGTCCGGACCCCCCCCCCCCCATCGGCTTTGATTTTTTTTTTTTTTTCAATTGATTATTATCCTATACCTATAGTAAATAAAACAATTCCAAAAAAAGGTAGCAATAGTTTCAGTTCTAATAAATAAAAAAAGAAATTTTTTTCTCGTTTTCCTCAACTTGAACAACTATTACTTCACTTCTTATTGTACTGTGTAGGGTATTCTTAGGGAACTGGATGGGGCGAGTTTTGATGAATTCCATCTAATGAAAACGAGCTCTTTCATCACTGATTTTTGACAATCTGAAACATCCCTAAAAGTTGGACCCCCCCCTCCCCCCCAGCCAAAAATCCTATGTGCGCGCCTGTACACGCGAAATATAATTAAATAAAGCTCAAACTTCATTAAGAAAGCTTGCATTTTGATCTAATAAAAATCGAGTGAAAATAACGCTCTATATTAAAAAATAAGACCTAAAAATCAAAATGTTGCCAGTAAAATCTTTCTGGATCACCCGACAACTTTAATAGTAATTGTAATAATACAGATAAACCTCCGAAAAGTGGACACTTGCGGTTCTCATTAAAAGTGTTCAATATACGGAAGTGTCACGTTTGGAGACTTCACTGTAATTATTATCATTATAAAAATGAGTGTGCGGCTTAGTTTATCTCCTATCCAACCAAAGTCAGAAAAGAAAATTATAGAACTGTTTACTGCTCACAAGCATATTTAATCACAACTAAACTGTTAAAAAGTCACAAATGTTATACTTTTGAATCACCCTAACACCAATATTATGGTGAAACCTCCTTAAGTTGGACACCCGCGGTTCCATCAAAAAGTGTCCAACTTACAGAGGTGCATTTCTATACTATGGACACTTACCGCTCCCAAGAAAAGTGTCCAACTTAGGGAGGTGTCCGTGTCCAACTTGGGGGGGTTCCACTCCACTGTAATCGAAACAGTTGCTATACGCTATAGTAGAAGAAATTGGTTTTTGCAGCCATGTACAAGGGTTTCTTCGAAAATTAATTTCTGTAAGTCGATCATGGATGCTATTCTTCAAAAGTGTGGTTATAATAAGAATAGGGCAGTCACGCATTTCCTGCAAATCAAATGAAGCGGTGGATGTGACATACGCTTCAATCTAAATGTTTGGGGATAAATAAGTAAAAATAAATAAAATTGGTAATGCATTTCCTGTGTTAAAACCCTTCCAACAGTACAGATATCTCTTTGAGTGCAAAGGGAATATTTCTGCGAAATTTTAATCGAAAAAGGAATGATCTGACTACAAAGGATGTTGTTCGGAGAAAAGAAAACGAATGTTCGACGACTGTGAAATCCCTTAAACGAAGTTCATGTAGCTTTTGAACAGCTTCTTAACTCTTTGAGGCGCAACGCTTTCCCAATGCTGAAAAAAGGGCAGCCGTTGCCATCGCTCGACTTAACTAGCAGCAAGATGGCGGACGATCGAAACGTTAATCGCGTGCCACAGATCTAGAGACTCTTTTTTGACGCGGCTGGCTGTGCGTCAATAAAGGGCCTCTGGATCTGTGGCACGCGATGAACGTTTCGATCGTCCGTCATCTTGCTGCTAGTTAAGTCGAGCGATGGCAACGGCTGCCCTTTTTTCAGTACTGGGCAATCTGTCCAGCTGTTCTCGTATTCTTCCATTTTTCAGCAGACGACAGTGCTGTTAAAAATAATCGTGACAATTTTTTTTACGGGAAATGACAGAAAAGTAAAGGATTCACGTGGAGCTATGTCACCCGCAACTATTTTTATAGAAATCATATCTATTCTTCGTGACTGGCAACAGTCAAAACGTCAGAGTTTGGTGTTCCCAGAGCGGAAATACTGCGCGTTAAAGGGTTAAAGAATTTAGAAACTCGAAAAAAATTAGAATGGTTCTTTACAAGTTGTACTGTGAACTGTTACAAGCAACGAACCTACAGGAGTTACGGAACACTTAGTAAAAAATGCTAAATAGAGATAAACAGTAAAACCCATTTAAGAAGTTTCCGCTTAAGAAGTTTTCCCGCTTAAAAAGTTCCTACTTGCTCTTCCGAATTTTTTCCTATTCTTACAATGTTAAAACAACCCGTTTTAAAAAAATTCCATCAAACACTTTTCCGCTTAAAAAGTTTTTTTTTTTTTAATTCCTGTTTGTAAAAATCAATGTTTAGCACTGAAAACGATTCTATTGGCTAGTGAAATGCTAACAGTGGATGAAATTCGTGAGGTTACAGAATGAAAGAAACTGAATAAGAGGTTGTGGAAATTCTTAGTTTTTCCGGATGCTTTAATAATACTAGAAACGTTTCGCCGCTTTATTAAAGGCGTTGAAGATGTGAAGGAAATTTTTTTTTAAAACGAAAGATCAAATAAAGATTGCCAATAAAAACGAAAAAGTAAACGGATTTTTTTTCTGTAAAATCGATTACAATAATGCTTAAAGCGAATATATTTTTAAAAAGTTTTAATATAGAATAGTTAATTATATTGCATTACTTTATTAACTAATTTTTTAAGTGTGCAAAACAATTTATGTGAGTAATTATAAACTTCTATTATTTATATAATATTTTAATAATGTCAAAGGATATTTCTTCAACATTTATACTGAAATTACTTTATTTGTTTAAAAAAAAAAATAGTCTCCCGTTTAAGAAGTTTTCCCACTTAAGATGCTTTTGCCCCTCATCTTCCTGGAAAACTTCTTAAGCGGGTTTTACTGTATGTGTTTTCCCTTAACGGGTGGGCATTTGCTTATGAAGCATTCACCGCAACTAAGGCCTGAATTTACTGCCACTTTATTATGGGAGCACCCAATGGGCGGCCAGCATTACCCCCTAGGAAGGGACAAACTCGTTAACACCCATGCGGAAGCCCGGATTCGAACCCGGACCCAAGGCTTGTTAGAATGGTTCTTTAGCCACTACAACACCTGGGAGGCAAACTGCTAATTATACGGAATTTTTCAATATTTCCCTAAACAGTTAACTATTCGACCCTTTTTTGAAGGATATTTTTTGTGCTTCTGAATTTTTTCTCAAACCCACATGATTGTCATACAGCTTTATTGTTAGTATTGGCGCATAGTGTATTGGGTAAAGAAATATTTTAAATTTTTTTGAGTGTTTAACACCATTGGTTTGTTTTTAAAACTGTTCAAAAGTCCTGTGACGTTGATCGCTTTTCAAAGCGAACATCTTGCCGATGCTCTTAGCAGATTTCTTGATGTTTGGGGTCAGTGACAGATCATTATCAGTAACTGTTTTCAGTTTTTTGGGAAAATCGCCAGGAGCAAGGTAAGGTATGGCAAATTACCAGATGTGCGAAAGTAAAGTAGATCGTTTTCACACCTGGTATGGTGACACTTCTTTTCGAATGTTTTTTAACGCTTCTTTTTCCGGCTTTGATGCAACATGTGGCAGATCTCGTCACATAATGTTCCAGCCATTAATTCTACACTCTAGTTTTTTTTAGTGAATCGCCGCTGACGTTATTTTCCAAAGCGGAATCTTTTTACTTCACCTGACTTGACCACAGGCCTTTTAAAGCAGCAAACGAGAAACATATGTGCTCTTTAGCACACAAGATGCCGAAAAAAAAAAAAAAGAAAAGAAAAAACTCTTACAATTCTTATCTGATGAAGTTGCTTTTTTTTTTTTTTTTTTTAATTAATCAAGCTCACTTTTTGCTCCCTTTCTTGCCAAATCGACCCTAGAAGTACCCGTCTTCTATTTTAATTCTTTTATCTTCGGAATTCTGTACTTTTCTTTTTTTTTTCTTTGTTTCCTTTCTACCTGCTGAAGAAACGAAACCCATTACGTTTTGAGTCGGAAACGTGTTAAAATCCCCCTTTTGTGCAAAGAGCGTTTCGAAAAATGGCCTATTTATCTTCATCCATAATACGGCCAGACACTCCCCCTGACTACCTGCTTTTGGTTATTTTGTGTCCATCTAGGTTTCACTTTCTAAGAACATGGTATTTCTGCCTGGCACGGAACTCTGTTTAACTTGACCTATTGAGATCAAAAGTTTATTTATTTATTTATTTTCTTCTCTTTTACTGCATGGAATGGATATGCGAGAGGAGAGATGTCTTACGACTCGCCAAGATTACAGTGTTGGGGAATACAAAGTGTTGATGGATTAGGAGAGATGAAGTCATCATTGTTTTGCCTTGTCTCAATGAGCTGAAATTAATTGACAGCTAAATGATCGCGATTAAGTTGAAAATATTTAAGTCTGTGTATCAAGCAGCAGTAGTTTATTTTTCTCCTTTAATTGATGTTCGACGAAATAACGTGTGTTAGATGGTCTTTTACCCACTAGCGAAACGGGTTGCATGCAAGGTGAAAGGGGTTAAGTCCTACCTGAAAGAATTTTTGCTTACCACAAACAACAGAGGTGGAGTCATATGCCGTTAAGAATCTAGAAACGCTCAAAATTTCTGTGTAATTTTCTCTTATCTCACTAACTGAAAATAAAAAGGAAAATCCGCGCTAACCTATGAATTATATAATTAAAATACTGTGAAACCTCCGAAAATTGGGAACTTGCGGTTCCCTCAAAAAGTGTCCAACTTATAGAAGTATATTTCAATATTATATCCACGTTTCGTTTCACAGAAGTGTCCATTTTTCAGAGGTGTCTAACTTACAGAGGTGTATTTCAATATCATTCTCACTTCTTTCCCTTGGAGAGTGTCGAACTTAGAGATATGTCCAACTTGGGAAATCTCACAGTATTACAGTTGATCGGAGCAATGACAGCAAAACCAAATCAAGGCTCTTTAAAAAATTTGAGGACGTATTTAGCGTATCCACACTTCTACATCTGCAAAAAGTTCATATTTCCACATAAATGTAGGTATGCGTTTCTGCTACAACCTACATCTACACAGCTCCCTGCCTCAGTGGATGATGAAGCTTTTTGCAGCCGAGGAAAAGTGGATGTTTTGTACCATTCGAAACAATCGTACTACAATATTTTTATCTGTGTGTTATGTGTCACTTCTTGTTTAATTATAGTGAACTGTACTGTAATTTCCTTCAAATGAAATTCACTAAAGAATGTTCCTTTTGAAAAGCGATGACCGTCACCGGACTTTCGGAGAGCTTTAAAAACAGAAAAATCATCTTAAACACTCGAAAAGATTTAATAAATCTTCTTCACTAATTGCACTATAAAGTAATATTAGCAGACAACCTACAGTCGAACCTCGATTTAACGTATTATGATTTAACGAATTCTCCGATTTAACGAATGTTTTTTCTGTCCGGACAAAAAGGGTGCTAAAATGCTCTGATTTAACGAATTTTTAGCATTGATTTAACGAACAACAATCGCTGAAATAAAATTCGCACATAAAACTAAAACTTTGAATTTACGAAGACAGTGATGCAGAAACAGTCATTTACAATTACGGCGTGGATTACGATGATCAAATGCCTCGATGGGAAGATGTCCCTAGTACTGGAAATGTTACAGAACATGTGTCTTACGATGTACAGCTAAGTACCTGCGATAGTGAACAGAAAGAGAATGAAGATTCTGAAAACAGCGAAGATGAAGAAACTGTATTAAAAAAGGTGACATCCCAAGAAGCAGTTTGCAGCTTGAATATTTAAAAAAAAAATTTTTTGTCTCACGAGGTTGATGATGTTGTCGTTCTAAGTTAGAAAATATTGACAAAGAACTTTGGAAAGTCAAAACAAAGCCACAAAAACAAAGCACTATCAAGGATTTCTTTCCAAAGTGCTAATAATTGTGTATATATTATGCATTAAGTTTTAAGAGCAAGTAGCATTAAAGAATTTAGATAATTTTAAAGATCTCCTAACGTATAATTTTAAAGCTCGTAGTAAAGAATAATCATTCTTTTTTTCATATCTATATCTAAGGGTACTTTGCATTGATATTTTTATATAATACTCTTTACAAAAATTGATATTCGATTTAACGAACGGATTTGTGGGTCCCAATCAATTCGTTAAATCGAGGTTCGACTGTATATGTTTCATGCAACTTTAAAAAAAAATGCACCACGAAAATTGCCTTCAAAAATGGGCGGACGCATAGGCGCTTATATGACTGTTTGTAGGGGGATCCAATTCAGAGGTCCTAGAAAAATACTATATTTTAGTGTTGAAACACATCTACGCTATACTAGTACGCAAATTGTTACGATAATTTAAAATTTTCGGAAGAGCTAGTGGGTGGGGGATGTCCCCTCCTTCCCCATAGGTATGGGTGCCCATGAGTCGAGATGTTACCTGTTTTAGGGATATGTTGCACAGTTCTGTATATTTAGACTTTTTCCCTGAGTGTTCCGTAACTTAAGTAACTAACGTTCCGTAACTAACATTTATACTGTTTGTAATAGTTCTCAGTACAATTTGCAAAGAAACATTCTATATTTTTTTTCTAATCTCATGAGCGATTGAATTTTTTAAAAAGCTGTTCAAAGGTTGCATGATTTCCCAAAAGAATAAATAGCCTGACTACTCTACTGAACATCTGATAAATACTTTATCTGTGCACCAGCATTTTATGAGGGTCTTTAAAACCGAAACTCGGCCTGAGTTCCGTTCCTGCACGCTATTGTGCTGTTTACATTGCCTCTATTTATGAGTATACGTATGAAAAAAGGCCTGTTTAGCGTCCTAGAAAGCTCGGACCTAGCAACAGAGGAGTTGCCGACCACCTGTCCTTGGTTGTTCATCTTCCCATGTCGCTCGCCTCTTGAGATGATCGGGGTTACCGTGGCTGCACGCCGCGCACCTGTCGTGATCGCCAAGCGTTGGCTGCTCGTAGCATCGTCGTGGAGTCAAAAAACCACCGATTACTCTCAAAACCTACCATTTTGGAAGCTCAGTGATGCCAAATGCTTTTTTGCAAAAATCTCTGAATTCAGTTGATAAGCTACTTTTTTTTTTTCCCCAAAAGTAAAATTAACTGTTACAGTGAAACCTTCCAAGTTCGAGAGCCCCATAACTTGAACACCTCCCTATGCTGGACACTTAGTTTTAGAGAACCGCAGGTGTCTAACTTTCGGAGGTTTCACTGTACTTCTGTACTAACTAAAAACTGAATTTATTTGGAGTTTTAAATGTAAAATATCCTAAACCTAATAGCGAATATTCTTTCCAACTAATCAGTGCTACAATAATAGCGCTGTTCTACTTTCTAGAACGTATACGAATCCAAGAATTTTGATAAAATTAGACTTTTATTGTAATCATGTATACAAGTTGTATTTTTTATCTGCAGACCAATGATCTCAACGCTTTGAGCACTTCATTTCTTATCTATAAAGTGCTTCGTATTGGGTTCATAAAGTTTTAAGGTATGTTGGGAAAATCCCTAAATGGAAAACCCTGTTACAAATCTCCCCAAAAGTCTTCAAATTAGGCAACCTGGATATTTAACAGTAATTCGGTACCTCATTTAGGGCCATAGGAAAAATGTAACCACTATGGGTTAAGAAGGATTCTTCTTCTGACCAGTGTTTCAAATAAATTTTAATGATGGAAATATTTTCAGTTGTTCAGTGATATGGGCGAAGTATAGGATATAGGATGATTTTAAATTAGTAACAAAGCTCGAAGAGGATGTGCTTTTTACACACGATGTATTCCCAAAAATTTTATACGGCGTAAATAGTATTTCAAGGGAAAAAAATTTATGCTCGTTTACATAGAGAAAAGAGTTAGTAAATATTTTAAATAAAATAAATCTTGTTTTAGTGTTATAAATTAAAATAATTTTAATCGAACTTTTAAGTAATAAGTCTTAACCGTAAAACGTCCCGTTCCTTCTATTTTTTCTGTTTTAATTTGAATTCAAATGGCTATTCATGTATTATGAATATAATTAAAGGATTTCCTTTCATGAGAAATCGCTTGTTAACGTTTAGAAAAATGGTAGACAACTTAATTTCAAAACAACCTCTAATTATTCAATTTTGTTAGTGAAAAACTAGCTGGATTTTTGAAATGCAAAATTCGTTATTACGATGAATATCATATTCGTCTGAAAAAAAGGCTTCATTGCATTTTCTTAGTGTTGTGGGGGCGGGGGGGGGGGGGGAGCAAGACTAATTTTAAATAAACCAATCGACTGATTAACAGTTCCGTTGTTTGGACTCGTCATCAGAGTTAGAGAGCAATTGATTTGTTCTCAAATTTTCTTATATGTCTCCAGAAAAGTCTGAGTCTAGAAACACTCATATTTCCTGCGAAGTTGAGGTTGCAAGGAAATTGTTACTCCAATTCTATAAAGTTTCCATTGCAGTTTGAAAGCGAAGTCCTTTTCTTGTAACCTTTTCTTTCTTCTGAATAGTTTTAGGGATTTTAAATTTGATAATGATCCGATTTACAGGAAATCAAATTCCTGAGATTAATTGCTGCCGAAGAAGAATGAACCTCTTGTGCCACCTGAAACACACACATTTTCTGTGTATGAGTGTGTTTTCTTAAAGTTATTTGTTTGAAATTTGGGTTTCTTATCACTGTGTATTAAGGCAAAGTACTCAAGGTCTATCTGTCTAAGGAAGGGTGAATTGGGCAGAGAACTTTTTAAGGGGTTCTGTTGAGTATACCCGTCACATCTAGAGAAAACCGCCCCAAAACTCCAGACCGTTAAATCGATGGCCGAGCGATGGTCCCGAACCCGGGACCTTCACACTTCAGCCGGCTTACCATGTTCAGCGTCTTTATCGATTCAGCCATGGTGGGGCCAAAAATTTTGTCTTACTACGAGATCTTATGAGAGTAAATATTCAGTATGCTTAAATTACTGTAATTTGGTGCTTAAAATTTATGAAAAATTTCTAATGCGGCAGCGTTTAATTTCTTGTCCCTCCTTTCCAAATAAAGAAAAGTTCCTAGGGAGAGGTGATAAGTACGACGAAGCATTTTATTAAGATGGGTAGGTTTTTATTTTATTTTATTTTTGAATCTTTCACATGTGTTTAACCTGATCAGCCTGTCTTTGGAAATACGCAGCGGAGGAGATTCTCCTTTTGTGAACAATGTTGCTTCCAGCTTGCTCTCGCGCCTCCCTAGTTTTTGTCTTCCTTCGGAGCCTTGTATTTAAAGACCCAAGCTAAAAAGCAACACTGGTCAAAAACCTAGTACTATTTTCTTCTGTTGCGTCTGATTGTCGCACGTACACCGGGCACGCATACAGAAATAGGCCAGAAAAATGAATGAATTTAGAGCTATGTATGGGGAACAAAAATTTAGCCAGCTACATACAGGGGCAGATAATTTAAAAAATGGTCTGTGCACAAAAATGGGACAAAAGTCAGGACCTGGGGTAAACTCGAATAACTCGATGAATTTTTAAGTTTAAATGTGCTCGGTTGGGGGATCTCTCCTGAATTCCTCCACTGTCGTTTGGCAGCAGCTCTAAAACCCTAACTGTAAACAAGTCTTCCACGCTAAACACACGCGTTGTCCCAAAGGCTGCGATAAATCGCCAGCCGCAGCACACAGTCAGTCTCTCTCCTTCGGTCTAACTTACCTGACGTCACAATTCCGAACAGGTGACTGCTGCGAGCATCTCCAACCTGCGGAGCGTAGCCTGGATTCTGTGAGAAAGTTTGCTCTCGAGGGGGGTGACCTTTGATCGGACACCCCCTCCCATTTTACCACACACACCCTGTCTCAAGGGATTTAAAGGGACTACCGGAACGGAAAAGGGCGACATCGTGTTAGATGCACACACACGCACACACACACATCATAACCCTTTGATGACCACATTGTTAGTTGTGGACGCTCTGTTCTACGTCAATGGCATCCCTCTCTGTTTCGGCGTGTGTGCGTAGGTTGGAGGAAGGTTTTCCTGTCTTTCATGAATGAAAATTCGCTCGTGAGGATAGAGATAGATTTTTCGGAATGGGATATGTTTATACGCGCGAGCGAAAATCCCTTAACTCTTTGAGGCGGAACCCTTTCCCAATGCTGAAAAAAGGGCAGCCGTTGCCATCGCTCGACTACTACCAGAAAGATGGCGGACGATCGAAATGCTCATCGCGTGCCACAGATCTAGAGACCCTTTTCTGACGCAGTCGTTTTGACGCGCACAGCCAGCTGCGTCAAAAAAGGGTCTAGATTAAGGGTAATAGATTTATTTATACAGTTTGATTTTATATTTATCAACACTGCGTTCTTTCAGCTTACAGTCATCTGATTAAGGTGCATTATAAGAGATAAGAGAACTGAGCTAAAATATGATTAACTTTTCATATCGATTTATTCTATTAACTGTTTACTATATGTTTTATTCTGAAACTTAATTCTTCTTCCCGTATTTCAGGATTATTACTATTGTTTTAATTCTTCAGAAAGGAGTATTGCACTTTCTTCTGTTCTGCATTTCTTTTATGTTTATAGCGTAAACCTGACCCTGTGTTAGGCATAGTTCTATTTATCGGAAAATATTTATTTAGTAACACGGCCGATAACGCCTGGGGCCATCATTAGGCAGCAGTTGTAATAAAATTGGGAGTAAAACTGTCTGCCTAGCTTCGAAACAAAGAGCCTGTAATTTTACTGGCATCGAGTGCATTTTCTGCCGATGCACACCGGCTTCATTCTTTGAATAGGAGCAATAGGGGCTGCTACTAGTATAAATATAGTATGAAAATCGTTTCACCAATTAAGTTCTTTCTCAACCCTTTGAGGCGCAACCATTTCCCAATGCTGAAAAAAGGGCAGCCGTTGCCATCGCTCGACCTAACTATCAGCAAGATGGCGGACGATCGAAACGTTCAACGTGTGCCATCTTGCTGATAGTTAAGTCGAGCGATGGCAACGGCTGCCCTTTTTTCAGCATTGGGAAATGGTTGCGCCTCAAAGGGTTAAGAAAGAACTTAATTGGTGAAACGATTTTCATACTATATTTATACTAGTAGCAGCCCCTATTGCTCCTATTCAAAGAATGAAGCCGGTGTGCATCGGCAGAAAATGCACTCGATGCCAGTAAAATTACAGGCTCTTTGTTTCGAAGCTAGGCAGACAGTTTTACTCCCAATTTTATTACAACTCTGCCTAATGATGGCCCCAGGCGTTATCGGCCGCAACCATTTCCCAATGCTGAAAAAAGGGCAGCCGTTGCCATCGCTCGACTTAACTATCAGCAAGATGGCACACGTTGAACGTTTCGATCGTCCGCCATCTTGCTGATAGTTAGGTCGAGCGATGGCAACGGCTGCCCTTTTTTCAGCATTGGGCAATCTATCCAGCTGTTATCGCATTCTTCCATTTTTCAGCAGATGTCAGTGCTGTTAAAAATAATCCTGACAATTTTTTTGACGGGAAATGACGTGCTTAAAAGTAAAGGATTCTCGTGGAGCTATGTCAACCGCAACTATTTTTATGGAAATCAAATCTATTCTTCGTGACTGGCAACAGTCAAAGCGTCAGAGTTTGGTTAAAAGATAAATTTCTTTTTAATTATCATTTTAGTAAAACGGAAAGTTTACCGTTCAGATTCTTCGAAAACGGAAAAATTACAGAGTGGACATTTTCTGCCAACGTTTGATTCCAGCCCTTTCCTGTTAATTGACAATTGATTTTAAATAGAGTTGGATTTCGCTTTCGGCTTGTTTTACTATTAAAGAGAACAAAATACAAATAAATATCACTCTATATTTATACAATATAATCTTCATATCAAAATACTCGAATTATTTTAAATTTCATTTACGTTGTACAGACTGAGATGAAATAAATTACACATACATAGGTTGCACAGTATTGAAATGAAATATGTTAAAAATGCATAGTTGTTTTTTTTTCTTTTTTAGGAGAGAGGGGGGATTAAACAAATGCAAGGTAATGATTAAAACAAATTTGCAACTGCGAAAATAAATAAATAAATAAATAAAATAAACAAGACGAAAAGAGAATATTAAGGCTTGAGGGGCAATTTTACTGTCTTTTAAGCTAAAATACAGTTATTATTATTATTATTATTATTATTTTCAATTCGAATGTTAGGGGACTCCAGGGACGGCAAATAGAGGGCGCGAAATAACACAATCGCACCCCAAAATTTAACAAACATTTTTTTTATTCCTTTATTCTGAATTTTAATGCATCATATCTCGCATCCCCAAATCAAAAATTGAACTGCCTCCCCCGCCCCTGTGGGAAAAACATTTTTTTTTTTTTTTCCGATCGTACTCATTAGATTCACATGACAGAAGTCGGATATTGACTTCTAATCGGCATGCTGGTTAGGAAGTAATTGGAATTTTCTGTTGCTTTAAGATCTCAGTTCCGTAGGCTGAGCACCGATCTTAATTTTTTAGAAATATGTTAAGAGAGTTCTCTTTTCTTCGAGAGTCAAAGCAAAGTTGCAAGATCTCAGTGAGTCGTAGCCATGTATTCACCTACTTACAAGAAAGGCAGGAAAAACAAACTGCCTCTAGAGTGCATTAAAAAGGAAAAGTGTTTTACCCTGTCAGTTTGATAATGCCAGTGCTTAATTTGTAACAAAAGAAGTGCATGAGTTCTATTTTGTTTTATCGCAAATTCCAAAAATTTTTAATTAATTTATTGCAGAATTAATTAAATTATGCTTACCATTGTAATTGTATCTTATGAAATAAAATCAATAAAACAATTAATATAACAATTAATAAAAGAATTAATAAATTAATAAAACAATAATGTTACCGAAATTTTAAATCCAGCTTAAAAAGTAATCCACAGCGGGTGCCTCTGTAAATTGATATAAGGGATTGAAAATAAATGTTGCCATAAAACTAGAACTATTGGTTATATATTTTGAATAGCTGTGCAGTTAGAATTTTGAGAAATATACTTTCCAAAAATACCTGAAGAACAAGCAAGGCAAAATTTATGCCTATTCCATTAACACTTGCTTGAATTTATTCTCATTACTGAAACCTTGATGTTGATTATGATTTGTGATATCAATCTGTTCCACATTTCCAGACGCAAACTTAACACACATTGACAACAGCACATTCAGATAAGTCGTAACATTGAAAAAATATAAATCTGTCCAATGATAACTGAAAAGTTTCTTTTGAGATTGGTTTATGTGTGTTTGCATGGGCGCCGGCACCATAGGGCAAAGGGGGGGGGCGGAATTTTGTATGCAATGTTTTCCCTTGCTTTTTTGCTCTTTCCAACATGGTAACCATACGTTAAAGTAGTCTTTGCCCCCCTTGAGTAGTCCTTGCCCCCCCCCGAGTAGTCTTTGCCCTCCCCCTTGGGAAATATTCTGCCGGCGCCCATGTTTGTTTGATAATATAAACATGACTTTAACATTGTGTTTGATAGTAAGTGCGTTTGATAATAAACATAACTCTTTAAAATAATAATTTATTCTTTGATAGCCTTGGTAAATTCGACAGACAAAATTATTAGCGTAAATTTCTTAAATATAACTTATTCTTATGCTGTTAACAGATACTTAATTAATTAATCTGATGATTATTAATGTTTAATAATAATTATTTTATTTAGACTATTTGATTTTCAATTGGAATAAAATACACATTTAAAAAAAAAAACCTTTTAAGTTGATAATTTTAAATAACATTTAAGTCTTTTCTGACACTGATAAATTCAAAAATAACCAAAATGTACGAAAACAATGACTATTTAATTTGAACATTCCTTAAAAAAAAAAAAAAAAAAAAGAGTAACGGTGACAACTTAAACTGCACACTGTTGTAACAAAGATACCTACTATTCTGCGACGCCGTTGACGGTAATTATTTAGCCATTTTTACTTAAAGTAACTACGAGATGTGAATATATTAATTTGCCTTGCCGGCGTGCATATTGGGAGCTTGCAGATGTTATCGGTGGATCCGGTTTTTGAACTTGATTTTTCAGCCATTAATATTATGAGCAATGTTCGAGTTACGAAAACAGGCTGTTAAAAAGTTGTTTATTATTACGTAAGCATTTGCTCATCACTTGTTTGACATGATTGCTAAAAAATAAGACTTATAATGCAGTCCGGCTGCATTTAGATGCACATTGTACAGAAATGCAATAAATATTTATTTAAGATTTTTTTCAGTAAAAGATCAATAATTAGTTAAATTAAAAATTTTAAAAAATAATGCGAATTTCTGACTCTTGAATTTTTAAATGTTGATGTTAAAATTTTGATACTGTGTATGCTGGCCTAAACTGTGTTTCAGACTTGCTTTTATAGCCATGCTTCTTTTCGTTGCTTGAAAATGCACTTCTCCTTATTGACTGTTTTTCAATCTTTTGCAGGCAGGAAGGGCGAGTTGTCTGTCTGTCTCATTCCGAAAATTTCTCTTCGGATGTCATATATATATATATATATATATATATATATATATATATAACATTATAAATCAAAAGCCCATAAAAATCCCATATGTCTAGAACTACGCAGTTTAACTCAGTTGGAACAAAGAAATCCGCGTTCAAAAACTGCAATTACTACACTGTCCCTTGCAATTCCTTTGTAATTTGGTAGACGGTCCCGACAGCCAGCCACAAAGGCGTCTTAAAAGATAACAGACCTTGGAAATCAGCTGCCCAGTTTCTGGGATCGGCCAATAATTGCAACGCTTTTTGATCATGTGACACGACCTCAAAAGTTGTTAAAAGGGCCTGCAGCAGACCAGGAGCGAATCTTTCGCGTGACGCAACTGCCTAAGAAATATGTGTCCAGTCGTACAATAAAATCATGTAATCGTAGTTTGACTCCGACTCCTTTCATCCATCGGCAGCCGTAAGGCGTGCCCAAGGTTTTACACCGATCGCTCCTGGCGTTTGCCGGCCAGCGAAGACCAGCCGCCTCAACCCATCCAGCCCGGAACCCGCAATAGCGGCTCTAATCCAGAGTCCCGAGCCGCTTTATACCCGACGCCAGCAGACCTCAACAGCCTTGCCTCCCTCCGGCCCACGACTACAAACTTTCCCGTAATGCCTAATGTTACATATATATAAATTTTAAAAAATACTGACAAGATCGCTTTCCCCGTGTCTGCCTGTCTCATTCCGCCCCCACCCCCGGCTATGCCACTTCAGTGAAACTTCCCCGGATCCTTCAGTTTAGAAATTTCATGGACAGTTGGACAGTTTTCGGGATGTCCAACTTTCGGGTTTTACTGCATAAGTGATAAAATCTGTAGCAGATTTATCCCAATTATATACATTCAGTAATCTTTTTAACGTCCTGGCTATGAAAAGCTGCTTCGGTAAAGGTGTTCTTTTTGGAAAGTGACAGGTGTCAGAGGACTTTTGAGAGGCTTTAAAAACAAACTAATGGTGTTAAGCACTCGAAAAAAAATAATAATCCTTCTTCATCCAATGTTCTATGGATTAAAACTATAACGCTGTACGTCACATGCAGCTCCCAGAAAAAATTCGGTACTTACGTATTATCCCGGGGGGGGGGGGGGGGTACATGCCTGCCAAATTATTTTTTCGGAAAATGTGCCGGCAAACTGTTGCCAATCGTATTCGGAACCACCAATAATTTCCTGCGTACGGCATTTATCTTGGCGGAAAATCGGTCGTCTTGGCGGATTGCCGGGATAATACTAAGTACCAAAAATTCATAAGCACAAAAAATTACCTTCAAAAATGGATCGAAATGTTACCTTTTTAGGAAAATATTACAAAATTCCGTGCATTTAGCATTTTTTCCTGAGTGTTCCACAGCTCCTATAGATTCGTTGTTTGTAACAGTTCACTGTGCAACTTGTAAAGGGACATCCTAAATTTTTTTTTCTTTCTATAGAGCTATTGAATTCTTTAAAAAGCTGTTCAAAAATTGCATACTCTTCGTAGAAGAACAGCCTTCTTTAGAGTCTAGACTTGTTGGAAGTTCCCACCTCAAAAAGTTCAAATTAATTAGATTTGTGAATTCCTTTGAAATCAGACACAATCAGCTTTTTATATATTTTTTTTTCTAAATATAAATGTATGGTATCTAGGATTGAAGTATACATTTATCGGATTAGCCTGACGTCACTGCAATCTAATTATTGAAGAGTTGGATATAAGAAGCAAAATTAAGAATGACCTTCTCTAGTACATTTAGCTCTTATATTTTTTCTAAGCAAGCAATGCGCACAACTTTAAATTGAAAACTTTTTTTCCTTTCCCGACGGCCACAATTAGACTAATTGATGAGTCTTTAGATCACTTTAGGAGATAAAATTACTATTGCCATTATATGATAGCTGGGAAGAACTGAGAAAAAAACCTTTCATTTGAATAACCAGACGAGATAGCGTCTCGTACCTTACTTCATTAAAGCATGTTTGTTTAATGTATACCTCATGCGGATATTACTTGAGATTCAGGTCTGTTTTTGTGTAGTGATTTACAAGTGGAGATAGGTAAATTTCTGACGTAACATGAGGATTTCTGTCATAAACGTATTCAAAAGTGTTTCTGCCTTGTTATATAATTTAAAAAAATGCCTCTTAGTCTAGACAATTTTTTAGGACCTACAGACGAGCCTAGCCTAGCCTAACTGGAACTGGAGTCCGAGTGGGGTTCAGTTGGGCAGAGATTTTGTCTCACACTTTACATAAATCCTTCTAGTTAGGAATTTGTGAACCTTTAACCCTTTAACGCGCAGTGTTCCCGCTCTGGGAACACCAAACTCTGACGTTTTGACTGTTGCCAGTCACGAAGAATAGATTTGATTTCTATAAAAATAGTCGCAGGTGACATAGCTCCACGAGAATCCTCTACTTTTTAACACGTCATTTTTCGTAAAAAAATTGTCACGATTATTTTTAACAGAACTGACATCTGGTAAAAAATAGAAGAATGCGAGAACAGCTGGATAGATTGCCCAATGCTGAAAAAAGGGCAGCCGTTGCCATCGCTCGACTTAACTACTAGCTGGCTGTGCCCGCGCACAGACAGCTGCCGTCAAAAAAGGGTCTCTAGATCTGTGGCACGCGATGAACGTTTCGATCGTCCGCCATCTTGCTGGTAGTTAAGTCGAGCGATGGCAACGGCTGCCCTTTTTTCAGCATTGGGAAAGGGTTGCGCCTCAAAGGGTTAAATTTATGCTACTGCGATAGTTATAAGCATAAGCTTAGCGTCATGGGTAGGGGACATGTGCCACCTCAACTATTTTTTAGAAAACCATTCATTTTTTAAAAAAATTTCTAAATGAAGGATTTTCTAAATAAAGTCAATAGTTTTCTAAAACTTTCCTTTCAAACAAGCTGCGTTGGAGATGGAATAAAAAAACATCGAAATGCGCATGATACGTCATCAAATTTAATATGCGAAATGATTGTTAAAAACCCGAAGAAATTTTCCTTTTTATTTTTATGTATATTATGTGACATAGGCGCATCCACAGAGGAGGCTATTGGGGTAAAAGCCCCACTCCCCCCAAAGGTTAAAAAATCCAAGTGAAAATCTCTTTAAAATTGAGACTTGCGAATGAATTACAATATTTTATTTTTAGAAATTTTTTTAAAATTATTTCGAAAGTATTTTCTATATTACTTAGAAGTAGCATTATACAGTTAAACTCGATTATAATGCTGATGAAAATACCAATAATAATTTTTGATGTTATAAACCGAGTTACTTTAATAGTGAGCTAGTATTCCGTAGGCGAGTGAAACAGAATATTTTTGACGTTTTAAGAGTTATCCTCTACAAAAGTAACTGTAACCGAATTCAACCAAATTTGCAGCCCCTCTAAATTAAAATCCTTGGTGCACCACTGTTATAAGCCCTTCTAAAATATTCGGTAATGCCGTTCTATCGATCAATAGTAACCAGTTGGTAAGTGTCTCAGAAAATGTACAAACGTAATTAGTTTGATTTTCGAAAATGGACAATCACTCTAACGGCTTTATTCACTAAACACTTGGCATGCGAATCAATCTAACTCGCGTCAATGAAATTAGTAGTTTTTTTTTTTTATTTGCATTGATTCTGCAGTTCAACTATAGGTAAAAAAAAATGCAGTGCTACATATCCCCCCCCCTTACCCACCCCGTCCCAATTTTTATTTGCCTACGACTTTGCAAAAGCAAGAACAATGCAGCTTTGAGACAAAAATTCATTGACATTTGTTGTATCTGTTTCAAGAGGGAAGAAAATGTGAATTTTAACAGAGTCTGTTTTAAACTTATAGTATTAAATATTTATTTACATACATCCGATAAAATAACTAATATAATTCTTGATTTTTGCATTATCACATTAATAAAAATACATCAGAGGTATTATTCACTATTAATATTTAAATTGAATACTCTTAATTCTCCGTTCCTGCTTTATTTAAATAAGTTGTACACTTCGTGCTAAGTTATTACTCATACATTAATCACATGCAAAAAAAAAAAAAAGTGTTATTTAAATGTCTGACTACAGAGTGATTAAAGTGTGTCTTTATTGTGGGAAAGAACTTGCAATTTCGAGTAGATATCTGCAATTCTTTTTTTTTTTTTTGGGGGGGGGGTGTCCAAAAAGTTTCTAGTCCTTGATATGAAAAATCAACAGGCAGCCTAGTTCACAACTTCAGTTAAAAATTGAGTAATGACTACCTCATAAATCATTATTTAAGGCCCAGCAAGAACCATTTCAACACAATCACATTTTAATATTCACGTATATATTTACTCTTTATTGTATAAAATTACAAAATATTGGCAGAGCTACTCTATGATCCATATTTTTGTGATTAAAGTATGGTAACCAGTGGGTTTCAACATTAGAATCTTTACAATTGTATTAAAACATTGTAAAAATATTTGCTTTTTTATGCATTTGCAATTTTAATTATTGATACTCCAAAAAAAAAAAAAAAAAAAAAATACCATCTCCTACAGTAAAACAAATAAAATATCCCCAGAGTAAGCTCTTAAGTATGTATTAAAAAAATTTTTAAACAATCGCATTGTTTTTGACTGTCAGATACATTAAAAAATAGAAATAGAAAACCTTCGAATACCTTTAAAAACTATGATCTTTTAAAATCAATAGATCTTTTAAATTCATAGGTGTATATAAATAAAATATCAGTTATTCATTGCAAAAAAGTCAGCAGAAATCCCCGAAATAAATAATTGAAGCATTTGTGATTATAAAAATACATGAAAACACATTACATTCCTGCTCATTTTCAACTATTTTGGAGCGCTTGCGAAGAGGGGGGGTCAAGGGTCGGCAATCAGCTGGTTGGATAGCCAGTGCCCTAAGCCAATCACAGACGAGCTTACAAAGCAGAATGCACAAGTACAAGTTAATCGGTGGTCAAACGTTGGTCAGGAAACCAATGGTTTTAAATAGTTGGTGAATACCGTTCTGAGGTTACCGGTGTGTTACCAGCAAGTAATGGTCAAACGTTAGTTTCATGACCAGGCGGTTACTAGCCGTTTCGTGAATACGACTGTTAGAGTCATCAATAAGATAACTTACCGATAACTTTGTCCTGTTAAAATCAATCCGGTCCTCTCCCCTGTTTAAAATAATAATAATTAAAACATATATTTTTTATCTATTTTACGTTTTTGCAATTGTTACTGTTCGTTTGTTCTATTTTCTTAACTATTATATGTTTCTATTTTTTGTGCATTTTTGAAATTTTAATTATATATTTTAATTTTGTTTTTATCTACCTTTCTGCTTTTCCTTCTTCCTCCCCAGTAGCGAATCCAGGGGAGGGGCTAGGGGGCTTCAGCCCCCTAAAAGAGATTGTTAAAGGGTAACATTCTGCTCTATTATACACTTTAAATAGCTAAAATGATCATATTTTATTACTTAGCCCCTCCGAAAGCATGCACATGGGTTTAGACTAAAATTTTGATTTTTAGTACATTTTAATGGGGTGAAATAAGCTTTTTAAAAAATTTAGCCCCTCCCCCCCAAAAAAATTCTGGATCCGCCACTGTTCCCACCCCTCTCATTTTCCCTTTTATTCTCTCTGTTTTTTGCTTTTTTCTTCTTCCGAATGGCAACTCGCCTTTCGCTTTTGTTTATTTTTTATTTTTTAGTTCTCTTTCTTCTTGGGTTAAAGGAGGTTCAACTTGTTTTTCAGCTGAAGAAGGGCCAACATTTTTTGGCCGAAACGTGCTTTCAGATCGATAAGTACTTTTAATGTATATTATTTTACGAAGTTCTAATTTCTCCATCTGTATAAAGCATGAAAAGGCTTCATCCTTCTCGCCTTCACATATAATTGGGATCTTTTGTCGTGATTTCACTATTGTGCATTGCGTTCGAAAATGTATTTCAACCTTAATTATGTAAAATCGTACTGTTTCTCACATAAGAAGTGAATGGACATTTATTTGCTTAAAATGTAATTTGCTTAAAGAGTTTTACTAATGTGGTGCAGCAAAAATATTTAAAATTGTCAGCCTTTGTTAAAAGGAGAAAAATATCCTACACTAGTAACCAATTTGTTGATGCAATGAAACCTCCCAAGTTGAAAATTTTTGGGGGAACGGATCGTGAATCTTCTCACGTGGAAGCCGCAAGAGTTCAACTTTTGGGGATTTTACTGCACGTAGATGTACTGTGTTTACTCGCGTAATAGCCGCACTTTTCTTTTGCCAATTTTTCATGGTGAAAGTCAAGGTGCGACTATTATGCAAGGGCAACTATTACGCGAGTAAACACGGTGTATTAAGTTGTCGAGAATAAGGATGAAAAATTCTAAACTCTGAGGGAGGAAAAAATAAATAAATAAAAAATAAAAATACAAACGTTGAAACATTGATACATTCTAATTGAAGAGGAAACTTTTAACAAGATTCCGTTATAAGACCTTCAAACACTACAATAAAAAAATAATGGGATTATACTATCGTGCTTCGTAAGCAGTTGTTTACTTTTCACTCAATTATTTGCCAGTTGCAGACGATTTCAACCAGTTATTTTTTTTTACAATCCCCGAAGAACCTTGAAACTGAACAACTCTTCGTAGGTTATCCCTAATTTTGGGGCCTCTGAATAATGTATGAATTGATGAGAAATAATTTAATTAGAGGAGATTAATACTGGCGAGACTTTTCGTAAGCACCTGCAAAACGCTTAAATAGGAGCAGAGACATTAGGGGAGCAAAAAAAGAAGCCCAACTTAATTTATAGGATGCAAGGTACATGTAAGAGCTGAAAAAAAGAAAAGAAAACCACCTGTCTTGGAGTCGCTTTGTTTTTTTTTACAAATTTAGTGGAGATAAGCTCGTTTACCGGATCACCTGCGAGCGAACGACAAGGTCTTTCGAAACAGAAAGGGGTTAAGTGGTTGTTTTCAGGGAGGATCCCTCTTTGCTAGTGGTTGCAAAACTGGTGTAAAAGGGGATTCCGTAACTTGATGAAAGGTGGAAAGAAATCCATCGTAGAAAAAGACCACGAAATAAGATTTTTTTTTCTTTTTCTTGTTTCTATTGGTTGCATTTATCGGCAAATCTTTGGTTCAGTAAGAGAGAAGGCGCTAATTATTCCACGAGGAATAATTTGGGTTTAGGCTGGAATTTAGCATTTTTTCTGTCATTACTCAGAAATGAAACTTGGGCTTTCGTTATCGTGCCAATAATGACTTTCATTAGGAAAAAAAAAATATCGCAAAGTATCCTTATAAATGGAGTTGTTTATGTGGAGTATCTTCAGTGTCTGTTTCAAGGGCAGTGCCGTAGCTTGAGTTGGAGGGGTCCAAGGGCAAAAGGGAAATTGAGCCCCCCCCCCCTCCCTCCCTCAATTGGTGCCTTGGTGCTGTAAATTATACTTACCCGTAACGAAAGTATCCACGTAAGCGTATGTTTTCGAAATGTCACATAGACTTTTTTCTGAAAAATGGAGCTGACAAAGTATAAAAAAATACATTCAAGCTTTAAAAAAAGAAAGAAATGCGCCCCGAAGGCACTAAATTTGATCCGAAAGATTTAAAATCAGGAAAAACTTGTCTCAGTTTTAAATCTTTCGGAGTTAATTTAGTTCCCTTTTTTTTTTTTAAAAAACAAATGCAGTTAGTTACATACCTAATACGGTCTTTTTAAAACAGGATAATTTTTCACGCATGAGAGTAATGCAATCGCAATTCCACTAGCTACATATTAGTTATTGCGAGTTTGCGGATGAACATAGCAACCAGTAGAGTAGCAATACGATTGAGTCACGAACAAACTTCTCTTATAATATATTTATTTCAATGGGAGAAGCCCGATCTCGAACATCAGAAAACGGTTTTCAAGTTGTCGAGTGAATTTGTTGAACAAACTTCCAATTATGATTATCCAGCTTCATATTACATTGATACTCTACTTTAACGTATATCAAGGGATCGAAAAGAAATAACGTTATAAGCGGGGAAACTGTAAGTCTGGGTTGGAAGAAAACAAACTGCTGACAATGAATAAAAGTGCATGCTACGCAATTACTCTACAATAATTTAGACGTTAGTTATCAAAATTATTTTTTAAAGAAATCCATTATTTTATTTTGTACTTTGTTTTTAGTATTTTCATCACAAATTTCATTTTCAATACATACGAATTTTTGTAAATTTGTCTTGACCTCTTGAATTCTTGGAAAAAACGCTCTCACTGCTTTTACAACTTATATCGCGTCAATCATTGAGGAAATTTATGTGTTTTCTCATAGTCATTTCGATTGTCATACTAGCAGTTCGATTCCGAAAAAAACGTTAAAAACCGGGAAATGTAACTTCATTAACGGGGCCTTTTAACATTACAAGTATAGGGAAATATTTTGGACCAATCGAAAATGTTGTTATAGGCGCGAAAACGTTAAATGCGGGAAACGTTAAATCAAGGTTTCACTTACTATGCTTTGAAGTGGTGAAAGATAATTTTAGCGTATATTTTTAACACCGACCGTTCTTCTGGGGTAAATGCAAGAGAAACATAGTAGAAGCCAGTTGTCACTCGGTGATGTTCTTTAAATGTATTCGACAGTTTAAAAAAAAAAAAAAAAAAAAAAAAAAAAAGGCCATCTTGTTAACACCGAATTCAGAAGAATGCAAACTGGAATCGTGAGAATCTCTTACCTATTGGATGAATAAAAAAAAAAGTAGCATTAGCTAATCTATTGAAATAACATTCCTCCAACATCATTTTGTATGAGGATCTCCCGGTTTGACATCGCTCCAGACATCAATTTCTGCGATGCGTTTGACTCCGTGTCAAAGTGTGATAATCTCCGTTGAATAGAAGGAGAACTTTCCCTTTTATATCAATGACAAATCAATGATGGATGCTGCAGGAAGTCTGGGCTCATCTGTTTTCGGAATGTGCACCGATCTTACTTAATTGGATACAGATAATAGGGATTTGGTTTTGCTTGTTTTTACGAACATGGATTCAAAGTAATGGATTTTATTTCTCGATGTTTAGTGTTGTGATTGTTTTCGTATAGCTACAATGAAAAAGACTCGACGATTTCAATTTCATTAAATGCGTAAATACAGGGTACCGCGAGGGATGCGTTTACTTACGAGTTTTTCGCAGGCTATTTAAATATGTTCTTAGAATATTTTCAGCTACAAAAAATAAAAGTTAAAAAAAAAAGAAAGAAAGAAAAGAAAATTAATACCGTGTTTACTCGCTTAATAGTCGCCCTCGCAAAATAGTTGCACCCCCGTTTTGAAGCAGAAAAAATAGCTTTAGAGTCACAATATTATGTAGTAGATTGTCCCCGCGTGATAGTCGCACCTAGACTTACACCATGAAAAATTGGCCAAAAATGTGCGACTATTACACGAGTAAACACAGTAATTCGCTTCTTTGTTTTGAACAACTAAAAAAAAAAAAAGAAAAAAAAAAAAGAAAGAAAGAAAGAAAGAAAAGAAAAAAGAAAGAAAAAAGAGAAAGAAAATATGAAATATAAAATAAATATAACAATTTCATAAAAAAGTTTCCGTAAAAAAAATAGAAAAGGAGTTATGAATTTTTTTCAGTTGCGAATTTTTCTCTGATTATTAATATGGAAATGACCAGGACTATTTGTAACAGTTTCTGCGTTTCAGATTTTTAAATGATTTCAAATTAACCTGAAACTAATATTCTTTGACCTGTTAAATACCACTTTTAGCGATCATTAAATTTATTAGTAAATTATAAAAATTAACAGAATATTAGGAAATTGCGAAACTCCAAGCAATCAATTAGTTACATTTAAGTTTGATTTTAAATTATTTTATATCTGCAGATATTTTAAGGAAATATGCACTGAACACTTAAGCCTGAAACAATGTAAAACGTTACACCACAACGTCTATCTCAGAGCTACAGTTCACATTGTTTTCTTCTATCTTATATATAGTAGCCCTCCCTATGACACGGGTTCCTATAAGACAGATACGTACAAAACGACGGAAAATTTTCGGCCTTGTTCGTTAGGTAAAATTATTGAGCAGCAATAAAGCAATAATCGTCTATCATTGGAGCAATAGAGACCCCTGTCCTACATACATAGTATCAAGTAAGCATTGTGCGTAAGTGAAATTTGTTAAATAAATTTAGAAAGATGTTATAATACGTCCAAGTCTAAAATTTTTACGTTATACTTACATAACTTATGTTGTGTGGTTAATGGAAGATATACAAGCCGCAAGTAATAATCTTAAAATTTGCTGCTTTCTCATGTGGAGTCCAAGGGCTTTGAACGTTTGGAGGAATTATGAAATAACTGCATTCACAAAAGATATTGAGAATGGATTAATATTTAAAAATAACTATCATCTACCTAGTCAAAACTCACAAAACGGTTAAGATTTTTTGAGACTTAGGACATTACTACCATTGTTTTGTGTATTTTATTTTTCCGAGTATATAGGTATTCTGAAATGATTTTGTTCTTTCCATTGGACTTTGATTTTAACAAAAGTTACAAAAATTGATTCTATTACTACCGTAAGTGGTATGCTAAGAATAGAATACGAAATTAATTATTTTTTAAATGAGCAGATTTGAAATTTATTGAGTCTAGTTTTCATTAGTGGAAAGTTTGAAAGAGATGATCTCTCTGTTTTCTTTTTTAACACTTTCCAACAAGGTTGAAAAGTGTTTATGATTTCAGTTTGTCTGTCTGTCCGTCCGTCCGTCCGTCCGTCGGTCCGTGCTCTAACTTCCCAGGTAGCACACATACGTTGGGGCAATGTATGAATGCATACGTTGGGGCAACGTTGAAATGACACGTTGGCTTACGGTTATCCAACGGTTGGCAACTGGTTATTTCTTACGTTGGGCCAACGTATGCTCTAACGTTTTGCCAACATATTTCCAACCGTTGGGCTAACGTATGAATGCATACGTTGGGCTAACGTATTAATGCATACATTATGTTAACGTATAAATGCATACGTTGGGTTAACGTGTAAATGTATACATTGGGACACCGTAAAATCTGTATGTTGTCACTCTATTATCCAACTGTTGGAAAGTGGTTATTTTTAACATTTAGCTATCATAATTGTTAACCGTTGCATTTATAAGTTAGTTTCATATTTTAGGCCAATGCAGAAACTTAATGTTGGATAATTATATTTGACGAATATTTGACAAATTGATGTGCTATTTCATAACATTTCTATAGATATATGAAAAACTGTCAAATTTGAAATTAAAGTATTTAATTATTTTACTAACAGCAAATGCAGTGACAGATTCAGATAAGTTTTAAGGGACGGCAGATATGTAGAACGAAGTATATTATCAAATAGTCACATTTTTTCTTTCATCAAATATGGTTCCACCTCAACAGTGGGTTTCTGTGCGCTTAGGAGGAGGGCGAGCGGACCCCCCCCCCCTAAAAAGTACTTTTGTCGACAAAATCGTCAGTTGCCAAAGGACTGTCAGCAAATTTCAGCTTTAATCTCCAATCTGTAAAATGCTCAGTGTAGTATAAATTACCAGTTCTGCCGACAGTTTATTATAAGTTAACTATATCATGAACATAGTCTTGTTACAATTTTCCTTTTAGTGATTTTTGTGCCAGTAAACAAGTCCCTTTTGTCCCCTCAAGCCAACTTCATTCCAGATCATGTAATGTAGCGTGTATTTAAGGCAAACATGCACATTAAGTATCTGCCTAGGGTGGGGGGTGCCTCGGGCGAAGGACTTTTAGGCGATTTAATGCGTATTCACGCTACATCTGGAGGAAACCGCCCAAGAGGCCAGATAATCGGTGTATATTTTTGAAAGCATATTGGTATATATCGTCAGAAAATTTTGTCTTTACACCCCCCCCTCCCAACATTTTTGCTTAAAACTGGCTCTAGTCCCGTCACTAACAGAAATGTGTTATTTTCAAATAGTAAACGATCTGTCAAGTTACAAACATATATTAATCTATAGAAAACTAACCTATTTTGCACTATGAGGAAAATTAATATTGCAAGTGCAACTTATGAACTGTTTAAAAAAAGGAGGGGCGAGAGATCGGAAGCAGGAAAATATTTAGAAGGTCCTTTCAGAAGCTATCCTTTACAGTTTTAGAGAACCAGGACGGCAGGCAAACCAAAATCATAAAAACTTTTCGATTTAATTAAAAGAAAAAACATATAACGTTAAAGGAGAGAATGCTTATTTTTTGAAATATGATTCATATCCCTCCTTGTCCTTTGACAGTTACTTTTGTAAAGTGTCTCTCAAAACATCTGAAAATTTACTCCATTGAAACTTTTGTAAGGAGGCTTAATTTTTTTTTTTTTTTTTTTAATATTCATGTGGGGAAATCCAATAGGAGTATAAAGTCACTGAAGAATGTCACAGAAATCATTCTTTACTAAAATATTTATTTATTATTTTTTACATTTATTTCAATTTACGTAATTTTTTAGTTTCTTAATTTTTAGTTTGCCCGAATAAAATTGGTATGAAATACAATGACATTTCGTAGTTCTATTTTTATTTTCAGTTAACTGTCGATATTGACTGCAAAGTAAAAGAAAAAAAATATTGCACGCGTAATGCATATGCATTACGCATGCAATATCAACGCATGCAAGTATCGCAAGGACGCATGCAAGTATCAACACACGGGTGCATCTACATTATCTGACTATGAGAAAGATATCAGTACAACAGAATGTATTAGTGATGCTGCTTACACGCTATAGCACATAAAATGAAAAAAGTCGTTGATGGTACGCAAAAAAAAAGTTACGACACGTCCCGTATAATTTCCATTGCACAAAATTTTGGAAAAAAAAGAGAGAGAGAGAGAGAGAGAGAGAGAGAGAACTTTTTATTTTCCATAGCGCATCCTTTTTCTAATGCAAAAAAATAGAATGTCTGAAGAAAAGTTTTAAAAAAGCAGTATTGATTTCAGTTCATATTGATTTCAGTTCTCTCACAGCGTATTACTTAAAGAGCTACTGATATTTTTCATTCAACTAAAATACGCAGTAGAAGAGACTTGTCAAAGCAATAAAAATGTTTTTTCTTCCAGTACTCTCAAAGAGTATTTGATTGCATATAGATTATGTATTTTTCTCTATAAAATTTGAGTCCTGTAGCATATAACAGGTGTAGATACAAAAATCTCTTCTAAAATAATAAATAAATAACAAAATGAAGTTGGTAAATATAGGTATATATATGAACTGTAAAGTACTATAACACATTTGTAAAATATTAAAATAACTGAATTCTTAAAACTGTAAAATATTTTATACATACCTATAACAACAAAACAATTTTGATGCACAAAATTAAATCCTTGTTGTTGAGTAACCACTGTGAACCAACGAGATTTCAAAATTGAAGTAGTGTTAGTTTAATAACTACTTCTAAATCTGAAATCTCATTAGTCATTATAATCTTGTAAAATATAAGCACGGCTCAAGTTGATTTTTTTTCAGAATAAACTTATTAGGAGAAAACAAATATATCCAATTTTACCTTCTCGACTGTTGTACAACTATGAGCAAATAAAACTTTATTATTAAGCTGTCTAGCATTGTTTAGTAATCCAAAACGCATCTTTTAATAAGCACTGTGCAATTCGGGACGACAGCCCCAGTCCTGGCTAAAGGTCCCAAAAACCCCGCTATCAAATCAAAATCAAAATCACTGTGCAATTATTATATATTTATTAGTAAGTTGTTTGTTTGTAGTTGTTTGTTTGTTAGTAAGTTGTTTGTTTACATACTTTGAAGATCGTTAGGCTTATGGACAATCGAACTATAATCAATGCATCAATAATAATAGTTATCGTGATGCAAGTTACTACGAACCTATGCAACGAATAAAATTCACAGAAATGTAGCTGAAAAGATAAATATTCGTTTCAGATTTCAACTATCAATCACTTTATAAAAGTGTATCAACACATCATAACAAGCAATGGCGGAAACGGAACGGCGAACGGACATGAATCTATCGCTTCCCGGTTTCCTGAATGTGTGTCTCTGCGCATGCGCAATGGTACGGTTGCCCAACACAACATTCAGCCATCCGATAGCCAACGGTTGTTTTACCTACGGTTGCCCAACACAACATTCAGCCATCCGATGGCCAACGGTTGTTTACCAACGGTTGCCCAACACAACATTAAACCATCCGATGGCCAACGGTTGTTTACAAACGGTTGCCCAACACAACCTTTAGCCAACAGAATACCGACATTTCCATATGGACATCCAACGTTTGCCCAACGTAACAACCTTGTGCCAACCACGTGCCATCAATAACCCAACGTATGTGTGCTAGTTGGGTTCCCTAAATATGCATCAATTTCTACGAAATTTAAATATGTTATTCTTATCTACTGTACCATGTTCCCTATTGAAAATGGTATACGTAGCATTTATAGTTTTTCTACAGGAGCACTCAAAATATTCCAAATACATTGCGCTCTATGGGAAGTTTTTCTTTAAAGCGTATCGTCCTACTATACAGCTACGCTGATCCCTGACTTCAAGATAAAACTTTTGCCGCCATTACTGCAGAAAGATTACAAAGTTAACACAAAAAGCCTAATAACTTCTTCACCGTTTGTACGATCCGCTTGAAATTTCTCATAATTATGTATAAAAATATAGAAAACAATCTGCGCTACGTTAAAAATCTTAAAATCCACCCGTTCTCTCATTTTAAGCGTTTTTCGCTTTTTTCAGAATTATTTTATTTTCGACAGTCAAAAAAGTGAGTCATTTGCGTGACAAAATTACCTATTTCAAGTGAATATGACGTCATACAATAAGGATTCCTATTCTTTTAAAATAGTTTTTCAGATTACGCAGTTTAGTAAATTTTTTTTTCACAAATAAATCGTCTGCATGGTTATGAGAATACTCCTTGTGAGAATAGCTGTGTACACAAAACGAAATCTTTTGATTACCCGTTTCAAGAAGAGCATGGAATTCAATTTGGGTATCTAATAAAAATTGAATATGAACTTATTTATTTTAGGTAGACGAAGATTAAATATATTGGATGTAGACATACTTTCGTGAAATGTTTCTTCTACGGCCTGTTCTAATTAACTTCACAACGGGCTTTGACTTCTAGTTTTAGAGATATTCTGCTATTTGAAATGAAACAAAATTGATATATGTTATTAAGGATTACAAGATGAAGCTTTCCATTGAAAATAATGTGTGTATAGTTAATAGTTTTTCAGCACAGAAGCACTACAGAAGCACTCAAAGTAATTTCAATTCAATACGGTCAGTGGCAGTTTAGAGAAAGGCACCTATTTAAAGCATATAATACTATCTGACAATATGATTAGCTAAAAATTCGACCGAGTACTTTCCTCAAAAGTCGCCAATATTGGCGAATTTTGCGATGAATTCCCAAATAGGGTAAAAACAAATGTTTTGAAAAATCAACCGAACTTGGCGATATTTTCATTATTCGGCGATAAATCGAGAGCGTCACGTACGTATTGTTCCGGCGGTCATTAACGCCAAACTATTTTTTCCTCAAACTTGCTGGCAAACTGTCGCCAATAGTATTCCGAACCATAAATAATTTCATGTGTCCCGCATTTATCTTGGCGAAAAATTGTTCGTCTTGCCGGACCGCCGGGATAATACGTAAGTACCTCGAAAAATATCTAATCTGATTATATTAAGCTACTAGCCGCCTCCGGCGACCAGTTGGCTTGCCATATTAATAAATCTTATTCGGAGAGAATCCTGTTCCCACTGGCTTCCTTGGCACTAAAATCTCAGTGACACTTGGCACTGAAATCATTTGAGAGACACTAATACATTTCTAGCACAAGACAATGAGTATAAAATTTTTATATTGTTCAGTTAAACGTTGGAAAAAAAATAAAGATTTTTTACAGGGTCTCATAAAATTACATTTATAGTGATAATACAACATTATCTTATCTCCAAAATCTCTCCAGTTTTAAGGAAAAAGCATCGCCAAATTTGTCGCAAAAACATTTTTGTGTTGGAAAATGTTTTATAATCTATGCGTTTGGCATGATCTATCTTTCTTGTTTTCTGATAAATTGATTTGATAAAAATAAATACAAAGATATGTATTGTTCAGAAAGTATTTACTAACAGCAAAGTGAATACTACCCGATTGATCTTCCAATACATACTAATATCAGTCAATGGGCAGATTAATATTTTCCCTGGAATTATTTTCATATACACATTTTATGCATTTATTTCTTCTCGTTCTCTTCCCCTCTCTTCTCTTTCTTTTTTTTATTCTTTGAAATACCCAAAAATCACTTTAAAAATTTATTAATAGTTTAATGAAGGGCTAATTTTAAGCATCTGCTTGAAAAGTCGAAAGCAAATTCTTTTTCTCGTTGACAGATCGCACTCCTTATACTTAAACATCCACATATCCTACAATTCACGTTTTCATTCTGTTTAAAATTTCTGTCTTTAACCATCTACTCTTTTATTTTCCCATCTTTTAATAGACGACAAAAGGGAAAGAATTTTTTTATATATATACGAGAGAGAGAGAGAGAGAGAGGGGGAGAAAGCGAAATAAAATCCATGTTTTTGAGTTGTGACCAGAGAGGTTACCTTCATCAAATCTCATTTCTCAAAGTGGAAATTTTTCTGCCTCTTTCCAGATTTGAAAAGTATGCGCCAATTTGGCGGAATGTGAAATATTATAGTTAGGTAACTTAACCCTTTCAAATCCTGTGCGGTAGTATAGGTTTGAAGAGACAAAAATAACCGACAAGATGGATGCCCTAATCTGTGCACATAAAGAAAAACAAAATTTTCTCGAACACTGAGAATTATTTTATTTTTTTTTATTATAAATTTTACAAAATAAAGTTATTTAATTCAAAGAGTTTAAACAGTTCTAAAAGGGTTAAGAATAGTGTTCTGTTTCGGGGGAATTATGACTATAATTTTTTTTTTAGGATGATAATGTTAGCCAAATTGTCAAAGCATCGGACTTCGGGTCAGAGGATGCTAGGCAAATCAAAAATCATTTATCTATGCATCAAATGAGGGACCAAACAGTTGTGCTCATAGATTTTTTTTTTTTTTTTTATGGGGTTTTGTGTAAAGGGCTTAGACGTAATTTTTTGTTGTTGAAAAGCATAGTAAGAAAGCTACGTTTTATTGCTGAAATTAAAAAAAATTGTGGACTTATTTTTCAGTCCACATTTGGTGGACTGAAAAATTGGTCCATGGGTGGTACCACCCATGGACGACAGCTGGCTGTGCTCACACAAGCTGCGTCAAAAAAGGGTCGCTAGATCTGTGGCACACTATTAACGTTTCGATCGTCCGCCATCTTGCTGGTAGTTATGTCGAGCGATGGCAACGACTGCCCTTTTTTCAGCATTGGGAAAGGGTTGCGTCTCAAAGGGCTAATGGGCCCCCCCAGAGGGAGGAAGTCCGACTTTGATCAGGGTCTCTTAATTTTGAAATTCCATATGTAAGAACTAGCATCTGAAACCGCCACTTCCAGTGGTATCGTTATCGTTGGAGCATGCAGGATATTAAAGCCGCGAACAGACTTTATGTGTGCCCGCTCCCATTAGAGGCGCGGTTCCACAGCAGCCCAGCCAAGAGAGGTTTTCACCCTCCCAACCACTGGCCAATACGGTTCTGCTTCATTTTAATTGTTCTTATGGGAGCGGAGCTTAGTGACTAGGCGCGGGACAGATATGATGTGTAGAATTGGTGGTTTAACCCCCTCAAGCCCCTGCCCCCTCCCAAATAAAGAACTTTTGGGCTTCTACATTACTATTTGTAGAAGTCTATTGGAAAACTACCTCATTGCAAGCCAAAACTTGAAAGCCCCCCGAAATTTTTTCCTGACTACTGCTTTGGTGTCCAAATCCACACAAACAGCCAAACACCGAGCTACCGTCGCCAAAAGAAGGTATTCATTTTCAAAACTCAGCAGCAGAAGAATGATCAGCGATGCGTATCCTAGCTGGTGTTACGGTACCTTTTAAGTCTACCCTTTACCCTTGCATCTTAAAATACCGTCGTCGGCACTATCCCCGGCATTGTTCTGGCAGGTAAGGACGGACAAGACAGTGGCGAGATCCTCTCCTTTCTTCTTTTTTTTCTTTTTCTTTTTCTTTTCCCATCTCGCCAACACGTTTCGTGGACTTGCTTTCCTATGCGGAATTCTGGTGTGGAGACTGTAGTATCTGATCAAGGGATCAAACCTGATGTCTGACGAATCAAACTCCTGTAATTTTCGAGATTCTCGTGTTTCAATTATTCCGTCCGGCAGCGAGGCATGACATTATGGGTGGCAGAGGCTGCGATTTAAAAATGATTTGATTTCCTCTTTTTTTTTCTTCTTTCTTTTCTTAAATACTTGGTCCCAGAATCCTGGAATGCAAGAGCTGTTTCTTTCTCCCTCCCCCCCCCTTTTTTTTTCGTTTGACACGGAGTCTATTATTTAATTTTTCTAGTCTTTCGTCTTTTTGGATTATTCGTGAAATATTTCCCCACTTTATTTATTTATTTTGAGTGTTGTTTAAAAATTTTCCTTTGACGGGGAAAGTATAGCTTACAAGGCATTTTTTTTTTTTTTTAGAACTGACAGGAAAGCCTAAAATTTTCATAGTGTTTTTTTTTTTTTTTTTTTTTTTTTTTTTTCCCTCATCTTGTTTACCAGTTTGTCTCCATATCCAAAACATTTTTATTTCCTTTAAATTTTGGATTCAACATAAGAAAAAAAAAAAAATGTTTTCTCATCCTTTTCTATGAACGAACATGTCAACTTCCACATTTATTCTTGAATAAAAAGACGATTTCTCTTTGAAATTTATTTTAACAATTTACAATATTTAGTTTTCTAAATTTTTACAAATGCTAAGCACGGCCATCAATTTTAAGGAAATGATCTTTGAGAGATGCACAAATTATTTTAAAAATCAATAATTGTCTAATAAGTCCCTTATTCTTTACACGCATTCTTAACACAGGTATTACATACAAAATTTTATTTACTTTAATTTCTTCCAACTTCCATTTATATAAAATAAACAATTTATATCACAACTTAATATTATTATTTCTTTAACTTAAACATTGAGAATTTTAAAGATACATGAGTAAATATAATATTTTATTTCAGCAGTTAGTAATTTATATTTTTACCAAACTGATGAAATTCAATTTATTTTTAATCATCATGCATTTGAAAAATCTGGGAATTAGTAAATATTGAAAAAAAAAACAATTATTTAAATAATACGTGTTTTTTTCTTTCATTTTTCTTTCTTTTTTTTCTTTTTTTCTTTTTTCTTTTCTTTTTTTTTTAAGAAAAACGTGTTCACATGTATGAAAACTTAATTTATTTTTTAATATCATTTGGAATTTATTTTTCTTACAACTTTTTATAGTGGAATGATTGCGAACAGACAAAGTGAAAAATTAATATGAAATTTAGTATTGCATTGAAAGTATGATACTATATCAGTGCTTAATTTTTTTAAAATGTACATTTTCATTAATTTCGATTTGGTGAATACGATGTTAATTTATCTCTCAACATATTATTTTTAAAATTCAATTATCATACAGAGTGAACATTTCCCCCGCTATTAAAAAAATTGAAAAAAAAAAGTTATTTAAAAAATTTTTTTCATAAAACACACAATTAGATTTTCCGAAAAGCATTTCCGACAGTATAAGAGGGGAAGGGAAATTTCAAAATAGATGAATTTACACGCGGGCAAACTTCATCACGCTTAAACCCAAAGAGCGAAAAAAAAACCGATACATCGCGGAGCGTCTTAACGTCGTTTTCGTGTCTTAAGTGGGTCATTCCACGTCAAATCAAACAGAAAATTGGAGAAAGTTCACCACTCCATTTCGGATTTTCCTCTAATTTTTTAAAATGATTTTTATAAATCATTTAAACAAAATTTGATAGTAGGATAACTCCAGATCTCAATTTTGAAGATTCTACGATAATTAATTACCAAGAAATTAATTATGCAAATTTTTAAGTTTTATGGAAAATACGCTATTTTTTCTCTGAATTTCTTAAACAACTCTTTACCAGTAGAAGTTACGGAAGTGAAAATTGGTTTCTATGGGTAACTTTTAAAGCTGATTCCAAAAATGTTATCCAAATTTGCGTATCTTCTTTAGTTTATGCATAATCATTGCATTTGCTTACAAAAAATCACGAATTTGTTTCGGCATGTTTGATCAGAAGCACGTTTTAAATTTTTATATATTGTTAAGATGGTATGCCACTAGATCCCCAAAAAATTTCATCCTGGCTTTCTGCTCAGAAGCTGAACGTTAGCAAGAAATTTATTAAATTTTCATGAGACTTTTCGTATATCGGGTCTAATAATAACTTTTAAAGAGCGTGTCAAAGAAATGATGCAATAATCCCTACTAGCAATTTTGCTCGGGCCATCATCGGCCGGCTACGTGGCCGATGGTAACCCGAGCAAAATTGCTAGGGATATCTTTATTCGTCAAAGTTATCTCCATTATTTTCCAGCACCCACTGTCAAAGCACACAGGCGGATTTTCCTCCAATATTCGCTGTCAAAGTTCCAATATGCGAATTTAGCCACGACAGTCATGTTACTTATTTTTTCGATTCTTATTGGTTTCTCGAATCCAATGACAGACTACATAATATTGGAATCGAATGTTTTAGCGGTTAACCTTTATTGGAAAGTTTGTCGTCTCCTAAATAACAACTGATTATTCTTTGAATTTGAAGTTAATAAAAAAGAAAAGTTCTCGTGTTTTATAAGTGTTTGGTGTAACCAGGGGCGGCCCAAGGGCCGGACAAACCGGACTCCTGTCCGGGGCGACAAATTATAGGGGCGGCATTTTTGATTGAATTTGAAAAATACATTTCGTATTAGTAAAAGAATTGTTAAAAAATATTCCGAAGAATATCATTCTATATAACTTTACTATCTGATATACCCACCTGTCATTGATGGGTTTTTACTAACCGCGCGAAATTTCGTTTGCATTGTAGTAGTACAAAATATGGAATTAACATAATGGCAGAAATATAGAAAGCAAAGTTATAACTCTTGTGTATTGTTCAAAGATTACAGATTAGAGAGTAACAAATTACTGAGACAAACTGTCAATAGAGAAAATATTTTACGTTCAAAATTAACATTTCTTTTAGTGGATGAACTTCCTACATCAAGAAGCCATTTAAAGTTGCAAAAGAAGATGCTAGTGATGAATATTAAACAGAAAAGAGAATATCTGGAAAATTCTTTATAATAGCAAGTAGCCGATATTTAACACTGCAACGTCCGATTGAATTATATTTTGATGATTTTACTTGATGCGCGAAAAACTTTATGAAAGTTTACGTCATACCTCAAAAATAATTCAAATTTGAAGAAAATTAAAAACCTGAAATTTTAATTTACTAACTGCCTACTATTTAACAAAATTTCATTTCATTCCCTTTTGTCTGACCACTAATTGTTTTCACGAAATGGTCACACAAAATTTTCTCAAAATAATATATGTATATATATATATATATATATATATATATATATATATATATATATTAATGTTAAATAACTGAATCTCATCGATAGTAACTGAATTTTGTTCTATTAACGTTAGAAATTTTATTATTATGCCTGTAAAATTTTTGCACTATTTTCACAAAATTAAAAAAAAAGAATAATTTAAAAAAAAAAGAAATCGACGTAATTTGTTCAAGTCGAACAGCCACCTGTTGTATTACCTCCAGACGCCTTAAAGTGACGCCCTCCCCCTCTCTCCTCGCCCCCTAAAAAAGAAAAGAAAAAATACAATGCAACTTTGGCAAACCTTTCAATTTATTCAAATCTTTTAAAAATCTCGATGATGCTTTGTTGCCCATCATATTTCCTAATTTCATTCTGTTCTCTTAATCCTTTTTTGATGGATGCCAGAACAAACTTTCAAAGCGATTTTTACAAAATCTCAAAGTCTAAGAATTATTTAAAACAATTTTGGTATCTATTGTTTCAATTAACTTACCATTCAATATAATTCCAAATTTCATTCTATTCTATTGACCCATTTTTTAACAATGGGCGAACATACATTTACACACAGTTTCAAACAATAGATTTAAATCTCAAAACTTTTAAACAAATTACAAATATTTTAGCAACTGCAGTTTAAATTAAGTTGTCACTTTTGGTGTTGCTGTTGCTATAAATTTCATTTAATTCGTTTCAGTTACATGGGCATAGCCAGGGGAGGGGGCAGCTGCCCCCCTAAAATGAGCTAGTCATAGGGTCTGATTATGAAAAACCAGGGAAGGAGCAGTTGGACTCCACGGTCTCCTTGTCTTGACCCCCCCCCCCTAATGAAAGTCCTGGCTACGCCCTTGTTCAGTTTTTTATACGTGATGTGCAAACAAATATTTACACATTTTCCATAGATTTTTCACAAGATTTCGTGTTGGATTCAAATTACAGTTTGTTAATGAAATTCATCAAGCCAAATGCTATCCCATATTTCTAGATTGCATTCCTGATGCCAAAAAAAATTGAACAGATCGCATTTTTGGTAAGGTATAAAGGTATTGACAAATCTAATTCCAATGAGGCTAGGATTATTTAACTCTCTCAAACTGTTCATGTTCATATGCTCTATTATTATTTGGTACAAAATCTTCAATTGCATGAATCCATTAAGAAAGGTATTGCTATCAAAAGACAACGATTTACCACCTGCTCTAGAACTCTTAAGAAACTGTAAAGATTTTTTGAAAGGATCTTCAATTGGATGTTATTTTAAATGAAATGTTCTGTTATGCAAGACAACTGACCGACGAGATAGTATTTTGGCTAACACTGAGTTTAAGGAGCCACGTAACATATTAATTTTGATTGCGAATCACGAGATGATCTGGTGAAAGATCCTAAATTATTAGGCAAGTTGGAGTGTATAGGCTGATTAATTTTATTTTTTACCAACTATGCGAAAAATTCCAGAGCTGGGAAACGAACCCAGGACTGCCGCATAACGTGCGGGTGCTCACCATAGTTGGTAAATTGTTGGTTTTCGCATAGTTGGTAAAAAATAAAAATAAAATTAATCAGCCTATACACTCCAACTTGCCTAATAACTTGAAAGGTTGATGGAATCACTTTCAAAAAATGGATCCTAATTTTTTTTTTTTTTTTTTTTTTTTTTTTTTTTTACAGTAAACAAAGCGATTAATACCTTAAAGTGCAGATTTAATTTAATAAGTACCCAATGTAATTATTTTAATTTTTTGCACGGCATAAATGAGTTAAAAGACACTCCTAAAAAGTGCTAATTAAACATTGTAAATGAGTGTAACAGTGTTAATACTGCTTATAGTGTAAAAATTGGAGTTAATACTATGACCGATGGGGAATCGGGGAATATAAACGCGCTAAATCTAGTAAATGAAATAGTGTGAGTTACGGTCTTATTAGGCAAAAAGGAAAGCCCAACTGAAATTTTAAAGCTAATTTCAATTATAGATTTTACACCACATCTTGCTATTGCTTCGAGAATTTCGCTTTCTTTGCCGGTAATTGTGGCAAGTGTAGAGAAGAGGTTTTCAAAATTAAAGCTAACTAAAAATTTCTTTTGTTGCACAACTCTTCCAGATAGGTTAAATAATTTAACTACATTGGCTATCGTACATGAATTAGTTGAAAAATTGATTTAAGAGAAAAAGTCAGGAATTTTGCGAAATTAAAAGTCAGAAAAAAAAACTCTTTATTTTTCTCTCTTTCTTTTGGTTTTCAGCTTAATGTGTGTTCAGCTTAATGTGTGGTGGCGGCAAAACTGTTAGGGCCGGCCCTGGGTGTAACTTTTATAATGGATTGAGAACCTGGAGGTATATACCGGGTGTTCCAAAAATGACCGGTATATTTGAAAAATCGATAAAAACTAAACGGGCAGCGATAGAAATAAACGGTTTGTTGCAATATGGTTGGAACAACAGTAAATTTTCAGGCAGACATACACAAAATTAGTTACAATTTTCAACAACAGATGGCGCTGCAGGCGATTTGAAAGATGTAGAAGAAAACGTAGTCTGTGAGTTCGCCTTCGCCATTCTGTGAGTTCTGCCATTTCACAGCAAGCATCCAATCTGCGAACAGCACACGCTTACAGCAGAAAGACGACTTACAGGAACTGCTGTTGTTCCAACCATATTGCAACAAACGGTTTATTTCTATCGCTGCCCGTTTAGTTTTTATCGATTTTTCAAATATACCGGTCATTTTTGGAACACCCGGTATTTGTGCATTTAAAATACATGTTGTAATTTTCTTTAGTTCTTTTCCCCAAAACCAAAATAAAGCAAATCTTTGAGTTAAATTTCATGTAATGATTGACGGTATTGAGCTCTAAAGTTATGAATTCATTAGAATTAGACTATAGTCAATAGATTTTCGTACTTTGTCCATTGAGGGAAATGCACAGACGACAAGGCATTGCTCATCGACCGAAAAAGAGGAGGAGCTATGAGGAACGAAGGAGCTATGTCATGGCTGTACGCCGGATGAGTTCCAAAACTTCTCAGCCAAACTTTACAAACGTGTCCTTGACCGGTTTTCGCAACATGAGGCCTTGACGGGTCATGGAGCAAATTGCCGGGCTGCAAACCTTTGCCAGTAAGTGGACGTTTACGATCGATTACCGACTTCAATCGCAGCAATTGTTGTTTATAACTTTCAGCAGTCACACGATTCACCGGGCTTCAAAAGTTTGTACACCCTTCATACTCCTCTCGACAATGCAAGGCCTCATGCTGAAAAGAAAAGTTAAGGAGACGTTAGTAAAGTTTGTATGGGAAGTTTTGGAACACCGGTGTATAGCCCTGACATAGCCCCTTCGGACTATCATCTATATCGGTCAATGAACAATGCCTTGTCTTCTGTACACTTCTCCACAGTGGACGAAGTACGAAAATCCATTGATGACTTCATCGCATCACAAGATGAATGCTATCACCAGTGCGCTACCTGACCTTACTTTGACGAATAAAGGTATTATAATATGTTCTAAATTGGATATTCATTTCTTTGATACGCTCTTTAAAACTGATTACTGGTCAAAATATACGAAAAGTCACATGAAAATGTAATAATTGTTTTTTTTTTTTTTTTTTTTTTTGCTCAGCTCCTGAGCTGAAAGCAAAGATGAACTTTTTTTTCGAATGTAGTGGATCTTAGCAACATATAAAAATTTAAAACATTTGTTTCTCGTCAAACATGACGAAAAAAATTCATAATGTTTTTTTAGCAAATCCAATGCTCATTCATGAATTATAGAAAATACGCAAATTATGGTAGCATTTTTGGAATCAGCTTAAAAAGTTACTCCTAGAAAGAAATTTTTACTTCAGTAACTTTTACAGGTCAAGAGTTATTTAACAAATTCATGAAACAAAATGGCGGATCTTGGAGAAAGCTTTAAAATTTGCATAATTAATTTCTCGGTAATTAATCATCGTAGAACCTTCAAAATTGAGAATTTGAGGTTATCTTATAGCCTATAAATCATCTGTATAAAATTTGTGGAAAAGCTAAGTTGGTGTGATGAACTGCACTGTTTGATCTGACGGGGAATGACCTTTATTGTTTTCAATGTAAAAAGTGCTGTTATGAAGTTATTTTCCAGTACCTTAAAAAACTTAAAATTATTAAATATGCATAAATTATTTGCATTAGTAGAATTTAGCCTGAATAATCAAATTTGTTTATTAATGTTTCATTAATACATCATTTTAGATTGGCCCATTGAAAAAAATTTACTGCTTGACGAACATTGAGGAAAAATTTCAATATTGATTGATAGTAGCTTCATTTCATCAGGTGACATTTGTGTTAGAGAACGTTTTTGAAAGTTGCATGAGACATAAATTTGTAGAGTAAATAAAAGTGCAATGTTGAGTTTGTGACGAAGTTTAAATTTTTTCGTGTGCTTAACACTTTTGTTTTTTTCTTGAAGGTGTTCAAAAATCTCGTGAGATTTTTTTTTCTTTTTTTTTGTTGTATGAACAACTTCGAGAAAAAAAAGTTTAAATATCGTCGGAAGTATAGAATGCAGTGGGAAGACTGTAAAAGTTAAAACAAAAAAGTAAATAAAAAGGAAAGAGACATAATAATATTCCCTTGGTAGCAATGGCCGGCGCTTGTTTATCCTCAGCAGCATCACATGTCTGCTCGTCTAAAACCTGTCCCATCATACACCTGTCCCACCACCACAGGGCAAAAGGGGGATGCCTTTGTCTGAGAGGTTCTGCGCATTGTCGAGCGATGCAATTTAATGGAACCGAAAATAAGGAAAAAAGAAACGGAGAGAGAATTTAGATTCGATGTCGTTTTTAGAAATGAAATTCGCATTGTGCCCTGCCAGACGCGAGCATGTCCCCCTCCTGGTGAGAAGAGGCAGCAGCAGACAGTGGGAAGAACTTCTCTGAAGCGTTGCCAACGATAGGAATGACAATAATGATATGTAATAATGGAATTTCCCGAAAAAAAATTTAGAATAATTAGAAAGACGCTTTTCTCTCCCCCTCTTCTGCGAAGGGCCACACTAGTGCAATTTTGCACTCTACAGAATTAAATAAATAAATAAAATTCCAGTCAATGAAAGACATTTTGAAATTTGTACCTGTGGTTAAGGAGATGAGTTGGAATGCATGGATTTTAACTTGTTGTTGACAAAATGGTTATTTACATCTGCATGCGAACTGAACATGAGAAAAGGTGACTTTTCTGTCACCACAGAAAAAAAGAAATTTCTGCAGCTGCGAGAGCTCTTATTAAATTCATTACTACAAGAAGCTATTACACGTTCTCCCACTATCAATTTATAAACATTCTTCGTGGACGTTTATTTGAGTTATAAAAAATATTTTTCAGCAAACTGTGATTTTAGACCTAATCAGACTAAGGAAAAAAAAACTTTTTGAACGAGGATTCTTTATTTTTTTAAAAGCTACTTTACAGTGTCAAGACTTGGGGAGGGATGTGTAGTTGGAAGTGCTGTTGTTAGATCCACCCAGAAATCTGGAGGAATAAAAATTTACTAATAAACAGCACATTCCGTATTTTCGAGCTAATTTAATATTCGGGTAAACACATACGGGCTCAGCCCGAGTCTGAACTCTAACCGGGCTGGGGGGGGTATAGCGATGATTTTCCCATTTATTGAATATACTCCTAATAAACAGAGTTTTGAAAAGGATTAAAAGTTTTGGGAGAGTGCACCTCCGGACACGTGTGGTTTCTCACAAAAAAAAAAAAAAAAAAAAAAAAAAAAAAAAAAAAAAAACCATCAAACTTTTGGAGGCAAATATCAATGGCATTTTCTTCGGGTGTGCAAGTCAGGAATGAAAATTTATTGCAATGTGTACTTGACGATATGTATGAAAAACAGTTCACATATACCAGACAGCACATAAGCTTAAATCAAGCTTGACACTTCTTTGAATTTGACGTATTAATACAAGCTTGACAGTTCAATTAATTTTAAGCTTGCAGCAAGCTTGGAGAAGACATTTGAACTGTCAAGCTTGAATACAACTTGATTACTGCTTCAGGGTTTTCCTTACAGAAAAAAACTGGGTGAGAATTTCTCACCCTTTCCCCCAAACTGAGTGAGATTTTTATAAAATGGGTGAGAATTTTTTGCTAATAGATTTGGGTTGGGTAAATATCTAGTGGGTAAGGTATTTATAAATGGGTATTTATTCCTCTGTAAGGTAAATATCCAAAATCAAGGTATTTTATGATTTTTAGTTATTTTTATTGAGTGTAACTGGACCTCCAAGTCTAAATCAAGCACAGGTACATGCAATAAAAATAACCCAGTTTAAGATCCCACCAGGATCAGAATGTTCTCAGAACCCTTCTTTTTTTTTCTTTCATAGACTTTAGTTCTTGAGAATCCACTTTTGCACTCAGTGTTCTTTGTTTGTTTTTTCTTTGAGAAACCGATTTGTAGGGTGCGCGAATTTCTCGCAGTAATATTTTTTTAATGCGAGAAAAAGAAAAAAATGCGAGATTCTCGCGTTCTCGCGCTCTAGTGAAAACACTGAGCTGCTTGATTTGGAAAGCCACGTAACAAATAATTTATCATCAGCCATAAATGTACTTGACCATACAATTAAAAAAAAAAAGATTCTATATTTCCAAATATGGAAATTCTTCAAAATAAAGTACAATTATACTACGAAATTGATTTCAAAATCAGTCGTTTGTCTCGATTTTGGCCAGTATTGCCTAACATGAGTGTCGCGATATTGAAAGTTTTAAAACGTGTGCTGCTTTTAAGTTTATATTATGCTTATTTCCCTATTAGTAGAGTCTATAAATCACACATAACATTATTTTAATTTTGATTCATCCCATGGAAAAATAAAAGAAACAGATCGACAACGGGCACTGATCGATCTCACCAGAAAACGGCGTGGCAACCATAACAGTCACTTCAAACTTTAGTCTTGCCAGCGCGAGGCAGATTCTCGGAATGGTTAGGACGCTGGCCTCCCAACCCTTAGGTCCCGAGTTCGATAGCAGCCGCGGACGCTTGATGGGAACTTGAAATTTCAGAATAGAGGGGAAAATGCGTGAAAAATAAAATATGTGGGGCGAGCCCGCCCCGTGTATTTAAGAATTTTTTTTTTTTTAGGAAATTTTTTTAAGCTTGAAATTAAGCTTGCTATGTCAAGTTAATGCAAGCTGGGCAAGCGTAAACTTGAACACTTGATTCAAGCTTGCATTAAGCTTACGCTTGAAATTTTCAACCTGAATTCAAGTTTATTGACTTGATAAATCAATCTTGCTGCATGTTTGCTGTGCTGTCTGGGATGAAATTTGTTTTGCCCTCAAATTCATTTTTGAGTTAAAAATTATGTGAATGGGTAAATATGAAAGGGGCCCAGGCCCATTTGACAGAATCAGGCCCCAAATTGGCTTAGTCAGGCTCTGAATAGTGGACGTTGAATGAATGTGTGAATGTGCACACCTTAATATTTTAACCGATTTACTTAAAAAAAAAAAAAAATCCATTTAACTACAATTAGCAGTGACGGGAGAAATTGATGGCAACAAAAGGTAACCATTTAATAAGGCCATTTAAGAAGAGCCATATGCTGGGATCAGTGGCGTAGCCAAGGGGGAGGGGATATGGGTGTCACCCCCCCCCCCAATGAGGAATTTTTTGCCATACAAAATGCATATATTTTACTCCCTTAGCACACACACGTATGTGAGTTGCAGTTGTCCAACCCCCCCCCCCCTTCCCATGAAAAATTTCTGGCTACGACACTGGTTGGGATGAAAAATTTGGTAACATAATGGACATAAAAGAATTTGAGTGACGAAATATAATAAGCAGCAGAAAAAAAAAGAATAAACGTAATTATTTATAGTGTATAATAAAAGCGGTAAAAATGTATTGTTTCATCGGATTTCCCAATAATTGAAAATCGCTTCATTTTTTTATAACTTTATCACTTTTTTACTTTCCGAACATGTACCTTGTAAGGAAAGTATTGTAATCGTGAAAAAATTTGACTTCGAGATTTTGGTGTATTTACACGCTTTGAGGTCTTCTGAATTCATTTATGTAATTTTTAAGAGATGTATATGTATGTATGTGTGTGTGTATGTGTGTGAACACGATGGCTCCTAAACGGGGCATTCGATTGAGCTCAAATTAGGTATATATGTTATAAACCACCGTCGCAAGACCGGTATTGATTTTGGTGTGTATAGGACTTATAGTTTTTCTACAGGGCTACGACAAAGATTTCTTTTACATTATGGCCTATGGGAGGAAATTTTTGAAAGTGCGCTAGCGTTTAAACGGTATTCGATAGAGCTTCAATTTGGTATATGCGTTTGAATTATTCATCCATTAAAATTTATTTAAGTGCTTGGTAATGATCTTAATCTTAAGAGTTCGGAAAGTCGAGTGGAGTCACTCTAGATTTTTTTATTATGCAGAGGCACGCGGTATTTTGGGATACTTCGGAAGCTACTTTAAAAAAATTTATTAATAAAATAAACCCCATAATATAATTGTTGCACCAGGTTGCCATTTAGGTAACTAACTAACGCCTTTAAACTGAGTGGAGAGAAAATGTGAAAATAGAACAGCTCGCAGGATTATTGTGGTTTTTCGTCTGTTTTGATATTATGTATGAAGCGAGTTGCGGTTATAATAGTAAATAGTTATGTAAATAAATATTAAGCTCTTAAAAGAAGCTTTCTATTTGTCGCATCAGTGCAGCCGTCTAATTTCATTAGTACAAATGAGTTTTTTTTTTTTTTAATCAGTCGTAGACAGAGATATTTCTTTGTGTGCCATTTATCCGATGGATTCAACTGTCATCATTTTCAAAAGCATTAGTGAAAGCTATAAAGCTTTTGACTGTCTTCATTTTCAAAAGGTGTAGTGAAAGCTATATAACAACTAAGAAAAATTGAATGCAAGGGACATGATTTTTTATTTAGTTAGTTTTTTTGGGGGGGTGGAAATGACTCAAATGCAGGTAAGCATAACGTAGAAGAAAAAGTTACAACTTAAGCATTTTAAAACTGAAATTTGCATGTATGTTTTCCAATGTTTCCTCCTTTCGTCTTTCATTAACTGTATTTACTAATTTAATGTAAAGAAAAATTCTAACTTTAAGAAGCAACAATTATTTTATTTTTTTTATAACTTATCACCTTTTTTTATTATGCAGAAGGACGCGGAATTTTCAGATTTTCGGACGCTACTTTAAACGTGTTACACTTAAGAGTTTTTATATAAAGCATTACAAACATCTTAAATATTTTTACTAAAGCATAGTTAAGTAAATGCATAGAAGGAAGTTTTATTGAAATTTTTATGAAGTTTATCAAACTATTGAGATTTATGTTTATAAGCAGACCGCGGATTATATGCAATCGCATTTGCATATGCAATTGCATATTTCATGCGTTTTTGGTAATTTTGCATAAAATGACGTATTTTCTCTGTTGGATGCATATTTCTATCTTTTTAGCTTTGAGTTTGTAACTCTTTTTTACCTTCCTTTCAGTATTTTTTTACATTAACTCTTTAAGTCCCACACGTTGAAAAATTTATACAACCTTAGGTTCCCAGCGTAATAGCCCAAAATTTCCCGTTTTCCTTCCTCCACTCGTTATTGTTCACAGAACTATTGCACACCTCTTTCAGGGGCTGGAAAAGCTATCTTTCCCCTTAGTGGTTAATGTTTTTACCATAGCAAATTCGTTAATGATTCATTGAAATTATTGTGGCCTGAAAAAGACACGACTGATAACGTGTTAGAATTCGTTACTGAAGCAGCACCTTATATGATAAAAACAGCATCAGCACTTAAAGTTTTTTTTTTTTCAAATATGAAACGTGTTACTTGTATAGCCCACGGGCTTCACTGAGTAGCAGAAAAAGTAAGAGAAATATACGCCCCTGTGAATAAACTGCCATAGTACGTTAAGAAAATATTCTTAAAAGCTCCTTTGCGCACTAAAACATACAGAGAAATGTAACCAACCTCCCACTGTCACCACACCCTGTATTGGCAAGATGGGGCACTTGGTTAAATGCTGCTGTAATTTATTCTCTAAATTTTGACTCCATAAAAGATGTATAATGCTTTGGACAGCTTCGACGACTCTTCTGTTTTCATTGCGAAAGATATGTTTAGCAATATGTCCATCCGAATAAGTTTATCGATAATCGAAACACATTTTTCCTTCTTAACATAAGCCATCACAAAATTAAAATCTCAAAATCTACTGCTGAGAGATGCAATAAGTACAGTTGTAAAAGTATGGAATGCGTTGTTAGTCATGAGGAGAAGAAATCATTGAGAAATTGAATTTAATTTTAAATAAAATTAAGAATTTTCGCAGTGAATGAAATAAATAATTTTATTAATGGTGAAAGGTGTGAATTACCGGAAAAGGTAGAACAATACAACGCGAAATATTATAAGTACAGTCCAGTGACATCCATTTATTTTGAAAGAACATTTTCAGCATATGAAATGATTTCAGATGATAAAAGACAAAGTCTTACTATTGAAAATTTAGAAAAACTAGGGGCCAAGGCCCCCAGACTCGCTACGCTCGCTTTTCGTATGAGGCATTCGGTCCCTAATCAGGCTTATTCGTAAAAAAGACATGATTTCAACAGACAAAACCCGAAGATTGGATCAGATAGAATATTACAGCTACGCATTGCTTGGTTCTTGCATGTTCATTGGTACATAAAAATTTAAACTTCACACTACAGTACACCCCCTCCCCCTCATAACACGGAAGATATTTTGTTATGGGAATCCGTGTTGTACGGGTCCTGAGCTATACTACACCTGGAGTGCGGACTCCGCTTATAATCGCTGGAAAAATTATTTGCACTCTTCAGAAACACAATGATTTTCAATGTTGCCATTCAAAAGTTTTATTAATTAGGAGTTAAAGCATAATAAAATCAGAACATCTGTTTCAGCTGTATTTTTAATAATGTAAAACCTATTGGACACCCTTCGAATTTGCCACCCATTGCGATTTTTCATTATTTGGCGACTTGCGTACATGTAAAGTTAATAAAAGCTACGGAACAGATAGGATAGCTTGCCACCAATTGCGACTTTTCATTATTTGGCGATTTACACATGCTCACAACCTATAATTACTGTTCATGTAAGGTTACCGGAAACCCGTTATCCATATTTTCATTTACATAATCGTTTGCAGATTGGCGTACTTAGCACCACGAATTATACCATCTCGTCGCGCTAACAAATATCCAAAGTGTACTGTAACTGCTATTAATGGCATAGTTAACGCCGCCAAATATTTCTACTGGTAGCAAATAATCCAACTGGACGAGAACCGGCTTTAAAATAATCTGCATTTTAATTATTTTTAATTTTCAAGATATTAGTTATTCTGTTTTGGAAAAACGAATAATCGCTCATTCTAAACTCCTGTTGTCTAAGCGAACTTACTATTTGAAAATTGTCAACTTTGTGTAACACATTTTGAGTTACTTATTTCATATAGTTTTTATTTTGGCGTAAAATGGGCGTAATTCTAACTCATGTTTGTAAATTTCACGCGATTCTAGATACTTGGAAACGCTTTGTTGCAAAGGAATGAATGATTTTATGCCAAATCTGGCAACCATTCGGTTCATTTTTTCAGTTTTTTATTAATATCTTCTAAAATAATTCGATTTTCGAAATTTAAATCAGCTTAGCAGGTTCCTCGGAATTTTTCGAATCTGTGGGCACCTTAGTCGAAACCCAAATCCCCACGGTTTACGAGGAGATACGCTGACAAGCTTTTCACAGCGGCGGCGACAGCGGCCTTTACTTTTTTTTAGAATAGAGAGACACTTAGTTGTGTACAGTAACAAACATTACTGAAAGCAGTTTTAATTCATATTTCATATTTCATATCACTAAGATTGTGAATAAAAGTTGATTCTGCTTTAACCCATAAACTTCGTTATTAATTATTCTGTCTTGCATGATGTTTTCGAGTTTCAAAGAGAGATAAAAATGAGTCACAATTGCAAGGTAAGTGATATAAAATACTCTTACAAGTAAATACGTATCTATTTTCTGTTAATATGAGTATACTTTTCCAGTTATTTGGTACATATTTTTAAATTTTTAATGCATATTTTTAGATTTTTAGTGCATATTTTTAGATTTTTTGATGCATATTTGCATGCATATTTTGTCATTTTTTAAGTGCATATAATCCGCGGTCTATTTATAAGATATTTAAGATGGGTTATATTGAAAAATGGATTTCCCCCTCCTCCAGATTCATGCCACAAATTAAATAAATAGTCTGTTAGTAATAACGTCTATGAAACAGAACTAAATATCAGTTCTCATGCTTATATGATCCAGCAAATTCGTAAAATGCTGAAAAAATAAAAAACAGCATATGAATATTTCATATATTGGGAAGGGGAGGAGGGGGTGGGAGTCAAAGAGGAGCCAAAACCGAACGAAAATGACACTCATCAGACCATGAGACACCGACTTTTAAAACCGCCCAAATTGCCTCATTGAAATGGAATAAGTATACACCGTAAAAGTGTACAGCAGACGACTTCCGAAAAATAAAAAGACGAAATTCTCGGGATCAAAGAGAGAAGACAAGGGAAAGGAGAGGTAGAGGGGTGGTGAAGAGTTTCACTGGGAAGATGAAGGAGGCTTGGAGAATATAGAAACTGTAATTCCCTCATTAATTCCGCTTCGGTGGTTTTCCGGAAACATTTTTTTTCTCTTCTTCGTGTCATTACTAAATTTTATTGTGTCTTGATTTTTTTTTTTTTTTTAATATAAGGTTTTCATTTTAATTTCATTCTCAGGATGATATGATTGCGTCGGTTTTTCAGACCTTTGGATATGAGTGCAGTTTCTTTCTTTTTTTTTTTATGACAAGCTTCGTCTTTTTGGAATAGATGAACCAGGCAACAGAATTAATTTTAAAATTAACATTCATCCCCTCATCTAAATGAACGCTATTCCAGATGGCATCAGTTAGACGTGCAAACAAGTTGGAGAGAAAATTATCTATTAACACCTGCTGTAGTAAAATGATGAGCAAGATCATAAAACCCAGGATCTTGCCCTCTCAGAATTGTGTGTAATTTCCAAAGGGTCTGCGTTTTTTTAATTGATAAAAGCAACTTGTTTTTCGTATGAAAGATTGCACTCGAAGTAAAATGATGACAGCAGCTGGGTTTCAATGGTGTTATTTGAAAAAATCATGTGATTTTGGTACATAAGTTACAAATAAACTAATTATGCCAAGCACTTCTAAATTTTGAAACTGTCTCTTTACAAGTTGTTACTACATACTGAAATAAACAATCAATCTGTATCGGTTTCAAAACTTTTAGAAAAAATTCTTAAAAATCGGAAATTTTCGCAAATCGTGCCACTCTTCGAAAAATCTTGCAGCTCCGCTCCATGTTTAAGAATTTTTTCTGAAAATTTCACAAACGCCACAGCGTTTGCGCTTATTGCAGTGTGTAAAGCAGCTTATGAAGAACCATCTGAAATTTTTTGGAGACCATGGTGCTATTAGTTTATTTCAATTTGTGTACCAAGAAGACTAAAAACATAATTGTTTTTTTCGACATACACCCTTAAAGACATTTATTTTTTCCTGAAGTAGAAATGCACCGCTCTCGCACTTTTTTTCGAAAGTAAAGTTAAAAAAAAAAAAAAAAAAAACAAAAAAAAACAAAAAAACAACAGAAAATTGAAACTTGAAGGAACATCATCTTATAGCCTGAATGATGTGGAAAGCCATCACTATAAAATTACCGGCGTTTGTCTGGTAGAAACTGCAAGTAATTTCGTTTCTACCAACTTTCATGAATGAATAATCCATATCATATTGTACAAATGGTTTGTATGTGCTTTCGTGAAGTTCTAAATCTGTATGTGTGTTTTAGGACGGAATTATATGCGTCATCCTCACCGTGCAACAAATCATATCCAGTAAATATATTCTGAAAATTTCCACATAACATTTCTAATTTAATGAAAGGACCTATTACACTCAGCTTAGAACAATAAATATATAGTTTAAAAAACCAAAAAACACGCTTTAGTGATAAATTGAACTAACTAAAAGGCGAAAAATAATTCTTAATATAGAAATAAATTAACGAACGAAAACTAAGTATTATTGTGAAAAAAGCGTGGGGTGTTTTGTGCTATATTTTTTGTATCATTTTTGTACTAATCGTACCGATCGAATATTCTCAAGAACTGATATATGGAGTACCTCACGCTTTTTTTCACAATAAAATTAGTTTTCGTTCATTAATTTATTTCTATATTAAGAATTATTTTTCGCCTTTTAGTTAGTTCAATTTATCACTAAAGCGTGTTTTTTGGTTCTTTGAACTATATTTATTTTTCACTTTTTAGTTTGATTTACTATAAAAGCGTGTTTTTTAGTTCTTTTTAACTGTATGTATTTAAAATTTATTTTTAATTTTAGATATCTCTCATAGACACAAAGGAGCACTAAGTTGGAAAGTACAAAGAGATAATTTATTTTCACTGTGCACCAGTGGCGTAGCCAGGATTTTATTGGTGGGCTGGGTATCAAATTTAAAGCTAAAGTTCAATTGTAAGCTAAATATCAAATTGTAAAGGGCCCCATTTCGGCGATAGGAGAAGCCCCCTGAGCCCCCCCTCCGGCTCTGCACCTGCTGTGCACCAAAATCAACCTGCAGTTAAATGCTACCTTCCTCACTAAAGAGGAAAAATAGGTCACTAATCAACAAATAAAAGCGTGTTAAAAAGAATGGCCTTAACATGTTCTTGTACTCAACTCTTCCATAATGTGATGGATGACGATATTTTGTAAAAAAAAAAAAAAAAAATATTGTCGTGACCAGGATTCGAACCTGGGTTAATGCGGCCACAACGCAATGTACTATATAACCACTATACAATCACGGCCACAGTAAGAAAGGGTTTTCTTAAGATTGTAATGTTTGGAAGTGTTCTACTTTCAATCAGAATAAGAAATGAGAAAATTATTTAATCCTGGCGATCCTGATCAGGATAATCTTATAAGATTATTGTATTGTCACCGGTTCTTGATAAATGTACAAAGTTTGAATTAAATCTGTCCGTTTAAAGTGGGTCAAAATCGAGTCTAAAGGAGTCGGTTACAAACATACATACAAACATACATACAGGTGAAGCTAATAAAAGCTTGTTAAAAAAAGGTTCCGTATTGCAATAAGAATTTATTCAAATACACTTTGTGTACTCAATATGTTAATCCGTAAGGAGCAAGTTACAATTTCTTGTGACCATTGCTATATTTGTTTAACAGTTTATCAAAAATAGTTTATTTTTTAATCCTTTAACGCGCACTGTTCACACTCTGGGAACACCAAACTCTGACGTTTTGACTGTTGCCAGTCACGAAGAATAGATTTGATTTCTATAAAAATAGTTGCGGGTGACATAGATCCACGAGAATCCTTTACTTTTTAGCACGTCATTTCCCGTAAAAAAATGGTCACGATTATTTTTAACAGCGCTGACATCTGCTGAAAAATGGAAGAATGCGAGAACAGCTGGATAGATTGCCCAATGCTTTAAAAAAGGGCAGTCGTTGCCATCGCTCGACTTAACTACCAGCAAGACGGCGGACGATCGAAATGTTCATCGCGTGCCACAGATCTAGAGATCCTTTTTTGACGACAGTTGGCTGTGCGCGCACAGCCAGCTTTTGACACTTTTGGGGGAACAGTAGGTGTCCCCAACATTCGGAGGTTTCTGTGTAATTCTTGAAAAAAAGGCTTAAGATTTCCAAGAGCATGAAAGGCAAAAACGTCTTAGGCGGGAAAACTTCTTAAACGGGAGATTAATTTTTCTCCTGTCAATTAAGCCCGTAATCAATCGAAATATTATGTAAAAGTATTTAGATTTGCTTTAAAATTTAAATTGTTTTGCACACTTAAAAAATTTGTTGAAGTAAAACAATTTAATTACCTAAAAATCTCTTTTTATGAAATCTTGAAAAAAAAAAAGAAAAAAAAAAAACGTTTTGAGCATTATTGAAATTGTATTTAGAGAAAAAAAATCTGTTATATTGTTTCGTTTTTTATCGGCAATCTTTAATTTAGAACAACTCATTTGTCTTACTTTCTAAAACTTCTGCAGGCACATCTTCAAGGCTTTTAAGAAAACAATGGAAGGAAAGTTTCTAGTTCTTTTATAGAATCCGAAAAACTTCCACAGCCTCTTACTCAGTTTCGTTCATTTTACTTTATTTTAAGCGGGAAAAGTGTATGGAACGAAACTTTTTAAACGGATTATTTTAGTATTGTAAAAATAGGAAAACTCTTGGAGCCGAAAATATGAACATTTCAAGCGAGAAAAGTTCTTAGGCGGGAACTTCTTAAACGGGATTTACTGTATTTACATTATTCTGAGCAAAGTACATTGTATTGTTTTAACCTGATGGTTTTGATCTTTCTTTTTATAAATATCCGCCTGAAAAGAGAGTTATTATAATTTTAAAACCTTTGTCTATACTCTCATCTGTTTGTGGTATTGTAGCTCCCAAACGAATGAACCAATTTTAATGCAGTTTTTTGGGGGGGGGCTGTGGGCAGAAAGCTGGTTTATTTGGGATCGTTTTTAGGTATGTTTGATGAAAATGTGTTCCACTTTTTACTTAATATAAGCTCAAAAACCCCGACTTGAACTCTCTCTTGGGAAGTCCAAAAACATGAACCGATTTTAATGTGATTTATTTCGATTGATAGTTGGATTCATTCAGATAGTATTTTTGATACACCGAAGGTTATAGTTTTCTACTTTTAGAAGTATGGAAGGGTGATTAAAGTTTATGTTTCGTTTTAATTCTTATAATTTATAAGCTCATATGTATTACAGTGTCAAGGCAATCAAAAGTATTAAGACGTCTTTCATTTAAAAGTAATTTATTTGCAATGAAGTCTGATTCTTCGCCTGCTTCATATGACTGACATTTCATTAGGGATGGATGCGTGACGAGACGAGGCAGTGATTTGCAGCTGTAAGGCAAGACGAGACAGCTTTAACCCTTTAACGCGCAGTGTTCCCGCTCTGGGAATACCAAACTCTGACGTTTTGCCTGTTGCCAGTCACGAAGAATGGATTTGATTTCTCTAAAAAGAGTGGCGGGTGACACAGCTCCACGAGAATCCTGTACTTTTTAGCACGTCATTTCCCGTAAAAAATTTCTCACGATTATTTTTAACAGCACTGACATCTGCTGAAAAATGAAAGAATGCGGGAACAGCTGGATAGTTTGCCCAATGCTGAAAAAGGGCAGCCGTTGCCATCGCTCGACTTAACTACCAGCAAGATGGCGGACGATCGAAATGTTCATCGCGTGCCACAGATCTAGAGACCAGAGACCCTTTTTTGACGCAGCTGGCTGAGCGCGTCAAAACGACTGCGTCAGAAAAGGGTCTCTAGATCTGTGGCACGCGATGAGCATTTCTATCGTCCGCCATCTTGCTGGTAGTTAAGTCGAGCGATGGCGACGGCTGCCCTTTTTTCAGCATTAGGAAAGGGTTGCGCTTCAAGGGTTTAAATGCAACTTACTAAGACATAGCGATATGACGTACACAAGAAGAGAGGGGAAGGTTATAAAAACTTAAAATCCCCTCTTTAGATCCAGGTTAAACTTAATCAGTTTTAGTTTTTTTCTGTACTAAAGGGGTAATGCCGAAGATTCGTCTTCCGTGGGCAGTATTACTTCCTCGTATTGGTCTTCGGATAACTCAGTGAGACCCAAAGCTGCATGCGACAATAGGAAAGAACAGGTTAAATGAGTTCAAGGTCATGAGAGGGATTTGAAAACATTGTTCCAATCTAAAAAGCGGGCGGACTCCTTTTTTTCGTTTAAAAAACTCAGCATACATGACTGCTTCTGAGCACAATTTCTTCTGTACCGGTCATATGATATGTATAAACATACATATATGTACATGTACAAAGTGTTTGTGTAAGCTGCATTTTTAAAAAATCTTATAAGAGTGGATATTTAACATCTTCTATCACTCAAAAAAAAAAAAAAAAAAAAAAAAAAGTGTTTAGTTTAGAATATGAAATGTACGCTTTGTCAAATTTGCTATATGAAATAGCTTTTTGGCATTCTTCATAAGCAAAAAAATTGCTTTGAAAAATGGACGTTACCTGCCTGGGAAAATATTGCGAAATTCCGTATGTTTAGCATTTTTTCCTAGGTGTTTCGTAACTCCAGTAACTACATTTTTTGCATGTGTCCAGTAGTAACTCCAGTTAGTTCACAACTTCTAAAGAGGCCTTCTAAATTTTTTCGAGTCTCTAGCGCATTAAAATTTAATATTTCTGTTCAAGAGTTGAATGATTTCCTAAAAGAATAGCCTTAAGAAATTTTTAATCCAGAAATACAGAGCAAAACTTAATTACCTTGCAAAATGCGGATCAGTTGGCAACCCCCTTATTATCCCTCGAGTAACTGATGCATTGAAAGTTACACATGAATATTCACCAATTCAAAATATTAATAAATGATTAAGGCGATCATTTATTGGTAATAGATTTATTTATACAGTTTGATTTTATATTTATCAACACTGCGTTCTTTCAGCTTACAGTCATCTGATTAAGGTGCATTATAAGAGATAAGAGAACTGAGCTAAAATATGATTAACTTTTCATATCGATTTATTCTATTAACTGTTTACTATATGTTTTATTCTGAAACTTAATTCTTCTTCCCGTTTTTCAGGATTATTACTATTATTTTAATTCTTCAGAAAGGAGTATTGCACTTTCTTCTGTTCTGCATTTCTTTTATGTTTATAGCGTAAACCTGACCCTGTGTTAGGCATAGTTCTATTTATCGGAAAATATTTATTTAGTGACTCGGCCGATAACGCCTGGGGCCATCATTAGGCAGCAGTTGTAATAAAATTGGGAGTAAAACTGTCTGCCTAGCTTCGAAACAAAGAGCCTGTAATTTTACTGGCATCGAGTGCATTTTCTGCTGATGCACACCGGCTTCATTCTTTGAATAGGAGCAATAGGGGCTGCTACTAGTATAAATATAGTATGAAAATCGTTTCACCAATTAAGTTCTTTCTTAACCCTTTGAGGCGCAACCATTTCCTAATGCTGAAAAAAGGGCAGCCGTTGCCATCGCTCGACCTAACTATCAGCAAGATGGCGGACGATCGAAACGTTCAACGTGTGCCATCTTGCTGATAGTTAAGTCGAGCGATGGCAACGGCTGCCCTTTTTTCAGCATTAGGCAATCTATCTAGCTATTATCGCATTCTTCCATTTTTCAGCAGATGTCAGTGCTGTTAAAAATAATCCTGACAATTTTTTTTACGGGAAATGACGTGCTAAAAAGTAAAGGATTCTCGTGGAGCTATGTCACCCGCAACTATTTTTATAGAAATCAAATCTGTTCTTCGTGACTGGCAACAGTCAGAACGTCAGAGTTTAGTGTTCCCAGAGCGGGAACACTGCGCTTTAAAGGGTTAAGCAAGTCTTAACCTTTCAAAGTAAAAGGTGCACTGACGTGACTGGCTGGGGAAACATACGCCCATAATTTAACTGTTTTAAAATACAGTGAAACTTCAAAAGTTGGATACTTTTCTGCTGAATGTAACGTGGTCCATACTATTGAAATATACTTCTTTAAGTAAGACTTTTTTTGGGGGGAACAGCAAACAGAGGAATACCTAAGACTTTTTTTAAATAGAGGGAGATGTCAGTACACTGGCAAGTCAAACATCGGTTTTTTTCCAACTTATTTATCTTTTTATCAAGTACATTACCAACTTTTTACTTTTCACAGCTAGGTTAGCGTAATTTTGCTAAGTGTACCAGAAATAAAAAGTAAAGTTTTTGTTAAAATTTCTTTACCAAATTTGCTTACTATTAGATCTAATTTTGCCAAGTTTGATAGAGTTTTGAGAGTGTTAGGGGGGTAGTTCCCCTTTTAACAAGGGCCCTGTCAGCAAAAATCCAATCTTTGGAGGTTTCACTGTACCTTCATTATATACATTCCGGTATTTTTTTTTTTTTTTTTTTTTTGTGGGTGAGTGTGATCTGCTAGAATACCTCAAAATATTTCCAATTTTGATTATTCAAATTTATTGGAATAACTGGGAGAGGGCTCGATGGGCTAAAGCCATCCTAGAAAAATGATTGCAAGAACAGAAGATGTAGTCCCTTACAGAGTTCTGAAACCCACCCTAGAATTAACCAAAGAGTCTACCAGTCAGAGTAAGTAATCACACACAAATCTAGAAAACAATAAAGACAAGATTTTTTTTTTATAAAAATTTGTATTTTATTTATTGATGATGAGTAGTAATGAAAAACAAATGATAAAATTTACAAGGCGAATTTTTATGAAATTCGGAATACTATAAATTATACACAAACTATTTACAAAGCTTAGGATTGAAGTTTCTTAAATTATCAAAATCACATGCTATATCAAAACTTGATAGTAAATGTCCCATTAACTCACAGAGCTGTGGAATTTTATGTACCGGAGTACATAGAGGAAAGTCAAATTTATTGCTTAGAAAGATACTAGACTTCAAACATTACTTATCTAGCTAAAAAATTATTGAAAGAGATTTCAAACAGGCAAATACTTTCTACATTATACTTTTTGCGAAGAACTTCTATTTCAGTATTTGTTATTATTGTTTCATTCAAATATATTAATTAAATCATTACACAGTAAATTGCTGTTTTAGTTTCTAAAATATAAAAAAAATATTTATACGTATTATATTTTCTAGTATCAGTCTGGATAAATTATATGTCTGTATGCATTATAGTCCATATGCATACACACATATAAACAAGCATAAATAAATATTTATATATTTCTAAAGAAATTAGTAATCTGACTTTTTACAATATAAATAAACACAGGCACACAAATTTTACCACGTGCACATTTTTTGTATCTTTACACACACATACATTATAAAATATATATTACAAACAAGGCACTAAGCGTTGCATAGAAAGACTTTTTCATGTATTTACATACATATTCACAGATAAGTTCTCTAATGCAGCTTCTTTATGGAAGGAAATTTGAAAATACTTTTGCTAGAAATAATAAAAGGCCATTAATGCCGATAAGGGAACTAGACTTACTATTTAAAGCATTTATTTGTATTAAACAAGTAAAAAATATTAATTTCAGGTTAGTTTTTGTCATATTTAGAAGTTTTAGCCACACTTGATAATGTTAACCATTTTAAATTCTACTAAAATAAAACCATTTTTATATTGTCAAATTCTCCTTCCACAAGAGGGCTACACAAGAATTAAGCGTAAACGCTCAGACAGCAATGTAGAATCTTCACGATCACCACTTTTGAAGTCTACAGTGCTGTATATAATACATTTATATTTGCGAATCTACTGTACAAACATTAAATAAATACGACTTAGGACTTTTTGAAAGGAAACATCTTTGGATCAAAGTTGCGAGGAATTCAAGGCAAAGCTGAAAGGGTCCTGGGCATTTTCGTGGTCCATTGGTTGTTTTTGATTGAAGTGAACAGATCTAAATTTGAATTTTATTTATGCACTTTCAACTTATTACTGTGTTTCGTTCCAGGAAACAAGTAAGTTGATGCGTAATTTGAATTCTGTTAATAATCTTTGGAACTGTAAATTGAATTTCTATTTAATTTACTTTTAGTTAAAAGCTCTTTAAGAAAAGATGGTAAACTAACTATGCGAGCATGCACTCAATAGCCTGTAAGAGCATTGATAAATCTTAAATTCCATCAATTCAACGGTAATGGAATTATCACATTTCAGCAAAATTTAAGTCCTTAGGGAAAAAAAAGAATCACATGTAATGGATAAGTTCGAAAGTTATTTTAGAATAAGTCCGTAAACATTCTATATCCGTTCCCACAGATGACTGACTCAATTGATATGTATTCCAAGGACCCTTTCGACCACCGCCTTCTTTCAAGATTGATAAAAAAAAAAAGTCTATGAACATCGATTCTGTCACACCTCCGTCGCTAACAAATTTTCTGGTTGAGGAAAGTGGTCATCAATGACGTAGACACTGTTCCGAACACAGGAATCCTTTTCCAAGGATGGATATATAGATGACTCACTACAAAGAAAAAAGGCAAATTTTGAGCATTTTGGAAGCACCAGAACTACTCATACAAAAAAAATGCCTGCTAGCCTTGTTATTATTATTTTTCATTATTTTTTTCGGGCACACATAAGTTTTCCTTTATGATAAAATGTAAATTTAGCACAGTTCTTAACATCAAATCACTGGTACGCCATATTGTTGCCCACTAGTCGGCTAGAATTGTGCTTCCCCCCTCCCTCTGGCTGATATTTATTATTTGTAATTTCAAACTCTTAGTATATAAATACAAAAATTTTAAACGAAATGTTCCGCGCTCGAACAAATTTACTGAAATACTAATAAAACTTAAAGTTATATAAAACAAGTTAATAGAATACGTGAAAAAGACAATCTAGTGGGCAACAAGATGTCTATTTGGTGTATAGGTCTAGTTTAAAAAAAAAAAGAATTAATATCACACAATATGACTTTCAGAGAAGAAAATTCGAACTTAAATTTTTCATTTCTCATGAACGCGATACGCTAAAATGTTCTTTTCAGCGAGCATTACAGCGTAAAATGCACTCTCTTCAGTGCAAAATTTTAAGTGAGCTCGAACGTTGATATAAAACTCTCTCTCACACGAAATTATGTCTTTCAAAATCATAAAATAGATTGTAACATTTAAAAAGAATTTAACTTGCACGCACCTTTTAGATTTATATTATCAATTTTTAGATTAATGAGATGCACTAAAAAATTGTACAACATTGTTTCATTAGCTAATGATCTTTATGTCACATCATCCAACTCTCGTTCTATAAATGCCGAAATTATTACCTGACTTTTTGACATTACAACTCTTGATGGTAAGTAATAAGCAGGGATTAAATATCATACGAGTTCATAAAGTGTCGGCAGTTGGGTAATAAGTTCTTGGGCTCGATTCGTTGATATCTCAAGCTCTCTATTTAAAATAGGAATTTGCTTTGGTTAATCACAGCTTTATGCTTACTTTTTGTTTTCTCTCTCTTTCTTTTTTTTTTTTTTCCCCTGTGTGTCCATAAGAGCAAATTATGCCAAAGAATTTTAAATCAGAGAGAGCGAATACCTACAATTTTAAAAGGAACAAGCATATTCGTAAATAGAAATCTCAATTTACACCATTCTGCTTCAGTCATCAATACTAAATTTAAACACTCCAAGCTACACAAAACATTTGAAAGAGAGTTTTATATTTTTTGATGTCCATACTCATAGTTTAAAAAAATAAAACTAAAATAAAAACAAGTGACTAATAAAAACTAAAATAATGACCCAGTTTCAAAGTACTTCTTCACACACAAGTACTAACAAACTGTTATCATTTTTTGTCTAAAACTGAATAAATAAGAAAGCAGTGCCACAAGCACTAACAGGCAGTATAAAATTAGATTCTATTTTTATGTACAACATATAATAGTAAAATACAAATAAATACATTTTATGAGGAACTAGATCACAGACTGTAGATATTTATTGTAATTACCTTTTACTTGAAGGTAAATGCTGTGGAAGGGAATCTGTCCTTTCTAATGTCCTTGGGGGAGCACAATCATGCTCTAAGTCTGTGTCCAGCATTTTGCTGGTTCTGCTGCTACTACATGTGCAGTCTGTATTTAATAGTTTTGTAGATTTAGTCCTCTGAAGGGGATCATCACTTCCCTTCTGGTACAAAGAAGAGTCTTGACCCTCATTGGTCGTTTTAAGTGACTTGTGGCCCGACAGGCCTAGTGTGTTGATTATTTGGTTGTCTAGACATTTATTGTTCATGATACTGTTTTGTTCGTTTTGCCGGCAAGCTTCGGCATCAAGTTCGCGTTGTTCACGCTTTTGCCTGCGAAGGCGTACACAGTAGTATGCAAGCGGTAGAACTATAATCAGGAATGCGAACACTATAGACAGAGACACAATTAACGCCACTTGTTCTGAAGGAAAATTGTCTTCGTCACTATCCATTACACTGTCTTCATCGGACACCTGGTGCGCTATTTCCAAGAGAGCTGTTGGGTTGATAACGACATCGTTGTGCTTGTCCAGTTGTCCATCTTTTGGTAAAACTACCACTGTTCGCCGATTGCTTTTGTCGAAGTGAAGGTCAGCGTCACTGTCCGACCGACCGGTTCCAAGACCATTCCCCTTGGGAAGAGCTATGACCGTTTCAACGAATCCATCAGGTTTCTGGCATTGCTTGCCTTGAAATCCATGAGGACAGTGGCACACAAACTCATTGACGAGATCCTCGCAGGTACCACCGTTGAAACAAGGGTTGGACTCACATTCGTCGATGTTTACGGAGCAGTCTTTCCCTGCAAAACCAGCAGTGCAATCACATCGATAGTCATTCACCAGGTCGTGGCAAGTACCGCCGTTAGAACAAGGTTTGGTGAGACAGTCATCTACATTGGACTGGCACAGCGATCCCATAAATCCAGGAACACAAGAGCAACGGAAGGAGTTTACGTCGTCAATGCAAGATCCTCCATTTAGACAAGGATTGATGATGCAGTCGTCGATGTCAGATTCACAGTTATCGCCGGTGAAACCAGTTGGGCAAGAACAACTGTAAGAATCATGGTTGTGCACACAGCTACCACCTTTAAATAAAATAAAAATAATTAGATAGGAATTTAATGAAATAAAATATCACACAGTTCAAATGTCGTGAATTAATGAAGTGTAACATGTACTGTTATTTTTTAATGTACTTACCATTCTTACATGGGTTGGGATCACATATATCCTTTTGTGTATCGCACTGTACTCCTTCGAAAGCTGTAGTACAAACACAGAGATAGCCACTGGGACCGTCAACACATGTTCCGCCATTATGACAAGGGTTGCCTGTACATGTACTTGCAGCCGTTTCACAATTGCGTCCAAAAAATCCAAGATTGCATTCGCAAGTATAATTCTTATTGCCACTCTGTAATAAAAAATAAAAATAAATTTTGTTTTCATATAAATTTATTTAGTTTTCATACAAAATGAAACTAGTATATGAATTCAAAACAAAGCTGACAAATTTAACAGTTTATCTCTCTGGGATAATCTTGCGCCCTGTCTCCCGTGAGAAAAAATTTCTTATTTCTACAGATGATAAAGATCCTTTACCAAACGTGCCTCAACCGTGTCAACTCGCAGACAGAAAAATAAACAAACAAAACGAAATCTACGGGAAACGAACAGGAGAAACAAATAAAACTTCGTAAGAGAAAGCTGCATTCTATGAATGTTTAAAAGAAGAAAAAAGTGAACCCTTCTAATAGTACAGGAAAAAAAAAAAATGATTTGATCCAACTCAATATTTTCTTAACGCTTGAACGATTTAAACAAAATAAGGAAGAAAAGAATGAAGTAATAACATCTTTTGCCCGACGGAAAAAAATGGGAGGGTCACGGTGAAATCAGCTTAGATGCATGTATCTTATGAAATCTTCGCTGTGCGTAAAGTAGACTTGTCACACTTTAAGATTTCTTATGGTGACCGCTGGATGGCGCTAGTTAACAAGATTTAAACCACAATGCTAGATTCCAGGTGGGAATATCACGATAAAACGTGTATGTCTGGGTCCAGCCCTTAGGAATTTATTTCTTTGACTTCAGACATGGAGGTTATGAGTTAAATACTTTATTAGATGATGAAAAAAATCCACTACAAATTCTTTTCAAAATATTCTTTTACAGATGTAGAGATGATGCTTCGATTTGACATTCGATTTTAGAATTGAATTTAGAATTTTTTCTTACCTTACATGTTGCTCCATTCAAGCAAGGTTGGTGAATACAGTCATCAATTTCCTCTTCACAGTTTACTCCGCTGTAGCCTTCAGCACAAGTACAAGTATAGGATCCTTGACCGGTATTGGTGCAAGTTCCCCCATGTTTGCATGGCTTGTGGTTTGTGCAGTAATTGAGATCTGAAAATAAAAGTTATTTTATAGCTTAAAATTATTGGCTGGAATCACATGGAACAGTTACAAATATACGCTTTAAAATAAATTCCTAAGCAAATTAATGATGAAATTATCTGTAAAATATAATTCACTAATCTCATATTTTTAATGGTGGAAGAAACATTCTGTTATTTGCAGGGGCGTAGCCAGAAATTTTTCATGGGGGGGGGGGGGGGTTATGACTACTGCAACTCACATATATGCATACATGTGTGTGATAAGGGAGTGAAGAATATACATTTTGTAGGTAAAAAAATCCTCATGGGGGGGTTATGACCCCCTTAACCCCCCTGGTTATTTGTGTATATTATGCATTCCGTAACAATTAAATAATTGTTAAAAATTGTAATAAAAAAGCTCAAAGATAAAACTTAAGTGCATCTATATTTTTTTTTAAACAACACTGCCACTATCTTGTTAAATTTTTTTATCTTAAATAAGACTGAAAATAATGTTATTTATATTTATGAGTTTTCTCAAAAACATTATGATCCACTAATGCAATTGTGCCAAGTCGACAATGAAATTTCCACTTTATTATTTAACTGCTTCGGTCAGGTATGACCTTGAGAGCTTCTCAAAAATAAGTAAACAGAAGCGACCAAAGCAGTGGTCATAATTCAGAGCTTTGTTCTTTTTTGCTAGTTAATATTTTTTCCTTTCACCTCCATGCTGCACAGTATCAGAACCGGAAGTGGTAAGGCACGCAACTGCTGAAGGTGAACTTAAACAAAGGAGGGGGACTCAAGATGGCTACCATAGATCACGTGATAAGCAAAAAGAAGCACTGGACATGGGAAAGTACATGGCTTATTGAGAAGAGAAAGTCTCAAACAATACTTAAGATATTTTATAGGTTTATGATTGTAGTTTTTTATGCGTTTTACATCGTGTCAAGTTAAATGTCATAGCCCTAATACGAAGAAAGCCTAATTTGGATATAAGGTTTTGGTCTCATAGTAAGGTATATTATAATTTAAAAGTATTACCTTGGTTGCAGAAGAGGCCTCCCCATCCTTCATCGCAATTGCACTGCCATGGCTGATTACAAGTACCATGAAGACAACCAGGATAACGTATACACTGATCACAGTGTGCTCCTTGCCATCCTAAACGGCACCTAGTAATTAAATAAAAATAATAATTAAACATTATCCAATTAAAAACAAGAAATACATTAAATTTAATAACATTTTAAATAAGTCTTCAAAATTTAGGTAGGAAAACACGATATAACGGGCGAGAAAAAGAAAATACGAAAGGAACAATTATAGTATCTTCAGTTTTCAAGATAAAAACAACGGTTGGATCTCCGCACAAGACAGCAGATAATGCTCAATATTTGGCTCCAGTCAAGCCTATTTTTCATTATGCTCTCCAAATTGATGTGAGGGGTAAGGGGAAATAGAAGGGGGGGAAAGTGATACATAGTCTTCGCTAACCGCTTTTAGCCCCTCTGGCTTCTGTGCACTTCGATAAGATAAACCCGTAGAAATTTTCAGGAATTTTCCTACAGAAGAGATAGGTAATAGCTTTTTTAGACCCCCTCAGAGGTTTTTTGGGGAGATAGCGGGAGAAAAAAAAAGCAGGTATACACAAGGGTGTGGTAGTATATTATGAGTCTTTTTTTTTATTTCTTGTGGAGTTACTTTAGGTGAAATCACTAAATTATTCGCATTATTTGCTACTGGGCAAAAAGCCGAAACCCATTAACGAAAGTTTCTCCTGTAATTTACCGACAACATAGCTTTAGAAAAGACCAAATGAAAAATAACAAAACCATCTAAATATACCAGAAAATTATGTTTTCTGAGGGAAAAATGGTATGCTCTTTATAGAAGGCTTTTTTAGTGATGTTTCTGAGACTTGTTGATAAAAATTTTCATAGATATATTCAGATTCCACGAGAATAATAACTTTATGAATTAATAGAAGAAAAGAAAAAGAAATCGTACAATAATCCGGTATATATCCGGCATACTACTTACTTGCATTCATTGGGCTGGTCACAATAGCCATGCTGACTGTGGCACCCTGGTAGGCAAACCGCTGAAAGAGAAAGAACGAAAATAAACTTCTAATCTAGTCACCAGCAGGTAGCAGACATAATTGATACACCCCAGGGGGCGGAGAATAGATTATAGCACTAAATGGAATACCCTACTGATTACAGAAGGCCCGTCCCTTGATTTGAGCAAGATAATAGCTAAGGTCAAAGTGTGCGCAGTAATTGACCTACAGACGTATAGGTACTATTTTATAGGGAGGGCATTATGTAAATGCACAACTACCATGATGAAAATTGAGATTTATTTAGTTGTACAATTATGATGACCGCTATGAGTAACGAATTTGGAAGAATGTTCGGAAAATGCGTGAGTAATGAGTGAACAATAAAAGCTTACAGTAATGTAACAATGTTGTTTTATAAAATCAAAGCCTAATAGAAAACGAAATCTTCCAGAAGTGCAATGATACAAATCTAAAAATGTCTACATTAAAAAAGCATAAAACTTTGTAATAATTTGAGTATTCTTTTACTTTTTAAATGCATGTATGAGCTAACTCATGGATAAAACTAATAAAAGAAAAATACATTAACAATATGCTTTTGGTTTAAGAAAAAAGAGCGAGATAAATTTGTGAAGTATCTTTCAAGAAAGTAACACTACACATGGCGCCAGGTAAAAGTACGCGTAAGAAGACACGTTATTTAACTTGAGGATAATATCCACTTAACATTTAACGGGTACCATCTGTACCGAAATTGAGGGTGAAACAATTTTTTTTTTGTTTTGTTTTGCTGAATATTGCTGAGCAGACATCGCATCCCTTCTCAGATTAGGAATTTTAGTATCTTAAAGAAGAACTTTTCCCATAAGTCGATAAGGGAGGGAAGTGCAAGACTTCTCACGAGAATGAAGAACAGTCACTTCCTGAGCGAGTTTGTTTCCCATCATAGACATCGCGAGCAGCACATCCCCAAGATGCTGCACTTCCTTCCAGAGGGGTCCCCTAAGATGGGGGGAAACTTTGCTTCCACTTCCTTTTTCAATATTTTTTATGTAGATTATTTTTTCGCCGTGCATCCCCCCCCCCCTCCCTCCTTGGGATAAGGGTTCGAAGTCTACACCGGCAAAAGTCCATCCTTTGTCGAGTCAGAAACCAGATGGAGCTCAAGACGACACTGCTTTTGCCTACACACACCCCTCTATTTTTTTCTTATGTTTTTTCCTTTACTGGCTCTTTCCCCAAGAAGCCAGCTGGTAAGCTTTGTCAATGGCCGTAACCAGCTGCTCCTTGCGAAGGGGCAGTTGCGTACAAAACAGCCAGCAGTCTTTCAGTTTATGCCTTCTCTCTTTACACGCAAATACTGTTGATGGACAGAAATTTGATTGACATGATAAAATTGAAGACGGGCTTATTTTTAGAACACACTGCATTACCTAGAATAAAATACACGGGAGGTTGATTCGGATATTCGGGAGTTTATTAATTCTATTTAGTTAATATTATTCAACTTAATTAGTGTAATTAAATATTTTTTATATTCAACTTAATTAAAAATTAATTTCTTTTTCAGCAAGAAATAGAAAATTAATTAAAATTGATAAATATAATGAGTATGATATTTACCGATAGTGCAGTATTCGCCAGTCCATCCTCGGAGGCAAACTTTATCACCGGTTGGGCTGCAAGTGTAATGACCAAACTTATCATTTCTTGGTCTGCACAATTTTTCACAGCTTTCACCGTAGTAGTTATCGAGACACCTCACTCGGATAGCATAAGAAAATGCTGTGTGATTGGTCTTATGGATGTCCTGCGTCCAGTATTGACTAACATCAAGCCATCTTTGTGTTGCCAGTCTAGTAATGAGCTTGCGTCCAGCACCTGAAATTATACAAAACAATGCTTTTATAGCACACCCAGCTTGAAACTACTTGCGCGCTTTGTAACAATAACATGTAAAATAAAAGAGAAAATAATGCATGAGCAGTTATTAACATGTTCTTGTCATATATGTAAAAAATAGGAACTCAATTATTGTAGTCTAGTGCATGATATACACCCCCCCCCCCACCTGAGGCAATAATCTTTCCTCCCAAGCAGAGTTCATAAAACTTAAAAATGTATGCTTAAACCATTAGATCATTAACTGATCTGAGACGCTAATGCGATCAGATCACGTCCAACAGTAATAACACTAACTTGCAGAAGCTCTCGCTACGCTTCAGGTGGTTGCGGGTGCTAGGGGTCAGTAGTGGCCTTTCCCCCTTTGAGTTTATGGTAGATCCTACTTTCAGGTCGCGCACTTTTGAAGTCTCCTTAATTGATCATTTTCGACGAAGAAAGGAACTACGCACTTGGCTGCACGCAATGTATCCCATAACCGGGGCCTCTTAATTTTTATCACTGAAACCTCTAAACCTATAAATGCGTGAATAAACACAATGGCGAAATTTGGCTAACCACATTTGAGGTACGACTTTCTCATGTGTACCACGGACATTGAAAATTAAAACCCAACTGAAATAGGACTTATATTTACAAATATTCTAGTTTCTGCAAAATTATAAGGGTTCTTCCTTTTGTTGGAGGGGGGAAAAAATCGCGAGCCTTTAGTTTTAAAACATTCATTCATTTGCTTAAGAATGCTTCATAAAACTATGGTTAGACTAAACTATGTAGACCATTGACCAAAGTGAACTACGTAACCTAATGCTCGGAGGTATATCAGAGAATTTGACATTTCGAGTTTTGATTTTGTTGCGTTTTTCAAGAAGAAAAAGTAGGCCTTAGTAGGTGGAATGTAGATGCAGCTTCCGCGGTTGTGACCCTAACCTTGCACACCTGCAAGAAGGTTTTTGATCTCCCAACCTTTACAGCACTGATCCACGAATCTCCCTTCAGACAACTGGTTTCTTAAAAAAATATGTCATCTAGGCATACAAACGCAACAAGAAATTTTAATTTGAATGGCTTACGCCTCGACCAATATAGACAGGCAATCCAAGACATGATAAATCTTAAAAGATACTTTTATGATTTTTTCCCTAATAAGAGGATGCCGGAGAGAAGATGTAAAAATATAGTTAAGATTTACAGTTCAAAAGCTCAGGAGACAGTCGCAATATAAGGACAGACAGTGAGTGAATAAGAAAGCTTCACTTAGAACGTCGTTAGCAGTAAAAAACTTGGCAATAGAAAAGGTGTTCTTTATCTGCGTTTTGTGCTACCGGCATGGAGTCGTAAAAAGTTAAGCAACAATGAGAAGTTACCTGGAGGTAAAGCGTCACATAATATACCTGCATTAAGAGGGCACAAGCCTATTAGGAGGATAAATAATGTAGTTTAGCAAAGGTGTTGACTGCTCCATTGAAAGTACTGCATCTTGGAATGTATAGTAGACATTGAAACGAACAATGAAGTGGGGAACATGGAGACCAGATGGCTCCAGGTTTATTTAGGGGACGGGCACTGTATGACACCTCTGTCTTCAATGCAGTTTAATAAAATACTGAGCAGATATTTACTTTTTTAGTTAATGAGTGGCGAGGAACTGTGGTTTCATTTTCCAGCTGATTTATTTTTGTTACACAGTATCTTAGTCTCTTTTTGTATTAATTTTTATAAATAAAAACAGAAGTTAAGAAAATACTTCATTATATTTATATAAAAAGGGTAATGATGCTCTTTTTATGCTATTTTATGCAATTGATACATGATATTTTGAAAATTATTCATTTTGTTGTACATATTTATGGGAATTTACGTTTATCACTGGTAAAAATATTTTTGTCAATTCCCACACCCCCCTCCATTACACTGAGTCAGTTAGGTATAGAAATATATCAATTTAAAGTATCCCATTCGGAGTTAGCAGCATTTCCTAATAAAAAATCGCGAATGTGGAAACCTCACCCTTGAGAAGTTATAATTCACTGCATCTCAACGTGTCACTTGAGTGAATCCGCACAATTAGTTAGAGCTGAACGTGCAGTCTTACGCAACGAGCGCGACAGATGTACGCCAAGAAGTAGGTCTAGAGGATGTCGACCCCCCTCCTCCCCCTCCCCACCCTTGAGAAAGTTTTCGCTTTTTCTCAGATCATTTCTTCGTTTCAAGACCGTTCTTTAGATCTCCTTGTTTTTCTTTCACTGCAGCGGTGTTCCTTTTTCTCTCTTATAAATTAAGTCCCCTTTCACATTGTCGCCGCTCATTTTATTTATCCGACTAACATCCAGACAATACTTAAAATAATTCGAAAACACAAATTTTGAATAGGAAAAGACCACAGTTGTAGTATGATAAACTACAAATAACGCTAGAAACTTCAAACTTCTATGTGAATTTTCAGGGAGGCAGTAGTACTGTCAGAAATATAGCCGAAAAGTACATAGAAACTGTTAAAATAGATAAAAGGGGAAAATCCTTGTGGTAAACTCCAGAATTGTTCATTCCCACAAGAACGTTCTTTTGAAAGATCACTTGTAAGTCCTGAAGTGGTTACTTAAAACCCACAAAATTTTAACTTGGATTGCCACTGTTTCAATCATGGCCAGTAACTTTTTCCCCCCCATTTTCTTTCCCAACCAACTAAGCAAGAATAAATATACATTGACAGTAAACATCCCTGCAGAAAGAAATGGTATTGTCAAGTATGAGCGAGAAAGGCATTTTTTCGTGATGAATGAAGGCAAGGGGAGGTACTGAGGAGAGAGGAACTGACCCTTCCCAAACCGCGACAGATGGTCAAAAGAAAGGATGGTCACTTTCTTTCCCACGATCTCAGGTACCTTCCTCATTTTCTAATTGGTTTCGAGGTTACTCTACATTTCAACTATTCTACGGTACTGGTAAAATATGATTTTACTTGAAGAATAAGTATAAATCTGCGATTTTTTAAGGCATCTGAAAAATCTTTCGCAGAAATTTTTATCGCTATTATTATGGGTAAATTTCGGCATCTTGGAAAGGATTGTTTAAAATTTGTTCGTTAAAGCTATAAAGAGAATAGATGTTAACACCAAGAAAAATAATTTGCTCTAAATCTTGGAGTACATTACAGCGAAGTGTAAAAAAAGTTGGACACTAGTTGCTCACACTATACGTGTCCAATTCATGAAGGTGTCCAAGTTGGGAGGTTGCACTGTATATAATTCCGCAAAAGTGGACGTGGGATTAGTACAAGTACGGATATTTTTTTTCCTCATCAAAATACGAACTTTGGGTGTTGTTGACGCATATTACGATAGAGTCCAGACAAGTATTATTATTTAAAATCGTCTTTATTCTTTTGCAAACAAACATTACATATTTATTTCAAACAACTCATCGAATGTTGACTATACAGGCCAGAATATTTCATCCTACAGCGCATAAATAACCATCTTCAAAGGTAAGCGAGATCCACGTTCGAGAGCTGAACATTCCATTCCACATTTCACGCAAACGACTTAATTATACCGCTAACGCGCGCCCCCTTATGTGAGCTCAGAAAGTAACTGCGCAATAAATAACTTTACAAAAAAAGTTAAGCAAGGAATCGCAATTAACGCAGAAAAAGGGAAACGCACCACTATCGGGCTTCCTCGGAAATGCCACTGAGAGCTCAAAAGAACCAGTCTCCCCAGGTGAAGGGGGGGGGGGGGCGGATTGCATTGCCAAGCGTTGTGCGTTGAACACTTGATGAATGAGTATGCTGTCGGTAGCAGGCTAGTCCTCATTAGTAATCCCCCCTCTGCTTTTTTGGGGGGCCTCCAGAGCAATGTCGGCCCTGGGGTTGGTTGGCGGATGCTTCAAATTCAGTGCGATGCTGCCGAAGCCTTGAAGTGGGGGGATAATAACAGCTACTGTTGTGAACGTTTACGAGTTCCCGGGAAAAAAAAGTGCATAACAACAGTTGTTAACTTTGACTGTAATTGTGGTGTTCTCCTTGTTGAGACAAATTGAAAAATATCATGCATTTTTTTAATTTTATTTTGTGTGCTAACTAAACACTAGGAGCAGTAAAGCATAAATCCTAAAAAAAAAAAAAAGAAAGAAAAAAGAAAAGAAAGTTCAAATTCCCGCGACTGAACTAAAACATTCTTAACCTAAAAACTTTGCGCTTAAAATACTTTAAGAAACATCCAACTTTCATCATTCTAAATTATAATTTTCTTAGCACATGAGAAAATAACCATACAGACTAAAACAGTCTACAAAATGTTTCTTCCCCTTGAGAATTTCTACCGAAATATATAAGTGAGTAACACTAAACAAGTACCCCATCAATTTAGCTACTGTTGATAATAAAGTACCCTGTGTTATTCTTTTAACTTCCTCCCCTATTACCAGTCCCCCTACAGCTATCAAGAACGTTTCCTCAACACTTAAAAAAACTCCTAGTCCGGCTACATTCGCACCTGACACTAACAGGGTTACCATACTAAGCTTTAAATCTCCAACAAGCCACGTTTAATGTTTACATTTATATATTAATTTAGTGACAAAACACAATTTTCTGTTTATATTAGACAAGCGTTTCAAGCGCACTTAATTTAATTAAGAAACAGTTATCTATTAAAAGATCGTAATTTTCTTCCAACTGGAAAAAAAAAAAAAAAAAGAAAGAAAGAAAGAATACTGGTAACAGACGATCCAAGAGAAGCAACTGCTTTACACATTAGATTAAAAAGTAAAACAAAATAATTTATAGTTTTTTTTTTCATATAAAAAATTAGAATTTTTTTTTTTTTAAATAAAGACCGATAGATTTAAATACTCTTAAACGAAGAAGTCTATAAAATCAAATAATCTATCACCAAAATAGAATTAAATGTAGAAAAAAAAAGGAATATTTGATAACAAATCTCGATTAAAAGAGAAAATCCAAAATAAACAATAACAAATGCGCCTCGCCAAGTGCGGAAGCTTGGCGATATGAAATCCAGCTTTCCTTTCCTTTCTTGGCTTTTTTCTTAACAACATCGCGGGGAGACTAGAAAGAAGAGAAAGAAGGGAGGGGGTGGGGGGGAAGGCACACTTATCACAGGGATGGATCAGAAACAGGCTTTTAGCTTGGGGCGCTTTTCCCACACTACTCTCATTGAGGCACCTCTCCAACGAGCTGCTTGCCAGCTACCGTCTGACGGCCCCACTTTTACGGGGGCGGAGCACAAATTGAAAGAAGTAATCCTATCTTACGGGTTTCAGGTGCATTGTTCGCAATGCCCTCATTTACAATATTATACAGAATAGGTGTTTAACCGAAGCAATATTTGTATATGAAGCTAACGTGTAAGAACTTGTCGAGGGGAGACGGGAGAATATCGATATTCCTCAAAAATTAATTTATTGGGAAGAGTCACAGTCAACAGTTTATGTAAAACCCCATTAGTAAGAAGAAAGTTTTAACAGTCGAAATAAATAAATCTCCAAATTGAGCCAAAACGGGAGGGAAAAAAACTAAAGGGCGCAACTATTAAATCTTTTAAATAGAATAAATAATAATTAAAAAAATATAAATAAAATAAGAACTTTATTTACTGATTTAATGATTTTAATTGTTTGCATCGCACCTGCACCCGCCCCCCTTATTTTGTTCATCCCATCATTTAATGTAAGAAATGTCACTTACAAATAAAATTCACAATATAAACAAAAAATCCACAATGAAGAAATCTCGACAGTTTAATTTTCTGCAATAGCTTAATTAGGTGACCACTTAAGACTCCCTACCTGAAAATACACCCATCTCGTTCAGAAAATAGTTTATTTACATCCCCCCAGGTGAAGAAAAATTATTAAACAAATAAATCACTCGACCCAGTTTTCACTCTTAATGAATATTCATACAAATGGGAGATTTAAACGTGGGAATAACAGAACTTATTAATTGTCTGAGAACCTTTCCGCGGAATCTATTATTTGAAAAGCAGGACGATGTTAGTAGTTGACCACTCCCCTCGCTTAATGTCTTTTCGATTAAACTGCTTACACCACAATGAGTAAAAAACCGGATTTCTACAGGCTTTTATTTCCTTTTCATAAGTAATTATACACAATGGAAACATGCGTAGCGTGAAATTAATGTGGTTTTCTAATGCGCACATAGGTTCCAATGAAGTCATAAAACTTGTTAGAAATGGTCATTCAGTGACTAGGAGTTTTAAAAGTAGAAGGTAGTTAAAATTAATAGTATTTGATAGCGTAAACAAGACTAATGAAAATTAGTAAGAAAAGGTGTTATAAATATGTAGTCAGTATCAGTTCATGTACAAAAGGTAATAACAATGTATTTTAAATTCAAGTAGAATTATCAAAAATTTTGGAAAAATTCTTTATAAATAAGCAAAAGGTAATAACAATGTATTTTAACTTCATGTTTAACTAACAAAAATTTTGAAAAAAAATCTTTAACCCTTTAACGCGCAGTGTTCCCACTCTGGGAATACCAAACTCTGACGTTTTGACTGTTGCCAGTCACGAAGAATAGATTTGATTTCTATAAAAAGAGTTGCGGGTGACATAGCTCCACGAGAATCCTTTACTTTCTAGCACGTCATTTCCCGTAAAAAAAATGTTCACGATTATTTTTAACAGCCCTGACATCTGCTGAAAAATGGAAGAACGCGAGAACGTGCTGGATATTGCCCAGTGCTGAAAAAAGGGCAGCCGTTGCCATCGCTCGACCTAACTACCAGCAAGATGGCGGACGATCGAAACGTTCATCGCGTGCCACAGATCTAGAGATCCCTTTTTTGACGCAGCTGGCTGTGCCTCGAAGTTTTAAATTCATGTAGAATTAACAAAAATTTTGGAAAAATTCTTTATAAATAGCAAAAGGTAATAACAATGTATTTTAATTTCATATTTAATTAACAAAAATTTGGAAGAAAATCTTTATAAATAAGCAGTTTGAAAAGAAGTGTTACAAAGTACATCTATGTACGGCCTGTTGTCACAACAGAGCTCTCTAGATCTACATTACACCGAGATCGGTATAGGTTTCTAAATTAGAGCTTTAATTTGTGAAACCCCCCCACACATCAGGTTCACTCGTGGAGCTTTTCACGGACCACAAAACACGATTTCGGCCCCGAGTCCGCTCCTCTCCCCCCCTTTCCCAGTTCCCACGCCGCTGAAGGCTCTGTTGTTTTCTCTCTCTTTTTTCGTGTTTTCTTTCTTTTCTTCAACCCCCCCCCGTCTCCCTCCGTCTTTTGCCTTTACGAAAAAGGATGGTCAGACGACACCTGTGCGCATGCGCAATGAAAAATCGCCCTTTTACCGAGTTAAAAAAGATAAATAAATTAAAAAAAAATCAGTAGTATATAATAATAACGATGGTAGTAATAATAGTATGAGAAGCAGTCTGGTATTCCGAAGTTCTCGTTGGGTCTAGAAGGGGGGGAAAGGAAGCAAGCACTACGGGAGCATAAATATAATTAAGTTGGAGAATGCTGTTTGGAGGGGCGCGCCTCGCAGTTTAAATTTAAATTTTGATTAATAGCAGGTGCAAAAGAAGGCTCTTAAGAGATTAGGTTTCTTTTTAAAGTTTTTGCTGGAAGGGAAAAGCGGTTTTGCAAACTATTGTATCATTCAAATTTATATTTAAACAATTTACCGTTCGTCCGACTGAAATAAGTATTTTAGGATACATAATAATAATAATCTTACCAGGTGATGAATTAGGCTCACTCTCGTGCCAAGCTTCGACAATCAATGAAAATGTGCCCTGAAATTAAAATAAAGAAATCAATTAATACAGCTTCAATAAGAGGAGAAAAATGTAGCAAAAAGTTACCACTTTATAAATAATTAAAAAAAGAAATTTTTTGGATAAATTTAAAAGTACAGTAAAGTAAAAATTATATTACTTTTATTGAAGTTATAAATATAGCCTTATAAAAAGCCGCATTTATAATTTTTTTTTAATTAAAATTGTAAGTATCAAATTTTTAGAGCAAGAAATTTTTGTTTGCTTTATCTACCAATTTATTATTTACAGTCAGAATACCGCTTAGTTAAAACCATATTCATAGAAAGAAACTCATTCAAATTGAAAAAAATAAAAATAAAAAATAAATCGACTTTTCTTCATAAAAAAAAAAGTTCCAAATTTCAGAGGTTCTAATGAAAAAGCCATTTATCACGTTTCTAATTTTCAAAGGAGATTTCTACACCCTTTTAAAATTAATTTCTACAGAACAAAGTATACATGATTTCATACGTACTATTTACAAGAATACATGAAAAGCACTTACCACCCATGAGAAATCGAAGGAGAACACAATGGGATTGGCGAATCCAGTTTCCGGATCATTCGTCGGTTCCAGGTGGACTGAATTATTTCCAAGAACTGGAGTAAGCACCTCTCCGTACGTACAAGGTGGATTGGGATCTATGGTCGTCTGGTAGTGTTTTAAGCAAATTCGAAACCTAGTCCTACACGTTCCAGAGCACATCCCAGTCGATGATTTTACACCTCTACAACACGTACCGTCAGCGTCTCGCCCGAATTCATTGACGAATGTATCTAGTCGTAATTCGAACATACCGGAAGATTCGACCTGCAAGAAAAAAAATTACGAAATGCTTTTACTTAATTCACATCACACAATTCGCTAAAAAGACAGGCAGATGATTCAGTAAACAATTAGGGGGCAATTTATGCCAAGATAGGTCATTAAGCTTGTTGATGCATTTACTAGGATCAATTATAGCAATATTAAGTTTGAAAACCTCCAAGCGTATAATGTTAAAAATTTATCTCAGGATTTAGGTCCTGTGCAGCTGACAATAACAACAAGACTTCGACAACGTGGTATTTTTTTTAAATCACCTGGAAAATCATAAAACTACTAAATACAAAACAAATTAAAGAATATGAATCTTCTCTTACTGTGTACCTAATGCATATTAAATTTAATGCAATGAAAATGTTCGCTTAAGCATAAATATACACTAATATTCACTAAATTTATAAAATGCAGGAAACGTCAAATCGAAAGAGAAAATAAAATCATGCCGATCACAATTTTTTTTTAACAGAGACAATCTACTAACAATGTTATATTGCTATTTTCTTTTAAGTAAACTTTTAAAAAATGTACTATTTATTGTGTATATTTCAACGTATGCACAAAATTACATCAAACAACCACAACACAAATGAAAAACTTCTGTATTTCTCAAATAATCTGTAAAATTTATCTACATTTTATTCGTTTCGTCCACATTATTTTTGTTATAGTATTTTAATGCAGTTTTAAAATATTATTTATATTTGTCTAGTATATTAGTACAATAGCGGACATTCTGGGAGCTGAAATTAATAATCGCATGTTAACATTGAACCTATTATAATTTAATTTCTACAACAATGTTAGTTTTAAATTGTTTCTCTTTCTTTAAGAAAGTTAAAGAACCACTACTTTTTCTTTTCTTTAATTTTACGTCCTAGTTTATGTTACGTTACAGTGGGGGAATAGGACAATAATTCTCGAAGTTTCAAAAGAAAACATGAATTTATTAAAATAATATTTCATTTTAATTTGATAACAAAGTAACTTCACAGAACAAGACAAGATGTAAAACTAACACCGAGTTTCCTGCTGAATTTCATGCAAACATTCTTCTGAAGATCGAATCTAAAGATAACTGTGGGTAATAGGGGATTATAAGCGCATTATCCAGGCTTAAAGTTGTAAACAGCGTGAAAGCAGTCACAGATTGGTTGAAACGGAGTGAAATCTTTCGTTCCCACGGAATCTTAACGATGAAAGCCGTCAAACCGCAGTAAAAACTCATAAGGTAAATAATAAAAAGGGAGGTAGAAGAAAGCCCTACATTTTTTTTTAAATTTTGCTAGTTAAATTGAATAGTTTTTAAGGACATATCTATTGAATTCAAATATTTTCACCATTTAAATAATTCTCAGCATGAGAGTTAATTTTCCACTAACTTTGAAAATAATTATCAAGGAAATATCACGAATAATCAGTATGAGTACCGCGTCACGTGATCAGTACAACAAGTTATCTTTATGCACACACATACACAAAGAAAATGCATGTGATGACACTAATAAAAAAGCATTGAAGTTTTTTAAGTTAAATATTTTAAAAAACAGTAATACTCAAATAAAGTTAGCTTTAATAATTTTTAATATAATACTAAAATCTATTGAAGTACTATTAATAAGACAAACAGTGTGTGTTTAATGTACACTGTCGCGAAGTGCAAAATACGCCCGCTAGATGGCGGGAGTGTGCATGCAAAGATTAGTTTCGGAATTCAAATGAATTATGGCCTGAAAGGACTACGCATGAGAAATAACTTAAAATAAATTTACTCCACATGTTAGTGCTTTAAACTGTATTTCATTAAAAGAGAGTTCCAACATTATATGCAGGCATATTTCCAAGTATCATCGAAATATACATCCCGACATTAAAATAACCTTTTATTTTACATTAATTTGGGCCTAACAAAACTTAGTTCATTTAACTGTACATCCGAATTACGAATGCATTAGTAATAATGTGCAGAGTTTATTTTTCCATTATTTCTATTTGCTCGTCCAGAAATTATCGCTGGGCAAAAACAAACAAACGAGTGCCGGCCCGTTTTTACAGCCAGACCGGTGGAAAGAATTCCAAAACAAAAACAGTTCCATAAAGGAACGAAAAAGCGGCTCTTTTCACACGACCCGACGATTCCAGTGACCCTGACTGCACCCCCGCTCGAACCTTGAACTAGTTGCGAACGTTTTTTGTATTCTAATTCGGAGCTCGTTCGTTCCCCGAAGAGCAAGAGGTAAGCTCACGAATATGCCCTCCATCTTGCTTCGCCAGTTTAAAGAGAAATTTATTTTTTTGTCAAGAATAATTTGGATTTTTTCATGTGTTAATCTTCACAAAGAAAAAAAAAATCTCATTTAAAATAAGACTTACAACTGAAGTTGGGAGTGCTTCTGACAAACTCTCTTTTCTGGTTTTGTATATTTTTGAAGCATTTGGGATAAATAGTATTTCCGACATTTAATTAATTTTCACGAGAAGTATTTTCTCTATTTTGTATATTTTGAAACAAAACGGTAGATTTTTTTTTCTTCTGACATACAGATTTTAAAACACACTAAAATAAGTTTAAGATAAACTTTCCAAGTGCTTTTGTTGACATGATATACATTTTTTTTTTCATTTGTTTGGCTCTTTTTATTTAAACTAAATATAAATTACACACCAATGAGTGTTATTAATGTAGAAAAATCTTGAGATACATTACAAACTTTCCTGTAACATTTTCTCTCAAGATATTTTGCTAAAGTTAAGTAAGGGAAATGCTATTTAATTCAAAATTGTAAACAGAACTCATACAAAAAGTCCATTGAAGAAAAATGAGTGTTAAGTAAAATTCACACTTAAAATGCTGCAAATTCTATTCAGATAATTTAAAAGACAAGCATTCATTGTATATGTTATACATTTTCTTTTAAACGTCATTTAGAAAGCGAATCTTAAAAATAAGTTTATATCGTTTACTTTACAGAAATATATTGTATTTTTCATAATTAATTACATGATGGGTCCTATTATAAATCTTTAGCTAGCAACTTTTTTAGCACATGCATTATAATCGATGTAAAAAAGTCTTTTTTTTTTTTTTTTTGCTTTTGATATAATTTTATGTAAAAATTTACGCCCTTTAGAAAAATTCATCCTCTGTAAGACAATATTATAAAATGATTTTTTAAATGTGATTTAGATAAGAACATATAAATTTTCACAGTCTTGCAAAATTTTTCTCTTTGCCGACTCTTTTTCCAAAGAGAGACAAGTATAAAGCTCCCAGAATGGTCTAGAGAAAGGAGATAAATTTAAAATCTCTACAGGAGTTAACAATAAATAAGATTTAATAAAAATTTCTCACTTACCGTCGTCGTGGACGACACCATAAATATCACAATAACAGTAATAAGACGTACTCCTTCCCACCGCATCTTTGCCGTTAGAAGTCGTACGAAAATCCACTGAGAACACCAAAAATCACAATTGTCACCAGAGTAATCAACAGAAGAAAAAAAAAAATCCACTCTTATTGATTCAAGTACATCCTATATGGAGGTTGTTTGTATTTAAAAAAAAAAAGAAAAAGAATCAACACAGCCGTAGAGAAAAATCACAGATCAAGCCGCTGTATAAAAATCCACACACAAGAAGAATAGTTTTCTTATTGCATCATAGAAACAGCATGGAGAAGGGAAAAAATCCAAAAACGTCAATTAAATCCAGTTATGAATCACAAAATCCGCCATCAGTTGCTCCGCGATGCCGAAGAGTGAAAAGGTGTTTGACTAGTTTCTAGCACACACATCCGTGTCGACTCTAGCGCGCACCGGCGATTACTGAATTCTCCACAGTGTGCCAGCGGACATATACTTGGGGAGCGCACAAAGCAATCCGGGCCTTCTCATTGGTCCGGACCTGGGAGCGCGCTGATTGGAGGAGGGGATGTCAACTAGCATCCGTTCACAACATGGATGGAACACAATGGTCCCCCCGAATTATAATAAAAAAGAAGAAAAAAAGGGGGGATACTACTTTTTTTTTTTTAATTCTCTTATGATTTTTCCGGGGGTGCTTTGATTTTTAGAATATGGGAAACGATTATGATTTAGGCAACCCCCCCCCCCCTCTCTCTCTCTCTCTGTGCATCTCAGGAGAGTCTTAAGAAAATGCTTTCGACGGAAATCCTGTAGTAAGGTTAGGGCCCTGAGATAGAAAAGTCTTGAGAAAATCGGTCGGAAAAATCAGAAAGGGGGGCGAGGGACAGATTAAAAAGGGAGAAATAGGTTTAAGGATGTTTTTTTTCATTTAATAAAATAATGAAAAGGCACAGTAGAATGATTTTTTTTACTATTATTACTATTTGATCATTTTATTAGCAGGTAAACAGGTTTTTGTCTCTAAAAAATTATTCGTTTATTTGTGTAAAAACGGGAAAATAATTGACCTGTTTTGCTTTGTTATTAATTAAGAGAAATGGATTTCGTAAATTGATAGACAGACTTTTAACTTTTTACAGACTTTACGTTTAAAGATTTTACTTTAAACAGATAACTTTTAATAACAAAATTTTAAAATGATATTAAACCTAATTCAAGTATAATTTTATTTTTATTGATATGTGGATCTTATGTATAACTTTTTTCAGGTATAAATCTTAAATTGATATTTTTAAAAGTATATACTTAAATGAATGAAGTGATTTAGCTATTTGTTTATAATAACAAAATAAAAAAAATAATTAAAACGAATAATACTGGATACATATTTGCTGAAAACCTCCAAAATTTTTGGAAGAAAAGCTTGACCAAAAGCGATTCTAATTATTAACAATCTGTTAATAATATGAAATTATTATGCACGTAGCCAGAAAAATAAATAAATAAATTGAATCAGTGGAGGAGATAAAGGTATTCATTTTATTAACACGTTTTATTAAATTAATCGACACTTGACAAAATATGACCTAAATTTTGATTCAGAGAATTCACGTTATGCAATTCTAAGAATATAGTTTGGGAAGAGAAGCATTTCGAATTTTTCATTACATTTTTTTTTCTACATTCTTATTTTTAATCCCATGACTACATTTTAGTAAATTTTATGCTTGAAAATCCATGCATAATTCATAAAAAAATCGAACTGACAAGATAGATTTAAAACCTCCAGAAGTCGTTGAGAATTCTAAACTGCCCTCCGGCCATTAAACGCTTAAAAGCAATCGGACTTTCAAAACGGACGCCCGATTAACGAGCAGTAGCTGTTTCACTCCGGCGCGCCGCCAGGGGGCAGCAGCAGAAGGGAGCGCGCCTACACCTGCGCGTGGCCACTTCCATATATGGAACGACATACTATCGTCACGTGACCGACTGAAATCGTGAATGAATGGGATGGGAGAGGCTCTGGAGCGGTGCGGAGAGAGAGGGTCCGCGCATCTTTTTTCGACGTCTATTGTTCGCGCGTGTGTCGTAATTTTTCCAGTTGGAAGTACAGAAGAGTCAGCAATATAAATATAATAAACAGAACAGCTGAAATGTGTATCTTTAATGTAATTTACATCTTTTTTACTGCACGAATCGAGTTTAGAAAAAATGGGGGAACCTTTTATAATCTACTTATAATAACAATCAAAGAGAATAATATGTTTCACGTTTTATTTATTTTTTTTTCCCTTATGCATTCAGTGTTAGACATCCCAAAGCATTTTTTTTAGTAGATACTATACCCTTTGAGGCGCAACCCTTTCCCAATGCTGAAAAAAGGGCAGCCGTTGCCATCGCTCGACTTAACTACCAGCTGGCTGTGCCCGCGCACAGACAGCTGCCGTCAAAAAAGGGTCTCTAGATCTGTGGCACGCGGTGAACGTTTCGATGGTCCGCCATCTTTCTGGTATGGTAGTTAAGTCGAGCGATGGCAACGGCTGCCCTTTTTTCCGCATTGGGCAATCTATCCCCAGCTATTCTCGCATTCTTCCATTTTTCAGCAGATGTCAGGGCTGTGAAAAATAATCGTGACCATTTTTCTTACGGGAAATGACGTGCTAAGTAAAGGATTCTCGTGGAGCTATGTCACCCGCAACTATTTTTATAGAATTCAAATCTATTATTCGTGATTGGCGACAGTCGAAACGTCAGAGTTTGGTGTTCCCAGAGCGGGAACACTGCGCGTTAAAGGGTTAATAGTCTAAAATGTATTTATTTATTTATTACGCATTAATGGTTAATGCAATCAGTGGTGCACAAAAGCAGGTCCAGATTATCGAACGGGGCCTGGTATTACGTGCCCTGGGCACACATGCACAAATAGGCCGAAAAATTGAATTTAAAGCTATGTACAGGGGCATAAAATTTGAAAAGTGCCCTGGGCACAAAAATGCACACAACGGAGGAATCCAGTGGGTCTGGACCCCTCCTAATCAAAATGCAATTTTTGATATTATACTGTGTTATAAGACATTATCAAAATTCGTATTTTTGTTAGTTGATAAATAAATAAATAAAAAGATAATTTAAAATCGTGTATTCACAGGGTGATTATAATTAAAGTTCCACTTTAAAACGATCAGAAAAGGAAAACTACTGGACCGAAAGTTATCAAACTTGGTAAATTTGTAAAGATGGTCATGGAATTTATTATCGGTGGTAAAAAAGTTCAAAAATTCAACACCAGGGGCAAGGACATATTTAAGGGGAGGGATCCAGGGGTCCGACCCCCCCCCCTCCCGCCCCATAAAAAACATTTTGAAGGGGATCCAAATGGTAAAAAAGGCAGTTTTTATCTCAAAAGGAAATTATATTATTCTCATTTTAGTAACAAAAATCAAAATTTCGGGGAGAGGAGAGGGTCGGACCTCTGGAACCGCCCCTAAATACGTCCCTGCCCCTGGTGTTGAATTTTTTTTTCCGCGTATAGTAAATTTCGTGACCACCTTTACACAATTACCAAGTTTGATAACATTTGGTCCAGTAGTTTTCCTTTTCAGATCGCTTTAAAGTGAACATTAGTTATAATCAGGCGCGTAGCCAGGAAAATTTTTCGGGGGGGGGGGGATATGCGCCTGGAAATTTTTTCGGGAAGGGGGATATGAGCTTATATGTGTATAAATAGACGGAATTTCATCACTAATCGGAAAATTTCGGGGGGGGGGATATATCCCGATATCCCCCCCCTGGCTACGCCCCTGGTTATAATCACCCCGTATATTAAAGTGCTTTATAAAAAGTGGTCTGAAAATATTCGCATTTTTTCGGATGGTTGTTGCTACAGCTTTATGAGTTGGACCCCTTCCAAGAGAAAATCTTGTGTGCGTCATTGAATGTAGTGTAAGTTTCAGATTTACTTATTATAATCCTAACCGTTTTTTTTAAATTTATCTTTCGTCGTACGATGTATTTTGTTTAATATACAACAGACAGGGGCGTAGCCAGAAATTTTTCATGGCTCGGGGGGGGGGGTTACGACTACTACAACTCATATATATGTATACGTGTGTGTGATAATGCAGTGAAGGATATACATTTTGTATGGCAAAAAATTCCTCGTGTGGGGGGGGGATTATGACCCCCCAACCCCTTGGCTACGCCCCTGACAACAGACATAGCATTTGAAATTTTGATGTGCTTGTGATGCTAATGTCGAAATATAAAAATCAGTGCAAAACAAATATTGAAAGATTCGAATAAATAAATCAATTCATCCTTTGTTTTACTCATTCCAGCATCTTCTACCAATCAGAGTCGCAACTACGTACTTGGAGGACTGAGAAGACGCCCAACCTGTTTCGTTTATTATAATAATAGGTCCTACAATAACATATAAAATACATGCGATAACCAAGGTTCGTACATGAATATATAACTTAACCTTGTCGTAGCCCCATAACTTATAAGTTGTATTCCACAGTATTTGCTTTACGAATGCAGTAACTGAAGGGTGTCCATTCATATAATAGCACCCCATTCATTCAGATTAACTGCCTGCAGGATGGAACCTGAGTCCATTTCCATTACACGGTGGTCTTTAAACTTTTGTGTGGTTTGGGGGGCTCCATTTTTCTAATACCACGCTAATCCCTGACAAAACTCATTGAGGGTTGTTGACAGGAGAAAGTTTCAAGCCATTTCTGTCACAAACCTCCCTCTACTTTCAATGAACCGCCACTTGGCTTACACGAGTTAATAAGCCACACGCAGGTTCCACCACCACAAAAAATGTCCAGAAATGAAGGCAAGCAAATAAATGGATTTTTAAACGCTGTCGCTTCCCTGGAGATCGATCAGTTTTTTTGGTGGCGGTTTGTCATCGGCTATTGGTGACAGTGCGCCAAAGGTATTCGAGCTGGCACTAATCCTCGTTAATGGATCATCTGAGCATTGGAAGACTTGCAGAGTGACTCCCACGACGCATTCCTGCAAGAAACACTGTTCGATCATGATATTGGTGTTTTTGCAGGTGGTAAGAGCTGCAATAGTGGTATTCCCAGAATGTCACATATAGAATGAGCAGAGCTTTGACTAAGTTAGTGAACAGTATCCTGTTCCCCTTCCCCAATTTGGGTGAGCATTCTCGAAATTTCCGAAACATCTTACACACTGAACAGTGTTCAAACGATAGCGAACTGCAAAAATCTGAGCCCCTTCCAGCCTCAAAGTATCTTCTGGAAGCCTATATCAATTAGTTACGAAATTGCCATTTTCATACATTTCCTTGCAAGATATTAATTATTTGTACAAAGATCCACAAGGATCTCTGGAAGCCTATATCAAAGATCCAAAAGTAAAGACCTAAAATGCTAAATATGAGCTTACATTTATTTAAATAGACCCATAGTACCATCATGGCCGAGTGGATAAAGGCGCAGAATATGACTGAAGTGTGAAGGTCTCGGGTTCGGACCCATCGATTTAACGGTCCGGAGTTTTGGGTGTATTTCTCCAGATGTAACTTGAATAAGAGTTAGAACCCCTTAAAAAGTCTTCCGCCCAAGGCCTTCCTCCTTAGAGTGAAAGCCCTCGAGTAGATTTGCCTTAATACACAGTGCAATACTAAATAGACCCAGATGTATCGTAGCAGATCTGTGGCTCTCCTAGTCCTTGTAAGATGTTAATAGATTTCCATATTTTTATCTAGGGATGGACGCGAGACGAAAAATAGGAGTCTCGCGTCTCGCAAAATAGCTTAAAAGCTTTGTCTCGTCTCGCAAAAATCCCTATATCGTAATGTTAAAAATGTGTGTCTCGTCTCGCAAAAAAGCCGTAAATTTGTCTCGTCTCGCAAAAAAGTCTTCTCGCGTCCATCCATATCTGCTCTTCTTCTTCTTTTTCTTTCTTTCTTTTTTTTTAAACAAAATAATACAATAAATATCTGAAAGTACAGTGAAATCTCCAAGTTGGACACCTCTTTAAGTTGGACACTTCTTGAGGGAACCACAAGCGTCCAACTTTCAGAGGTTTCACTGTTTTTCATTTCATTAAAAAATAGTTCGTTGTGTGCAGGGCCCTCTTCAATCCCCTCTCACACAGGGACTAAAGCCACTGCGTTCAAATAATAATTATACTTTAGATTCTTTAGTTTGTATATAGATATTTTAACGAACGTGCCCCTTTCGTCATTCTGAGAACTTCCATGTTAACAAAAATAAAAAACCAAATATTTATTCGTTTCTGAGGGGCCTTTTTAACTGAAAAAAGAAAAAAATATATCTCTAAAATTTACTGAAACTATACGAATGTCGTATATCTCATTGTTTCGATCAAAATAATTTAGAATGAAATTTAACACAGCGGAATATCTCCAGAAGTTGGGCCCACAAAAAGTGTCCGATCCACGAAGGTGTCCAACTTCGGGAGATGTATGCGCTTACGAAACTGATCCATACCTCAGAATACTATATCTAACTTAGAGAGGTGTTCAACTCATGGGGTTGTCTAAGTTGGTAGGTTTCATTCTATGAAAACAATCATTTTATACAATACTGTGTATGACATTATTTTTAAAATAGAAAAATTCGTGTTTTAAATTTTAAATCATCAAATATTGATGAAATGTATTTTTGTTAAATAGCCCCCTCCCCTTCACCCCAATTCATTAGTTTAAAACGCATATTTATTAGGGGTTAAATATTGTTTCTTACTTTCAATTTCTTTTTCTTTTCTTTCTTTCTTTCTGTTTTTCCTTTGTATGGGTGACCGTAAAATGAAATGTTTTATCATTAAAGCAAAATGGAATGACTACGGAAAAAGTTAAATGAAACAAGCAAAAAAAAAAAAACGAGAAGTGTACGAAAGGTTCTTCGCCGTATTTCATAATCAGTGCATTTAATATTAATTTTTTTGCTTCTTTTTCATATCATTTTTATTCAGAAAGAGCGAAGCTAACCTCAAAGAACGATTTCTTACTATATATTGCTTCCGTTTTCCTGCTTTTGTAAGGTTGGTCGTAATCGTAATTTCTGGTAATCCGATTCAATTTTCAGTCTTTTTTTTTTTTCTTTGGTGACATCTGCTGTCATATGAAAGATATCAAATACGTTACGAACGTAAAATTATAAATCTGAAAATTTCTAGAAAAAAAAGAAAAACCAACCTGCCAGTTACAATTAATAATAGCTAGTGTCCGCAGTCACCTGGTTGGAAAAATGAATTAACACCGATCGAAAGACTAACATTTCCCTACACAATTAGGGTTATTTGAAATGATATTTCTTGTTTCATAAAAGTTATACAACGATTGGCCTTTTTCGGGTTGCCCCCGTCCGATTTCCTTCACCTGCTAAAGATGGGCTCGTGTCGAAATCAAATTGCAGCTGACATGAGTGATCAACTCCTTTTAGGCAAGGGTCCGAACAAAGTACATATGGTCTGTCTTAACCCTTTAACGCGCAGTGTTCCCGCTCTGGCAACACCAAACTCTGACGTTTTGACTGTTTCCAGTCACGAAGAATAGATTTGATTTCTATAAAAATAGTTGCGGGTGACATAGCTCCACGAGAATCCTTTACATTTTAGCACGTCATTTCCCGTAAAAAAAATGTTCACGATTATTTTTAACAGCCCTGACATCTGCTGAAAAATGAAAGAATGCGAGAACAGCTGGACAGATTGCCCAATGCTGAAAAAAGGGCAGCCGTTGCCATCGCTCGACTTAACTACCAGCAAGATGGCGGACGATCGAAACGTTCATCGCGTGCCACAGATCTAGAAACCCTTTTTTAACGCAGCTGGCTGTGCCGGCACAGCCGGTTACACAGCCAAAGGGTTAATAAGTTCTCTTAGAAAAGAAACTTGTGCCGGCACAGCCAGCTGTCGTCAAAAAAAGGTCTCTAGATCTGTGGCACGCGATGAACGTTTCGATCGTCTGCCATCTTGCTGGTAGTTAAGTCGAGCGATGGCAACGGCTGCCCTTTTTTCAGCATTGGGAAAGGGTTGCGCCTCAAAGGGTTAAAGTGGGGACTTTAAATTTAAAAAGTGCCCTAAAAGGTCACGGCCGGGTCCCGCATACCCGATGATCTGCTGTGTAATTTCCGTCACCTGTTGCAAAGATGTCCACGCTCTAATCGAACTTGATTGGAGCTGACAAACCTGAGCCATCTCTCACAATAAAAGGACTGCGCTTTGAAGCAGGACATCAGTAGATAATGCCCCGGATATTTAAGCGTCGTCCGGCTTTGTTGTAAAGAGTATCCGGGAGGGAGGGGAGGGGATGCCATTGAAAGTAATTTAGGTTAAGAGAAGTCCGGGATGGCGCGGAGAAATGGGATGCGACGGAAAATCGGAAATTTTCTCTCTTTTTCTTTCTTTCTTTTTTGCCTACTATCGAGGGTTTAGCGGATGAAAACTCATTGTGTTGAATGATGAAGTGGATGGCTATTTGCTTAGGTGCATTTGCGTTTTTGCATAGGGAGGAAGGATTAGGCCAAAATTAACTTTTTATCGGAGTTTCCAAATGAGTTTGGAATGCCGTATGTCTTAATGAGTGCGCTTGAAGTATTCTTGAAATACACAAGGCATTTTAAAATAGCACTAATGAAAGTTAAGTTAATGCCGTCAAGCGCGGCCAATTGATTAAAAAAAATGTGCATTGATCAAAATTTATAAGTCATAAATTAGATTAGTACAGTGAAACCTCCCAAATTGTACACCTCCATAACCTGGGGCTCTATTCTGCCACGTCCGTATAAGCAAACGTTCGGATTTGTGACATCAAAATGATGTTGTTCGCATCCTGCTAAAGAATGTTGTTATTCTGCAAGGTACGGCGGAGCTTTAGGTGCAGATACTTTCTACCGAATGTTTAAATTAGCATACGTTTCAAAATACGTCACAAATCCGAACGTTCGGTTATACGAACGTGGCAGAATAAACCTCAAGGACATCTACCGTAAGTTGGATATTTTCTGAGGAGTGGAACGTGGCCATAATATTGAAATATAGTAAATATAGTACTTCAGTGCTATAGTACTGAAATATAGTAATTTTTTGTGGCCTAATAACTGCATTATTCGATAACGCATTAATCAAGGGTTATTCTGATAAATTGTTGAATGCATAATTGAGCAATGTAGTACGTATATGTTTTTCTTCGGTCTTTTAAAACACAGGTCTACAATACTAACGAAAGTAAAACAAAATATGCTTTTGAATTTCAAATGAATGCTACAACTCTGCCAATTCAGACTTAAGTAAGAATCAATACAATCATATCGATATTATTTTCGCTATTGTTATTATTCTGATAAAGGGAATTCAGAAAAAATATAAAAAGAACCTTAATTTCATCACATTATTTTACAAATGTGGAAATGTTTGTATATAAATGATTATTTAGGTTAGTTAATTTCAAAATAAGTTTTAATGTGAAAATTAAAATTAAAATTCATGTGACATAACTTCAGCGTAATTGAACTTTATTATTCTGTCTGAATATATATATATATATATATATATATATATATATATATATACAATAAAATAATAAATACTCAATAAAATTAAAATTCATGTGACATAACTTCAACATAATTTTAACTTTATTATTTTGTCTGAACATATTGTATATATTAAATCTACAATCACACAAACTTCTTGGAGAGGTAGTTCACACGTTATGACGATTCCGAATCTCATAGCGATGTGGTGTCGGAAACGTCGTCTTCATGTACCTGTTAATTGCATTATGAATGCAGTAGCAGATCTAGATTAAGAGGGTCTAGAAGAGGAGCGGCTAGGGTGCTTCAGCACTCCCGAAAATGATTGTTAAAGGATGACATTCTGGTTTAGTATAAACTTTAAATAGGTAAAATGACCTTTTCTTTATAACTTAGCCACTCCCAAAAATTTTTACATTGGCTTAGACTAAAAATTTGCTTTCATTGTACATTTTGTTTGGGATGAAATAAGCTTTTATCAAAATTTAGCCCCCTCTTAAAAAAAATTTCTGACTCCTCCACTGTTTGAGTGCTAGATTTTTTGAGCTTTAACAAATCCAATATACTCTTCTGCGGAAGATATAAACTTATTGAAGTCTGATGGTTCCGACATGAGAAACTGGAATCCAAGTCAGAAGTCAGAATTAAACGTCTATACACTGGTCTATGCAGGTCTATGCAAGGACGAGGTATAAACACGGGCATATAAAGGAAGGGGTTTTGGGAGTCTGGACACAACCCCTTAGTCTACGCACAAATTCATATTAGAACCAAATCCCAAATTTTTGAATCCATCACTCGAAATAGTATAAGGTAAAAAAGATTTAAATTTTATATAAATTTTGAAGGCTCTATATTAAAATTAAAAAAAATATATTAATTTTGTGAATTTTAAAATTTAGTGCGTAACAAACATAATTTGCTATAAAAATAATTTTTGTGTGTGTGTGTTATTGAACAATGTTACCAGATATTTATAGTAAAATTTACTTTCAATCAAATTTGTCAATTACTGTCAATCCCCCCGCCCCCAACCCCTTTACTGGAGCCCTTCCACGAGAAAGCTATTGCTACGTTAAATATCTTCTAGCACTGAGTTTAACATGTTCGATCTGTCGTTGCAAAGACGCACACTTGCGCCCAGAGCTGCTGTTTTCCCGCATTGCGCTTTAAATGTGTCTTCCTTAGACATTAAAAAGACCAGGACAAGAAAGCAAAATTTAGGTAAATATGAAACAGGAATTTCTTCTTTTGCGAATTTGGAACTATGTAATTGAATTGGTACAATTTCGGTTCAATATATATATATATAATATATAACAGCTTACTTACGTAAAGTGAAATCCCAAGATATATATATACAATATGTTATATTTAATTTTGCTATACTATTTGTTTTATTCAATCATTTTAATTTATTATTATTCAATATACAATTATTATATTAATATACCTGAATATTCTTAGAATTTAATAATATTACCTTTTAGTATTTGGCAACTCCTATACTTTCTTCTTTCCACTTTTACACTTTTATTTAGTGGCAACACCATTTTTCACTTTTTACAATTCTTAGCATTGGCAACACATATCAATTGTTCAAATGAAATTTCCATGTGCTCAAGGTCTGGTATGTAAAATTATAATTCCTATTTCTAATTTTTGTCATCTTTTTGATTTCTTCTTTCCTTTATATGGTAGGGTAGGGCTCAGATGTGTGGAGTTAATATCTCTTCTGATATGCCACACAACCGAAACCCTACTATTTGGTTTGCTGTAAATTATAATCCACTGTTTGTGGCCCCTGACGATGGTGACAGTGGTTATAATTTCCGTTCCATTATATTATCACAATAATTCTTGCACTTTATTTGGCTTCAAAATCTGGTTTCTAATTCTTGCTAATAGCTGTTATATTTTTATGCGAGATATGTCTTATTTGTAGTATGTTTTGTGTTTTACTTGTTATATATATATATATATATATATATATATATATATATATATATATATATATATATATATATATATATACATATTTATTTTTTTCGAGATTTTTATCTATGTAAGCATTTTGTTAAAAAAAAAAAAAAAATGTTAATGCTACTGCCTCTGTCCTTGAGTGAAAATAGGGATTTTGCTGCCCACTATCATTTTCTGGACTTACCATCTAAAATTCTAAGTCAAAATTCTGAAACTTCTAAAAAATTTGGGAGCCCGAGTACATGTCCCATTTTCCTCTTACAATAAAGCCCTAAGGGTGAGGGAAGGAAATCGCAGAATCTCCTAAAAGTAAAACAACCAGTGACTGACTAATGCGTCATTGGCAGCACAAATTTAATTGGCCGGCTTCATTCTGCACATAATTTTTTAAACTCTCGTACCACCTTCAGGGAAGTGACTATTTCAAGCGGACCGGAAAATTATTTCCGATTCTGTAGCCCCCACGGGCCCATAAAGTGGTATTGTGATGCTTAATGTTGCCAACACGCGAGCGCTCTTTAATACATCATCAAAAATGTCCGATCTGTTCATCTGCTCGCAAGACGTAGTCACCTTGTGGGGGCCATTAAAAATTGTCCCAAGTCATATATTTTTTGATGCCCCCCTCTTTTTCTAATAAATAACAAGTCACCCTATCTTAAAAGCCAAGGAACACTTTTCAAGTCAAGTTGAATCTAACAGACGGGAAGTTTAAAGGGAAGCAATAAAACAGCGTACCCCCCATGTTAAAAAAAAGGGGGGCGCCTAAGGATGTCAAGACTCAGGCAGCAGATGTCTCACACAGTACCTGCCTTTTCCCCCAGCCTGGAGAGAGCTTCCACAGATGGCAAGACGGACGGACTTGCTTGCACTGCAGCGAAGTTTTCTGTAGGAAAGTCTTGTAAGGTGGAGGAGGAATGGAATTGTACATTCGTGTGCTGGAGGAAAAGAAAACTTCCACCAGCAAGTTCTCGAAATAAGAAAAAAGCTTGGGATCAGAAGGTGGGCTCCTAAATGGTGTGGAAAAAGTTTATGAGTTGGACAAGGATGAGTGGGCTGTAAACCTACCGTAACTTGACGCATGTTTCTTTTGTAAAAGTGTCATATGAAAGACTAAATAACAAATAATTACGACCAGTAGCTTGGTTTGTTGAAGACCTTTACCCTCTTAGCGTGAGAATGATTTCTTGATATTTTTACTATAGTTAGCAAAGTTTTTACCCCAAAGAGACTCAAAACACTCTTAAGTGTGATTGTCTGGGACGTATGACGACATTTAGCAATAGATCTGAAGACACCAGTTTTTAGTTAAATTAAACCACATTTTTTTCTTCGACTCAGAGTGTCATATATAAGGTTGTTGCAATCCTGCACTGATACGCACTTACAAGTACTGAGGGTGGAAGAGTGATGGCAATGAAAATCTCTGGAAGTTGGACACTTGGTTCTCAAAAAAAGGTGTCCAAATTATCAAAGTACGGGAAAAATGGTCAGAATGGTCCGATTTAAGTTTACTTTAAATGGACAGAAAAACACTCAGATAAAATAAGATTCTTTTACACGAAATCATTCTGTTTTTTCTTGCCTGATAGTTACAACTTTTGGGAGGAGGGGGGGGGGTAAACAGGAGGTTATATATTGATTCTATGAGTGTACTGCACTTCTATATGAATAAACAGGTTGCTTTTTGAAGAAAGGTCGTGCGTCACATGGATCTTGGCAATAATTAAAAAACAAAAATGATAAGTTGAAATTTCACGAGAATAAAAGAGTAGAAAGTTTTTCATAAGCTGTAGACATCGACAATCCTTTAAGCAATACGGTTTTGAAAAACGCGTATGAATTTGTTAGAATAAATTTTGAAATATAACAAAATATGTTGAGTCATGGTACAGTTGGCAAAATGTTTAATCTTTTTCTGAAAATTTCATAACTCTCATAATTCTCGCGAGTTTGTAAGCATGCATAATACAGCTTGTGATAAGATATTCTTTTTTTCAAGGGATGGTTGCGAGAGACGAGACAGAAGTGAACAACTTTTTTGCGAGACAAGCATTTTTAACATCACAATATCAGGATTTTGTTAGACGAGACAAAGCTTCACGGCTGTTTCTTAAGTCGAGACAAACCAATTTTTCGGCTCACCTAAAGACCTAGTTTTTTCGAGACTCTGACGTCATTTACTCGACATTAAATTTGAAAATATTATCCTAGCTGTTGTAATTATTTATTTATTTATAATTAATATATTAATTATAAATTTTTCGTAAGAACTGTCCGGAAGAAAAAATATTTATTAGTTAGGACGAAAAATAAAGCTCTGCTTTAGTTATATTTCGAAATATTTAATAAAAAGGGTCTTGCAAATCATCTCAACCAGGAAAATTCAATATAGTGCACTGGCATCCTATTTTGAGCTACTTTCAAAAATTAAACTACATTCAAAACTTTTCGAGTGGTGCAACAGTCTTTTTTAGTTCTTCTAAGCAAATGTCCTTTTAAGAAAATCTTTAAAAATTAAGTGTAAAGTAACATAATATAAATATACATCGTTAAACCAAAATCAACCTTTATTCAACAAAATAATTTATTTTGAAACTTTTGTAAACTTTATATGTATAAAGGTAATAAAATATATATAAAACGAATCAGGTGGAATATTTCAGCGTTTCTAATATGGTTTTCTCCGTTAAGTCGAAGTCTTTGCAAAAGTTTTAATTTCATTTCATGCTGGAAAACCCATTGAATAAAGAACAAAAAAAAAATAAAGTAAGATTATTATTTTTTTATTTCTTTAAACTACATATTCGTTACCATTCAGCTTTTTTCTCTGGAAAAAAAAAAAAAAAAAAACCTTCTAGACCCTGGTGACTAATTCATGTTCGAGAGTTTGAGGAAAATATTTTTCCTCCATGTTTTTCCAACATTTACCATTATTTTAAATGGTTAAAAACAATCAACTTTCTTAAACTATAATAGTAGTATATTTATTAAACACTAGTTAAAATATCAAATTTAAATTTTTGCATGGAAAGGGGGAAACTGATAACACGAAGTATTTGGCTAGTCTCTTGGGCTTCGAGTTACAGCGAATTGACTGTAATTTACCACAGCGTAATACTTCAGTCAACAGGGTGTTCTATTAGATTACTGTTTTTCCTTTGCAGCTGAGTACAAATAAATGAATTGATTACTTATGAAGAGAAACAAATAAAAATTACACTTTTAAAAACTGTCAATTTGTTCCTGCCTTTGAACTCTGATATAATTTGGCTAAATTTTGACATTTAGCTTGAAAATGAATAGAAAAGAAAAGAAAAAAGGCATAGAGTTATTATTAGAAAAATACTTCTGTCCGAGAGAAGCTTGAACCTTAACTGAAAGTGCAGTAATTAATACTGCATTTTCATTATGATTCTTCTCAATCAGTTCTTAGTGAAATCATTATAGGAACGTGCCATTGTGGAATAAGAGCAAAGAAGAAAAAGGAAAAAAATGAACGCGGATTTCTGCAATCAAGTATTTTAAAGAAAGAAGATTTATTCGGCGTTTTCATAGCGCTTCCTGAGGTATACAAGAGTTTTCCTTCCGAAGCCTAAAAAATAATCTCATTAAAACCCAACCCCCGGGCCACCATAGTTCTACATCCTCACACACCTTCTCCGGTGTATATAGAAAGAGAGAGAGAGGAAAAAAAATTCTACAACCAAACATCCTCTTCCACTCCCCACGTCCTTCTGTGCTTCCATTGCCGGAGCCCGCATCTCTTCTCCAAGGTATCTTTTGTACTTGCATGTACTGCAGTACCACGCGCCACTTGTCAACTCGCGTCCTATTGGATAAATGTAAGGGCTTCCCGCCTTTATCTTCGGTTCTTTGTCCCCGAGCACGTGGCGATCTTATTTTATATATATTTTTGGAGGGAGGCAGCAGATGGCACGGTGGATATACCTGCACGCGCCAGATGTTAGCCAGTCGCGTGGCATCAGAGTGCGCAGTGGTCCCTACATTCCATTAGGCATGGTGCGGACGAGATTCGAATATTTTGTCAATCGACATGAAAATTCATTTCACTTTTGGATTGATTTGGTAACAGCGCAACGTATCTCGGATCCTTGGTGAAATCAAGAGCTGATCCAAATAGGTCCCTCCTCCACTTCCAAAGAGGCACGACTCAGCAAACATTCTAGGGTTAAAAAATATAAAATACACCCAAAAGTCGGTTTTAGCATTAATCGCATCTCTTTTCTTCAGACTTTCTCATTTACGATGGATTTCTGTTTTTGCAATTCCGACAAGTATATAAGCTATCTTGTGCCATCTGTGTGTCGAGTTTACCATCAATTTTCTGAACTTGCTTTGTTTCTTGAACTTTCCAAGCCTTTTCTGCATGAAACTCCAAAATGTTCTTCGGATTCATTTGGGCTGATATTGGGCGGATTAGTAAAAGTTTGGGGTCGAAATTACACTTCTATTATTTTCGGAATGAATAAGTTTGGTGAAGTTGAAACAAAATAAATAATTTTAATAACACCGTCGATATTTCAATAGTCGACTTAGAACAATCACTTGGAGGATCCTTATGCCATCAAGCTAGGCCTTGTTAATTCTCTTTAAAATATTCTGCTGAATCTCGTTAGGACATCCCTGTAGTAAGCAGAGTAAAGCATATACTACAAAATTTTCAAGTAAATTCACAGGTTTAGCTTTTTGTTAAAAGATGAAGTTTCCATAACATTTTTCAAATAATATAGGTGAGTGATTCCAGGTCATTTTAGATCAGAATGTCTATAGACCAGAAGCTTGAATCAGTGGTTCCTTGGAGTAAGCTTCTGCAGTACTCAACAAGTTTGAAAAACAGCCAAACGGTTTTGTAAAGTGAAAAAAATGACAAATAAATTCTTTTTTTTTTTTTGGAGTTTATTTTGAGTATTCGATTCTTTCTAGGTCAGTTCACCATTTTTGCAGCTGCTTCATAGATTAGTATTTCTTAAGTAGTTTTTAATTTAATGTTTCTACTCTTGGATTCAAAGAATAAAACTTCACACCACCTACATGTTTTGATCTTTCTATTCTATTTTCGGTTTCTATTATTCTTAAATGTGTTTGGACAGCTTAGTGAACTCTATATCGTGTTTCTGTTTCATTAAGGAAAGAAAAAAATTACTTTAAAAATCTAAATGTATTTATTTTATTTAAAAAGTATTCCTTTAACATTTTATACATTTTCAAGTGTTATTTAACACAACAATTAAAATTAGTTTTCCAATCCTCACATTTACGAACTCACCTATTATTTTATTCATTCAAATTCGTCTATTTATTTCTACATGGTAAAATTTCTGAGTGAAGTTTAGAGAAATTCGAGAAAAATATTCTTGCACTTCTAAGCATGTTCTACAGTGAAACCTTTGTAAGTTGTAGACTTGCAGCTCTTTCAAAAAGGATCCAACTTTCAGAGATGTCCAACTTATTGAGGTATATTTCGATGTTATGGCCACGTTCCATTTCAACAGAAAAGTTTCCAAATTAGGGCGGTGTGTAAGTTATAAGGGTGTCCAACTTGGGTGGTTCCATTGTGGCAATCCTTTTTGACTTTCTGAACATGTATCATGTAAGGAAAGTATATTGTAATCATGAAAAAATTCGACTTCGAGATTTTGGTTTATTTACACGTTTTGAGGTATTCTGAATTCATTTATGCTATTTTTAAAAGATGTATGTATGTATGTTTGTGTGCATGAGAGTGAACACGATAGCTCCTAAACGGGGTATTCGATTGAGCTCAAATTGGGTATGTATGTAATAAACCCCCGTCGCAAGACCAGTATGGATTTTGGTCTGTATAGGACTTATTTTGAAAAAAGTAAAAATATATAATAGTTTTTCTACAGGGCTACGACATATATTTCTTTTACATTATGGCGTATGGGGGGAAATTCTTCAAAGTGCGCTAGCGTTTAAACGGTACATTCGATTCAGCTCAAACTGTATATGTTATACACCACCATCGTAAGACCGGTATTGATTTTGATGTGCATAGAACTTATAGTTTTTCTACAGGGCAACGACAAAGATTTCTTTTACATTATGGCCTGTGGGGGAAATTCTTGAAAGTGCACTAGCGTTTAAACGGTACATTCGATTGAGCTCAAATTGGGCATATATGTTATAAAACACTCTTAAGACCAGCATTGATTTTGGTGTGTATAGGACTTACTGTTTTTCTACAGGGCTACGACAAAGATTTCTTTTACATTATGGCATATGGGGAGAAATTCTTGAAAGTGCGCAAGCGTTTAAACGGTGCATTCATTTGAGCTTCAATTTGGTATATATGTTTGAATTATTCATCGATTAAAATTCATTTAAATGCTTGGTAATTATCTTAATTGTAAGTGTTTGGAAAGTCGAGTGGAGTCACTCCAGATTTTCTCTGTACAAATTCAAAGCATAATTAAGCGTTAGGAAAAAAAAAAAAAAAAAAAAAAAAACTACGGTGGAAACCCCCATTTGCTGTTTATTCGTCCGTCGTTCGTCGTAAAGTAACGTTATACATACCAAAGTGGGGCAAATCAAAGCGCACGCTATTTGCATTCGATGGCATATGTATCTTTGCTGTAGACGAACGACGACCAAAGAAAGAGCAAGGGCCCTTTCCACCCGTAGCTGTGCAAGTAATTTGACAGCAATTGAAAAATAAAGTAGAGATGAAAAAAATTATTTTCTTTTTTGTTGCTACAGCCCCAGAAAGCTAAAAAAAAGTAACAATTTTTCGTTAATATTAATAAAAATTATTAGTAGTTTTGGTAAACTACATTTTTTAACTAATTTAAATAAATGAATGTTATAAAAAGACGATCAAAGGAAATGCTAATATCATTATAAAATATTCAAAAATATAGAAAATAAGGGAGTAAAACTAAAATATAATTAATTATTTATTTTGTTCATTTATGCTATTTGAGATATTTCTATCTTAATCCTACCATACAGTTACGCTGATCCCTGACTCACAGCGCGATCCGCTGGAAATTTTTCATAATTATGTATAAAATAAAAAAAAAAATAGACAACAATCTGAGCTACTTTAAAAATCTGAAAATCCACACGTTTCCTCATTTTTAAACGTGGTTTCCCCCCCCCCCCCTATTTTCAGCTCTATTTTATTTCCGAGAGAAAAAAAATAATTTGCTGACAAAATTTGCTGTCGCAATCGACATCACGTCAAATTACATGCAACAAAATCACGGTTTTCAGGGTTTCAAGGGGAAGTTGCGATTTCAATTTTTTTTTCTTTTTCAGTTTCTCCAGATAGCATAGCTTAATTTCTTTTTTATTAAAATGATCGTCTACTGAAGCATTGATATAAGAGGATCTGTTCACACAAAATTAAATCGTTCGAATGCGAAAAATTTTCGCACGTTTCCAGAAGAGCATGAAATTCGATTGAGGTGTATAATAAAAACTGAATTTGAAGTTATTTATTTTAGGTGGACGAAGGTTAAATAGATTGAGAGTAGACGTATTTTCGTCCAGTGTTTTTTCTACCGCCCTTTATAATTGCCCCACAAAGGGCTTCTAGTTTTTTAATACTATTGGAATTTTATGGAAGCTTGTTTAAGATCAATATTTAAAATGCACCGGCAGATACTTGCAAGTTCATTACTTTTTTAGTGTATTGTGGCGTATATTAATAAAACCATATTTGATTGTGATAACAAATGAAATGTAAGTAATGCAGCACATTAGTTATAGTTCTTATATTTAATTATTTCTTCATTTGATTTAAACAGTATTTTAAATACATGTGAGTAATCGATGAGTATTGCCAAATTTTTATATCACATGGACCAGTGCCAGCATCTCTCTTTATTAGTAGACTTAATTTATCAAGCGCTCTTTAGATAATGCTGCATGATAATCCTTGAGCGTGGTTTGAGCAAAAATGACGAAATAACCCCAAATTTTTTTATTACCTTTTTTTTTCCTTTTTCAGGGAGATAGGCACACTCAAGGCGATTTATTTTTATTATGGTCATTTGCTAAATTTTATATCTGAATGCATGTGATACTTCAATATTAACGAACTGTAATGATACATAGAATACCGTTTAGGCACATTAATAATTATAATAATTTTCTAAAGCATTGTTACTTCTAGGACTAAAAAAAGAGCCTTGTTGTACTTACTAAAATAATACGTGGTACGTTTTAAAAACATTTTATACATGCTAAAAATAGTAAATAAATTAGAATTTTATTTTTTAAAAAATTGATTTCGCGAAAATAAGTAATTATTTCTGGACCATCCTTTACATATTTTGATTTCGATGGGAGAAAATTCCAAAATCCACGAAAACAAAAACGATACACTTAAAATTATCTCATTTCACTTCACTAATTCAATTTCGAAATTCTTGAAACGTGGCGTCGTCTGCTTCTTTTCTCCCCACAGTCGTACTTTTTTTTTATTTAATTCATCTGCTTTTCTAACTAACTAAAGCTGGTGGTAGTTTGCCACGGACCACGAAACATCTGCGCGCGCGTTCTCCTCGTTTTTTAAAAGGAAAAAACCTGCCACGCGTAATTCCAAAGTGCAAGATGTTTTCCTCGAGGAGTTGTAATCTGCAGGCGAGATCCAAGCACAGAAAAATATTTGCATTTGTAAGGAGAGAAAAAAATAAAATGAGAGATAGTTTTGTCACATGCTGTGGCAGTTGTCATGCAGGTAAAACTATCACACCTGCGTTGGCGAAAAATTTTAAGAAACATCGCAACCTAGATATTAAGTTTTTTTAAAAGAATAATTGTAAAGGAATAATTTATTGAAATTCGATTGAAGAGTCGTTTGGAGAATTTTGGAAAATTATTATGGAGTTTTAAGTGCTGTAAAATGTGCACATCGAAAATCAGCTCTGTAATCAACTTTTTTTTTTGGGGGGGGGGATATCATTGCCATTCGGTGGTCATTAAACTTTAAAAAAAGTTTGGAAATGATACTGGAAATTATACCCCATCAGGTAAAGATTAAAAAAAAAAGAGGATGACTTTTTAAATGTTGGTTACAAGTTTCCACCTGCTTACTTTCATTATACAGTGTCGTGCCTGAAAATTTTACCGGAAAATGACACACGTCAAGAAATTTAAATTATTTCTGAAAGCAATTGAATTAAAAAGTATAGGCTGTAGGGTTTACGTTTTGAGTTTATCAAACAATCAGCCTTTATCTGATTAAGTTTGAAAAAATTTCCACATTTCTTGAAAAATTTATAAAATCTTAATGCCACTTCGAGAAATTTTTCTTTTACGCGTTTCATATTAAAATTTAACTTAACTGTCCATAAAGTGCCCTTACTCCTAATTATATGTGTTTGTATTACGAAACTTTTTTTTTCTCTCCTAAATAAGATATAAATAAAAGTGTTTAGAATTAGAACGAGAGTTTCGGAATTCCAAAATTTGATTTCAGGCCTCCTTTTAAGCTTCAGTTTAATTTCATAGAGATTTCCAGCCGAAACTATTATTATGGTATAGTTAAAAATAGTACAAAGTCATTAGTATATTGCATGTAACTCGGGTGATGTGTGATCCCTATAGGCACGCGTCAAAGGGAGTAGGCAGCATAAGTCTAGGGAGGGGTACTTGCCCCCTCTTGGATTTTGTAACTTTTTTTTCTGCTTTTTTGTTCTTTCCAAGTAGGTAACCATATGTTAAAGCAGTTTTGCCCCTCACCCCTTGGAAAATATTCTGCAGACGTCCAGGTACGCGTCCTAACTTTGTTTCAAAATCTTTTGATTTAAAAGATTTGTTTCAAAATTTAAGTGAAACTTCTTTTTTCTGCATATCCCCCCACTCCAAAGAAAAAAGGTCTTGTAGGTATCCAGGAAAATTTTTGTGGGGCGAGTAATGAAATAAATTGTACATAAGTAAATGAAGTTTCTGCAAAACATAAAACTTATGACAACTAATCCGAAGGTTTCGGGGTGTGGTGGGGATATACGTCTGTCCAGACCGAGCAGGTGTCGGTGTTAAATAATAAATTATAAACAGAACAAATTGAATCAACTTTCAGTTTTTACTTTTGTTTTTCGCCTAACCTGAAACTTTTGGAACTGTGGATCTCAAGGCTTAAGATGCCGAATTTTTGTAATTGAAAGAATAATGAATTTAATTTTAATTGCAATACACAACTACAAATATTTTAGTAAACAATGCAATTCCTACGTTGCTGTTCCCCATTTAATTGTTTTAAATTTCTTTAATTTCAAAATTATATGAATGTCATTCATAAATATTATCCATGACTATTTATACGCGTAAATGAAAAACTTTTTTATCCACAATAAACCCAGGCTGGGGAGAAAGCGAGCAGAAAAAAACCTATAAACAATTGAACAAACAAACAAACAAAAAATAACAAACGAACTTCTCATACTAATTAAATAATATTTTAAAAAACACTAAAAAATATACTGGTATTTATAATATGAAATAATTAAAATTTACACAAATAACTGAATTAAAAAGTAAGACAGACTGACATAGAGCAGACTGATAAGTACCTGTTATGTATATTGGTGTACAAAGTTTTAATTATTTCATAAACAATATTTATTTAAATTACTAATTAAATTAAAGAAAAAATAAATTCGCTACTTCGAATACATGTATACTATGATCATTCAAAATAGATGGTGAAGGGGGCTCATCTACAATCCGGTGCAGATTTGTGTTAAAATTGAAAGAGATTTTTTACTATTGGCATTAAACCGTTCACTTTGGCCATTGGATCTAGGATTCATCGGAATTCTTTGTAATTTATTTACATTCATACACTGAAACAAAAATTGGCAGAGCCTATCTAAGACATTCGGAGGCCCTACGCCTATTGCTTTTTCGTGGCCTCTGTACGCCCATGGGGCTGTACATGGGGGCTCTGTACTCCCACTAGGACTCATTAAAATGGAAGCCGCCCATTCGGCCCATCGCCTTCCTATATGGGGGATGTTAATACAAATAGTCGCAAGGTTCAAATATCTGTTCATATGTAAAAAGGGAGGGGTTGGAGCTCAAATCTTCCTTTGTTCAATAATTCTTAACTCAATAATTTTTTAATGCTCAGAATTTGAACTTCAAATGATGAATGAATGCTCCATAGTGGAATGCTTTAGGCCTTAACATGGCGCTCATTTATATTTCCAATACAATGCAAACAAACACTTTTACTTGGTTGTAAATGTTGTAAAAGTACATCGCTTTATTTATTGTCAATATTTTTATAGTAATTTTTTCAGAATAGGAATTAAAATATTTTAATCATTTTGAGCTCCCGGAAACTTGGTCCCCCTATGCCGAGGCTTAGTTTACTTGTATGACAATTAGGCCCTGTTTTATTGAACATCAAGCAGCCCTATTGGACGAGTTCTTTATATTTTCAGGAATGTTGGACAAAGTACCTGTACAAAACTACCTTTCAGACGAATTCAATAGCAAAAACGGGATGTCGAACTGGATACGAATATACCTATCGTTAGAAATTTCGTAAAAGAAAGCAGATGTCTGGATGACATTAAATGCCCTGAGCTTTATTTTTAACACGTCAAAGAATCGCCCGTATTTACTTATTATTTTTCAGAAAAGACGAATTGTTGGTTCAAGCTCCTGTTACTCTGAGTCGTAAGCGGGAAAAAGATATTTCGTGAAATAAATAATTTCTGAAAAATGAGATTTTCTGTATGTGATGTGAATCCATATCTGAACTATAGTAACAAGGGGAGGGGAATTCCTGTAGCCTGTGTTACTAGGATAGGAAAGGTTATTTCACGACTTAGCAAGTGCTTGGGAGAGTGAGCTCCTTTCGCTGCTGGGCTGCAGTGGGATCGAGTACGCTGGGGATCGTGTACATGGGAGCTGGTGCACGTAAAATCCGTCGTGGCTCCAATGTCCTCCATGTTTAAGGCTACCTCCGGCGGGTTTCAGATGGTTGGTCCCTCATCTGGAATTGGTTCAAAATTCGAGATCCGAGCTAAGTCGCACGTCCTTCTACTGGAGCTCATTAAAATGGAAGCTGCCCCTTCGGCCCATCGCCTTTCTATATGGGGAGATCTAGCACCGCTCAGCGGTTGCCGGAAGGCATTAGATACAACAACAATGCTATCTTCTCAGCCCTCGTGTCGTAACATATATAAAACTCGTGTTTAAATATGTTACAACACGAGTATTTTAAAATTGCAATTATTCTAATAAACACTTTACGACATACAAAAAAAAAAAAAGATAATTTTAGGTAATGACGTCAGAAAAAAAAACCCTCTCAAAGCTTCGACAGATTGAATAAATTATAGTATTTTACAGGGAAATCAAAACCAGTCCACGTTTTGTGAGACATTTTATTTATAATAACGGATTTAAGTGAAGCATTAGCATGTCTAAGGGGAGGGGGGGTGGAGGCAGACTATGTGTGCACTAAAGTCACTTAATTAAAAAGAAATACTTTTCTAGCATACTGTTTATATTTTGGGGCACATCCAAAATGTAATTCTGGTATCTGACAGTTTACGTAAAAGCTACCTTGATCATTAGTATACGAGAAATCATCTCGTTAACGATTTTTAAAAGACAGCAGTTTTCTAGCAGACTGCATTATTGCAGAAACCCGATAAGCCTGAAATTTATATCTGACCGCCAAAAGATGAAGCAAAATCAAGAAGATTGGATCTTATCAGTGCTGTTGGGTGAAATCTGCTTGATGTCTTTTAGCGAGTAATTAACTTAAAAGCAATAAGAGTATTTATACATATACGTTTAGAATATTATGACAGTATAGAGTTGTTTGCATATTGAATGAGCTATTTTTGTTGGTGTTGTAAATTTATTTGAAGTTCCTGAGCTATGTGACGTACATATGTAGTTTGTAGAAATAGGGACGTTGAGGGACAGTTGGGGAAGTTCTCAGAGCAGGCCTACGCTTTTTTTTTTCTTTTCGCGACTCTATTTTAGGAGTCGTTTTATACCATTAGTTATGAGGTACATGAGCTTATCATATGCAAAAGCCTTCAAAACTACCGGAAATCTACGACTGTTCTTGAATATTTATGTAATATCTTTACATCTTAAGTTATAAAAATGATAAAGCAATATTTTGAAGAGATTTGTGGGAATTTTAGAAGTTCATTTAGTTAACATAACCAAATAATAAAAGAAGTATGGTAAACCTAGTTATTTTCCGATTCCCCCCTCCATCCCCCAATTAAGCTAAACCAGGAGATTCCAGACATTTTTTTCTATCCTTTTTAGTACTTATTTTACATATAATGCTAATCTTATATATTTAATACACAGTTTTCAGAATCCACTTTATCAAATATATTTCCACTTGCACACCTTTTACGAAAAATACAGACAAATCGGAACTGACTTGAATGCTCTCTGTCCAGAGGTAATTAAAAAAGGACAACAAAGCATAGAGGGCCGTTTTATTGGGCTTTAATACCTTTTTAAAAGGTAATACAAGAAAGGGAATTACACAGAGAAATTAGGGATGAACGCGAGACGATTTTTTGCGAGACGAGACAGACATTTCTAACATTATGGTATAGGGATTTTGTGAGACGAGACAAAGCTTTTAGGCTGTTTTGCAAGATGCGAGACACCAATTTTCCGTCCAGCGTCCATTCCTACGAGAAATGCTTTGGGCAAAAACTGGCCTTCGATTTCTGATATGCAGTCTTGCTTGTTATAGTAATTTGCAAGATTGAAACTGTCCTGGATTTTTATTACTTCTGCACAGAAAGTTAAAGCTGGTTACAAGCCTCATCCAGGTGGACGACAGTTGGCTGTGCCGCACAGCCAGCTGTCTCCATATCTGTGGCACGCGATGAACGTTTCGATCGTCCGCCATCTTGCTGGTAGTTAAGTCGAGCGATAGCAACGGCTGCCCTTTTTTCAGCATTGGGAAAGGGTTGCGCCTTAAAGGGTTAAGCTTTCCGAGAAATTTGGATTCGATTTCTTCTAAAGGTCACCGACTCAAGGGGTGTTCTGTTATAAATGTAGTTAAGTCTACTTTTTTAATAAAGGATTATAAGGCGAGAAAAAAATCCAAATATTTTCAGTTTAACTTACCAAATGGTCAGTATAAGAATATCGAACGGAATAGTAGACATTATTTCAAGGTCATTTGATAATGTGGTATCATGCCATCGAATTAAAACATACATCTTTTTGTATGTATGCCTTTTCTTCAATGTTATTTTTTAGAGGTAAACAATTAAATGATTACGTTTTAATGATAATAATATAACCCATAAGGAGATATGGATTACATTCTGTTTTAAAAGCGTTCTCTTATTAACCGTAAAAGCGTACAGAGATAACAAACAGAAAGCTCACAGTACATGTACGCAGTGAGAAAACCTCTTTTGATTGTGCTACTTCCTCATATGTGATCAATATTACACTATTTATGTTTTATGTATGAGTAAATGCATATTCTTAATCAGTATGAAATGTATGCCGGGGAATATATACCCAGGACCTCGTGTTGGCTTATCGAGCTCTAATTTAAAACATCAAATCATCTCAGGGCGTGAATTCCATATTAGGTAAACCATAAATATTTTGAATAGTTTTATACTGATGTTTAATACTGATTTGTTTACACCGCATTGAAGGCAGTGGGCTAGTGATAAAATAATATCCCTTTTTTTTTCCCTACCAAGTTTTCATTATATTATGAAATAATGGCCTCTGTTTATTAAGAAAAGAAGTAAAAACATGAATAATGATAGACATTTTCGAAATCGTTTATTACGTATTCACGAAAAACATTATGTTGGTAAACCTGTTCCAAAAATACACTACTAACCATCCGTCGAATGAAAACACAAAAAAATTATATATTATTTAAAGAATAATAATAAAAAAAAAAAAGTAGTCACATGCGAATACGAATTACACTCTTCCCCCTCATGATTCCCTTCTCTGATGCGTCACATATTAACCACGAAACAATCTAACTTCCCTTTAATATTCCAATTATAAATCTGTTCAATAAAGTAATTCTTGTAGTGTGCTGAGTCGCGTGGCGAACGAACTCAGGGGTCATCCCGTAGAGTGGAAGAGGGAGCAGGTGAACTCAGGAAAGCGCAGTGTGCGTAGCGTAGCAGCAGTGTATATCCTGCGCTGGCAGTGTTTATTAAGCGCACGGCTGTCATCCTGTTGTTTTTGGGAGGCGATAGACACGCGCGCGCAGTCCACCTGGCCTTCCTTTTACTTGGAGACTTCTTTCCTTTGCTAACCACGCGTCCAGAGGTACTACTACTACTAATTGAGTCTACCATACTTTACTGCAAGATGCGAGGAAGTGTTGTGGTGGTGCCCCTCAGGAAAATTTTCGCTTTCCCAGAGGTGGTTTGCCTCTCTCTCTCTCTCTCAGTCAGACGACGTGAAGTAAATTCTCAATGATTCGGGTGTGAGAACTTCATTAATACGATCATTATTTGATGGGACGGTCGATTTTAGATTCCACCATACTTTAATCTCATAATTACCAGGGCACGCGCGTACTCGCATTTTACGCGTAAATCGATATTTTTTGAAAAAAAATGACTCTCACTTTTTGAAACTGCGAGTCAAATTTGACTCGCAAAATTTCAGCTGGACAGTTGTGCTACTCATGTCTGTAATCTAGTTTATATTAATCGTGCATTGTGGAGAAATCAATATGTAGGTGAAAATTAATAATTACATGAGAAAAAATGAACGTCTTTATTTTCTCTTTTTTAGATTAAAAAAAAAATCTAGTTTTTTGACTTTGACTTGCAGTTTTCAAAAATTGACTCACTTTTATTGACTGCTAGTCATGTTGACTCGCAGATTTTGAAGACTAGCGCGAACCTTGGGTTCATATTTTAGAAAAATGGGTATGATTGAATGGGCTATTTCTGGTGGTGTTATAAATTTATTTCAAGGAATATGGTACGTACATACGTGGCTTATGTAAATGGGGAGCATTTGGTGTATGCCTAAGCTGTGAAAAAGAAAACAGCTTTACCCAAGTTTTTTCCATTGCGATAGTAAATTTGCGTAGAATTTTCAAATAAGAAAAATTCTTTAAAATTAACAAAAATAACAACAAAAGTAATTTGAATTAAGTAAATACGTAAAATCTTTTGATGGAATATCCTCGATAGAAATGTCTGTATTTAAGTTGGATAAGCTTAAAAGGCACTCTTCTGTGATATCTGAATCAAAGATTGAAAATTAAATAAATAAATAAAGCAAATTAAATAAACTTGGTATGAAATTCAAGAAAAATGGCAGATGGGAATTAAAACATTTGACTAAAAGTGCGAAATTGACGCTTTTTTACAATACAGTAAAAATCAACTGCAACTAAAAATTGAGCTTTCTAATAAAACTATTTGAAATCACGTAAATTATTGTCGAAAGTTTTGAAAGAACTAAACACAAAATTAGATATGTGGAAGAAACTTTCATTTCATCAGGAGCAGCACTGAATAAATGAAATAATATTCATCTATTCTTCTACAGGCATTCTTTTACAAACAAGAGAATGCAAAAATCTCTCTGTTATCACAACAATAAAGAAAAAAGCGATAAAAAAACAATAATGTTGGGATATGAAATTCTGGATAATCAAAATACTCGAAAGCAGCAGTTCTAACATCAAGCAAAATTTTAAATTGAATGTGGATGAGAAAAATTCCCCACGATCATTCACACCTGATATAAATTACTTTATCTCGAGAATTCCATCAAATTACTGCATTAAAAAAAAAAAAAAAAAAAAAAAAAAAAAAACAGAACAAGAATTGCGAGACAGAAAACAAAAGTTTTTCAAAATGACGGATTGGCAACAGGAAATGATGGGAAAAATAAATTTCATATAAAACCATTCATATCAGTCTCGTTGTACCCGAAGCATATCCTTCCCTAGGCAATCAAACCACACGTCTGCCGCAATATATGTATCCAAATCATAATAACTCCCACAAATCGCTCAGACAAAGAAGCGCGATGAATTTACAGCTCTAACTTGGAATTCATTTCGCCCTTAAATCACATTTCCTTTATCACCCTTAAAAGAACAAGAAGAAAAAAAAAAGTTAAAAAAAATTGTGTTACGGATCATTACGAGGTTTATGTTTGTCTTATGGAATCATTAGCTACCTGCCTACATGATGTTCGAAATGTGGTAGTGTGAGTGAAACTTAGCCTATCTTTAAAGGTGGGCGGAAAAATAAAATAAAAAAAAAAGAAAGCTACAGATTATTTTTTTTTTCTTTTAGCGGTAGTAGGCTTTAAATGTTGGACAAGAAAGTGGCTTTTCATGAGAAATTTCTCACTCGTCTTGTTCACGCCTGCGTTTCCCACAAATGCTTCGCCGGGTTTCAACGCGGATGGACATTTTTTTTTTTTTTTTTTTTTTTTTTTTTTTTTTTTTTTTTAACGAAAGAAGATTTGCCACTCTGAGAGAAGAATTTTTTGATCCTGTATCGAGGGTTATATTATATTTTAACCGTTTTGCGGTACATGATAACTTAACACAAGGACACTGCCATGGGTATACCACGGGGGCCTGGGCACCCCCTGAAATTTTGAATTTTTGTTAATTGGATGTCCATAAATCAAGCATTTTTTAAAGAAATTCTACCTTCCCCACCCCTTTAGGCACCCTTCAAAAATTTTTTTGGTACTTATGTATTATCCCGGCGGGCCGCCAAGACGAGCGATTTTTTGCGAAGAGCTACCATAGAGTCGGGCATATGAAATTATTAATGGTTTTGAATACGATTGGCAACAGCTTGGTAACTCATTAGACGGAAAAATAGTTTGGCGGGAATGACCGCCGGGATAATACGTAAGTACCTATATTTTCCAGCTACGTCTCTTTTGTTCAGTATAATTTAGGCGGAAAAAAAAGGTTCCGCATATACTTCTCTAAAAAAGGTTACTCTGAAAGTTGCAAGGCATTTAATGCAGATGGCACGCAATAAGCTTAAGGCTGTTGTTCTTTTCGGGAATCATGCAACTTTTCAACAGATTTTTAAAGAATTTAATTGCGCTAGAGACTCGAAAGAATTCAGAATGTCTGTTTACAAGCTATTCGGTGAACTGTTATAAACAAAGAACTTATGGGAGTTACGAAAAACCCAGGATAAAATGGTAAACAATCGGGATTTTGCAATATTTCTCCAGACTGGTATTTTTTGAAGGAATTTTTTATTCTTATAAATTTTTTTTTCTGAAAGTTGCGTGAGACATACAAGTTTGCTGTTAATACTAATCTACAGTGCATTGTGTGAATAAGCATTATTATTTTATTGCGAGTGTTTAACATCATTGGTTTGTTTACAAAGCTGTTCAAAAGTTCTGTGACGACGCTTTTCAAATGGAACACCTTTACTGGTCTTAACGTGGATAGAGCTGTAAAAATTAACGATGGTTTAGGCAAAAAAGTAAATTCGTGAAGATAAGAAGAGAATTGGTTTACTGATGTAGCGATGCAAACAAAAAAGGATTGTAAAACATGACTTCAAGAGGATTTACGAATGCCGCAAATTGCTACTCACTCTAAATTACACCAAAAACAAATTACCTCATTCTTTCTGTACATTTACGAACGGTCGATCGCTACATTTAACTTTTTTTTTTCTTATATGCAATACATACTGAAGAAATATTTGAACGGTTCAGATAAGTATTGATTTAAAAAATACATATTTATTCATATACACCGAATCACATATTTTACAACGTTTTTGAAAGGAGCAAAAATTTATATCAATGCTCTACTGAGAAAGTCTTGTATATATCACAGAATAAATTTCAGTAAGGCTCTTCATATATATATATATATCTTATCTATAGCTATCTATCTATGTATATATATATATATATATTATATATATATATATATATATATATATATATATATATATATAATATATATATATATATATATATATATATATATATATATATATATATATATATATATATATATATATATATATATATTACAATAATATTAACATAAATAGTAATTAATAAATGTGTATAATTATTATCAATATCATTACTGTTATAATTATTTCTACAGTTTTTCTCCTTTTCCACAACTTCAACTAAGTACTTCTTAGCTACTGCAGCTAGTACTACGTTAAACATAGGCTAGCTATACTAGTGTTATATTTATTTTATTATTTATTCATTTAATTATTACCATTTTTACTCTTTTTATTTATTCATTTAATTATTACTTTTTATTTTTTCCTTTCCTTTCCATACTTCCAAAGTATTATTAATATATCATTTTTTTTCCCACTCCATGGCATTACTTGTCTATTGATGGCATTAAGTCTTCTCTGATGGCAACATGCACTAATACTGCCTCCAATACTGAGCTTTGATTTTCTTGTCGGTCCACTTTCTCGTTGTTTATTTCTAATAGCTACGGTCGCGCCCCCAAGTTACAAAAGGACCCTAATTTTGGTAAGGTAACTTGCAGAAACCTAGCTATTATTGTTTTTTTTCGATTAAATTAAAATGTGTGTGCGGTGGCGCCTGATGATAGAGCACACTATTTCAATTTTTCCATTCCATTTTCCGTCTATTTGTGGATACATGTGATTAGGCTTAAAAAGACCACCAGTTCTAATTTGGCGCTTTATATCCATTTTATCCACTCTTTCATTGCCTTAAAAGGCTATATTTAAACACTCATTAATTGCTCATTAATTGGCACAAGCTCATTAATTGGCACCATGTGCTATCTACTTTTTTATTTTTATTTTTTTCACTTTATCAATGGATTATCTTGGGATTTCACTTTACGTAAGTAAGCTATTATATATATATATATATATATATATAAATCCTGTTTAAATTATATCTATGCTTACGTTATTTTAAACAAATCAAATTGTCATTCATTATTTCGTAAATCATGCTGTTGTGTGCTTGCATACTATGCAAAATTTATTAAAAAGCTCTAGTATTCGAATTTTTTTCACCTAGTTTTAAAAGTGAAACCTTTCATTCATTGATATACATAAAGACGTAAAGCACTTTTTATACGGTTCTTACTTGCACGACTTTTACGTACGTCGTTTACGCGAAGTCTCATTACATTTCTATTCATTTTAATGCTTCGTTTATACGTCGTTTTTCACCTTTCTAAAATTCAAAAATTTCTTCTCTCAGATTTTAAAATCCTATTAGTGGAAAGGGAGAATATCATTTAATTATCTGGTGTTACTTTAAGCGATTATGAAGAGAAATCTAAAGAAGTTAACGACATTCCTTTAAAGACGCAACTAACAAAATTGAGAACCATAGATATTATTTTGTTTCTCAGAATAAGAGTGAAAAAACGTTTTAAGATCAAAACTATATTTATTAATTCAAACTATAATGCTATAATTAATATACTCAAAGACAATCAGCACACTAGAAGACTATAAAAGACTTTTTTTAATTCAGTGACTGCATGAACATAAATCGCAGCATAATTACAATAATACCAAATACATGCAGTATACAAAATGCACTGTAACAAGTTCAGTGTGAAAACTATTATGAAGTAATTTACTAGTACCTTAAAAATCTTAAAATTACTATAGTTACATAAATTTGAATTAACAGCATTAAACCTGTGATAATCAAAGTGGTTGGTTTATTAATGTTTCACTTATATGACGTCTTTTTTTTATACGTCGTTTTATATGTCAGTCCTTTGAAAAACGTGTAAACAGTGCTTTACTGTATATGTATTATTCTGTAATACATCTTTTCGTTAAGAAAAGTATGTTTCGTAAACAACACAAAAAAAGTGAGGTGAAATCTTTTAAAGTGACTGAATCCACATGATTCAAATGGTAAGTTACCAGACCACAGACAGACCAAAGAATACAGGATCGGTGTTTCTAAGAATCTTACCGATGAAACCGAGGTCTAGACGTCACAGAAAAGAATTAGTAATAAATTTTTGACAGCAATATGTGTAAATTTGCTGCGAAAGCCCGTTCATCTAGCAGCAATAAAAAAAAGACAGCACGCAGACCATGCAAGTAGGGAAAGAGTTAATTTATTCTGATCAAGACACTTAGTTTATTTGATACACTGACTACGAGTTTATTTGTGCTCCTCCCGCATATCTGTTCACCCGTGGATTTAAACGTAAAAAGCGACTTAACTGCATTTTTCAGTGAAAAAAATAAAAATAAAATAAAAATTTTAAATTTTAAAAAGGTACAAGGAAAATTTTTAATGAGAAAGAAATCCCTGTTCTGGAATTAATTTCACTTTCAACGACGAAAAGTTTGAAATTATGAATTTACTTGCATTAGATGTCGATTGATATGAAAAAAATAATTGAGACTTTCTTATGAGTAGGAAATTTTTCTCTAAAGAAAAAACCTAAATCAAAGGTTAGATTTTAGTATAGAGTCGTAGTGAGTTTTCTGGGTAATCATTCATCATTTATCAACAGCGTTCAGGTTTGGGTATGATGATTTGATGCTCAGTCTCAGAAAATCCAAACTGATATTTGGGATTGTCAGGATGATACTTATATATCTTTTTATGAAGTTAGGGGCTGAGTTCGTTGAGACAAATGCACCCCCTACGATGTGCGGCATATTATGTATATTGTATGTTTTCTGTACTTAAACAGACTTCACGCGTTAAATCTCCCATAACAAAAATGCTCCTAAACTATCCTTTCAAAAGTATGAGCTTGTTTCTGTCATGCATAGAAATTCTTAAAAGGATAAACAATATTTGCGCTGCAGGGAAAAACATGCATGATATAGCACCAGGATGATGTAGAATTTCAAACATTAACAAAAAATAATTACTGCAGTATTAATGTACATTTTTTACTAACTAAAGCATTTTTTAGTGCACTAACAAACAAAGTTCTAATTTTTGAGGCAAAAAGTAGAAGCAAAGTTCTATACAAATGGTTTTACTTTATTATTGTTATAGTAGGAAATTCATTCTGATAGAGTAAAATACTTATATCTCCCTACTTCAATATATATTAGTGTATTAACACACGAATTACTAAAAATCTTACCTTTGGTGTTTTTACATCACAAGTCAGCATAAAACACTAATTTTACAACTAAAAACTTACATGAAAGTCGTTATTTTTCTTATAAATTTTTCTTTTGCGGTCATCCTAGAAAGAGTACAAAAACTCAACCGTGACAATTTTGTGTTAAATATAAATACAAAATAAAACAGCTGTTTTCTTTCTTTTTCTTAAAGAAAATGAAAAGAACTGTTTAACATAGATTTAATTAATGTATGTAATTAATCAAACCAAGAGGACTAATTTTTTCTTTTTAATGCATTATACATGGCGACCATTAAAATGAATTGTAGTTTTATTTTTACTTTTGATATATTCATATATTTTTGCTTGCAGAAGCAAACAATTGCTTGAAAAATGTACGAAAGATATCCCACTTCATATGAATAAATAATTCTAATCGTTTAAAATTAAATAAATGAATATACAATAAAAACCAACTTTTTAAACCATCTCTTTTTTTTACACATGACAATTCTGTTAAATATACGCATTCACCTAAAATATTGCACAATTTAAAAGAAACTGGTTAGCAAGCACGTACTTCTTTGTAAATTCTATTAAATTTTTATTCTCAGAGGAGAACTAACCTCTATTATTTTAAATTAGAAAAATATTTATTCTAAAATAAATGAATAAATAAAGGAATGAGCAACATAATCAAATATACTTCCAAAAAATTTGTTGATCTTTTTTAAATTTAACAATAGAAAACATGAAAGCCCTAAATGCACTAAACGAAGTTCAAACAGCCTCATTCATGTTTCACATTTGAACGAAATCTGTACTGAAGTGAATACGAATCGCCATTATCAGATTTTTGATTTTAAAGTTTTCTTTATTAAGTAAGAATACACAGGACAATAAGTTTTATTTAAAAAAAAAGATAAAAATTTGGCAGAATTAATGTATTAATATGACACAGAATGAGCCCTAGACAAAATCCCGTTGGTTGAATTAAAATTATTGACAAACTAAGGCATTTATGCCAGCATCTTTCATTGAAAAAAAAATCATTTTAGCAATGTATCTTTAAAGTGTTTTGTACAGTGAAACTTCACAATTTGGTCACACACGTATATCTGTACCTGTATGAATTGGACACACTCGAGGGGCTTAATTAGGGGCCCTCGAGGGGCTAAAATAAAATTCTAGGCGGGGCTTTACTCAGCCCTGCCTAGCTATAGAAGAGTGCAGAAGGGAAGAGAGGGCTGACTAGATTTTACTATTACAAGTATTCATGGAAGTGCAGTTTTTCGACCTGTACATTCTTTTTAAGAATATTAACTTCACAAAATGCCGTATAGTGTCATTTTTAACTAATCATTCAAATATGTATTTTGAAAAAAATTACTAGGGATGGACGCGAAACAAAAAAAAAAAAAAATATATACTTGTCTCGTCTCGTTAAACTTGCAAAGCTCTGTCTCGTCTAGAAAAATCTCCATACAGCAATGATAGAAACGTCTGTTTCGCATAACATCTGTAAATCTTTCTCTTGTCTCGTCTCGTATCCATGCCTAATAATTACACACTCATTCCTTCATATAAATATGTATGTATTTGCATATTCAACATATGGCTATATATATATGTACGCATTTGCATCTGTAAACAATATAAATAGCAATAAAAGTTATCCACGAATCGCTAACTCAGGAGAAAGTTTTTTCTATAGCAGTGTTTATAAGCAGATTGCTTATAAACACTTGTTTCTAAACTATTGTACTATATCGATAAATTTAATAACTAACTAAATAAATAAAACTGTGAAAATTTTAGAGGTAGCTAGGAAGCTTGTTAGATAGCACTCAAACCCCGTAACCTACTCTCATATTAAGGGCCTGAGTAACCACCTACGTAAATTTGACACTTTTCGTCAAAACCGTATGAGTGTCTAACTTTCGGAGATTTCTCTGTATTTAGACTTACGGCCTGCCACGTGCCACTCAGAATGCGGTGTCACCTCTCTCAGTGTCACCTTTAGGCACGCTTACTCCGAGCTTATTACATACTTTATAGCCGTGGTATTGGACTGCTGAACCTCGGATAATAAGCGAGATGAAAGATCCTGCACAGAAAACTTCATCTATATACACCTATTACATCCTGTTGTTTGTTTCACCTTATAGAAAAGATCTGCCACGACAGATCTTCAATCTTCAAGAAGAGTGCAACAGCTGATGCCTTACTACGTGCTAAGGTGTGTTCTTCCTGGCAGTCCAGATGCTTAAGGCCCGTGCCCCCTCTTTAAGGAGATCCCGAGGGGAAGGGGATGCCGTAAGGAAGTGGGGACCCGAATATGCGTATAGAAAAAATGGATATTTATGTGGCTCGTTCTCAATGTGTCATTGGCTATATAACACGATTAAGGATAGGACAAAGTCTCCCCAACAATGGCCAAAGCGCGTTCTTAATGGGTGCGCCCGGTATCGAGAGGGGATGAAACTTTTTTTTTTATCTCCATCTAAATATTGCAAAAGGATGAGGGGTGTTGTTCCTATGGCTATTTGTAAGTGATATAAAAGTTAGAAAGGGAATTAGAAAAAAAAAAAAAAAAATAGGGGTGAGGATATGTCGGTAGGTTGTGGTTTTGAAGGGATGACGAAAAGTAAGTCGTGTATGAACAGCACACAATTAATTGATCGTTTGGAACTTTATCTAAGTTTCAACAAGCTCTTCTCTTTGATATTGCTTTCAAAATAGCTCTGTGCATCCTTTTTTCAATACTTCAAAAAATATATTCATAAATTACCATTAATATTTGTTTTTTTTTTCAAGTACTTTGAAAAATAATGGCATGAAATAAAAATAATTACAGGATAGTATTACTAGTTGAAAAGCATGTTGAAAGCATTATAAGGCCGTTTGTGGTGTTGATATTTTAACACTGGTGCCCTTAGCTTAGCCACTTATTTAAAATTGTAAAATGTGGTGGAGTAGTAGACTGCGAGACATGTTTCTTTCAAAATATTATCTATATCTTCAGTCAGTGGCGTAGCCAGAAACTTTTCATAAGAGGAGGGGTTATGACTACTGCAACTCACATATATGTATACGTGTGTGTGACAAAGGAGTGAAGAATATACATTTTGTAAGGCAAAAAGCTCCTTATGGGGGGTGAGCTCTTATCCCCCCCCCTGGCTACGGCACTATCTTCAGTCGATGCATACAGAAATTCGATTCTTTTAGATCGTCGTATACACCAAATTTAGCAACATGTATTAATAAAAGCAGGACGAACTCACCCTGTGTCTTTTTAGTACATCAGTGACTTGTTAAGCAAGTCAAAGAATTGAGGAATTTACGTAACAACCCATGTGAATGTAGTCAATATATAACCAATAAATATTAATAATTCAAAAATTATTCCGATCGAATGCTAGTAGAAGTACTTTAAAACACAGCAGAACTGTGTAACATGAAACAGGACTGATTAAACATTCCAATAAAAGAAAATAAAATGAAATGTGGAAACGAAGGTAAGTAAGCAAAGATAATGCTCATCAGTCCCCACAAATGAATAATTACTACCAAAAACCAAGCAATGATAGGATATCGATGTGATGGCTAAGCACACAAAAAAATAAGCTAAATACGCCATATACATTTACAACTTGAATGAGGCATTCGGTCGACAATCTCGAAACAACCAACGTGGCACATGAAAACTTTAAATTTGTAATTCCAAATAAATGTTCTCTCTTCTGACAAATTTTCTGTTTACATGGTCAAATGGCTGAATTAAAATCTGTCTAGAAAGCTTGAAAATGTACTACGACAAAATTTTGTGAACATTCTTCATCATGGATTATGAAATACGCAGTGAAAGAGTTCTGTTGTGAAACCTACCAAATTGGACTCATCTGGCTGGACACTTTCCTGGGAAACGGGAGATGGCTATAATATTGGAATCTGCCTATATAAGTTGAACGCTTTTCGAGGGAACCGCAAGTGACTAATATTCGGAGGTTTCACTATATTATGCAGCGAAGTAGTATACTATTTTACTATGTAACACCCATGTTCCACTGTCTCATCGCTTTCTTGTAAGAAAATTCCTATCGATCTTTATCTTTGGACCTCATCAAACTAAAACTTAATATTTAATAGGAAATTAAGCAGGTATGTCTTATTCTATTTGAAGCACTCTAGATACAAATTGAGCGAAAATCTCATCTCCGAAGAGGTGAGGAAGATTTCCTTCTCATCCGAAAAATCACTTTATTAAAATGATTTTATAAATTCGAACTAAAAAGTCTTGTCTCTTGATCGGATTCGTGTAGAAATTTTCAATTATTCAAATATTTTTGAAAAAGAAATTAATTGTTTCGGGGAGGTTGGAGGTGTGCGGGACTATAATACACAGTCAAGAAAGGAAGCTTTTAGAAAGAAATTTGTACCAATGCTGGGACACTTAGATGTAATCCCTACCAAATGGAAGGTTTAAATGTTCTCGCCTCTCCCCCCTCTCTTATTTTTTTTTTCTTTTAATGTCTTTCAATATTAACAAAAATGCAGAATTAGTTTCAGAGGATCAAGAAAGATCCATACTGCATGCATAAATTTTTTTTTTAGTGGATTTCTGATTACTCATATTCGAACATCTAATACATTCCATTCAAAGCATCGTGTTCATGAAATGAAAAGATATAAAGAAATATTTTTCTCTCGGATAAATTTCGAGCTCGAAATTTCAGTCTAAGAAAATGTTTTAACTAAAATTACGATTTTACCTCTGCCGCTTGAATAAAAATTTCTATAATTTAGATACATTGCAGTGAAATCAGAGACATGTAAAAAGATCCCCACTGTGTTCGTTTATTGAAAATAAATACATCAAAGACAGTATGCATCTAAAATTACTGGGACGATTCAAAAATTAAAATATACAATTCCCGATGTAATATTTAGTTAAAATACATATCAGTAAGATTTTTTATATTAATTACTTTATATTAAAAGACTTTAAGAAAATTACTTTGGTAAGGGTAAAATGACTTACTGTGTCTTACGAAATTAAAATTATTTATTTTTATTTTGTTATATAGATACATATTCTTCACTTACTTCAAAATTACACTTGAAAATATATTCTTAGGATAACTTATTATTTAATACTTATAAGAATGCTCACAATAGATTTCTATATAATGTGTTATTCATGATTTACTTTTGTATAGATTATTAAAAAAGAGTAAACGGGTTGATAAAAAGTTTAACATTTATGCAATTTTTAAGTAAATTATACGAATTTTTTTTTAACTTAATTAGGATTTGCAAACACAAAATCACATTGAAAGATCAACAGGGGCTTGACACAAAAACAAAATACGGCAGAAAAAAAATTCAATAGGGAAATAATCTGAAGATGAAATTTATTTCCAACCTTTTATTTTAGCTACTCTAATTTACAATTTTGATCATAAATGCCAGCCTTAAAAAACTCTTCTTTTTCCCAATTTATTTATTTTATTATTAACAGGTTGTAAAACTTGCAAATAAAAAGGTAAAATTTTGTTAATGTAATCATTTTATTCTGTTACTGATAATAAATTCCACTCCTATTTTGCATTTAATAATTAAATCTGTTCAATGTAGTTCTAGTTTGATCGGGATCAATAGAAACTGTGCATATTTAAATTAATTTATTCTAACCATTCTTATGTAAGAGACTGTTGGTGAAATGAATTTGATTCTAAAGAAATTCATTGTTCAACAGACATCGGCTAATTACACCGCTCGTAGTTTTTAGTGTTTTTGTTCAAATGCTTAGTGATTACATAGAGCTTTAAGTTCTAACCATTCTCTTCTATGTATGTAATAATTATTTAACGCATAGTTTATCGCAATCAGCACATGAAGAGCATCCAGTTTAATTTTGCACTTCATTTAAAAAAACAGCATACAGCTTTCCAGTCAATGTTTAATTGATGTTTACTGTTTTTGGATAAATGTGATCGAATATAAACAATCAGATAGCATTAACAAATCTCGATGACGGAATTAAAATTAACAAAGTTAAGCATATGTAAGACCGCTACCATCTCCATATTGTAAATATATTTATATATCCATCATGTAAATATATTATTTATTTATTTATTTAATTTATTTACATTTCAGTGAGAAGTTCAGCCCTTGTTCCAACGTACACAATGTTACATTCTTGTAGAGTATCTCGCTGAAGCTGATGCGGGACCCCGCATTGATATTCTACGTTCTGTTACACCCCCTAACGAGACCTACATAACCGCTTTCTAAATGACAGTCACGTCTAATATTTGTTGGAAATTCCTAAAAGATTATCTGCAACCATTCCTCACTGAAGAAGCCTTTTTTATTCGACTCGCACTATTTCAATGTCAGTATTAAAAAATAAGACAGTAACAACATAAATAAATTTTCAATAGAATTAGATAACTTTTAGCCCTTTTCTGCTACTGTTTTCACGTCGGCCTTTTGCGTTGAATCATTTTTGAAATGTATTAGCAGTCTGATGTTATTAATTTCACGCCAGAGTTTGGGGGATAGATCACTTCTTTTAAATTTAATAGAAAGACAAATCTTCTGATGCATGGATTGTGATACACTCTCAAGCAAAGTAAAAAATAAATGAGAAGCACAGAAGTGCGTAGTTAATATTAAGGAATTTAAAATTCCTTTCTTTTTTCCCCTCTCTTTTCTTTTCTATTTTTCTTCTTCTTCTTCTTCTTCTTTTTTTTTTTTTTTTTTTTTTTTTTTGAGTGAATGATCCCTAAAAGTAGTTTTAATAATTTGCGACACATGAGAAAAGGAATTTAAAATTCCTTTCTTTTTTCCCCTCTCTTTTCTTTTCTATTTTTCTTCTTCTTTTTTTTTTTGAGTGAATGATCCCTAAAAGTAGTTTTAATAATTGGCGACACATGAGAAAAGCCATCTTTCTCCTTTTAGTAATGCATGATTCCTTAAGCAGTATAACAGTGTTATCTAACTGAACTGGTTACGTGTCCGTTCATCACACGGGAAGAAGTTAATAAATACATTTACTAAACACAGATAATGGGAATCAACTCTAACAATGGATAATCTGAAAAATAAAGTACAAAATAATTTGAATCTTAAGGTAACATTTGCATCCAATACCATCCTTGCTTTGACAATGCAAACCACAAAAATTTTACCGGAAAATGAAGGTAAAATTTTTTCACCCAACAGCTTGAAACTTTCAAAATGTTGATTTAATTCAGCCTTTCTAAAAAATATTTTAATTAATTAATTTTTTTCATTTTATCTTTAAAAGATAATGAAAAATGTTTTGTATTATGGCCAAATCGCAAAATATCAGGATAAGTAAATTTAAGGCCGCAACAATTTAAAAATTATTTTTTAAAATGTTTGATAGAAGTGTAGTTTTTTCGGTGGATTCTTGTAAAAAAAATTCACTTAAGAACACCATTTCAGGTTTAGAGCGATTTGGTATATGAATTCGCAACTGCTTTTGCCAACAACGCTACCGACAAACACACACGCTTACATCTTTATAGTAAGTGTAGAAGACAGACCATCAAATGTTTTTTAGTCCAGCTTATAACACAGGATCACTCATCTTTTGAAGGACGATAAGAAAAATTTCTTCTTGGAAACATCTACGAGTGGAACGGACCACCAGCAAATTGAAAAGGGAGAGTCACCGGAAAATAGACTGTAATGCTTAACTAAAGGGTAGAAGCAGTGCGATTACAGGCCACAGGAGCACACAGGATGAAATAAATAAAATAAATGATTGTGATGGATGGTTTTTGGTACAGTGGCGGGTCGGGTCGCATATCTGCGTAAAACACTATGATTAAAGTGAGGGTGTGTGGTTTACCGAGATCGTGTGGAGGGTGTCGAAGCGTTTGATTAGACACTGAGTGCAAATTCGTAGGACAGATCCAGGCCATTAACTCGCTAATATCCCGTCTATTGTCGAGACGGTTTCCCAACCTCCACTTTTTCAGAAAGTATTCAATTAAGTCCAAGAAATTCCTGCCTCTTAAGCAAGAAGATTCGTGGTAAGTGTGAAAGGTCAGGAATAATTCGTTGCGATGAGTATAATTTTAAGAAAAGAAATGGCGCGATTTCCGACTGGAACATAAAAGGAATCATCAAATCAATATGCCTATCTAAAATTACGTGGGAGCGTTGACAAAATTTACATATTTATGACTCGAATTGATGCTGGGTTCGAAAGTTAAGCAGTTGGGCTATCTCACTCCAGATAATCTTCACTAACCATCAACACAGAAGGGAAGTTTTCGATGTTCCTCTTCAATGATCTTGTTTTCTCGTACTGGAATGATTGAAATGTGTCGTTTTCAGAGTGTTACGCTAATACTTTTATAGAAGCTGATACAGTGAAACTTCCGAAAATTAGACACTAGCGGTGCAACTCAAAAAGTGTTCAACTTGCAGAGGTTTCCAACTTTCAGAAGTATACTTCAATATTATGACGACGTTCCGTTTCCCAGAAAAACGTCCAACTCAGAGGCGTCGATTTAGCAAAACTTTTGTGGGTGCTCTAGAAAGAATAATTTTTCGAGGGAGGAAAATTATTAGACATGCTTTGTTTTGTTTTTTGGAAATATCTCAGTAGCTGATATTTCCTCCAATAGCTTTACATTTCTAATACACAAATGGAAGCAAAAACTTTTACAAAAGACAAATTAATAATTTTTGTAATTTAAATGACTTATTTTAAATTTCTACAACTACCTGGTCATCATCTTATGAAGTGATCAATGACATACTAGACAAAAATTAGAATCTTATTGCAGAAATCTCATAAAAGATTCTTTTTCTGAAGAAAACTGTTGATTTTTTTCCAAATATTCTAATAAATCTTTTTCTACAAAAGTAATTAAAACATGTGTCTTAAAATTTTATGGATGCTCCACATCTAAGCGATATTTTCGGTGGGTGCTTGAGGCCCGAAGTAACCACCGAGTCTGCGCCACGGGTCCAACTTACATGTTTAAGTTATGGAAATGTTCAACTTCAGAGGTTTAATTATAGTTGTAGGGCTTCGGAGATAGCCTAGCTAGCCCAGAGGATAAGCCATTGCTCTTTGCTTTTATTAGCCTTAAAATTCATTCAAATTAGATATAGGTTTGTCTTTTGGGAAAGTTTTAATTTTTTAGCCTACTGAAGAACTACATTTTACATGTATATTATTACTTTTAATTTAAAAGCATATCAGTAGGACTTGCAAGATTTGAACTCCTGTGGTTCCCCAAGAAATTTATTCTACTTACGGAGTGGTCCAACTGAATGGAAGTGTAGTTAAATGATATAGGCTCATTTCGTTTTGCAGAGAACTGTCATAATTAGAGAGATATCCAATTTGTAGTTAGCTTCACTACTCATACAGTGGTATTCACCAAATACCATGGATCCGCTAGTCAGGTAACTTAAATGGCCGGTTTGACGGTCAGACACAATTGTATTGGTGAGACATCATGGTAACCCTTGCATTTGGCATAGTGAATACCATTTTCATTGCTAGTATTTGAAAGTAACTTGCAGGTTTAATGTTTGGTGAATACGCCATGAGCTCAGTTAGAAGTTGCGGTAGTGACTCGTCAAATGAAGCAGACGAGAAGAAATTACTTCGGCTAAAGTTATCTGATAGTTTTTGTTTTCTTTTCAATTTCAGTTGTAAATAAAAGTTTGAAATTCGGTATTCGACCAAATCACCGTTCGGTATACTCCTAATCCAAACTTGGATAATTTATTCGTTTATTTTTTTCGTAAGTGACACGATACCGAATGTGTGAATCTGTTTTACGTGCTTCGAAAGTTACGAGCTGCCATTGAGAAGTAGGATAAATAGTTGTAATATATCAAATATCTGTATGTGAAAAAAAAAAAAAAAGTTTCAAAAAGTTTGAACGATTTTCTCACAACTAGTTTATGTAGATGGATCTGTGTTTAGAAGTAAGATAATTGTAGTTATTTTAAGAAATATTAAACTTCCGTCTCTTATACCATTTTAGAGCTTTTTTAAACATTTGCAACTTCAAAAGGGAGTCTTAGACTATCTTAGACCATTTGTACTAATATCAAAAGTATTACTGAAGTGTAACGGTTAGCTCAATGTGCTGCCGTGCCACAGGTCCGGGATTCGATTCCCAGGCTGGGCAAGGTTCACTCAGCCTTTCATCCCTTGAGTGAGTCGATAAAAGGATCACCAAATTGCTTTGGAGTTAAACACTGGAGGCTTAGCGTCAGGCTGACCACCTGGCCGAGGCATATGCTTCCGTACCCCAGAGTCCATGGTCACGAAGGCGTGCTTGGGCAGCGCAAGGTTTTGGCCCCGCACTGGACTGTTGTGCTAATGTTTAACTTTAATGAAAAATACTGCACAGAAAAAGTTGTAACTATTTTGTGACTCTGAAAATCTATACTTTTCCAGATTTTTGGCGAATTTTTAACTGTTTTCACCTTTTAAAGAAAGTGCCCTGTCTCTGATCATCTTAAAATTTTGTTGAAATGTCTTCTGAAATGTAAAATAAAACTGAATACACTTTATAAAAGTTTTACATTCGCGTTCGTTTTTAAAAATAATACTTTCCTTAAGTTCATATATTCTACTTGTGTTGTACGGTAACAAAACTCTAAACATTTCTAACAGTGCCTCCTGTTAAATTTCATTTAACTATTTTTAATAGAATAATAAAAAAAACTAATTAGAAGTTAACGGTTTGTTGCCCCTCACATATCCGGAAATATAGGGGTAGTACTTTAGTATTTATTTTATGGAATATCTTTTTCTACCCATAAGATATGTAAGAAAACGACTCTATAAAGCACTGCGCCCTATGCACCATTCTTAATCAGCTATGATCATTGTCTTTTCATTCACATAAAACAAATGAATCAAGTTCATTAAAGCAAGCTTATTTTAATCGCAGTTTTGGTATGTTAAAGAACTTGTTTACATTTTTATCAGCAAGTAAAAATTTCTCTAATATAAATTCATTTTACATAAAAAAAAGGAAAGCGGAAGCTCAATCTATATTTAAAATTTATACACTTTTTAGCGAGTGGAACTTAATATGTCTTTTCTCAACACAGACCTTCCTCTGGTTCCTGTTTATTTTCTCACGTACCATTCCCGTAATCCAGGAAACACTAGTTCCTGAGGATACACGCGCATTATTACCATATGTCCGTACGTATGTAATATTTACATCCGTGATTTATTTATAACCATATTCTATAGATTTTTAAAATAAAAGTCGTAAGGTATTTATTGCTTCTAACTGAACTTTGCCGACTTCCATCTATCACAATTTCTCTTTTCAAGAACAAGTGGCTCATTAGGCCATGCAGTGAAAACCTCGCTGCCAGGTGCCCTTGTGCTGCCGTGGGAATGGCAGAATTTGCGACATTCCGATACTAGAATATCTGCCATTTTTTTTTTTTTTTTTAACTCTTGATCGGCACCTGGATTTTTAAAAAATTGAGGGGTGAGAAATGCAACACCATTGCTGAGGGAAATTTCATCTGTTTTTGGGCACCTGCGGATTCGTTTATTAACCTAAAGTGTAGCCTAGTTCACATGTATTCCGTAGAAGATTATAAGTAAATGCACAGAGCTTTAATTCAGACTTTATTACGAAAGAAATAATACATCAGACATTGAATGTATGATGGCATGCATTTTAAAAAATGTAAGCTCTCCAAATTGGTAATTGCTGTCAACTGCATAGTTGGCTTGCCCAAAAAGTGTGTTATATTTATGAATGTGTTGACTCAAAATATCTTTAGTTTATCTTCAATAAAATCTAATAATTTGATAAAGTCCGTATAATGGTAATATATTCAGCTATTTTAATCAAAGATGAGATTACTTGTCAGTATGAATCTGATTTTAATGATTATTAATCTGATGCACAGAGATACCACTGATGCTTTTTCCCTATATGAAATAAAAGCTCCTGAAAATTTGTATTACTTTGTGGGAAATTTCAAAGATAAAAACTAAAAAAGCATTACGTCATTTTTAAAACTAAAATTTCTATACATATATTAAAATAACATACAGCACGAGCCTGATTATTAAAAATGCTGATCATATTAACTCCGGTACCTATTATGATTAGAAAGAACTCTTAAGATTATATTCAAGACATAGGCGAAACTTAATAGAGGGGGGGGGAGGGGCAAAAGAAATACCCCCCCCCCCAAAAAAAAATTCAAGAAAATTCAGACATCACCTAATTTGAAAATATTTACTACAATAAGAAATATTTTGCCCTTAGACTGTTAAATGTCTATTTAGACCAATGATTCTAGATCTAGTAGTGACTTGTTCAAAAACTTCTTTAATTTTTCTTGACATCAGGTATAAATTAAAGCAAGTAGACGACATCGACTATAGGATTTGAAAAACATTTGAAAATATACATTAGCAACAGCAAATGAGATTTCGTTCTAAATTAAAAAAAATATTCTATAAAAAAAATTCTATATAAAAAATTTATCGTTTGATATTTACAGATGGACAACAAGAAGCAAACTTTACAGCATATTATGATTTTTATTTTAAAAAACATAAAAGAGTGTAACTGAAGATAAGAATAAAAATCGGTTGGAATACAAAGACGGTGTTGTGCGATCTCGAAGTCGTCAAAAGTGGTTTTCGAAAAGTTTCTTAATGAAGATTTCTCACTGGAAAGTGCTCTCCACTTTGTTTTAGGAATAATTCAAGTTGAAAGTGATGAAATGAAAGTATATTTGAAAACCATCACGTGTGAGATACACATAGTACTCAATACATGCAAATATAGTGTTGAAAAGACTTTAGCAATAATCAATAAATGGATTATTTAGAATTAATTAATTAATTAGAAAATAAAAATGAAAATAGAATAAAATAAATTGATAAAAATAAAATAAAACGAGCAAAACTATTTGGTTAACCGCGAATATCAATTGTACCCAACTCATTATAGAAAAAGATGGAAATTGTTCTTTTGCAAACTAAGTATAGTGTATAGTATGGAGTTACTTACTATCTATGCACACTTTATAAAACTTTCATTGAATCAAATACGCAGCTTGCCTAATTTAGTGAGATATATTTGAAATTCAGATGCTGCAGATCTCTCTCAAATATCTATATTATTTTATTTTTAAGGTTGCATTTCCATAAACAAAAACCTTCTTCCCAGACCTTGAATTCAAAATCAATTGCATTCGTCAAGTACTCGAAAAAATTCAGAAAATATCTTTAAACATTGCACTGTATACTGTAATAAACGATAAACCTACGCAAGCTATGAAAATTTTCTGAAGTGCCCCCATTTAATAAAATACTGCATTTTTGATCATTTTTACTGGAAGTTTCATAACCAGCATAAGCAGATCATTTCTTACAGTGTATAATAAAGCATGTGAGTAATTACACATTTTTTTTCAAATAATTGAAGCATTAAATTTAAAACTGGTCGTAAATCACATGGCTATTGAGAAAGCAAATCTTAATTTATTAATTTACTTATTTCTGTTGTTGTGTTGAGATTTTCTGTGTTATTTTATCCCATCTTAAACCTTTGAAGCGCAATCATTTCCCAAAGCTGATTAACCCTTTGAGGCGCAACCCTTTCCCAATGGCTGTGAGCGGGCACAGCCAGCTGTTGTCAAAAAAGGGTCTCTAGATCTGTGGCACGCGATGAACGTTTCGATCGTCCGCCATCTTGCTGGTAGTTAAGTCGAGCGATGGCAACGGCTGCCCTTTTTTCAGCATTGGGCAATCCATCCAGATGTTCTCGCATTCTTCCATTTTTCAGCAGATGTCAATGCTGTTAAAAATAATCGTGACAATTTTTTTTACGGGGCTATGACGTGCTAAAAAGTAAAGGATTCTCATGGAGCTATGCTACCCGCAACTATTTTTATAGAAATCCAATCTATTCTTCGTGACTGGCAACAGTCAAAACGTCAGAGTTTAGTGTTCCCAGAGCGGGATCACTGCCATTAAAGGGTTAAAGGGCAGCCGTTGCCATCCCTCAATTTAACTACCAGCAACACGGCGGACGATCGAATCGTTCATCGCGTGCCAAAGATCTAGAGGCCATTTGTGGCACACGATGAACCATTCGATTCTTCCGACCAAGGCAACCTCCCTCTTTGGCAGATAGCCCTTGCGTAGCTTTGCCGTAACACAACAGAATAATACTTTTACCGACGATTGATCAGAAAAGTGCAGATATTTGTAAGCAATTTCTATGTATTGGCTTAGGAGCATTCGGCTCACCTTGCTAAACGTTCTTTCCCCCAAAAAAACATCTCCCCGGAACTATCATTGCCAACACTTACGCATAGTTCAAGGAACATACACTCCGTCTACATATATTCCCACCGTTCACTTTGCAATCGAACTTAAAGGGGTTGTGTAACACACCACCCTCTACAGGTGGCACGGTTAGAACGGGGATATAAGAGAACTGCTGCTTTCTTTAAATCTCAAAATAAAACTAAAAAAAACCAGATGCTGCAGTAAAAAAGAACAAGAAAAATATATATCTCTAATAGACTCTTCTCGAAATTCCTTTGGCGAATTATTCCCACGAAATTCGGGCACCTGGTCGCCAAAAAGGCATGCTACCTCTTTCCTGTTTTTCCTGAAATTTCCTTCGTTTTCTCTTGGCGAGTTTTCTTGTCAGGATGTGTATTTTAGAAAACACTTTGAGGCATCTGCGTGTGGAATAGTTCTCATGGGACAAGTATGCACTACGGAAATAGTTAGAGGAAGATGGGGAAAAAAAATCTGCCAAATTTTCGTAATTTTTCCCATAAGTGACTACTTAGAGTTCATGAGAGTTTAACAAAAAAGTGTTTTTTTTATGCACATTAGAGTTTTTTAAATGTGTTTTTGTATATATTTTTGCATTGTTTTAGACAGTAACTGTAGCTTAGTAAAAAATAAAAATCAAACCAGGAAAATTAAAATGGAAAACTAGACAAATTGTATTTGTATGTTTTGAACCTCCATGAACCAGAAATGATTTTTAAAAAATAATTTGCATTTCACATTGTAATACGATTTATGGTTTTTTTTTTCTTCCTTAAACGCGCATTTTAGGAGAGAGTTTTCACAAAAAAGTTCCCTATGGAACAGAATTGCAACGCTTTAAATTAATTGTGAATTTTAAGAAGAATAAAACTCTTTGTCATACTGTAATAAAAAATGAAATTCAATATAAGGTATAACATTTGAACATAAAAGGATCATGATTAATATTAAAATTATAGTTATATTCAGACAGTACATTAATTAAGCAACTTTATATGCTTTCTTACTGCAACAAGTTTTCTTAGAGCTTAAAATTGATATAATTTTATGATTTATAATTAATAATTAACGTAATATGATGGAATTCAAAACACAATAACAAATTTAAATAACGCTGCAAGCAGCCAGATGCAGTTATATGTATAATTAAACTTTTACATTGTTTTGAAAGCTGGGATTTGCTAAAGGGGGAGGAGGAGTCTCCCCGTCCTAAAACTCGCAAAATTCTATTGTACTTGGCAAAATTAGATACCTAATTGGCAAAATTAATTACAATTTTTTAAAAAGAAACTATAATTTACTATCTATTTCTATACACTTGGCAAAATTACGCTAACCCAGTCGGCAAAAGTAAAAAGTTGGTAATATAGTTGATAAAAAAATAAAGAAGTTGGTAAAAACCGATATTTGATTTGGCAATTTATCCCCCCCCCCTAAAAAAAGCTTTAGCAATGGCTCTGTTTGAAAGTAACTGCATTTAATATTTAGCATAGAATTTTGTGCTGTTTAGTGGGGGAAATGCAAACAAAATTAAATGCCATTTAAAATTTTCTCGCCTTTTCCAAACAACGGAAATATTTTGAGGAGAAGAAACTAATTTTGCATTTTTCTTTAAATTTACTCTGTAATGGATATAAGAACAGAAATATATGATTCAAAATATACTATTTTTGACGTTTCTTGGTCCCAGGAAAATTTATTGCTTCATCTTTAAAAGTTGTAAAAAACACAAAGTATGCTATTACGAAAATAAGTTTGCAAAGTCCAACGTATATACCGTACAGCGTACGGTAATTCTTAAATGTTTGTACTGAAAATACAGTGCAAAAGGGAAACTATAACAGCATACTTTTTTGTTTCTGAATACCTCGCCATTATAAAGCAAGCAACGTGCATTTTTCAAAGCTGACAGCCACTTTTAAGATTTAAGACTTCTCTTCATGCATGCTCTACAAGTAAAAATATCTCAGGAATTTTTAAAGAGAAAAAGCTGTTGTATTTCAAAATATTAAAATACCCAAACTGAAGATGCCAGGAAAAAATTAAAATAAGAATAAGTAGTATAGACTATATGTTTAAACGTCCAAATATTTGATATATTATTTTACGGAAATTTTTTTTATGCATGTCTGTTATAAATAGTGTTTCTTTGGCAGTTCAAATTGTTAATCTTTAATGATGAAGTATTTAAAATATAAAAGTTCTTTTAATAGAAAAAATTCTATCAGAAATCTAAGCGTATTCCAGAATAATTAGTGGGGCATTTACACAAACATTCGAAATTTTTTTTCTCAAAGATGTAAAATCAATTGATTTATATTTACAGAATCTTTTAAATGCACAAAATTTGTTACGGCCAGTTATTTTTTGTAGATGATTTTTCTGATACAAAAGTTATTTTTTTACTGTACAGGGAAAAATAATAGATGAAATCAGTAATGATTAGTTCACTTACTTCATTTAGCACCTCGTAATAAAGTGTAAAAGTACTAAAAAATTATATTTCCTTCATATTTTATTGATTTTTCTTGTAAGAAAAACAACCACAGTTAACTATTCCTAATTAACATGCATTATATTTACTAGTAAAATCATTAATGGAAGATAAATATTATTCTTGTTCTGATTAGCTTCAAAAGATAAAAATCTTTTTCTTTATTTACCGTCAGAACATGTACCATGTAAAGAAAGTATCGAAATCACGAAAAAATTCGACTGAAATTTTGATGTATTTGTATATTTTGATTTATTCTAAATTCATTTATCGTGACTATTATAACTAGTTTACTTACCAAATTTTCGTTTAAAAAGACTGCTCTGTGACTGTAAACTCTTAGGTATAATACGGTGAACTGTGGACGCTGAAAAATATGCTATGTGCACCAGTCAGAATATTATCAAAGTACGCGAATTTGGTAATAAGAAATAAATTATTACATATGAATGCTTAAAAAGCAAATTAAATAAAGTATAACACATATAACTTTAAACTAGTTTTCAAAAATCTGCTACATCTGCTCCTAAACGGTGCATTCAGTTGAACTCAAATTTGGCATATATATTACAGACCACCCTCGGACAACCGGTATTGATTATGTTGTGTGCAGAAAGTATGGGGTTTTTACGGGGCAACAAAAAAGAATTTTTATAATTACGGCCTATAGATGCAAATCTTTTAAAATAGAGCAATGTCTAAATGGTGCATTCGAAAAGCTGAAATTGGGTATGTATATTATAGGTTACCGCCACACAACATGCATAGATTTTTGTGTGTAGGACTCATAGTTTTTGTACAGTGCTTCAAAAAAGAATTCTTATATATTATGACCTACCGTCGCAAATTATTTTCTTTGTGGTGCATTCGCTTAATCTCAAATTAAGTACGTATATTATAGACCACTGTCTTTGCGTACTGCATAAAATTTTTGTGTGTAGCATTAACAGTTTTTACTCCATTGTTACTGCCTGTACACTCAAATAATTTAAAATACACTAGCGTCTGAACACTGATTCGATTGAATTGAATCAAAGTTATGCAAACGCTTGGTAAAAATCAAGTGTTCGGAATTTTTATTGCTTAATATTTAAAGAATTTTTTTGACTTTTTATTTTATGATGATATGGATCTTTTAATATATTTATAGGTATATATTTTTTGTTCATTCATAAACAAGCAATAATAATAATAATAATAATAATAAAAGTAGAAAAAAAATGTGATATTTTTCACTTACAGATTACAGTGCCATTTAAATGCTGTTAAAAATAGCAATGAGGAAGAAAGATCCTTTTTTTTAATAATAATTAGTCCGTAATTAGAAAAAATTGTGTCGTAGTACCTGTTCATCTATTTCATTGCTCCATGTGATGTTTCTGATGTAATAAATGTCTAAAACATGCATTCAAAATTTAATTTAGTCTCAAGTTGCCCCCCAAAAAAACTTTAGTTAAAAAATAAAAAAGAAAAGTACACACAGAAAATTTTTAACGTACTAAAAAGTTTCATGAATATTATCTTTCGGAAAATCCACACTAAAGTGTGCATTTAGTTATAAAAGTTATAAAAGTTATAAGTTATCAAAAATATTCTTTTTCAGATCCCCCCCCCCCAACTTGATCAGAATTTTTGTAAATGAGTTCTGTAATATCAACCAATGGTATTTGGGTTTTAAAGATCAGGAAAGAATCCTCTTGCTTATCCTCTTGTAGAACAAAAAGAACATTTCTCGTAGAACATTTTTGTATAATAAAGAAGGCAGAGTGTTTGGGATATACTTAAATTGTACATCAAAAGCAATCTGCTTTGCTTCCAGGCTTATATTTCAAATTTATAAGAGAAAAAGGCCAAAATAATAGAAAAGATAGATTCTATTACATAACTTATCGAAAAACTCACAAATAATATAACTGTACCAAGGAAAAACGTTCAAAAAAAGTTTTAAAAGAAATTAAAAAAGTCAGCAACAGATGAAAATAAAAATAAAGCTCTAGAAATAAAATAAATATTCAAATGTGCATTATTAACCTTTGGAAACAGTTACAGAAGAGAAAACGAGTTTCTAAAATGCATACGTGTTTAGAAATTGTCTGTAAAACTTCGATTCGAAGGAGACAGATGTTTATAATTATGTAAATATGTTAATGTCACCTCAAAAGCGTATTTTGATTATTAATGCCTTAACTCAAGGTTGTTTTCACGAGTTTGCAGATTTGCTTAACAATCTAGGTACATTTTCTGAATGCTTTAAAATGCTTGAATTGTGTATTTTTTTAATATTAGGTCAAATTGTGAGTCTACAGTTATAATGGGTCTACATAAATATGTAAAACTGTTGTTTTAAAATAAAAACTTGGTATTTAAATACATAATTAGTTTTTTAACAGCCCATCTAGAAAAACAATTTAATTTTAATTTTAATTTTTCCCTTTTATTTTCTTTATTTATATTTAAATCGAGGAAGTTTTAGTGTTTTAAAAGTGGCATTCTTAATGTAAGTTCTCATTTTGAGGATCATTTAAGAATCATTTAATTTTATTTTTGTTGCGTAACTTATCTTAAAGTGCGATTTATATTTCGCAGTTTATTGAAGGCATAAATTTAGCGACTCGATAAACAAGTATTAAAATCCATCAATTCAACGCTGACTTACTTCTGTAATCTTTGGATATTTGTCCAATCTCTATATGAACTTATAAGTTATTTTTTAAATACATTTTTCTAAATTAATGTAGCTTTTTAATTGTATAGTAATTTAACATAACGCGGAAGTAACAATATTTCGTCACTAAACTTTGCTTGCACAGTTTAAAGAAAAAAAATTACCAATTATTTTAATTTATTTCTATTTCCATAAAAAAAATCTTTTGTAAGACCTTACAAACACAGTGAGAACTGATAAAAAGAAATTTCATTTCAATTTACCACTATACACTTAAGAACAATGTTCCTTTCATAATCGTTCCATCGACAGAAACCAGACCTACAGGATGTATATATTCATAAACATAAACTACACCACTGTAAACCTCACCTCACAAAAAAACCCATAGAGTTTAATTCCAAACTCTGGGAGAAGACCACTGCCCAGAAAATTCGGAAAAAAGTTTACGCAACCGGTTGTGATTCACATCTGGCATCGACCAATTATTAAACATCTTATCAAGAACCCCCTTCATAAACATTGGCGCGTGCCACGAGATAGCAAGCAAGATCTTGAGGCAGGGCAGCTGTCGATAGTTACATCTGTTCCAAGTCTCCACCTGTTGACAAACACCTCGCAGTGCTTGCTGCCTTCTGCCCAAAAAAGAACCTTTTTTTCCCTGCCAAGTTCGAGTTCACAGTCGTCCTCGGGCTGTGGATGATATACATAAATATATTTTGCCTCCTTTTTATTTTTTTTTTAATCTTTACTCACGTCGCTTGAAAAGCAGCATGTTCTTTTAAATTAAATTTATGAAGGCTTTTGCAATTAATATTCCACGAGCGGTAAAGTGTTAGTCGCTTTCTTCCTTATGCATATCGGTTTATTTTGATGTATGTCGGACCATTTAGTTTAAAAGATGACCTGGATGTTGGTTGTCATGAATAAGTTACAGAGTAACAGATTAAAATAACAGATTCGAGTGAGGGTTAAGATGAATTGCTGTGAGCTAAGAGCTTGCTGGAATAAGTAAAGATTTACCTGAGAAAAGCGCCACACTTTAACCATCATTTTAAGAACGTTTTCAGAAAGTATACTTTTATTGAGGTGTGTGTGTGGAGGGGGGGGAGGGAGGGGGGGGGGGATTTTGAATTATGACACTTTTTGCGGTAAATCTATATTGTTTGGAGACTGTCTTCATAAACTTTCTATTTAAACATCACCTCCCACACCTTAAAAAAATAAAAATAAATAAAAACTTTAAAAACATTTTCATATTTTAAATGGATGGTGGTGCTTAAAGTGCTATATATTAAAAGCGTATAATTCATGCGTCGTCCCTATTTTTCTCCCTTATTCCATTAAGTTGGAAAGCGTGTTATTGTTCATGAGTATGCCGTATTTTCCTTTCTTCTTCCATAAAATACGACTTTGGAATCGAAATCTATATTAAAATTGCCGAAAAAAACTGTTTTACAACCTTTATCAAGCACATTCTAACTGTATTTCCACTTTATGAATAATGTTTGGAGTGTGCATCCATAATCTATAGGTCTGTCGTGTCTGTCTTTCTTGTTCCATATAACAGTTTTTCAGAATGGAAATCTGTATAAAAATAGCCTACTAAAACTGTTTAACAATTTTCATCGGGCATCTTCTAACTCTAGTTCACTTTTACAAATATTGTTTGGAAAGTGTTTCATAATCCATGAGAGTACGGTAGTTGTCTTCCTTGTTCCATAAAACACTTCTTTGCAATTGTAATCTATATTAAAATTGCTTACTAAAACTGTTAATCTTCCCCAGGTTTATTGTAACTAATAAAAAGCTGCATCGTTTGTCAGTTTCTCACCAAATATGACAGATATCGCCAAGTTAGATTCAGTTTTAGGAACTTTTTTTTTTTTTTTTTTTTTTTTTGGCTTCAAACTTGGTAATAAATAATCAAAAATTGCAAACCTTCGCGATTTTCACCAATTTTTATCCCCCTTCTACACACACACACACGCACACTATCTGGCAACCTCATTGGAAATTGCTGAAGGTTTGCTACTGGAAATTGCTCAGCTATTTTTGTGAAAATCGGTCCACAAAAAAATGTCTACAGAAAATACCGGAGTGAACAAAACAGCCCATAGTGATTTCCCAAGGATTTCTGACGATAAGTCAGGCGATCATGCAGCAGCGTGATTGTGATCAATTGTAAAAATCTGAGACATTCTACAAATTTTTTGGTGATCAACCCTTTGAACACCGCATTTTCATAAGCAACTCAAGAAGCAGCAAAGAATGCTTCTATGTCTGGACTTTCTTCTGTTGTGCTTCCAAAGTTGTTCAATTGGATTGAGGTCGGTGACTGAATCACCAATTCAGAACTAATTTTCAAAACTGTAAACCAAATTTTCACCATTTTGGAGCTGTGCTTTGGATCATTATCCTTCTGAAACATCCGCTCACGAGGCATCTTTTTCAGCATATAAGGGAGCATGTGATCTACAAAAATGTTTTAATGAACATTTGAATCCATCATCCCATCAATGTGTGCCAGGGTGACAATGAATGCCATCATGATGGAAATCTCCCGAGATCATTACGAATCTATTGCCTATCTTTACCGTTGGATTTCGGTACCCATTTTGGGATCTTTTGGACAGCAAACATACCACCGACCATCATTTTCAAACAAATTGTATTTGGAATCATCGCTCCAAAAATTTTTGTACGGTTTTTGGTTGTTCCCATTTCATGCTGTTTAGAAAATTTCAATCGAGTCTTCCGATTCCATGCTCAGATAAAAGTTTTTTTTTTTTTTTTCCGCGCACTTGGCGCATGCGCGCGAAATCCCAAATAAAGATTTCCTTTCCCACGTAAATACTTTACCCCGAAATATGGGTTATGTTTCCGAAATTGTGAGTTCGAATAGAGCATGGGTAGGTTACGCTATACTTTCGGAAACCTTTCCGCTGTAAGTATAGAACGTTTCTGAATTTTTTTACTGTGTACGCGGCTCGCCGTGATCACTTTTCCGTTTGACTCATGTTTTCTGAAGAGTGGTTTGATATTTCTAACGGAAACATGGACTATCCCTTCAGATGATTTTCAAATACCGGGATTCACTTTGGTCGAACGGATAGACAGTGGTTTCCAAAACAGAAAGCCATCTGGAGTTATGGGATTTTTATAGAGGAAAATTTTCTGGAGGATTTTTATAGAGGGAAAACTTTATAAAATGAATATGAAACACTTTACCCGTGCCTACACGAGCCAGATCAATGGTGTTCAAATAGTCATTACGCATATTCAAGATAGAGATTTGCAGTTACATACGCTAGTCCTCGAATTTCTTATGAAGACAAATTAGACGCTCTATTCGAAACGTTACTGAAGGAGGATGATTGTAAGACTGTTTTAGTAGGAGATTTTAACATAGAATTAAATTCCGATCAAGGATCCAATTTCATAACTGAAATGGATACTTTAGATTTTCCAATACGCACTCATCCAAAAAATTTCACCGCTAGGGGCCAAACAACAATGGATGCAATTTTCAGCAACAAAATTATGCGAACAGGAGTCTATATGAGCACTTACAGTGATCACTTTCCTCTATATTTCAGAATTGATTGAATAGATTTAAAAAAAAAAAAAAAAAAAAAACTGAAATGCTTCCAGCCGAGTGCGTAAATAAAATCGGGAAGAATTTCAGATTTTTTTTTTCGTTCTTTTTTCTCCTTTTTTTCAGGGGCACGTTCATAAAAAAATGCCTTGCGAATGGTTATTTTAACAGAATAATGATTCAAGGCATACCTCCAAAAAGATGAAAATTTACAACTAACGTAAGAATAGCTAATTTCGGACTGGCGGAGTCAGTCACCATTTCTCAATCCAATTGAACACTTTTTGGAGCACATCGGAAGAAAAGTCGGGACAAGGAATCCTTCTTCAAAGGTTGGACTCTTTTACGGAATGGGCAAATCTCCCTATGTCAGCCATAGAAAGCCTTGTAAATTCCAAGCCCAGACGATGAGCAGCCGTTCTCAAAGCAAAAGGATATGCAACTACATACTAAATTTAGCTGTATTTCGACGATTAATTTCAACAAAAGTTTAGAAAAACCGAATCGCCTCAAAATTTCTGCTTTCAAATTTTCAAATTCATACTAGAATTCACATTTAGAATTTTTACGCATACTTTTTGTTGCACACCACGTAGGGAACCAAAGCTACAAATTATTAATTTATATCATACTTTGCACTAGTAAGTTCGGACAGAAAAACATATCTTCTCAAAACTTCTGCGCCCTACTGTAAGTATGAAAGCCTCACGTTAGCTTAGTCGGAAGGTGGGCAGACGGAGAAACCGAAACTATTTGTGTAAGCACTATTCAAATTCGAAGTGAAGTGTTGAAAAGTGCGTGAAGTGTGAGCCTAAAACGACGACATTTAACCCTTTAACGCGCGGTGTCCTCGCCGTGAGAACACCAAGCTCTTGACGTTTTGACTGTTGCCAGTCACGAAGAATAGATTTGATTTCTATAAAAATAGTTGCGGGTGACATAGCTCCATGATAATCCTTTACTTTTTAGCACGTTATTTCCCGTCAAAAAAATGGTCACGGTTATTTTTAACAGCACTGACCTCTGCTGAAAAATGGAAGAACGCGAGAACAGCTGGATAGATTGCCCAATGCTGAAAAAAGGGCAGACGTTGCCATCGCTCGACTTAACTACCAGCAAGATGGCGGACGATCGAAACGTTCATCGCGTGCCACAGATCTAGAGACCCCTTTTTTGACGCAGCTGTGCACGCTTTTGTGCGCGAGCACAGCCAGCTGTCGTCAAAAAAGGGGTCTCTAGATCTGTGGCACGCGATGAACGTTTCGATCGTCTGCCATCTTGCTGGTAGTTAAGTCGAGCGATGGCAACGGCTGCCCTTTTTTCAGCATTGGGAAAGGGTTGCGCCTCACAGGATTAAATGCAGTCGGCTTTATTTCCTCTGCTTCCTCCTATATAGGCGCTTTTTATGCTTCGAAGAAAATATCAGACAATTTATACGACATGTCTACGGAATAGCATCACGATGAATAAAGCGGAGATGGAAGCCGGGGTTTCTCTTTTAAAAATTGAGGGTACACTGTGTGGAAAATCATGACAAACACAACTCACGATTTCTTCCCCATTTTCCGCTCGTGAACCACATCAAATTGGCGGAAGTCTGGGCTCACGTCGCCCGTCTTCCTAAGAACATAAAATTTCTTAAGTCTCTTTTTCCCTGTATAAAAATAAGCAAAAAGTCCCTACTTACAACTTCCCAGTGGCGCACCTAATTTTTGCTACATCTGCAGCACGATCTCTTGGATTTCCCCTCCCAAAAACTAATCTTAAGATTCTATTATTCCCTAAAACATCGACCCCCCCTCATGCCCCGTGCTTCCTTTTTATAGAAGCATTAGCCCATATATACCTATATAGGCAGCCCTTCCTAATAGATTGGATGGGGGGGGGGTATAAAAAAAGGGCTTTCATAGCTTACCATAATAGGTAGGCACGCGCACACTTTTGACTGACCCTTCTAACTTTGAAAGACCCTCCGAAGACTTACGATGTCCCTTATAGCCATAAAGTTGCCCGACAAAGCAGTCGGTAGACAGCTAACAAGACTGTTGAAAACATCGGGTTCTTGAGAGATTTCAAAAAGGAAGCTGGCAAGCAGACAGATGTGTTACGTAAATAGGTGTACTCTTTGACGTCACGGAGGTCCATCTGGTCAGTTCCGGACTGTACGTTAGGCCCAGTATTGTCGTGACCCACTGCCACGTAAAGAAAGGAAGTGTACCTCATTATTACGTCTGTGTAAGTAAGTCTACGGAAAAGAGGAGGGCTTATAACATTTTGGCAGATGCATTTGAAGAAAAATCACGCAATTCCGATGTCCTTGAAAATAGGGCACATTTCTTGTTTTGAAGGGCAGATGGTGAATTACACTATTAATATGCAATTTCCTATAAATATGTCTGCAGATAGATAGGAAGGAGAACGCAACACTCAGAAAGTCCCAGTTTCGTAACCAAGCCTTTATTGCTCTAACATAATGAATATTTACAAAATCACTTGAGTAAGTTTTGGTATTAATTGGACCCTAATAATTCATACAGGCAAATACACCTGCAGTTCGCGAATGAGGTTTTTTTTTTTTTTTTTTTTTTTTTTCAGAAATGTCTTTAATCATGATCGCACGCGTAACTCAATTCATTATCATAAACTGATTTGATTACGGTGTTTAGTACCTGAAAATTACTACTGATTCAAGAGAAAGAGCTTCGTATCTATATTTAGTATCTCATGATGATCAGTGGTCTACCCTAAAGTCCGAGTCCCCCCCTTCCCACCTCTGAAAATTTTTTCTGAGGCCTCTTTGAACTATTTGTTTAATTGCAAGTTCTTTTTTCAAAAACTACAATCCCGTGCATATATGATACGAAATAATTCAACATTCATAATTGTAAAGATTTTTAAAAAAGCCTGAAATAAATGCTAGCTTTATATGTTGAAATTTATCTAAAATGCACCGGCTACTTAAATACTTAAGTTTGAAAAATGTATTTTTTTTTTCTTTTTTTTTTTCACAAATCAAGTGTTTTGTTAATTGTTGAGTACACTTTTATTAGGAACTAGCGAATGACCCGTTCTTCGTAGGGGGAGAATTGCTTTCTTTATTTTGTTTAGACATAAAAAACTTTTATGAATATTTTAGATGAAACAAAAATTTGCTGAAAAATTGAAGTATAATGATTACCTGGGTACATGCGAGATTTAGTAGGAAGAAGGAGTCGGTGCTTCTGTAAATGTCATTTCTTCATAGTAGGTTGCATTGTCTCTGGGAAATATTGCGAAATTTCGAGTCAGATATTTTTTAAAGATTTAATTTGAGCTGGAAAAAATGTTCCATGTTTAAATATTCCAAATTGACATTTTATTGCACGTAACTTGCTTTATTAGTTGTTTATCGTCAAATAAGGCACGATATCATAAAAAAATTGCAAACTTTGACAATCATTAGACATGGTTAAAAAAAAAAAAAATATGTTATCTACGGTGGTTTTAAAATTCACGTAAGACAGTTGTAATTTCATTTAAAATTTAAAAGTGAATTATAGTTTCTACTGAAAACTAAGTGGTTCAGTAAAGCAATTCATGAGTCAAGATAGATTAAAAAACTGATAAATAAAGGCACTATTTCCACGATAACTGGAATTTGAGAAATTACGTAATGATTTCAAGTGTGGGGTAACTTTTTTATTAAAGTCTGTTAACATAACCGGGTTTCTAAGTCTTTTTTAAACTTTTGAGATCAATAACGCCAATCTCACTTGCTATAGATTGCTTTACACAAAAAGAAATATTGATCTTTTTTTTTTACATTATAGGGTATGAGAAGTTTTTTTAAAAGTGGAAATTGAGAAAATCCATAAAAATTGGAGAACAGGCAGATTTTCAGAACAGTTGAGTCGCCTATGGCCTTCTCCATGTCTACAATTTTGTGCAACATTTCAAGCCAATCGATCGAACGGTGTGAATTTCTATTTGTATACCAGACAGAAAACACAAACAGACAAACTATCTCGTTTACAAGCCTTCTAATACTAATTTATTAAGAGCATATAAGTACTTAAAATATCAGATCGGTGGTTTATCGAAGAATATTGCTTTTCTAGTTATTTAGGGCAATTAAGACCCCACTGTTTACCACCACCCACTTCCCTTTCCACGAAATTCGGAGTTTTATCGTAAAATCTGGTAATGCATTCATGATTCAGGCATCAATGCATTTATGCAGTTAAAATTGTTTATTGAGTCACATCCAGAGGTCGTGATAATTCTTGAATTTGATAAGAGTCTTACAGTCCAATTCTGCTACTTCGAAAACCTTCCACTTTGAGAACAGTGTCGGTCTTCGATGTGGAAATCACCATTTTGAAAGCGTTGAAAAAACCCTCACGGCAATTTCTTTCACTAATAGTAGCCTCACAATAAGTATCTGAGAACCTGTTGAAGTAGAAAATTAAAACCTCTCGCAAATGGCAAGAATGTGGGCTCGTTAAACTTTCGTTTTCAATCGAGAGCTTTATGATGCAGACACAAATTGACTCATGTTTTTATGGAATTATGCTGACATATTACGTTCAAAAATCACCGTTCGTGAGAAAAGTAGACTGCAATCAAAAATTTCTCCAAGCAATCACAGGACTGTATAACTGTGTATGTTTTATCTTCAGTCAAGTCTGTGACAGTCAATTCATTTTTCAAATAGACATTTTCTGTCACTTTTTTGTAAAATATATTGTTGAGCCCGTAATGTGAGAAATTATAACAACACTATGTCTTTTTTTTTTTTTTTTTTTTTTTTTACACTTACCTATTATGCGACATTTTCGCTTATCCGAAGCCATACTAGCTTATTTATTCAGGATACGCGAACTATTTTACTACTGTATGCTTGTCAATATTTTTCTCGCTATACTTCAGGAGCATGAAGATAAAATTTCTGGAGTTTTCAGATTTCTTCATGAATGTGCTCTAAAAGATTGCTAAAGGGTAACATTCTGCTTTATTAAACATTTTAAATAGGTAAAATGATCATTTTTTTATGACTTAGCCCCTCCAAAAAACGTTTACATAAGTTTAGACTTAAAGTTTGATAGTACATTTTGTTTGGGTGAAATTAGCTTTTCTCCCCAAAATTTATCACCTCCCAAAAAGAATTTCTGGATACGCCACTAGATGGAGTTGATAAGATTCCTGTTGAAGCACCAAATGGTTCGATGTACTTGATAGATATTTACTGTTATGGAGACATTCTGACAAATTCATCTTTGATTTACTGTAATTAGAGATTTACTACAGAAAAATCCCTTATGGGTTGGCAGTTTTTCTAATTAATACTTATTAAGCGACCATTCTTACTCCTACGTCACCCAGTTGGGGATCGATCCCGAGATCGAGAATTGTAAAAGAAGCGCTCTACAAAAAATTGGTGCAAATGCGAGGAAATAAAGAGGGTTAAGCTTTTAGACAACCCTATAAATAATAATAATAATAATAATAATAATAGATTGTTTATTGCAAGGATAGATTATGGAGACCTCTAGAAGATTAAAAGACCTATTCATTTTTAGACTTTTTTCTTTTTTAAAGCAGGCTGCAGAAGATATTTTGTTTGGTTTTGGAGTAATGCTGCTATATGTGTGATTTTTTAAGATGCGCTTCGACCTGCATCTTACACATTCTAATCTTAATATATTGTTTGTGGACTGGCCAATTAGCTGTCAAGTTAACTATCAGGAAAGACAATTTTGTGTAATTGCCTTTCAAAACAAGATTACTTTTGCGTAGTCATTGAAAGGTTACGAAGTGATGAACTGTGTGACTATCATTTTTACAATTGACGTAATAAGAATTTATGTTAATTTGTTTTTGTACCTTGAGTTATGGGATATTTAAGGATTTATTTTCGATAAAGGAGGGTGTTTATTTACGTATTCTCTTTCTTTAGCAATTTTTAACTTTTAAAATGTAATTTAAAATTTTTGAAATTTTTCCTTCGTTTAGACGAAGCAGTCCAAAACAAGCTTAAATTTCCGGAAATGTTGGATAATATTTTTCTTAAGCTTTATATTTCTTGGCTACAGTGTAGCAGGAAGTCCAGCTGGTCAGTTCCGGTCTTTGTGTTAGTGAGGTATTGTGATGAACGATTCCGATACAGGAAGGATGTGAGTTAGCCCCTCGCCCCCTCCTTCCGATTATTGGTTCTGTGTATCGTTACGGAAGGGCGCTTGTTACCTACAGATTTTTGGCGACCCTTTGGACAGATGCTCTCTTCCTTCCACCTTGGGGAAAAGAGGTGCCCTTGAAAATCTCCTTACTCGGACAGGGTTTGTGTACAAACTGTTGCAGATGGTACCAGTACTGGCACATATGAGGTGTGTCATTTGTTTCCATATGGTCTAATGACACACCGTTTAGCATTTTGAGTAAATCTCGTTGAAATAGTTGCTTCAAGACACAAAATCTCTCTCTTAACCCTTTAACGCGCAGTGTTCCCACTCTGGGAACACCAAATTCTTACGTTTTGACTGTTGCCAGTCACGAAGAATAGATTTGATTTCTATAAAAATAGTTGCGGGTGACATAGCTCTACGAGAATCCTTTACTTTTTAAGCACGTCATTTCCCGTAAAAAAATTGTCACGATTTTTAACAGCACTGACATCTGCTGAAAAATGGAAGAATGCGAGAACAGCTGCATAGATGGCCCAATGCTGAAAAAAGGGCAGACGTTGCCATCGCTCGACTTAACTACCAGCAAGATGGCGGACGATCGAAACGTTCATCGCGTGCCACAGATCTAGAGACCCTTTTTTTGACGACAGCTGGCTGTGTCTGTACAGCCAGCTGTCGTCAAAAAAGGGTCTCTAGATCTGTGGCACGCGATGAAATTTTCGATCCCGCGCCATCTTGCTGGTAGTTAAGTCGAGCGATTGCAACGGCTGCCCTTTTTTCAGCATTGGGAAAAGGTTGCGCCTAAAAGGGTTAAGTAGTATATTAATCGGAATAATTTTGTTAAGACGCAAATTTGGGCTCCAGACAGTGGTTACCTAGTTAAAGAAGCGCAGCCATTTATACTGGTTCTTGTCGCTAGGGTTCAGGGGCGTAGCTACGGGGGGGGGTTAGGGGGTCATAGCCCCCCCCCCCCGCCATGAGAAATTTTTTGCCATACAAAATGCATATTCTTCACTACATTATCACACACACGCACACATATATATGAGTTGTAGTAGTCGTAACCCCTCCCCCCCATGAAAAATTTCTGGCTACGCCCCTGCTAGGGTTCATTATGCAAATGAAAAGACTCTCATAGATTTTTGCTCTGAGGACAGTGATTCAAAATAAATATTTCAATGTGTAACTGACTTAACCTCCTATTGTTGCAAGGACGTGACGGCAGTGATTCGCCATTCGGTGCTCATCGTTGCTTCTCCTTATGTGTCTCTGAGTGCTCCTGCTGCTGGCCAGCGCATGCACTTTAGCTAACAGGTTAACAACTCCTTTCGTCGTGGCGATCATGCAGTGGAAATCTGAAGACCTTTTCGAGTGTCGCTCATGCCACGTATCCCACCAACGCCTCCTAGATATAGAAAGCCTTACAACTCCTACGTCGCGAAGCTTTGACGTCATCAGTTGGCCTACAATTAAAAATTTTACTTTCACAAAATAAAACTATTAAAAACTTCTGGTGAATGCTCGAATATTAAAAAAAACAAAACCTTAAATTAAACATTAAAATTAAAATACCTTTCTCATACAAGATTATTCAGAATGATCTATTTCTTTATCATATTATCTAATTACTCATGATAACTGCCATTTGTCGTAAAATCATACTTTTTATCTTAAATTATTAAAATATTGCCATTCATGGGTAAACTCAACAGAAATTTTTAATAGTTTTATTTTGTGAAACTAAAACTTTTAAATGTAGGCCTAATGATGACGCCAAAGCTTGATGACGTAGGAGTTGTAAGGCTTTCTATATCTAGGAGGTGTTGATCCCACCTGCCGTAACCGAGATACGCCACTGGCTCTAGCACAGCATTAAAAGACTCCCATTTGGAAGCAACACTGTTTATAGAAGGGGAACCATCACCGCCGCTTCTTTCCAATACAGAAAACCATCTGGGTTTGGTTCAGCGCTAAAAATGAATAGGGGAAGAAAAAAAAAAAAAGAATCCTCCGCTGATAAAATATTTCGTCATTCTGAAGGCTCTTGAAATTTTTCTGTATCCTCCACTGCCTTCAAGCCATTGTGCTCTAAAATCAAGTAAAATCCTTTCAGCCTTTCGAATTTTACGCATCCATTGAATGTTATTAAAAAGCAGTGAATCAATTTTAGGCGTGCGTTCATAAAAAACTGACACGGCAACGTGCGTCTACACGCGTCTTCGGACACGCACTCCGACGATTGGCCTCCCACGAAGAGAACTTTTTACAAATCAGTAAGTCACAATCCTTTGCACTCAGTTTCTTTCCACGGAAAAAAATTATGTCCTGCAGTGCACTTCAAGCGAAAGGAAGTCAAAACACTGGCATGAGGCACAAATCAAAAATTTATTAAAAAAAAACTATCGTCGGCCCCTCCCGCCGATTTATTATATATTGGATTTATATAATCGCCCCCCCCCGTTATCCTCTCATTGTAATCCCATTGTATTCCCTTCCCCAATATCTCCACCCCTCCACCATCATATAAAACGCATAGCATGTAAATATGAGCGGAAGGTGTGCTTAAATGGAGGGGGAGGGGGTCGTATTTGCCCCCTATTTATATCTTAAGACGTGGGCCTGAGCAACAGATGGAGGTTTTAAGATTACACCTGGGAATCGTGACGTCACACGTCTAAGAGGATACTAAATTTCCTTCTTTTTTTTCTGGAAATGACCAAAAAGAAAAGTTTTTATTAGAAACGTATTTAGCTTATCTATATTGAATATTAATTTTTAATCTCCATGACTAAACTAACTAAACATTGGCGCAACTGCTCACAAGGGGTTAAGTCTTGCGCAAATCAGCAACGCCGTCGCGACCATGTGTTCTGGGGTACAGAAGCATATGCCACGGCCGGCCAGGTGGTCAGCTTAATGTGAAGCCCTTAGTGTTTAGTCTTAAGCAAGCTTGGTCTTCATTTTATCGATCCACTCAAGGGATGAAAGGTCGAGTCAACCTTGCCCAGCCCCGGGATTCGAACTCTGGACCTGTTACATGACAGCTTATATATTACTTAAACTTTTTGGAGCTTAATACACTGAACAAAAATATGTTAGAGTCAAGCAGATTTTTTTATTTAAATACTAAGTTTATTAACCCCTAACCGTGAACTTGAAAAAATGAACTCGATGAAAAAAAAATAGTTTAGTTATTATAGAGCGTTTTTCTTTAATGGTAATGTATTAGCATCACTGACTATTCATTTTACAGCAAAATTTAGGCTTTGAAAATGCGAGACTTCAAAAATGTAGAGGGTAGTTACATATTCTCAGAAGTTTCAGAGACTGTTCGTTTAGAGTTAAGGATTAAGTATTTTTTAAAACTTCACAATTCCCCGCCCCCCATTTTTTTTTTTTTTAAATAGTATTAGAAGAAGTATTAAACTGACATTTTTGCCGAAAACTTATTTTCTTAAACTTTCGTAGGCATTGCGAGACGTAATGCTATTAATTTGTAGGAGCATATTCTCCTTCTGTGACACGTGTGACTTCCCAGGAGCAATTATGAGTATTAGTGGTGCATTTGGAGACCCTGTTGGGAAGCAGCACACTGGACTCATGTTAAATCCCATATTAAGATTAAAAATGAATTAGAATAAGAAAATGGCCTCTTCTTTCGAAAAATTCTACATTTTCTGATAAAATGCTTAGCCATACTTATAGCCCTCCCTCCAAAAATATACTCTTAAAAATTTGGTGAAACATTTCACCAAACCATGGTACTAGAAAGTTGGCTCCACAAGATAATGAAACCTCTTTCTAAAATTTGGTGCTTCACCACAAGTATGGTTAAACCTTTGCACCAAATGTTTGAAGAAGATATCACCATCTTTTGGGGCCAACTTTTCTACTAACATGTTTTTTAAAAATGTTGCACCAAAATCCTAAGAATATTCTGGCTCAACCAGAGCATCCAAATCCTCCATCCACCGTATTGTGGTCACAAAACAAAACACTATTCCTTTCTTCCTACAACCAGATGATCTTAATGAATCTTGTGATTTGAAGACACGGTCTTCTCTCTTCTCACGCCATCTGGACGAGGAGAAAATTGGAAAAACAGAACATAAAGAACACAAGCAGGGCTCTCTTCCTTTTCTTATTCTAGACATAATAAAGGGAAGACAGGAGGAGGAGGAGGTTTCTGCGATCATTTCTTACCTCCGCGCGCGATGTCTTGGAGATCATGAATGGGGATATAAGGAAGGGAAAAAGTTATGAATGAACTTGATGGATATCGTAATCGGAATCGTGATGGTTTTTATATATTTTTTTTGTGTTCATATAGTCGTGTTTAGATGAAGCGTTTCCGTATGTGATTTATCAGGAAATGCGTCTGGAGTAAATTTCCGTCCAGCGTAATCAAGCACCGTAGTGTTTCGTCCAATTACGAGGACTGTATAGATGTGGTGTTGAAAAGCGCATAGGAGAAACGGAAATGAAAGATATACAATGGCTAAATCATGTAAAGCAATGTTTCTGTTTTATTTATTGAAGGGTGCAGATCGAAGAAACAAGATCGGCAGTGCGAACTTGGTACACAAATTGAAATAAACTAGTTGCCACAGGGACTCAGGAAAAATTCGGGATGATTCTTCATAAGCTGCACAACACGCTGAAAGGAATGAAAGAATGGTGCCTCTTATGAAACTTTCTGAAAATATTTTTAAGCATGGAATTCCACATTAAAATTTTTAAAGAGTAACACAATTTGCAAAAATTAAAATTTGTAAGAATTATTTCTGAAAGTTTCACAGTGAACAAACACATTTCTATTATTTACTACAGTGTATAGTCCGACTTGTGATGAGACATCCTAAAATTTTTTCGAATCCAAGACATAATTACTTCATGTATCAAAATTCCATGACTTTTTCAAACTCCAACTCTTAATATAAGAAACTTTTATTTCTCTTGAAAACGACCTTTTACAAATTCTGGTAGTACGTCTAACAGATTTGCTATTTATAAAAATGGAAGAGCTTTAGTAAATACATTCATGACTTGCTTTCACTGTAGTTTAGCGGCATTTCTCCAATTATAATTCATAAGTATTAATATAATAAGTATTCTTATTAAGTATCTATAAAGTCTTCTTAAGTACTCATATCAAGTATCTGAAATGGAGAGAACTCTGAAGAAAACCCCGTTTAAGATGAAATTTCTCGCTATTACATAGAAAAACAGAATGCTTTTTAAAGTTTGTAAACAGCACGTAATAAACTTTGCTTTATGAGTAGGGAGTGTGAGACAGAGCCTTAAGGAAACATTGTTTATAATTTTTGATTTTTTCACCAGGAATAGCAGTCATAGCACCACAGGTATTGCTATAAATCGTTACAGTTACAAATCTGAGTGTATGGCTTCATAGATGCCTGAATAATTAGAGCGGAAGAAAGGAAAACAAGTCCTTAGAATTTAAAATAAAATAAAATAACAAAACCTTTCTAATTTGTAATTTCTGAAGATTAAGCAAAAATGATTTTTTGCTGTTAGTAATTACCCAAAGCATATGTAATTTTTTTAATTTAAAGCACACAAAGGCACAAGGTTAGTTCTTGCTAAACGAATTGATTTATGGAACCAAGGTTTGTGGAAATGCATTCACTTTATAAAAATAGATGCTTAGTTAATTTCACGCAAAGTAAGTGCGATTAAATGACCAATACTGATAATTTTATCTGCAAAGAATTTTTTTCTTTTTCTAATTTGAAGGGCAAGGAATATCGTCGTCTTGACTATACAGGAAATGATGCTTTATTCTGGGAAAGATACGTCAGTGTTGTGAATCCTTATTACTAGATTTATTCTAAATCACATCTTTCATCTCATACAAATAAATGAAAAATAGATTTGTACAAGCTAAAATAAACAACCAAGGCTTTGTAACGTGCTGCGAGTTTAAAAAAGAAAAAAAAACCTAGTACAAATAAGAAATGACGAAGTAATATTTAGATAAATTTAGAACTCAAAATTTACTAGGAACTTTTGGTTCTACGATTTCCTGTTATTTCGTCTAAATATTTCCACCTTGGAAATATTTTTACTTTTCCGTGATTTTCTTGCGTGTTTTGCAGCGGCCATTTTTCGACGGAAATGAAGATCCTATTGACCAAGCATGTCGGACTTTTGTTTCGATTAACGATCAATATAACATGAAGCATCCCATACTAAATCAAAGTTGGAAAGACATAAAACATAATATATATGATACCCACACACACACACATAGGTGAATAAAACTTTCACGTCCATGCCAAGGGATGAACGCGAAACGAAAAGTACGGTTGTCTCGTCTCGCCAAAAAGCTGCAAACTGTACAGTTAAAATCTTCTTCTCGTCTGTCACCCAACCTTAGTTATGGCACTTAAAAGCGTAACTTTGAAAATTTTACATATTTTACATTAATGTGGCATTTTATAAACATTAAAATATTACTTCTTAAAAGAATCTCTCTCTCTCTCTCTCTCTCTCTCTGTATATATATGTATATATATTGTTTTTGATAAATTTCTTCAGATCATCCTACTATATAATAACGCTGATCCCTGACTCACTGACTCATTCTCTAACAAGATCCGGGCAACCACCTCAAAATAAAACTTTTTAATCTTCTTGGAGTAATGGCGATAAAAGTTCAAAAGGATTAAAAAGCACAAAAGTCGTAATAACACCTACACAATTTGTACGTCCCGCCTCATAATGATGTATAAAAATATAGAAAAATATCTGAGCTCCTTTAAAAATCTAAAAATCCACCTTTTCCCTCATTTTTCAGTGATTTTTCGCTTTTTTCAGCTTCATTTCATTTCGGAGAGTAAAAAGTGAGTGAATCATTTGCGTGAGAAAATTAGCTGTTTCACTTTCAAGGGAAAATGACTTCTAACTGCGATTTAATTCGTTTAGAAGAGTTTTTAAGGATAACATAGCTTAATTTTTTTCATTAAAATGATCACCTGCTTGAAGCATTGATATAAGAGGGGCTGTGTACACAAAACGATATCTTTCAAAAATACAGTGCAGACCTATTTTCGTCAAATATTTTTTCTAGCCCGTTCTAGTCCCGTTGTAATTGCCTTTAACGGGCTTTGACTTCCAGTTTTGTATAACAATCACTGCATTAACTAATTATCTTTTTTAACACTACAACAAAGAATTTTAATAATACTTTCAAATTTTTTTGAAGGCAATGACAGATTTCCATTGAATAGATGTGTAATTAAACGTGAAATAGAAAATTTTACGGAAAAAAATATATTTCACTTAAGGCAAGTTTCCGTTTAATAAAGTTTTTATCCGTTCCCGTTGTCCAAAAATTTTTAGCATAAAATTTATATGATATATATATACGTATAATTTAACATAACGCCTTTTGACATAAATATAATGTCTATAAGCTTAAAGCAAGTCCATGTACACCATTGCGCTAAACCATTTATATTCATCAATAGAATCATAGTTACGTTACCTAGTGGTTTTTTTTTTTTTTTTTGTACTAACTACCATTCTATCAGATTATTACACGTATATTTTTATGTACGATATTTCAGAAGTATGATTTCTGCATTGGAACGTAACGTGTGCAGGAGTATAAAAAATGCTTGACGTTGCCAAATTTTATGAAATAAGAGTTATTGCAAAAGTACGCAAGAAACATATCTGTTTTATTTTACTTTAACTTGTCCTTCAATGTATATTCTATGTCAATTAATTTCTATGTGTTCGTATTATTACTAACACATTATGTTATCACTGTAATAGATTGACTGAACGAAATATTGTTCAATATTGTTTCAACAATTTAAACACGAATCAACATATTTATTCTTTGTTAAATAATTCTTACAGAAAGTTAATTTTCATACTAACTTGAATTTAATTTTATGTGTTCAACTCATATCGTTTGAGCTTTGAGTTAACTTTCATCAGAATAGTATTACAATTCTCCAGATACTAACTCGTTACAAACGAAACTCTTTCAACAGTGCTGTTGCGCTTTGCATTTTGATTTATTTTCAGCTTTTATTGTTATAAAAAATATTATTTTTTTATTTAGAAACTATTTTAATTATTTAGGTGTATTTCAAATGATTACAATAATTTTTTAAACCAAAATAGTGTTAATAATTTAAATATATATTGCTTTTGTGAAGAAATTTTGAGAATTTGTCATTTTTAAAAAGTACGTAGAGATATTTTAAAATGTAAACCTCTGAAACGTATCAAAAAGGCAATTTGAGTTTATGTATCATATCCTACTTCTTTTTTATTAATTTATATTATTTCCAACGGATCAAACATAAATAGTATAATGTTAATTCAAATGAGCTGAGAGAGGACGCTTTGACAAAACATGCAAAACGGAATAACTTAGAATTATCTAAGTTATTCCGTTAAAATTCTTTATCCATTCTATATCCATTAAAATTCTTTATCAGTACTAAAATAAAAAATATAATAAGTTTATAATGTTTTTAAAAAAGGATGTTTTTCTTTAAATTTCTGAGACTACAATTCTTTGATCAAAATAATTAAGACTAATTTTAGAACGGTCGGAACGTTAAATAACAACAGAAATTTTGGATAAAAAATACTTTAATTTTTTTAAAATTTATTGTTTTACGAATAATTGTAAACTATAATATAAATGATTTTTTTTTTTTAAGTTTGTTTGTTGCATCCACCAAACACAGTTGCAGTTCTTCACAGAAAGTTTGCCTGTAAAACTGTTTTCCTGATCATAACTAATCTACTGCAGGAAAGCAACCAGAAATTTTATTTCAGTTTTGCTGTTATCATAATGCATGATTATAGAATAAGAAAAGAAATTTAAAATAAAATAATGCTTCATACTTGTACTCTTTTTATCAGTATTTATTAAATGAAAATCTCTGAACATTTTCAGTTGTCAGGGGATTTCCTCTGAGACACAAACAATCATTTTTAGCTCACAGTTTAAATATGAAACGTCATAAATATGAAACATTGTTGATGAATATAGGTGTTGTTTGAAACCACGAAAAATATAAGAGATACGAAAAGGTTTTCTTAAAAGACAGGTTTTCGCCCAATCAAGAGTCCGTTTAAGACAGGTTTACTTCACAGTTTGCGTCACAACTTTTCAAGAACCAATAAAAATTGTACGTGCATTTTCCAGAACTTGTTTGGTTTTATTATTGTGGTTACAGGTTTCAAAGTATGTAATATTCTTATTTTATTAACAGTGATATATAAAATATAGGGATGAATGCCAGACGAAGAATACGTCTTTCTCGTCTCGCAAAGTCCGTACATAGTAATGACAAAAACACTTGTCTCGTCTTGTATAGCAGCTTTCTCGTCTCGTCTCGTATCCATCCTTAGTAAAAAAGCATCTGCATTTGACTCTATTTGGGAAACATATCTGGATTATTTGGTTTTATAAATGACTGATTCAAATAAAGAAAGATTTTCTTTTTTTAAATACTATGTGTACAGATTACGTCCCGCAGTGGCCTAGTCGCTAAGCTTCGTTCCCATAAGAACACAGAAAGTGAAGGAGGACCGGCTTGGGAGGGTGAAAAACCTGTCCCGGCTTTGCCGCTGTTTGACCGTGTAAGCTAATGGGGGCTGATGCACGTAAAATCAGTTCATGGCTCCAATGGGGGTGCCGATTTCAGGTACTATAGTTTTTTCATCTGGAATTGGTTCAAAATTAGGAGACCACTATGTTGGTCTGCCTAATACGTAATGAAATGGCCAACATCTGCAGCCCTCGTACGTAGTGATCAAGCCTGCAGTAGGCCGCTGACCCGGCCATTAGTAAAAAAAAAAAAAAGAATGTTTACAGATTACATGCTGTAACTACCAATTATAATTTAAAGCGAAAGCTTTTATCTAAACTCCATTTTTCAATAAAAGAGTTACCGAAAGACTTAATGTTTCTGTTCCATAAAAAAACATGTAATGCCACCGTGAAATAAAAACACTTTATATTATGAAATCATTTCTCAAAGGAGAAACAGGGTATTATCCGACAAAAGCCTATGTTGGATGACGAAGGTAAAAAAATTTAGTATATCTTATTAAAACAGATCAATGAAGATTACAATTTAAGTAAACATCCGCTCTCTTATAAAATGCTCAAATAAATACTTAACAAAGAACTTTTTCTTACGGATAGATCTGTAAGCATCGTTGAAAACTCTATATAATTGATTTAAATCACAAATGCGCAAGTAATACATGGTTCTGATTTGTTAACTAATGGTTTGAACTCCTAATAATTCAAGTGTGACGCAAAATATGTTTAAATTTGGGAAACTTATTTATTTTAGTGGGAAAGTGGAAGAGTTATTGACCACAAATAAACTTTGATCTTGTCTCCAAGATTGGTAGGCACTTATTCATCATTACGGCTGCTGTATTTTTTTTATGTGTTTCTTTTGAAGCAAATGAAACTGTTTTTTTCTAAAGAAATTTATTCACTTGGTTAAAAGCCTTTTCACTGCTATAGTGCCCTGTACAGTGGAAAGAATTATAAGCGTATTTGAGTTCTAATTGCCGCATAGACAAAAGTAAGGGTATTGTAAAGGTATTGTACTAAGGTTTATGTAAGCTAGATTCAATAGTTTCAAAACGTAGCAATGACGTCTTATTTATATAACTTCTTAAGCTGCCTGTCAGTCCGTGAACTATTTTTGTATGAAATTAAAATCTGTAATTATCAGATTGAAAAAAAAAATATATATATTTAGCATTAAAGAGGGAATTTTTCACCAGTTTGCAGTCCAAGCAGTACTATTTGAAAAATCAATGAAGATTTGTGTTATTTATTTATTTATCTTGAGATGATGATTTTCGTGAATAGATACGGTCGCCATTGAACTTTAAGAATTTGAGTTCTATTTTAATATGTAGATGACCCCTTAAGACAAAAATGACTAACAGATAACATTTAGTGGTTATCTGTTAGTAATTTTTGTCTTAAGGCTAAGTTTTGAAACTATTGAATCTAGCTTACATAAACCTTAGTAAAACGCAAGATCATATATTGGGTTTCATTGTCTGATTAGATATAGATTATCTCCACTCTTCTGTCATATAATGGCTGTGCCTCAAAATATTCAACGGTGGCTTTTGTAGGAGACCGAAGAAAAAGTGCAAAGAATAAATAGAATTTGCATTAAAAAGCGATAGAAGGAGAGCGGATTTTTTTTTTTTTTTTTTTTTTTTGTGTGTGTGTGTGTGTGTGTTCAATCATTTTCAACTAAGCGTAACGGAAATAACTGTGTTAATTTCGATATAACTTTCGACTTGACAATGCATTGTTTCAATTTGGTACAGAATGGAAAGCTTGTCTGACGCCAGAATTTATTTAATTACTTATTTATTTTTAAATATCTAAATAAAAAATACATACGCTGATTAAATTTACGTTATTTGACTCATTTATTTCAAATAACGGAACAATACAGAAGTTCAAAGGGGATTTTTTATGCTCCATTTCCAACCAATTAATTTAAATAATTAGATTTGAAAAGTTGCAAGATGGCATGTAATTTTTAACAGTCTGCCAGCTCTTTCTTTGTAATAATAGCTACTTTTTTGTATTTGTACTTTTTTGTATTTTTCCTAGAACTAATTTACGTACGATTATGTACAGTGGTGTAGCCAAGGGGTAGGAGTTAGGGGGCCAGACACCCCCTCCTACTCAAAATGAGACAGCCAGCCTTGGGAAAAGGGATCTTAATCCTATTTTTTGAAATTGATATTTGTATGACAATTGAAAGGAAAATGTTGGACCCGTCCCATAAAAGAAAATTTTGGCTACGCCACTGATTATGTATTATTTGGCTGATTAAAACATTCGCTCTTCTTTTTTCTTCCTGAAATACACATTTAAGCCATCAGACAATTTCGGAATTAAAAAAAAAAAAAACACCTTAAAATATACATCGACAACAGACGAATGGGTTTTGTCCTAAATAAATTTTAACGGAATCGTTTGATACTTCGATTGATTTGTTTTTTGATAATGGACAAAAAGCAAAATTTTCTGTTTATCTTGCCTTTTTATTCGAAGATAAAGGTACAACTGTAACGAATAGCAAAATTTGTACTCGTATAGGGAAAGTATTGTGATTGTTCAAAATGCTTTGCGAAGCTTCTTAATGGAGATATGTTTATTCGAAAGTGCACGTTTTACCTCCTAAGAAAGGACGGACGGGATAACATCCAACCCAAGTTGGAAATCGAACCCGGACTCAAGGTATGATAAAATAGTTCTTTAGCCACTACACCTCCTGGACGACAGTGCCGAAAAGTAAAATTAACTAAAAACTTTGTAAAATAACACACATAAAGTGGTATAAGATACGTGATAAACACCTTTTTTATGCATGTTATTTTACGAAGTTTTTAATTAATGTAAACTATTTGTTAAATTTATGAGCAAATAATACTATGCTGAATTTCTTTTTCTTTTCTTTATTTTATTTAATCGAAACGAAACACACGCAATGGCTTATCTCTGTTCTTTGTTGTACGTGTGAAACTATGTACAGTTATTAAAAAATTTTCTGTAACATACTCATGAGTAAAATCGTTAATACACGCCACTAAATAATTAAAGGGGGGGGGAATCCCATACAAAAGTTGAGAATCTGTTCTGTACAGAAAGTTGCCATGTTTCAACATAAGTAGGGATGGACGCGAGACGAAAAATAGGAGTCTCGCGTCTCGCAAAATAGCCTAAAAGCTTTGTCTCGTCTCGCAAAAATCCCTATATTGTAATGTTAAAAATGTGTGTCTCGTCTCGCAAAAAAGCTGTAAGTCTCCGTCTCGTCTCGCAAAAAAGTCGTCTCGCGTCCATCCCTAAACATAAGAACAGCAGAATGAATATAATTGTTAAGCAAATATATAATTAAAGACCAAGGTATCGGACTGGTTGGCGGAAGGTTTGTTGTTTGATTCCTGACGACCACTACACACCACAGTGTACATGCGGATTAACAATATGCATAAGCGCTACAATGTATAAGAATATTTTCTTTCTAGTCCTATAAAAAACTATGTCTGCACACGCCGACATCTACACATTGTGAAAAATAGTGATTTATAATATGCGTACCTTATTTGAACTCAATCAAATTCACTATCGAATTATAAGAACAAATTAAATAGTTTGCATCTATAGGCAGTAATGTATAAGAATTCTTTTTTATATCGCTGTGAACAAACTATCAATTCTGCACGCTGAAAAACCTATGCAGGTCATATGACTGCCATCTATAATACACGCATCCGATTCACGCTCAATCAAATGCCCTTTTTAAACGGTAACACACTTTAAGGAATTTGCATCCATAGGCTGTAATGTATAAGAATTCTTTTTTATACTCTGCGAAAAAAGCTCTTGAGTCCTGTACGCATAAAATCAATACTGGTCGTAGAAGTGGTCTGTATTATATAACAGGGTGACTGTTAATTCATGGTTCAAACTCTGAGCGATGGTACAGGACATGGTAACAATAACATTTTGCATAGGAAAGCGTGTTCAAAAGTAAAGCGTCGAAGCACAAACACGGGAAAGAACAAATGATAGGGAAAGTGTTTGATTTTCATACCCAGGTTTACAAGTGGAAATTAATTAAGTATTCAAAATTACGTTGATCAGCATTGATAGATGCTTGACAGCGTCGGTGCAGCGAATGACGAACACATAAAAAGATACCAGGAATTCCACGCACACGTGCAGCAGCTACGGATACTTGAGCAACGAGATCTTCATCGGAGTCTGCTGGAGTGGCATAAACGTCATTCTTCAAATGTCCCCATAAAAGGAAATCGAAGGGCGTCATATCGGAAGACCGGTGGGTCTTCCAAGAGATAGATCCATCGCATGCCAAATGTCGCATTCAAGTACTGACGAACATCTAAGGTGAAGTGGGTTGGCGCTCCATCATGCTGAAAACACATGCGGTTTCTAATGGTGAATGGTCAAAAATTGAAACAAGAATGGCCTCTCTTCCCCAAATCAACGCCGACTGGCCATCTACCGGCAACGGAAGCAACTACTAACTCCGTTTATCCTCCGTCTCCTGCATTTGTTCTTTCCGGTGTTTGTGCTTCGACGCTTCACGTTTGACCCTACATTCCTATACAAAATGTGATTCTTACAGTGTCCTGTACAAACCCCCAAAGTGTGTACCATGTATTAGCAGTCATCCTATATTTATATATCAAATATCAGCTCAATTGATCGTACCATTTAGGAGCTATCGCGTTCACTCACACGTATATCACCGTAAAAATAACGTAATTCAAAATACCCCAAAACGTCTAAATACATCAAAATCTCAGTCGAATTTGTTCATGAATACTATTTTCCTTACACGGTAGATGTTCGGAAAGTTAAAAAAAAAAAAAAAAAAAACTGTCTTAGTTTTAATACAGTGTTGTGATTGGGCTATACTCGATATTTGATACATCTGTATAATTTGCAATTCAGTACAAGTTTTTTCGGTAAATTTGCTCTTCGATGTTTTATAAATACTTTTTTATGTCTCTTAAAACATATCCTGTCTCCATCTACCCCTGTGTCTGGTGATCGATTGTACAATTGCCATTTTTCCTACCATGTTGCTAAATTAATATATGTCTTAATCCGTCCAAATCACTGAATAAATATATCCTTTCTTTGAACAACTGCGAGCCTATAAAAAATAGGGTCTATTTGCAACGAATTATTATCTAATTGATAGATTACAAAACGGCTAATTTTATTTCAAACATCCTGCTGTTTGCCCTCTCCCCCCCCCCCCCCCCCACACACACACAACGAACGAACAAAGTATAGCTCGTAATGATCCCTTCATTAGGACTGTCCGATACACGTGGTTCTCATTATCATCTCTCCAACATCGAGGATTTTGTGTAAAATCTGAAGCAACGGAAGTCACTTTATCTGATGGAAAACACCTGTACAGGCGTCGATTTTCATTGAATCGGGGTCCATTTAGACCCAGGGAGGAAGACAAAGCATATACAAATACCGAGGGTGTTGCGTTTCTTAACAGATCTCGCAGAGAAAGGAAGCACCTGCGAATTAAATATAAAAAGAAATAATAATAATATTCTTCGGCTGTTAATTAAGAGGATGAATGGAAGCATGACTTATTGGTATGCTGCTTTTTCGACTTCTGGTAACGAAAGAAAATACTCCGATGATACTAGTAAATTGCGGGACAGCTACATTTCAAAAGGAAAAAAAAAAAAGTGGATTGTAGCAGAGTTATCGTAATGTAGACATTACATTAAGACAGACCTTAACCCTTTGAGGCGCCACCCTTTCCCAATGCTGTAAAAAGGGCAGCCGTTGCCATCGCTCCACTTAACTACCAGCAAGATGGCGGACGATCGAAACGTTCATCGCGTGCCACAGATCTAGAGATCGCGTGCCACAGATCCAGCTGGCTGTGCGCGCGCACAGCCAGCTGTCGTCAAAAAAGGGTCTCTAGATCTGTGGCACGCGATGAACGTTTCGATCGTCCGCCATCTTGCTGGTAGTTAAGTCGAGCGATGGCAACGGCTGCCCTTTTTTCAGCATTGGGCAATCTCTCCAGCTGTTCTCGCATTCTTCCATTTTTCAGCAGGTGTCAGTGCTGTTAAAAAATAATCGTGACAATTTTTTTACGGGAAATGACGTGCTAAAAAGTAAAGGATTCTCGTGGAGCTATGTCACCCGCCACTATTTTTATGGAAATCAAATCGATTCTTCGTGACTGGCAACAGTCAAAACGTCAGAGTTTGGTGTTCCCTGAACGGGAACACGTTAAAGGGTTAACGGAAATACGTATGCCGGAATTAATAGATTTTTATGAAGTACAGGAAATTCAAACCATAAAAATAAAAACTTAAGAATATTTATAGATCAGAGAAAAAGAAGAAATATGATTTTTTAAAAAGTTTTATAAAGGAATAACTCTTAAACATACGTTTGCATAGCCAAATATGGTATGCTTAAGAATGTTTTCTGGAAGTTCCTATCTTTGCACAGGTTGACCATTTTTTGTTCAGTTTTTAAAGAGATAACTTAAAGATCTTCAAATCCTAATGTTATTAGTGTATTTTAAACAATTATTGTAAGGATGGTTTATTTAAATGTTTTGCATCATTTTGTAAGGAAATTTTTGCGCTTGACATTTTTTTCTGCAAGCTGCATGAAATCTATAGGTTTGCTGTTATTAAAAGCGAATAGAGTAGTTTGTGAAGAAATAGTAACTTCGTTTTCAAGAGTTTAACATTTTTTTTTTTTCTCCAGGAAAACTGTTTAAAAAGTCCTGTGTAGCATGCAGTTTTCAAAAGGAACAGCCCTAAATCATCACTATAAGTATTATTTTCTTTTTCGAATTAAATTTCAAAGTAAAATTTTAAATAGCTGTACCACTAAAGAAGTTTCCAAGTACGGGAACAAGGAGTCTAAGGGAGTCAATTCAGGACTGTAGGGCGGATGGGGAACCGTAGGCTCTCTCATTAAAGAGCACATTTCGGGATAGTTCGCAAAGTCAGAGAAGCTAGTCCCAAGGCTCTAAACGACATTCTACCGTGATGCCTCCGATGCCCACATATTTTGCTGGAAGTGGATTATCGAAGATGAGAATCCTATTTTGAAATCTTTAGAGGCTGTTTCTCTCAAAAATCATGAAACTTAAAAAAAATTAATTGAGCTAGAGACTCGGAAAATTTTAGAATGTCTCTTTACAAGTTGCGCTGTGGGTATTGAGAATGAACCTATAAGGGTTACAAAATTTTCATAAAAAATGCTGAACATACGAAATTTCGCGATATTTCCAGTAACGAGTGCATCCTCGGCCCGTTTCTGAAAGCAATTTTTGTGCATATGAAATTTTTCTGAAAATTGCACGAGACATACAGCTTTAATATTTAACCCTTTGAGGCGCAACCCTTTCCCAATGCCGGAAAAAGGGCAGCCGTTGCCATCGCTCGACTTAACTACCAGCAAGTTGGTAGTTAAGTCGAGAAAGGGCAACGGCTGCCCTTTTTTTTCAGCATTGGGCAATCTATCCAGCTGTTCTCGCATTTTTTCCATTTTCAGCAGATGTCAGAGCTGTTAAAAATAGTCGTGACAATTTTTTTTACGGAAAATGACGTGCTAAAAAGTAAAGGATTCTCGAGGAGCTATGTCACCCGCCACTATTTTTTATAGAAATCAAATCTATTCTCCGTGACTGGCAACAGTCGAAACGTCAGAGTTTGGTGTTCCCAGAGCGGGAACACTGCGCGTTAAAGGGTTAATGTGTTGCGTATAGATCATGTGTTGCGTATCAATAGACTGAGATTGATGTTCGGAGAAACCCTTCATATTGCTGTAAGAACCGATTTATGCTATAGCAATTGTTCCGATTAAAGCACCTGTATAACTTAGAAGAGAAAAAAAAATCAACGACAACAATGAAACAGGCAGCAGTGAATTGGTAGCAACAAACCAACTTCCAGAGCTGTCAATTTAACGATTTCACTAATACAACCAATGTTTTCGACATCATCTGTTTACACAGTTGCGTTATTTCATAATTTTTATCTTTCAGGGGAGAATAATTCTATATTTCGTTGTTAATAGAGCTCAGAAAACAGCAATTCTTTCACTAGGAACGGATGTTTTTTTGAGGTCCACGACAGGTGACTGAAGGCAATTCCCATTCATTTATCGAGTGTATCTGAGCCAGCCAGATATATCCTGTGCAGAGATGACATTTTCCCATATTTTGATAAAGAATGAACTCGGGTTTTCAGACAGTGCAAGTGCAAAATGGCAGCTGCGGTACGCAATAATTGATGACGCTGGGTAAATTTCTGTTCCTTCTTTGTTTTTTCTTTTAAATAGCTGGAGCAATTTTTATGTCATTCGAAGTGAAAGAATAGAAGTCAAAACTGGTTTAAATTTGTTTTCTTTAACAGATTTCGATTTAGTAATTAAAACTACAGCCTCTAACAGTTTTGAAATCTATTATTAACTTCGTGAAACAGCTTAAGGGTTACATTTAGAACGGGAATCAATCTAAAACGGATATATCTATATTAAGAAACAAGCTAGAAAAGTTGCATGTGTGCATTTCCTTTCCGCATGTAACGCAGAGAAAGGGTGGTTATAGGTACTGTTACCGAACATAGTACTGAGGTTCAGTAGGGCAGGTTCTGACACGCCTCGAAGCGATTGTTTCAAAATTCGATTCGAATTTGTATCCTACTTTATGCAATTTTCGGCAATATTTGCATTTATCTCTTATATTTTTCCACAAGTGGTCAGACTCTAATATTATCCAGAGGAAATTTTAAAGATTCGTGACTGGAGCTTTAATTAACCGATTTACATGCAACAAAATGCAAACTTATTAACGTGTAGAACGTTATTTTAATTATTTAACTCGCACCGGACATTGAATATAGACAATTAAACCTTTGAAGAGCAGATTCTCACCACATTCTCAATGCCAACTTAGAAATATCAGCATGCTATTTGTTTGTTTGCCAGGAGAGGACAGCTCACTTCACCATAATTGTCGTTTAGAGATACGTGCGTCCTTCCTGGTGTTTCCCTCCACAATTTGAATCCTCCTCAGAAGGCGGGGGTACTTCTAAATTACTCCTCAGAAACTGCTTACGATCGCCAAAGAAACCTTCAGAACAGCAGATTTAACGTGCACGTACACAAAAATTAGAAGGTGGTCTTCAGTGCTACGACGAAATCGAACCTACAACTGTCCGTCTATCAATCCAGCACTGGACTACCACAACCCCACACATTACCGTGCTTGGCGTATTGAGCAATTTTTACCAATTTTATTTAGCAATTTTTCTTGACCATTCAGGAATGGCCATTACTGTGGCCGGAAGCGTTGTCCGGATAAATACGGGAGTACCTCGTTGGCGATCAGCGTTACCCCTTATGAAAGGACGGATAATTTAACAACCAAGATGGAGCTGGTGAACTGGGAACTGGCCTATGATCCTAGAGAGTGATGTGCTATAGCTACAGTACAGTCTGGGGCAGCAGTAGTTTAAGTCAGGAAGTTAATTTTTTTACGGAAATGCAGTGCACAGTTGCAATGCCATTAAATGATGAAAATTAGTGCTCACAAGAAGGATTTTTCTCAAGACGGAAGAAAAATTGCTCCTTTTCAGACGAGTACGACACTTTATGACATTACTAGTACTTCGACTAGTATTTACATATTGAGGCAAATTTTGTGGCATCAAACACTTCTTAATATTTTACAGGCTAGTGTACCCAATTGGGAACATCAAATTAAAAATTTATTAAAAAATGAAATTTTATCGATATTGACTTGAAAAAATTAGAAGTTAAAAGATGACTTAATTTTTTTTAAAATAGAAGATGCATTTCTGTCATTAGTGGAAAACTGGACAAAAAATCATGAAGGTAGCCATTTCATAAATTTATATAGAGCTATCTTGATACACCCCCTTCCTCTTCAAACTTAATTCATATTTTTACTTAAATTTAAAAATAAATCTTTTATTTATTATTAATATTTCACTTTAAACTACGCATCAGTATAATCCGCTTTTGAAACCAGTCTAAAAGTATAGTCAGAAATGACCCATAGAAACATAGGCATGGAAAATAGTGAAAATTGTATACAATATCCTCCCCCCCCCCCTCCTATTTAAATGACTAATATCCTTTAACTAATGCATTAGAAGACAAAATATGCAAATATACATATATATAAGACTCGGTTGTTCGAGCCTCGTCAGGGGGAGACCCCCCCCTGAACCCCCCTAATTTTTTAGTTTCATTATTGCCATATTAAAACGATATTAATTGACTCTGTCATTTTATCTCTCATCTTTCGTGTATTTCGCCTGGTAACCCTATGTTGAAATTTTTATGATTTTAACCTATTTATAGAAAAATACATCGGATGATATTCTACAGCTTACGAAATATTGTTACAATAGATTAAAGCTGTTGTGAACTAATAGTATTTAAATATATGTAAAAAATACATGTGAGGCATATTCTACAGCTTACGAAATATTGTAACAATAGATTAAAGCTGTTGTGAACTGATAGTATTTAAATATATGTAAAATTATGTCGTATACTTTTATGTCGCATTTTTATGTCTCATTTTCGGGACACATTTTTCGGACAATTTTCAATAAAGGGGGTGAGAGATAAAATGACATAGTCATTAATATTTATTTAAAATATGCCTGGATCTCAATTTGGTCAATTTTCCCGTCTCCCTGTCTGTCTAAAACAAGTTAAAATTAACGAAGAACAGAAACCAAATGAGGCTAATAAAAACACCTCTCTCTGAATGAGCCGTAATAAAAATAGCTGGTCATGGTCGAAGATTCGAATTTTATCGCCCCGATCTCTCAATAGCTAATATTAGCCAGCCATTCATTCCGGAATATAGCACCGAAATGAAAAAAGGCCTTTGCCTTTTTTTTTTCGTCTCCCAATTAATCCTGTCAGACTGGCAACGCATTAACATAACAGAAGACGTAGAATGCGGCTGTGCTTTGCTGCGATAGTTTCTTATTCAGAATGGTGCTTTACTGCAGAATTATTTTTTCTTTGTTGCAAAATCTTTAATCTCTGAAAAACTTGGTTTGTTATGGAAATGTGTTAAATGATGTATGGTGCGATTATTGGGCTTACCTTATTTGTACCTTCGATTCTACTTCAGTTTTGTTTTTCAAAAACTTTACGAGGTTAAAGTTATGAGTAAGTGATTTACAAGCGTTCACTCCCCCCTCCTTGTAAATATAAATAACAAGAAAATTTGTTTAATAAGGAAATTTATAATTACTAGTTTAGCTAATTTCTTCAGTAAATATATTTTTAAATGTAGACATCTACCGCAATTTAGTAATATCTGCCAGCAAAAAAATCCCACCCCCAGCAAACACACACAAGTTCTCTGAACGTCTATTAACGTTCAGAAAACGTCTTCTGAACGTTAATAGACGTTCAGAGAAACTGTGTGTGTTTGCTCGCCCCTCCCCCTTTTTTTTTCTCTAATGGCCCACTTGGAGGCTTGACCGCTAGGAGGGCAGGAGATGTTGGTCATTTCATTATGGAGGCGCCTACTAAGCAGAACAACGTTGTGGTCTCCTAATTTTCATCCAATTTCGGAAGAGAGACCTAGCACCTGAAATCCGCATCCCCAGAGGTCATCGTTTGAGCATGGAGGATGTTGGAGCCTTGAACAGATTTTACGCGCACCAGCTCCCATTACCGTATACAGTTCCACAGCAGTCCAGCCGAGAGAGGTGTACCCCCCCCCCCCCGCCCTGGCCAAGCCGGTGCTGCTTCATTTTCCATGTTACTGACTAGACCACTGCGGAACACACCCCCTTTATATTTACAGTAATATTTCTTTTGTTATAAATAAAAAAAAGAACTTGCAACCTAGAATATAAATTTTCATAATCGGTGGTCATTAGTTTTACGTTGGAACTCTACGAAAGAGGGATGGAAGCAAGATTCAATGGGGATTCAATGAAATCATGATGATTTGATTTGATTTAATTAGTATCATTGTCTTGATGCTTGATGGCAGGGGCGGCTCCTCCATTTGAGCACATGAGCATGTGAACCCCCAGAGTAAAAACTAAATAAACACATTAACAAATTAAATTTAAAAAAATATATTAAGTACACTTCTGGATTTTTGTGAATTTAAAACATGAGTTTTACTCTCCCCCCCACTATTATTAAGCGCGTTTACTATAGCTAACGCACTGTATCATAGGTTACTACAGTGTATTCTTTCGTAGCTCGCACGTGCGACGAATGCGACGTGCAAAGGATGACATCTTTCAATGTCATCCTTTGGAGAGAAAAAAAATTGAAAGAAAAAATCAAGACAATATTTTTGCTAAAACTTATCAAAGCGACGAAATGTAAGATCCAAGATGACTTGTTTTCTTTCAGTTGCGTGCATTGTTTTCTTTTAACTGCTGGAAATGCAAATATATTTTAACTTGTAAGGTGCGTCGTATCTGCATATTTAATTTTCGAAATTTATTTTGTGAACCTCCATTTAAATAACCCACTGCTTGATGGTACATAAAGGTGCAAGAATGGACTCTCTACCGTATCTGGAAATTTCTTACTAGCGATAAAATAGTTCATAGTTATGGTTTAAAGAATACATACCAATATCTAATTATTGATTTCATAATAAAAGTTTAATAACGTAGTCTTGAAGACTATATATTGATTACCAATGTACTTGAATTGAAATTATTAATAAATATTATTAAAAATCATTCTGAGCAACATTTTTCTTGATCCATATACCTATACAAACTTCCAGAAACAACTTAACTATCATACAATGTACATGTTAAAGATTTTGAGTTTGGCTTTAATAACTATACAAATAGACTGTTGTTGTCCATTTTTGTTTCTCAGAACATTCCTCGCATTTATGCCGGGGTGGGGGGGGGACGCTGTCTGTAATTTTATTAAAAATAAGTGAGAGAAGAAAAATTCTGCTAAGCTCTTTTTCTTTTAAACTTCTTTGGTAAGAATACTGAACTTTGCGGAAATCAACCGTCTTTTTTCTTAAAAGTGAACAAATATATTAATCAAGATACAAATTACTTAAGAAAATAGAGGCATATTTACAAAAGACAGTGAGCGCATATTATAAAACTTGAGCTAGTGTCTATCGCTGCTTGTCACTCGTTTACATTCTATTTCAGGGACAGTTAACCCTTTAACGCGCAGTGTTCCCGCTCTGGGAACACCAAACTCTGACGTTTTGACTGTTGCCAGTCACGAAAAATAGATTTGATTTCTATAAAAATAGTTGCGGGTGACATAGCTCCACGAGAATCCTTTAATTTTTAGCATGTCATTTCCCGTAAAAAAATTGTCACGATTATTTTTTAACAGCACTGACACCTGCTGAAAAATGGAAGAATGCGAGAACAGCTGGATAGAGTGCCCAATGATGAAAAAAGGGCAGCCGTTGCCATCGCTCGACTTAACTACCAGCAAGATGACGGACGATCGAAACGTTCATCGCGTGCCACAGATCTAGAGACCCTTTTTTTGACGACAGCTGGCTGTGTCGGCACAGCCAGCTGTCGTCAAAAAAGGGTCTCTAGATCTGTGGCACGCGATGAAATTTTCGATCCCGCGCCATCTTGCTGGTAGTTAAGTCGAGCGATGGCAACAGCTGCCCATTTTCCAGCATTGGGAAAGGGTTGCGCCTCAAAGGGTTAAATAATGCCGCTTTCTTACATGCATTTCAATAAATTTTCAACGTCTTTAATTACAAAACAAGCTGCTCCTGAAAATAGGATTCATAGTTTTTTATAATTCGAAGCAATAATTTTACAGATAATATCATGGGCACCCATAAGATTGTAAGATTGTTTGCAAGGGGGGGGGGGTGGCGAGTCAAGGATCCTGCCTCAGGAAGATAGTGTATTTCCGTATTTGAACCACTTCTACGTTGTACCAGTACGTAAATCATAATGATATTACGTACTATGGTAATATCATTACCATAGCATTACCTATGGTAATATCATTACGCTCCCATATTATGGGAGCTGAGGGAGACATGCCCCTTCATGACTATAGGTATGAGCAACCATGGATATTTTTTTTCTTTCGTGAAATACGGCCACCTTCCCCCCTTTTTACGTGTCCACCCTTTTCAAAACAATTATAAAGTATCGAGCGTACATTTAAAATTGCACAATATATAAGATATCCCACAAATTTTTAGTTTTATCTTATAGGAAGGGCCATCTGCACAGATAAAATTTCAGAACATGGACAGCTCCCTAAGAGAGGCAATTTTCTGTTGAATCGTATTTACACATAAGTTTTGATTATGGATTTATAAATTGGGAACATTTTCGGACGTTTCATATTGTATTTAACTACTACTTAAAGGGGGGGGGATCATTTTTAAGAAAGGTGGTGTTTTTGTCGTGAATTTCACAAAAAAATATATTTAAATCAGAAGCTATTAAAATAGCTGTAAAATTATAGCTATTTAATAGCAAGCTATAAAATTATAGCTATTGAAAAAAAAAACGCTTTCAATAAAACGCTTTCAATAAAACGCTTTTTAATGATGATAACGGAGTATATATTTTTTATGCAGAATAAGCTATGAGAAAGTGTATAATAGAAATGAGATATCTTCAGACGTTCCATTTAAAAAATTAGTTTAACGTTGAAAACTATTCAGTAGTGCTTAATAATAATAATAGTTATTATTATTATTATTATTATTATTATTATTACTGTCAGTTTTATTACTCTAATAAAACATTTTTTACGGAACAATGAATTACGAACAAACAAACAACAAGGTTTTTGCTCTCGCACACCAAAAAAACTGCACATGTGCTAGAAACAAAGCCATTAAATAACTCCGTCAACACCCAGGCTACGTGCACAAATGCCACCTCCAGAACATCTTGCGCCTTGCGCCTAAACTCTGCAATAAAAGACAGCCGTCGTTTCTGCCGCACGCGGCCTGCCTGCTCCAAGTTAATTTCGCTCGCGATATTGCAGCATGATCTGAATAAATGACCAGGAGCATCCGACTTGTCTCTTGGCACACGCGGAAAGAGTTTAATTGCCCCGAAGTGCAGCCCATTTCGGACGCTGGAACAGCCATCTGTGTGGCAGGTGATGGCCAATACATCACCGACGAGAACATCTGACGCGTGCCAAAGGGATCTGGCGGAATTTAGATAGCTCACAGCTAAATAAATAAAATAAATGAAAATGAACCTGAAACTTGTTTCAAGACCACTTTGGTTTTTCTGGGAGATCCACGATTAATTAAAAGCAAGAAGGATAAATAGTGACGAACGCATCGATTTCGTAAAACACTTTCCAACCAGTGGCGGGTCCAAAGGAGGGGAGAGTGATCGCACTTGAACTTGTGTTTAACCCTTCGAGGGGCAACCCTTTGCCAATGCTGAAAAAAGGGCAGGCGAAAATATAGCTCGACTTAACTGCCAGCAAGATGGCGGTCGATCGAAATGTTCATCGAGTGCCACAGATCTAGAGACCTTTTTTTGGCGACAGCTGGCTGTGCGGCACAGCAGGCAAAAAGGGTCTTTAGATCTGTGGCACGTGATGAACGTTTCGATCGTCCGCCATCTTCCAGGTTGTTAAGTCGAGCGATGGCAACGGCTGCCCTTTTTTCAGCATTGGGCAATCTATCCAGTCGTTCTCGCATTCTTCTATTTTTCAGCAGAGGTCAGTGGTGTTAAAAATAACCGTGACATTTTTTTTTACGGGAAAGGACGTGCTTAAACGTAAAGGATTCTCGTGGAGCTATGTCACCCGCAACTATTTTTATAGAAATCAAATCTATTCTTCGTGATTGGCAACAGTCAAAACGTCAGAGTTTGGTGTTCCCAGAGCAGGAACACTGAGCGTTAAAGGGCTAACCTGTTCGTTGTCAGCACTAAAAAGACGATATAGAGAAAATTCTCCTTCTTTGACGGTTGCTGAATCCCAAAATGGTTCTTTGAATGTTCCAAAGGAACCAAGCGATTGGGTCTCAGCGGAGCATTCAAAGAAACATTCTGTTGTTGTTGTTGCTTGTGCCCTCTGGCTACCAGCATTGCGCTGGAAGAGCGAAGGCTTATCCTCCATATAGGATGGCGAGGGGCGAAAGGAAGCGGCTTCCATTTTAGAGCTCCTGTGGGAGGAAGGCCGACTTAGCTCGGGGTCTCCTAATTTTGAATCAATTCCAGATGAGAAACCTAGCACCTGGTTCAGCACCCTCTCTGATGTATCTTTTGAACATGGAGAGCACTGGAGCCACAGGCATATTTTGAGTACTTACATAGTTCTACCAAAGTCCGGACGAGAGAGGTTGACACCCTCCCGAGCGCTGACCCAGGTCGGGGCCGTTTCTTTTTCCGTGTTCTATTGGGAATGGAGCTAAACGACTTGGACAAAGCGAGACAAGAAACAATCTAGAAAGCAACATCGGTATAAGAAGGAGAGTCTTCTCCATTGCGTCTTTCTAATGATGAGGTCGGTCAGGTTAAATATGATTTCAAGATTAAAACGGACAGGTTAAAAAACAAGCATCTTTGATAATATTCTTCGTTTTACTTATCAATAGGGATGGACGCTAGACCGCGAGACGAGATGAGACTTCTCGCGGTATCGCAATTTTACGAGACGAGACCGCAAGACGATTCCACCAGGTTCGAAACGATACCTCGGGCCAGATCTCACACGAGGGGTCTATAACAGGCAAATATGGTTATAGTCAGTACCTCAGGTATATAAGACATTGCTTACAAGTCGGTACTCCAAGGAAACGGGAATTTTAGAATTAACTTTCAAATGGGCATTTTAAATTATTATCCTTATAATAAAAATGCATTTTGCAAATTAGTCTGTAATTTTTCTTAAGTGTTTAAGTGAATTATTGAAACTTTTTCCCACGGGTATTGTGTCGATGTAGGTAAAATACATTTATTAAGGAAATTACCCTTGCAGCCGGAGCATTCAAAGATCTGTGTTTAAAAATCGATGTCCTGTGCTCAAATTTTCGGGCTTCTTTTTGCTGTAGCATTACAAAAAATACTTATAGTTTTAACATGCAGGCGTAAAAGTTTGTTCTCAAGCAGGGCCGAACTGGACATCTGAAAAGGCCCGGTGATTCGATCAGACCGAACCCCCATCTTCCTTCGGGTATGACGAAAATCGAACAAAATAATGGAGTTTCTCATACATCACTTATCATTAATTTAGTAGGAAGCTTTCCAGAGCTGAAAATTACGGAAAATTGGGGAACGGGTGAATTTGCAGAGTTTTAAAGTAGCCTAGGGCAGGGCTTCTCTGTATCATTTATTTTACATACCTGTGTAAAATTTCAAGCCCATCGTTCTAACAGTGTAGAATTGTACATCGGAAAAACAAACAAACTTAATGTGCTATAATTTATATATGAATAATTATATTAACATAAAACTATTTATATATTAGAATAAAGGTAGGCTAGATGTGGAAACCATTGTCCCTTGTTCATTTTGAGTCGCAATCTTGCTGGTCACTGTCGAATCTTGAACTTCGCGAGGCTGTCCTAGGCTCGAATCTAGAGCATCCCGAGGACAGCCCTTGCGGCCTACCAAACTACCGGCACATCGGGCGTTCACCCGACCGCACCGCCTGATGCTCCAGTCCGGTCCTGTTCTCAAGTACGTCTCGCAACCATCCCAAGTTCGTGTTAAAAATAATTTGCAAGGAGATTCCATTGCATGCAGTTACATTTTGATACTTCGAATTCAGAAATAAATATGACGCAATTGCTCATCCAAGGGGAGGGTACAGGGGTCGCGCGTCCCCTCCGAGAGAGAGATATTTACACTACACAAAATGGCTTTCTTACCTGACAATGGCATATTTCATGCAAGTTTGGTGGTATTCAAGATAAGCGCCCCTAACCTCTTAACCCTTTGACGCGCAACCCTTTCCCAATGCTGAAAAAAGGGCAGCTGTTGCCATCGCTCGCCCTTTTTTGACGACAGCTGGCTGTGCGGCACAGCAGGCAAAAAGGGTCTTTAGATCTGTGGCACGTGATGAACGTTTCGATCGTCCGCCATCTTCCAGGTTGTTAAGTCGAGCGATGGCAACGGCTGCCCTTTTTTCAGCATTGGGCAATCTATCCAGTCGTTCTCGCATTCTTCTATTTTTCAGCAGAGGTCAGTGGTGTTAAAAATAACCGTGACATTTTTTTTTACGGGAAAGGACGTGCTTAAACGTAAAGGATTCTCGTGGAGCTATGTCACCCGCAACTATTTTTATAGAAATCAAATATATTCTTCGTGACTGGCAACAGTCAAAACGTCAAGAGCTTGGTGTCCTCACGGCGAGGACACCGCGCGTTAAAGGGTTAAAAAAAATTCTAGATCCGCCATTGATATGAAGACAGTATGTGAAACCGCGATAAACGTGAGACGAGTGTATATTATTTACTTCATACAAGAAGGTTAAAAATAAAAACATTTTGGTCGTCAGACAAAATGCGGGACGATACCTACGGATGCGAGACGATACCTTAGGTGCGAGACGAGACCGCGAGACGATACTTCGATATGAAAGTACGAGACGAGACGAGACCTGAGCTATTTCTCATCTCGCATGGTCTCTCGCTCATATCTACTTATCCCCCCTCCTTTGAAAACTTTTCTGGATCCGCCATTGTACACAATAGCGAATTACAGAGTTCCTTCTGATCTTCATTATCCCAGGGCTTTGAAAACTATACCTGCAAATTTTTCCTTTAATGCGAAGATATCTTGTGAGCAAAACAGATGCCATTGACACCCTCAAATGATGTATTGAGGAAACTGAATTTACGAGAGAGAGAGGGACCATAAAACACTCTAAAAGAGCAAAACTCGTTGATAATTGCTCTCAAAAGAAATTTTATAGTTCTTCGTCACGCAGGCAGTCAAAACACTAAGATGAACGCGATTCGGCCTTTGTTTCGAAGATTTAGTGCCTAATACTTTACTTTCCAACGGTACATAAGGAACTTGTGTTTATAGATTTCTAATTGGTTTGCAGGAAGCTCAGTAAACCTTGTCTTTATGCGATGTCTGTAGTACCAAACAAAAATACAGAAGCCAAGAATGCAGTCATGTGAGCTACTGTAATACCAATGATTTAAAAAAAAAAAAAAAAAAAGAAAGAAAGTATTATGTTTCGTTAGGAATTGAACACTTACAAGCGCACGTATTTAGCTCAGTATGTGTGATTGTAAAATTTAAATGTACTAAAAGTTGCATGATTACATAAGCTTATTCTTTACAGGAATCTAAGACACAAATGACGTGGAAAATTAAAAAATTTTTTCGAGCCTGATACATATTGTTTATTTTTCCCTGGTAGTTTCTTACGTGATTTTTTAAAATAACTGAAAAAATTTCATCTACAATGATAAATTCAGCTAAAAAAATTATCACTTATATATATCGCGAGAAAAAAAAATATTGAGATTTATTTTAATAAGTTATTTTAAAAAATTGCAATATTGCAATAGACACTGCGTTAGGAACTGAGATTCTTTCAAAAAATTCACCTGCAATGATAAATTCAGCTAAAAAACTTATCACTTATACCAGACGAGGGTAAAAAAAGTTGACATTTATTTTAGCAAGTTATTTAAAAAAATTGCAACAGACGCTGTGTTGAGAACTGAGATTCTTTCATTGTGTAACATTACTTAAAGAAAATTTGGCGAATGTAATTTTAAAGTAAATACACAGTTGATTATTTATTTTTTAGAAATTCATCTGAAACAGTTATGCAAGAATCTCGTTTTGTATAAATGAGAGAACTCCAAAACACTTTTTTTTTAAATTTAAAAAAAGGAAGAGAAAATTTTCACGAAGGTAAATTTTTTACGCACATTCAGTTAGTTCTAAGCAAGACTGTTAAAATTACGAAGTGTCCAAGCTGTAAGATTTTCACTACAGTTTAAGAAAATAACTGAACTAAAAGTAGCCTAATTTAAAGCGGTTGATGATTTTTGAATTTCAGTGTAGTAACCTTCATGAAGTTTTTTTTCCCCAGAGATTTGTTTGAGTTTTATTATTTACATGTTTTGTGCCTCCCCCCCTCCTTTTTTTCTTCCTCAATTTGCTTTGAGGTGCAAAAATATTTTGATTGCATAAAATAAAAATATAAAAAAAAGAAAGAAAAGAAACGGGGAGAGGCTTGCGACAACAAGACGGTAAAAGAGCTTCTCGATCGCGCACTCATACATGCATATACGCACATAAAAAATAGAAATGTGTGTGTGTGTGTGTGTGTGAGAGAGAGAGAGAGAGACAGACAGACAGAAGTTTCGCTGTATAAGGGAAGAATAAAAATATCTCAACTCTACTTGTAAATGTTTTACTATGAAAAATGAACCTGTTCATTTAGATACAATTGGCATTTTCGTTCGTGAACCTTCATTCGCAATAACTATTAAAAAGGATACTAAAACGTGAACTTAGAAGCCTAAGATCCTCGCGTTACAGGTGTTAGTCAATAAACTTTTTATGGTGTTGTAGTGTATTATTATTAATGATGTTATAGTGTATTATTATTAATGAAACAAATGTATTATTATTAACCAGTTATTATATATCCTTGATAGTTATCTAGTCATTATGTATATATATACACTCATGGATTATGATTCCCATTCCATGTCTTTGCGGCATAGTTGGAATATGCCTATAGGAAGAATATGCCAGGGGAAGATTGTAAAACAGTTTCAGTAGGCGATTGCAAGATAGACTTCGATTCCAAAGATGTGTTTTATGGTACAAGAAAGAGTTGATTTCTATTTTAACGTCCCCACTCTCGCCAACCTAAAAAACCCCGTACTTTGGCGAGCTTTGTAGTCATGGGTCTCTGGGAGTTATGCACAAGTTTCAACGGTACTTACGTATTATCCCGGCGGTCCGGCAAGACAAGCAATTTTTCACCAAGATAAATGCCGCGCACATGAAATTGTTGATGGTTTGGAATACGATTGGCAACGTATTTAAAATCTACGAAAAAGTAGTTTGGCGGAAGTGACCGCCGGGATAATACGTAAGTACCGTTTCAACGCACCCAAAAGAACTAGGTGATAACTAAAGTAAACAAACTAGCGATAAACGCGCCAGTTAAGAAATTTGAAGACATTTAATTATTAAAACTACATTAATTGGTAATCCAAAATAAATAAAAATGTAACGGCATGCTGTACTTACATGTTGTTCCAAATCGCCATTTTAATTCTAAATTACGATTTCTACATAAATGCAAAAAATCGTCATGGTAACTGCATATGTTTAATCATCGCCTCCTTGGCGAGAGTCGAGGCGTTAAAGTAGGAAACAATATATAAAACGGTGAAGTATAGTTGTGATATACTTGGCGAAGATTGTAAAATAGTTTTAGTAGGCGATTTTAAGATAGATTTCGATTCCAAAGATGGGTTTTATAAAATAAGGAAGAAAAATACAGCACAGTCATGAATAATGATAACACTTTCCAACTTAATGGAATAAGGACGAAAAATAGGGACGACGCATAAATTATGATACGATTTTAATTTATAGCACTATAGTGCGTATTTAAAATCTGAAAGTGTTTCATATTTTCATCCTTTTTTTTCGGGGGGGGAGGGGTAAAATTTTATATATATATATAGATGTGTGGTGCATGTCATAAACCTTTCTGAAGATGAAACTTTGGAAATGGCATTGCCATCCCTCTAGAATTGGATTTACTCGGAAGTTTCATTCTCTTATTAATCGCTGGGCGTTACTTTTGTCGTTAGCACCTTATCAAATGAAATTAACGAAATGTTGCTCCATCCTGAAACGGTCTGAAATCATCCCCCACTCCCCTGAAACATAAACACAAAATTAGGGGTTTCATCATCAAAATCAAAATCTTAAGTGCTTCATCATCAAAGGTAACATTACATACAGATGAACTTCTGCCATCCAACTGAGGAAGGTAGGTGACAAATCTTCAATCAATCCTCCCCGTGTCAATCCATTTCAAAAGACTTTTAATGACGACGCATGGACCTCATTAGCACTGAGGCTTAATGGTGCGAGATGAATGCTTTTGACTTTGCCGTTAGGATGAAAGTCAGTTAATGAAGCAGTTTGTGTTAGGATGTAAATAGTCATACATCTGATACATACGACCACCATATCGGCACGTGTTTTGAAACGGTTTAATTCGAGAGCATTCTTCTAGCTGACCACCCACTCAATAATAGTTTCGTCACTTTCAAGTAATGAGCTTGACTTTTGACCGAGGCGATCTCTCTTGCTCACATGTGCGTAACATCTGAGAGAAAATCACTCTACCTTTTGTCAAGATGGGTTGATTACTTACAGATTCAATGCTCTATTTGAATTTAAGGAAATTAAAATTACCAAGACCAGACGTATTTTGATAAGTGGAAACCCATCTATTGGTAACAAACGCCACAGCCAGTTGGTGAGATAGAAACTCAGATTTAACTTTTTAGTTGCTCAGTTTTAACCCTAAAATGCATGATTTTTTTTTTTAAAATGGGCTTAAAATAAAACAATAACTTTATTTATGCTTACTGTTTCTAAGAAAAATATTCAAAAAAAAAAATTCAGCATACAGTTTCCCAGAAAAATCATGAAAAATGCTTAAATTCGAAAAATTAGATGTCCACTCTATAGCTCAAATAAAACAAACGAAAGTAATGCAGCCTAATTCTAGTTTATTGAGTCCTAATGCTACTATATTTTTGAATAATTTTGTATTCATTTTCATTTAACAATAAAAATGAGAAGCAATCAAAATTTCGATCAAACATCTGCTTAGCGAACTGGATGCATACGCTATGGATTCATGCTTGTTTACTCAAAACATATTGTTGCCATACATTTTTAAAAACTAAAAATTATTTCCATAATGGTCTTATAATATATATATATATATATATACATATATAAATGCATATTTATACAAAAACAACAAAAATTTTCTTTTTATTTCGGAAAAATGAAAGCATAACCAATTGGCTATAATATGTACTGTAAAATTAAATGGAGAAATCTGAGTTTTTACGTCCTCAGAAATGCAGTTCGAATTCCAAACACTATCAACTTTTAGATTATAACGAAGAAATACGTAGAATCATGTTCGGAACGTCTGAATTGCTGTTTCCAATTACAAGAAAAAACACGGTTGTTACATGACTGTTAACAGTTTCGAAAGTCAACAAATTCCGCTAGATACTTAAAAACGAAAAAAAAAAAAAAAAAAAAAAGAAAGAAAGAAAGAAAGTTTAAAAAAAGTAAAGAAAAGAAAAATAATCTCAAAATCAAATTTGCATGACAAAATTTTTTTCAAGCGTGCACATTTAGCATAATTCTACATGTTTCAGAATACTTTGTGAATGTTACCTAAACTGATACTTGTACCGTTATTTTTGGTGATGTACTTCATTTTTGGCGTCTTTCTAACGATGAGGTATCCCCCAAAGAGAGAACACAAGCGTGTAAGTTTATATTAACTTCTAGTAAAATTTACAAACACACGTTTTTTTTCAGTGGTTGAAATAGGACTTCGAAATGAATGAAATAAGTCCTATTTCAACCATGGCTTGCTTATTTAGCTCCAGAGAACTAATCTTCGTGAATAAATTAAGGATTTGCACAAAACCCCTCCTTATTATCATTATTTCAATACTACTTCCTGATTCCTCCGGAAGCCAAAAAGATATACCGGAAGCTACCTATTAGAAAAGTGTCTTTTGAAAGTTTTTCCCGCTTCTAATTAAGAGCTTCAAACTTTCGCGGGCTTAGCGTGTGGAGGTGTGGATTCGTACCACGTGTTGTAAATGAACACAAAAGAAAAGTATTTTTTTTTTCTCTCTCTTAAGAGATTGGGTGGTCCATATGTGGGCGATCATTAGGCTCGTGCCAGTGCTTGGTTGATCGTATTCGTGTTTAGAGAAAACAAAGAAACGTTGGAAGATTGATATCTTTTTTTTTTTTTTTTTTTTTCTAACCATAAGATCAGTAGGTCATTTGAGAGGCGAAACATTGCCTCTTCATGTCCGTTCATGAATTCAATCTTCAATTCTGGTTTTTTAAAATTTAGCCGATTTATTTAAGCTATCAATTTTATAGTTTTATTAAGAACTAAAAATCTTGTTCATCGTTATTATAATTATATTAATTATTTAACAATTTCAAACCAGTGTTTACCTTTTTTATAAACTCATGTTAAGCAGGTAAATAGTTATTTATTTAAGCTATCAGTTATTATTTAAGCTACCAATTTTATAGTTTTAGCTTATCTATTATTAAGAACTAAAAATCGTGTTCATCGTCATTATAATTATATTAATTATTTAAAAATTTAAAACCACTGTTTACCTTTTTATAAACTCGTGCTAAGCAGGTAAATACTTTAAGTAATTTTTTGAAGGTAAAAATGTAAGCATTCTTCACTAAGAATGATGAAACATTTAGAAATTCTTTTCTCATTAAAGACAAACATTAAAATTTATATTAAACATAAAATATTATATAATATTATATCTATTTTATAAAAATGAATAAGCACGTATAATAAAAGTATATATGGTTTAATTTCCGTAGCTCGAATGCTTCAGCTGTCCTATATGTATTCCTCTCATCATCGTGAGTGATCAAGTTTACGTTCTGGGAATGGGCACAAGAATTAGTGGCCACTTCATTCTCTTCGATCGAGTAGTTTAAAAATTAAACTCTCAAAACTTTTTTTTTTTTTTTGCGATTTTTTGAAAATTATTCGAAATTCGATTTGTACATTTAAAATCTTCACAATATCTTGAAATATTGTCATAAATTATTATTATTATTATATTTTTTTAAAGTAAGCTATTCTTCCTGTAAGAAGAACAGGGGTACTCAGGTAGTACATAAAGCATAAATATAATCATAAACTTTTCAATTTTTATCTCAAACTATAATAATAATAATAATAATAATAATAAAGTAGCTACAGTTTCAGTAAATTAACCAGAAAAATTGTAGCAGTTTAATTTTAAATTATGTCTTGATAATAGATGTTAACACCTAACTATGTAACGTCACAATATCGATAAGTCTCGCCTTCTATGTCCAAGCGGCGTTGATGAAACTTCCTACTTATTGATTCTATCTTACTTAATGGAAGCAACTCACGCTCGAAAAGCAACAAACTCTCATATCTGCGGTCCATTAACAGTTTATCACCTTTTAAAATATGTTATCTGATACACGATCCAAAAAAATAGTTTTTTCCCCTTTAGCTGTTCTTTCCACTTCTTACATTGGTGAAATTACGTTCGATAGGCCGACTGGCTTCAATTAAACAGCTGGGGCGATCTTAAAAATAAAATAAAAACAGAAAAATAAACTCTCGCTAACAGCTTTACTGGAAAAGAAAAAAAAAAAATCCTTCAAGAAGCACTCCAGACTGTAACCGCGACCGTATGCTCGGTGTTTGCTCATCGTCGACTGAAATGTGGAGGCTGCACTCTCAAAAATTATTTTATCTTATCGAGGGAAGGTATTAGCCGAGGCCGGTTTATGTAAGCGAGATAACTGCCACGCGACCAGATGGTGAAGAAATCCAGAAGCACGGCATGAGACATAAACGGCCGTCAAAGTCCGGTGTGGAAATATCCCTAAAAGAATTGGCGGGAACGTTGGATTGCAGGGCCACGACTAGAGGGTGCAAACGGGGCACGTGCCCGGACGCCAAAATGAGTTCTGGCTCCAAAGAAAGGGGCGCCAAAATTAAGGTTCGCCCAGGCTGACGTAAACTCTAGTTACGGGACTGTTAAATCGTATTCGATTATTATCATTATAGTAATTGGATGGCTTTTATCGAATTAGGTTGTTCTCTTACTTAGAGATGCACGGACAGGTTCAGGTTCAGCTTCATGGGGACTGGCAGTCGACCCTATAAGAGGTTTACAACTGTTAATTTCAGTCTTCAATATTTGTTAGGTATCCGGCTACTTTATAGCTTCCGGCCGAGCCTATCGGGTCTACAAGGATATTAAACACAAGAATAGGTTTTTAAAGCTGTGAGCTAATGGGAAGGTCTTTTTAAGGGCCCGATTATGACCAACAGGGCCAGCGGGCATTGGTGGATTTGGGGGCCCCTGATCTATGAAATTTTGATATAAAAAAGAATATTTCAGAAGAGTATTTGAAATTGGGGGGGGGGGGAGTGCTTTGAGACTAGGTTTAACGTGTTCACTCCTACTGCTATGCCGACGCAGTACCGTAGGTTTTTCCTCTGTGCTGTGCATCGTAGCTTCCTCGAAATGGTACTTAAGGGTTTGCTTAACGCGACTGGGATTTTTTCCCCTCTATCTCTCTCTAAAAAGGGAAATTAAGCAACTCTAATTTTCAGGTAACATATTTCCTTCAAATCAGGAAATCTACTAATTCTTAGGTAATAGATGCCTATAAAAAAAATAAGTAAACACATGTCGATTTTAAAATACAAATGAATAATCTGTGACTTTTAACTGTTCCTTTACTCGTCTTGAGCTTTGCTCTCACTCATAAGGGAAAAGATCCTACCTAGTTTAGTAAGGATTATAAAAGATTTCTAATTGAAAGCTACATTAAGCACTACCATCGAATGCGTTTTAACTCTGCGTTTTTAAAAATTGTTGCTGTCTGTCTAAAAATGAAATGGGGCGTGCGGTCACATTCAGGGCCTCCGAGAGAAATTTTATTAGGTGGGACAGAAATGTTCCCGGGCCCCCCCTCCCCAACTTGTTTTTGCCTCAAGAAATATATTTTAAATTCTGCCCAATTTTACTTTAAAAGTAGTTATTAAAAATAAAAAAGTTAATATTGTGGGGTTATTTTTATTCTAACCTAAATTATAATTTTAATAACAGTACTTACAATCTGTTATAATATATTATAAAAAATATAAAAAAACGAAGTATAACCAGATTCCAAAATCTTCCTTTGCCTTACCACCCTCGCTTTCTAACATGTGTTGCAAATCACCATCACCAACAATGTGTTATTTATCTGTAAATGCATCAGTTCATATTTTGCTATAGTTAAACACACAGTTTCGAAATTTAATTTTTTTTTCTTTTGGTGATTTTTATATAGAATGCTAAAAGAAAAGAATGAGTAAGTAAATCTTCATATTTAGCGATTTTTTATTCATGCTTGAAAGTTAAAAATATATATAAATGGTAGAATTAGCATATTTATTATTTAATTTTAATAATGGCTTTTCGTGCCTCTTTACTTGCAAAATTTCGTATAACATCCTCAAAATTAATAGTTCTGGTAATGACAAGTCATTCTTGAGACATGGTTGAACTTAAGAAATTTTTCTTATGAGTTTCAATTTGCTGAATGATCGTTCAGCAGAAGCTACCGTTGCTAGAATGTTTAAAAAAAAAACCCCAAGGACAATGCAAACATTTGGAAATAGATCGTTCAGTTTACATTCTGTTAGTATGTTCAATAAATCCAGAGGCTTTAATTGGTTTTTCTAGCTGCAGGTGTGAGGGAGGGGGCGCATTTTTGTATTTTGCACCACTTAGAAAAATAGCTAGGACCGGCACTGCGTTGGGCTGTGATTTTTAAAAGTAAAGATGTAGAAAGGAAATTTCTGGTGCATTTAGAAAAATTCACGGGCCCCCTCTAGTTCGACGGGCCCCGGGGCAGTGCCCCGGCTGCCCCCCCCCCTCTCGCTGGGCCTGGTCACATTGGATATACCCCACGAAAAATAATCTTAAGATTTTCTTCAGAAAATGCCATATTCTTCAGACATTCTGCAGAAATTTTATGATAATTTAGAGATTGAACCTTATCTTCAAAATATCTGCAGATTGTTTACAGACGTTTTGCAGACATTTTGAATATCTTAAAACGACAGACATTTTTCTTAAGAATCTAAAGACAAACCCGCAGATTCAACTTTGTCTTCAAAATATCTGTAGATTTTTTTTTTTTGCAGTTGTCAAAATTTGTTAGCCTGCAGTTAAATTCTACCTTCCTCACTAAAAATAAGTAAAGTGTCCCCCCCCTGCTGTGCAACATAGTATTAATTAACTTGCAGTTAAATGCTACCTTCCTCATTAAAAATAAGAAAAGGGTCCCATTTCGGGGGGGGGGGCAGAAGCCCCCTCAGCCCCCCCCCTCTGGCTATGCCCCTGCAGTGCACAAAAGTATTAATTAATCTGCAGTTAAATGCTACCTTCCTCACTAAAAATAAGAAAAGGGTCCCATTTCGGGGGGTGAGCAGCCCTCTCAGCCCCCCTTTGGCTACGCCCCTTCTGTGCACCAAAGTATTAATTAACCTGCAGTTAAATGCTATCTTCCTCACTAACAATAAGTGAAAGGGTCCCATTTCAGGAGGGGCAGGAGCTCCCTCTGGCTATGCCCCTGATATCGTGTATACAATACTGCTTTCTAATTAAATTATACTTTTGTATATATGCTTGGGTACTCTGTTCAATGAAGGCGACAATGAACTTCATTTCTCCCAAAAATAAGTCACCAAAACATTTATTTATTTTTTGTTGTTGTGGTTAAATATGAATCTTTAAATCATTAGTTTTAAAATAAAACAAAAATCATATCGGTACGATAGTTATAAAGCGCTTTCATAACAGTTTAGTAGAACACAAATACGCGCCACTACTGACACAGAAGATCGCTGCTGAAACGACTAAATCGAATGTAGTCGAAAAAATCGAACTTCCTTCGTTTGCCATCCGTTTGTGTGTTTACATCGTTAACTCACACCGTGGTTAATGAATATGCGTTAGCGCGTTTTTTTTCCCCCCGCTCTTTTATACTTTTATTCTAATTTAGAGTTTATTATTTAATCTTTTCATTTTATTTTCATAGTAAAGTACAATTTTTAAGTTACAGCACCTGATCAAACTTATGTATCTGGCTCGACCGTCGAAAATGATCAGTATCTAGCGAGAGCGAGGCCTAATTTAATTTGGATCACGAGTGCCATTAGCCCACAATTGTTTGGCCTGTTCAGTAGTGTATATTGAAATTGTTTGATTAATAATGTACTCAGGGTGCATTTAAAATTGTATTTATATTTGATCTTGATGCTTAAAATACTAATTTTCTTCCAAAACATTAAATTTTATCAGTGTTTCAATTAAAGCATTTTATTTTAACTTTTAAAATTTTGCTTTTATCTTGTTTAGAAACTTTTCGGACTTGCTTAAAATAGACGAACTTTTTGGCTTTTAGCTTCAAGGAATGATTTCAGTAATGTCTTTTCAAATTTCATCCACATATTTAAACCACAGCCAATATAATGGAAATGCCTTATGAGCTGCTAGGCAGACCTAGACTAAAGGCAAAACTAAATTTGAACTGCAAAACTTACTTAAAAATCTTCTGCGAAAAAATGGTGTGACCCTCAAGAATAAAGCTTAGTTATGATGCAGGATGGTAGCAATCTCTCTGAAGCTTTTTAATATCATTTAATTTTACTTAAAGTTAATATGTACAAATAATTTTCTGAACATCTCCGTCTAGAAGTATACTTCTAAGACGGAGTTGACGAACTTGCACTGTCAGTGACCCTGGTTGCAGAAAACGTGTGATGCCTGTCGCAGATTCTTGAGAAGGTTTGTAGACTATTTCCCAGTTCATATCAGCCGCTCCACTGCTTGTTATTCCGCAATGATGTTGTGTGCCATGTCTGAAGACTGCTCGTACATAAAGCTCCTTCTGCACAATGCTGTTAGAGCATGTAACACCCTCCACCAAGGTAAACATACACACACTAGCCAGTTAATTGAATTTGAATAGAGACCCTCAGGAACACTGGTCAGTAAATGTGTGTTTGCTTCCATACTCGTGGATCGCCTGCTTAGACCATGTCTGTTAGAGATGAGTTCGAGCTCATTTTTTGAAGCCCAAGCCCGAGGACTTTTAATCCGAGCCCGCCCGAGCCCGAGCGCCGAAATTTCAGCTAAAGATAAAAAAAAATTCAATTACTTCACTGATAGAATACAATAAATTTTGCCGTTTATGCAAATTAAAGAAAAATATAGTTGCAAACTCTCAATGCACTTTCTAATTCTTTATATCTTATCTAATTGTTTATATATATGTTTATCAAATAATGTCGGATCTGATGACTAACTAAGTAATATAAGCCGCCGTTCTGAAATACCCAAAGAACTTCACGTACCTTCTAGGCGCCTGTGATACTATTTTTTTTTTTATAAGTACTTTTATTTTCCTCATGAATCACTTTTAAAAATCTGTTTCAAGGAGTATGTTCAATAAAGAAGAAATTTTTCACGAGCCCGAGCCCGAACGCAGTTGTGAATTACAGAGCCCGAGCCCGGTTCGGGGTTGAGCCCGTCTCATCTCTAATGTCTGTCACCTGAACAGTTCTTGCAATACTTAATATTTCAACCTGATGCCCTTGATGAAATACCATAGTGTCAATCTGTGCTCGTGTATATAATTTTTTAAATGTGGATTACCCCAAACACTGCATATGATGTGGAAGTCCAGTTCTATGGCCACCATGATTGCCAGATCTCATACCAATGTATATTCTAACGGAGCTGTCTGAAAGGAATTGGTGTACCAAGTTTTTGTGAATACACCGACTTAGTTGGTGTGCATACTGCTTGTACTTCGTTGTAGACTGTGTACTGTTAATTGAAAATAGTGAAATTGTGAACTATAATTGTGAAAATTGTTTTCTACTCTTCAAGGAAAAAAAAAAAAAAAAAAAAACACTGCAGGCATTAAAGAAGATCTTAAATTTATGTAATACTTTGCTGCATTTTTATATGATAAATAAAAAGTATGCCTTTTAAAATTATGGATACATAAACTTTTTCATAAGGTAAGTGCGAAAAATTTTTATTTTCTGTTTTGGACCCTTTTTAACGAACAAAATTATCGATCCCAATGAATTCGTTAAACTGGTGTCCAACTGTATCTTACAAATATTTTTTTGAATAATAATGAAAAGTACCCAAACCCACAGTTAAATTATAGTGTCATCAAATTTTCTGATAATTCTTTATTTAGTTTTTATTTCAATTCTTTAAAATCTCAAAACAGATTTTTGAACTGTCTTAGGAAATTCAAAATGTTCCATTGCTTGAATTTTTTTTTAACTTACTGTAATTTGATTAAAAGATCATTCATAAATGTTCCGATTATTCGAATTTTCCAGATAATTGAGGTTTCTTAATACAACTTCAAATAATAATTGAAACACAATTTTACTGATAACACTGGCACATACACAAAAAAAAAGCTGTTTGTACATCGGATGCCACCTATCTACCAGCATGTATTTAGACCTGCTGAATCCGAATTTTAAGTCAGTTTAAGCCATTCACCCTCGAGTATCGAGTAAATTGAAAAAATAGCGTAAATTGGATAAATGGTAATTAAAAACATTTATGAATCTAAACCAAGCGTAATTCTAATGTATTTCAATCCGCTGAATACAAATTTAAAGTGTATTTTAGATTATAAACCATTCTAAATCTCAAAAACATGAAAAAAAAAACCTTGAAAAATAGCAAAAAATTATCATTGTATTAATGAAAAAAATTTTGTTGACCCAAATCAAAGAGGATTTTTATGTAATTTGATTTGCTTAATCCAAATCTAAAATATATTTGGCTTAGAATCCCTCAAACTCTCAAAAAATCGCAAAAAACTGATAAAATAGCAAAAGTTACAGTTTAAAAAAATTTTTAAAAATCTATAAAACATTATTAAATACGTTTCTTGTATTTTTTTTATGCGTAAAATATAAGTATAAAATCTGAAAATGCAAAAAAAAATGTAATATCTCTGAAAAATGATGTATAAACAGAGTAGGGAGAGCGATTTTATCAGATTTTAAAATCTGAGAAAATTGCAGAACGGTTTATAATCTAAATACATTTTAAATTTGTATTCAGCGGATCGAAATACATAAGAATTATGCTTGGTTTAGATTCATAATTTTTTTTAATTACCATTTATCCAATTTATGCTATTTTTTCAATTTACTCGATACTCGAGGGTGTACCGCTTAAACTGACTTAAAATTCAGATTCAGCAGGTCGAAATACATGCCGGTAGATAGGTGGCGTCCTATTTACAAGCAACTTTTCTTTTGTGTGTGGGTACTGGTAAATTTTTTACCCGGTAGAATTTTGTCATGTTTTCTGCACAAAGCTGCAGAAATACAAAAAATTTTCACTATATATATATATATATATATATATATATATATATATATATATATATACACACACACACACTGCAGTATTCAATATATATATATATATAATATAAAATAGCTAAACTTACGTAATATGGAATCCCAAGTAAAACATTAAGAGATAGCACATAATAACAATTGTAAAACTGAAACCATGAAATAATAAATGATAATCCAGAGGTATAAATATTTAACCATGTGTAAGTGAGTTAAGTTAACCATATGTAAACATTTACAAATCAGTAAAATGTCACGACAAATACCACATTTATGAATGTTTCAATTTTGAAATGCTTTTATGGGTATTTACAGTTGTCACACACCTTAGAAACGATAAGAGGAGGAGCGTGCTGAGGTGTCCTATCGAGTCAAATGCATAATTTTTAACATTTCAAAATTTTTAATTTAATTTTTATTTGTGATGAAATGAAGTAAGTAATCAGAAATTTTACTCTTGAGAGATAACTTTAGTAGTTATTATGATTACATAAAAGGAAGTTTGGGGGCCCCCTAAAAATCAGGGGCCCAGGGCATGTGCCCCGAATGCTTCGCCGTAAATCAGTCCCTGAGCATATACATATATGTATTACAGAAAAATGGGATCTCTGAAATAACATGGTTTACATAAATTGTCCATTAAGAGTTATGTTTAGTGTTAACTGAAGTATTTTTTATCAATTATTTCAAATAATTGCAATTTTTTAACTATTTTCCCCTTCTTGTTCTTTATACTCATGGTGTGATCTCATAACTTAAGCTATATTTTTAGCGCACAGTTTTAATAGCTGACTTACTTTTATAATCAAAAGCTATGTGTGTTTTATCAGCTAAACAAAGTAATTAAAATTATGTGATGAAATATGTATTCAAAGTAAAAAAACAAGGGTTGTTCTGTCCACTGGCATACTAAGTATTTAAAGTTTCAAGAATAATATTAAAATGAAAGTATAGATTTTTAAAAATATAAATGTGTATGAGTGAAATAGGAAGTTTTAAAACATCTAAATGTTTGAATAAAATATAAGAATGGACCCAGCATCTGTGTAAAAATGGGGCCCCCATTACAAGAGTGGTTTCAAGATGCATCCCTCCATGTTATACCTGAAATTTTTGTAGAAAAAGCTTGTCTCAAATCAAAGACAAGCTAAATATGACATTTTAGTAAATATTTCCAAATAGTTGTATGCCTATAAGGTAAGTGATATTTGGTTATTTATTTGCTCAGTTATGTTCATAAATATGTACATTCACTTAGATAGCTTTTCTATATACTTAAATAATTATAAGCACAAATTGTTATCTTTATTTATTTTAAAATTACAAAATGTGTACTTTGGGTATATTTTGATGTTTTGAGCAATTGGTTTTAATAGCTCACTTATGCTTTTAATTGAAATTTTTATATCTGCAATTTTTTTTCGATTAAACAAAAGAATCAAAATTACATGATGAAATATATCTATTAGTAATCTAAAGTAAATTTAACAAGGGGATTATCTTGCCACTGATATAACCAAAATTCAATATTTCAGTTTTCAAGTCTAATGTAAAATTAAAATGTATGATAATATATTTTAAGAAATCTGAATATCTAAAGTGAAATGCAACATTTTAAAAAATGAACTGCCTGAAATTAGAATTGTTTAGTTTAAAACTACAATCTTTAAAATAATATATAATAATAATGCTGTAGAAAATCTTATTTGGCCCATTAAATTCTTAAGAATATCTGCAGAATAATACAGCTACTAAAAAAACTGCAGAAATTCTTAAGTTATTTGGCCCATTTAATTCTTAAGAAAATCTGCAGAATATATTCTGCAGATTTTCTTAAGAATTGAATGGGCCAAATAACTTCAGATTTTCTGCAGTTTTTTTTTTAAAGAAAATCTTATTTTTAGTGGGGTACTTCATGGAACGTAAACTTAAACTTTCAGTGATCCAAAATGTATTTGTACGTAATATATGCAGCAGTGGCGTAGTCAGGATTTTATTTCGGGGGGGGGGGGTGGAGCGCAGGGCCCCGTCCTCTTTGGATATGTATCCGGCCACTTTCATCACATTTTCCTATAATTACCGAGATGCCTGCAGTGATAAATTGATTTCCTACATTTGTAGGGTATGAAGAATGTATTTTTTCCCCTAAAAAATACTAATAGAACAGTGAAAGATTTGTATTTCATCTTGTTACCGCTGAGTATTTCGTGGAAATCAAAGTTATTATCTGAGGAATTAAAATAGGAAAAGAAACCAATGGATGCATATTTTTGCGAAAGATATACTTTGCTATCGTTCTCACAAAGGAACACTGAATGCTAATGAGTTAATTAAAAAAAATATCAATATCTGGAAGGCAAAGTCCCTTGCTGTAATACGCTCCTGCTCTCAATTTCCACCTTGAAAATTCGTCATTCCTCTTGTCTTCCCAGTTTGTTTCCAAGATGTGGTCGATAAACCCAGATCTCTTTTTCGTTTTCCTCCCTCCCCTCAAAGCACACTCTCCAAAAAAGCAGCTGTTAATCTGGAAAAATATTTTTTCCCAGAAAATCTTACAAATCTAACCTTACTCTCAAGCAATCAGGTGCGGCATGCATACATATATGTATACCTTCTCTTTACTTTTTCCCATTTCGAACTTCGTGTGTCACCTGGTCGCACATCTGGCGCCTGATGGTGTCTCCGATTTGTTTTAATTCCGACATGTTTAACACGGGGGGGGGGGGAGAGAAGAAACAAAAGAGAGGCTCTTTCTCTCTCGATTCTATGTTAATTGAATTTTTTGAGGACGATGCTGATTTTCCATTCTTGGAAGCGGATATGGAATTATTTAGACATTCGGAAATAGCATGTCCTCTGTCTAGAGCACATATGGGCAACCGCCGGCCCGCGGGCCTGATATGGCCGGCCCGCGGGCCTGATATGGCCCTCCACGGCTTTTGATCCGGCCCGCGGAACATATCAAAACTCAGATGAACCATTCAAATCCTATATAAATCTCAGTTATACGGCTCGCGACTTAGCCAATATTCTGAAGTTTGCCCGCGACTTCGCTAAAATCCTAAAGTTTGGCCCGCGGCTTTTCAAAGGTTGTCCATACTTGGTCTAGAGCCTAGTATACAGCATAGGCCACATAGTGCGTCGTCTAGCTCTCCCAAAAGATTAAAAATAAGTTTATGATATAATGCTAAAGGACATGTGGTCAAAATTATTTTAGCTGATTTTGGTCATTAAATAACATAAACTTCATTGTAATAAATATAAAGAAATGCATGACCTACTCGTCGATTACAAAACGCTTTCTAATGAAATCACTTTTTCGTACTTACCTCTGAAAAACAAATTGTTAAACTGTTTGTCCTTATCGTTGCAAAAATACGTCGGTATTGGTCTTTGCGTTCGTGCCCATCGTTGTTTTCCGACGTGGATCTTTGAACGGCCCTGCGTTCGCTCTGTCCTCTCGCGGGGCCGTAGGTCTAGCGGCCTGGAGTTTTGGGCGGTTTTCTCCAGATGTAACGTGAATACGCGATAGATACCCAGAAAAGTCCTTCCCCAAGGCATTTGCCCCTATAAGCGTTTCCTTGTGAACAAGCACACAAATCCGAATACATGTTCCAACACAACCCAGAGTTCGCTGCGGACTTCAGAACTATGGGAAGAAAGCAGGTTAAAGCAAATAAAGCACGAGTATTTTTGATATCACTGCTGTCAAAGCCTTATCTGCTTTGAATATTTTCGGCGGACAACATAAACCTTAATTATTATAAAAACTACTTTTAACGCGAAATTTAGAAACGAAAGCTGATTTATGATGGAGTAAATTAATTTTGCTGGAATAACTACTTTTTTTTACAATAAAGTAGTCGAAATTTGATGGTGCCATTTCTTGATTAACAGGTAGGGGGGAAAAAATGCTTAAGATCAGAGTCCTTCTTAAGAAAGTTCGACAACCTGCAGAACTGCTGTTCGATTGAACAAGGTTCGAATCCAGATTGATCAAAGACCCCCCCGTGTGCAATCGGCGAAGGTGCACGTTAAGTACGTGGGGCCGTATGTCCTCTCGTTGGGTAGCTTTTTAGGTAGGAGTGAGGTGTAGATTTTCCGATGATGCCATAAATTGTGGTAACAGCATGCTGCCACACTGTGGAGGATCTCCGAGGCTGAAGTTCATGGCTTTAAAATAGTTTATTTACATTTCAGTTCAGTCATTCGAATGTTTGACTGAGAGGCAGAAAGCGATTTATGCAACTCGAGGATCAGTATAAAAATTTCTTATTGAATACTGTTAATTTCATACTGCAACGAATGTGTGTGCGAATCAGTGTAACTATACTATGTGTGCCTCCGTGATATATTCTCCTGTACGCGCAGGGCTTGTTTTGCTTCTAATAATTTATCGATACGAACGTGATTTTCAGAATTATTATTTTATCGTTTTCAATTTTTTTACGTTCAAAGCATCTTCTCTGTTTTCAAGATTATTGCATTGTGTTATAGTGAAATAACCATCCTGTTCGAAAAGAAATAAATATTTTTTTTCCCATTGTAACATTGTATTGAAACTTTAAACTGTAAAATCGGTGAAATGTTGACGAGTTTTTGCAAACATCCGACATCTGTATAAAACCTTTTAAATTTTTGATTAAAAATATTTTAAACCACCCATTTACGTAACTATTGCACCGAAAGCATTTAATCTAATTGTTAAAGTCATTAAAAACTCACACGCACTTACTTAAGTTTTTATTTAACTAGGTAACGCAGAAATCTCTTTTATAACAACCATTTATCACCTTAATTTAACAATGAATCATATTCAGGAAGCACCTGTACTATTGAAAACAAAAAATTCATTTTAAACATGATCAGTTAAATTTGCAGTAAGCATTCAACCTGTGCCGTTTGGGAGCCCTGAGCAGGTACCGAAACTCCTTGCCCTGCCGTAAATCCATTTCATCTGACAGGAATTAAAACATGATTGACACATCCAATTCCTTAAAATTATAATTTGATGTCCATTTTATCCATTCATTTAATTTATGTTAATCACTGAGGGGAAAATCGTTAAGTAAATACGTAACAAGCCTCTAAATTAATTTCAGGAGAGTAGTTTAAGTCCAAATTAAATTTTCTCAGTCACCTTGAAAGCTTTACAGATGTTTCTTCATCTTTTCGAAATTCTTATACGACATCTGACATTTTCAGTTTTCTCAGGTTTACTTAGTTTTTCGGCATCTGTTAAATGTTCTTTAATTTTTTTATTATTTTTTTTCCAACTCCAGTAAATTTTCAGATATACCTTACACGGTTATCAGGTGCGATGACTTGAAACCTTGTACATTTAAAAACGAGACCTGGAGCGTCACCTGGTTGGGGCATCTGGCGGCAGCTGACAACTTGCACCCGTTCCTTCGATCTGATCGAAGATGTTCTCAAGACACAGCCGGTAGATTAGTGTGCGCCTGTGTCTTTGCTTCGGACAAAACCAGCCGTTTGTCCGACAATTGCATCAGAGACTAATGTCTGATTAAATTTTGAAGTGTTCATTTGGTATACCATCCCATTAGTGATAGTACTTCCACTGTATTTCGATATTTAGTAAATACTTTAAAAAAAGGGATTAGTACTCTTGTCACAACATAACTTGCCGATATCCCTCAATGTTTAGCTAATGTAGGCACTAATGTTTACACTCTTTAAAAGGGGAAAAAAAAAATCGGTTACTTTTACTATTACGTTGAGTTGCAATTATTTGTAATCACAGTACAAGGTGCGAATGATGAAGTTGACGTGACAATTAAAACTGATTTGAGCTTTTTAATTAAGTTATGAAAAATTCAGTGGAATTCAGTGGTAGTAGAAAGTAATTCGCAAGTAAACCGAATTCGGAGCACAAATGACAGGAAGATAACTTTTAAGGTCTTTTACTTAGACCGCATAGGCTCTTAAACTGTGGTCCGCTGACCCTGGCGGTCTTATAGCTATTACCGGAGGTCAGGGCCGTAACCAAAATGACATACTAGGTAGGGCTTTGAATCTAGTTTTGGGGGGCTGACTAAATATAAGTATTAGTAGTTCGGGGGAAGGGAGTTTCTTCCAATTTTTACATCTCACCTTGAATTTTTATTTCACAAAATGCCATATTTTAAAATATTTATCATTTTCATTCCTATCATTTCATTCCACATTATCATTTCATTCCACAAGTTTTTCATTGAGATTTACTGCCAAATATAAGTCTAAGAAATGTGGGATAAGCGTGGCGGCAGTTTTAAGGTTTTACCTTACCCCTTCGGAATTTCTGTCCCGAGTAGCAAATCAAGTTATAAGGAATAGTGTATGCTTTGTCTTTTTGTCCCGCTTTGCCATTCCACTAAACTTTTGTATTCATCAGTGAATTTACTGAAATCTTTGAAAATCTTAGGGGGTGCTGAGAGACTTCTAGGTAGGGCTCAGCCCCCGTAGCCCCCCCTCTGGTTACGGCTCTGCCGGAGGTCCGCGGATTTATAAAAAAAAAGTGTTGCAAACAGTTTATGAACATTATGGAAATTTAAGAAACATGGATCATTAAAAATATTTTTAAGGCAATAAATGGAACTTAATGTAGCTATTACGTACTGTGATTTTTTATTTTAATCATGCTGCTTAAACATAATTTCATATTTACATTATTATTTAAATTTATGTCAGAAGCTGACTCCCCCCCCCCCCTCCATGTTTCTATATTTCCACTGACTAGGTGGCAACACTGAGCCCATAACACATTTACCAAATTTTATTATAATAGTTTGCGAGATTGTTGAGCAAGTGGAGAGAAAATTGAGTTTCGAACGACGTAAAACGCCTGTGGTCGGAGTGAGACCTACAAGAACCACTGATTTAGTCTGTTATTTTAATATTTTAACAGTTACGGAGGCAAAATAGCGTATTTACTGTACAATTGTCTCAAGTGTGTATTATGTGATGCATTTCATCCCAAATTTTTATTTAAAAATACGCGAATGCAAACAAAGTTATTTTCTTCAGTGTGGTAGGATTATGAGATCTAACATTGACTTCCCTTTAACATTCGAATTTCTTCCAGTTCCTTTCTTTACGATCATCTAAGGACAAATTTAAAAATCACTAAGGTATTACTGTGGCATACATTTTCATCAATGAAATATCTAATTATTTCGGATGTTCTGACTCAATGTCAAAATTCTTTCTCATAAAGAGTACTTAGCAGACAATAACAATAACAAAACAAATATACAAAGTCTAAATATTAATATTAATTTTTGAAAAATGAAAATTTAAAATAAAATCGATTTATTTATGTTTACTAAGGCTTTCTTAAAGTAACCAATTTTGAAAAAATTAACATTCTGAAGTGAGTGAAATTCACAGATGCGCAGCTCCCCCATCCACACACACACACACACACACACACACACACACACACACACGGAAGGGGAAAAAAAAAATCCATGGAGGAATAGTAAAACCACAGACAGTTGTTTTGGTTACGCGCTACTGTCATTATCTTGAGGGAACAGGCACAACAGAGAAAATTATCTAAAAAACATTCACATCATTACTAAACGTCTGGTAGGAACCTATAAATATATATGAGTTTAGTGTGCTCAGGACTTCCGGTAACCCCCAATTTTCACTGTTGCCATGCATGTAAAAAGAATGGTTTGCTTGTTTGGTGACGAAGTTTTACAACAGAAACTGTAATACGAAATCATTGCAATTCACAATTTTAACAGTTATAAGTGAAAAGAGAAAATAACAGTTCATTATTATAAATCTATGGAAGTACCCTGACTTGCAGTATAACTGAGTATTTCTGGGGAAATACTTAAATCATTAACCCTTTCCCAATGCTGAAAAAAGGGCAGCCGTTGCCATCGCTCGACTTAACTACCAGCAAGATGGCGGACGATCGAAACGTTCATCGCGTGCCACAGATCTAGAGACGATTTTTCTACCGACAGCTGGCTGTGCGCGAGCACAGCCAGCTGCATCAAAAAAGGGTCTCTAGATCTGTGGCACGCGATGAACGTTTCGATCGTCCGCCATATTTCTGGTAGTTAACTCGAGCGATGGCAACGGCTGCCCTTTTTTCAGCATTGGGCAATCTGTCCAGCTGTTCTCGCGTTCTTCCATTTTTCAGCAGATGTCAGTGCTGTTAAAAATAATCGTGACCATTTTTTGACGGGAAATGACGTGCTAAAAAGTAAAGGATTCTCGCGGAGCTATGTCACCCGCCAATATTTTTATAGAAATCAAATCTATTCTTCGTGACTGGCAACAGTCAAAACGTCAGAGTTTGGTGTTCCCAGAGCGGGAACACTGCGCGTTAAAGGGTTAATGGTAGATTCTCGATCAGAGATTTTAGAAAATTTTCAGTATTAATATCTATGGATGTGAGAAGAAACGAAACAAAGATTTTCGCGAGACAAGACAGACAATTTTTTTTTTTTGTTATTATTATAGGGATTTTGTTTGATTAGACGGGCATATTTTTAGTTTCGCTTGCATCACAAAATTTAATGACGATTAGTTTTGTTTGTATGATCACATGACATGGATTGGTGATTCGCAGCTGATCCTGTCAGTTCCTTTTTCCATCGATGTATATATAGCCTATGTGGTCGTAGTCAATAATATACATTTTCTACACGATGGTAGATCTTAATGATATAAAACTTTAGTGATTTTTTTTTTTTTAAGAACCTAATAAATTTTGCAGATTTACAGTTTTATTTCCTTCTTTCTTTATTTTAATGCACGGCTTCCTATATAATTTCCCCCTCATTATTTTTCAATGTCTTTAAATGCAGAATTTAAATTACGCTGTACCAACACCGATCTCTTCATTTTTATTGAAGGTTGAAAACTTTGCCAGTGTTAATCTATTAAAAAAAATTTAGCATTAGAGGGAACTTTTCTGTTTCTGTTTAATTAGGAGCTCTTTTCCCCTCACTTTCATTAATAATTGCATGATTTTTAAAAAAAACATTTAGAACTTAAGTGTTACAATTCGATTTGGATGTATTTTTTGAACACGTTACTCCTTATAGAAATTGGAACACGTTTTATTCTGTTCCGTAAAAGTTATTTTTCTACGGCAATAGGTGTAATTCTTGGGGGTGGGGACTTTTATTTAATAGTATGTGTTTGAAAGTGACTTCTCAAATTTATTGAAAAAAAGAGAAAAAAAAAAAAGAAAGTAAGAAAGAAAAAAGAAGAAAAGAGAGAGAGAAAAAGAAAAGTATATAAAAACGACTCTATGAACATGTTAAAATGCGATTTGTATTGATTTGTTAGCATCGATCGTTTACAGGCAACCGGAATTTGCACAATTATTTCCTGTAAAAGTTGTTTTCCTGCGTCAGGAGATGACCTGCAGGCAAACAGTTGTTCCCTTATCTAACTCCTTTTCTGATTTGTAGATTTTCAAAGTTTACAGGTGGAAATTTTAATTGCAAAGTGAAGAAAATGAGAATGAATTTTAAAGCATGGGCGTACATAATGCTGCGTCTTGAGTTTATTTTCTAAAAAGAAAAGATTATTTTATGTAATTTGGAATTGGTTATGTGCTTCCCTCTAAAAGTTGTTTTATTGGAACAAAAGGAGAATTACAAAAACTTTTCGCTTCTTTTCTTTCTCTCTTTTTCTTTTCTTTTCTTTCTTTCTTTATTTTTTGATAGTCAATATTAAAGAGGACTTAAAAAAAAGACACAAAAAAAATGACAGAATAAATATGAATAAGAAGAATTTAAATATTCTTATTTTTCTTGTTATTTTCGGAAATATTACATATAATTTAATTTACTTTAAAAAACCCCAAGAGATTAGCAAAATGCATGTATTAAAAAGCAAGTTTTCAAGCGTTTTCTTTCTTTACTTTTGTAAACCACATCTAGCACGTTAATAAAAGTGAAAAATACATGAAATCTTAGAATGGGTCTAAGTCTGAAGTATTTCAGAATAGATTTACTGTGAAAACATAACAGTTATTCAAGAATTGCCAAATACAAGTGCGGAGAACGTGCACTTTAAATCTGTGGGTTTCTGTCATTGTTTCGGACGGAGCTTGATACTTATAAAATATCGCAAAATGGCCTTCATCCAGATTTTGCACGCTAAGAATATAGAAAAGGAATGAAGTCAACCCCCCCCCACCCCCATCTATATTTTCTGAAATATCGAACTATTTTTCTAATCTGAAAATCAGTTTGTACAATGATTTTATATTTGCATTTATCCATTACAATGACCTCTTTAACCCTTTAACGCGCAGTGCTCCCACTCTGGGAGCACCAAACTCTGACGTTTTGACTGTTGCCAGTCACTAAGAATAGATTTGATTTCTATAAAAATAGTTGCGGGTGACATAGCTCCACGAGAATCCTTTACTTTTTAGCACGTCATTTCCCGTAAAAAAATGGTCACGATTATTTTTAACAGCACTGACGTCTGCTGAAAAATGGAAGAATGCGAGAACAGCTGGACAGATTGTCCAATGCTGAAAAAAGGGCAGCCGTTCCCATCGCTCGACTTAACTACCAGCAACATGGCGGACGATCGAAACGTTCATCGCGTGCCACAGATCACAGCCAGCTGTCGTCAAAAAAGGATCTCAAGATCTGTGGCACGCGATGAACGTTTCGATCATCCGCCATCTTGCTGGTAGTTAAGTCGAGCGATGGCAACGACTGCCCTTTTTTCAGCATTGGGAAAGGGTTGCGCCTCAAAGATTTAAACAGGAATATTTTAATTTCTCAGTACAACGATCTACGCTATTAACATCATTGGCCAAGTCCATAATTTATCCATACGTTTATTTACGTTCTTAAATTTTCACCCCCCCCCCCCCATCCATGCACAGGGATCTTGGGCGACCATTTCGAAAGGCCTGCAGAAAACAATGGGCCAAGTTCAACGATATGTCAGGTATTTTCTATTTTCTCACAATATTCCTTTTTTTTTTACCCCTCTCTAAACCTGAAAAATTCCACTGACTTCACCAAAAAATCAGGTGAGAAATTCAATATCCCCACATTTCCACACACTGCAGAAGGAAACCCCCTTAGAAAGAAAAATCCACACACCAGCGCGTCACCTGGCCCCCCCCTCCTCCTCCTCCTCTTCTTCTAAAACGACATCTGCGTAAGCTACTACCTCCTTAGAACGAGCGAAAACTGGCTGACTTCTCTCGGAAGGGTTCAGGCAATACGAAATCTGCCTTCGGTGGTAAGAAGAGGGCCCTGGAGTCTCGGACCGGAAGTGTGCGCCAGCTGGCTTCTCTACTTTTTTCCCAAAAAAAGCAGATGGTGATGGAACTTGTGCACCACCGGTTGGCAGGCAGCGAGCGCGATCACCTTGCTCTCTGCAAAAATCTTCTTCCATCTTCTGCACGCATATCATGAGCGAGGAGGCGCGACGCCATTTTTCCTCCGCTCGTGACGTCACTGGGCGAAGTTTTTGTGAATGAAAAGTTTGAGTGGAAAGCGACTGGCGCGCCGCCTGGCTCGTGGAGTGGAGTACTACTACGACGTGATGCAATATAGTGGTCGTAATTTTTTTTTTTTTTTTTGCTATTTAAAGGGATTTCGAGGGGAGAAAATGGGTGTGCTACGAGATGCAATTATTGTACTTCCGTCGAAATAAGGTGAATCTGGGAGCATGGCAATGTATAGAGATGGTGCCTGACCTAAATGTTACTTTTTCTGACTTGCACTGATTTTACTCAGGATAAATCAGTGGCGGATCCAGAAATGCTCGAAATCAGGAGCTACAAGTTGACGACAAAGCATATTATCAGAAATGGGTTCCTCTTTTTTTTCTTAAAAAAAGAAAAAAAAAACTTTTAATTTTAAATACTAAGCCTCCGTTTAACCAGTTCGCTCTCATCATCGCTCTGAGGACACAATGGAGAAGACTCGTAGTATTTGACCCATGCTGCACCCCAGAAGGGTTTTTTAAATGCTCCGCTGAGGTTAAGCGTTGCTCTTGCCTAGCACCCCCCTCTATTGCATCTGTCACAGTGAAATCCGAAATTATTAATATAAGATCTTTGTCTCCCATACATCTCACATCATTAACGACTATATTTTAAAGACAAAACTTCCTCCTTTCGAGAAAACCGTGTATAACACTTTATATATATTTAGGTAGATACTTCAAGTATGTTATGCTTGTAAAATATTTAAATTTGACATTTTCAGTTTAAAATTTTTGTAGGAGCAATAAGCTATTTTCGAAAAAATTTAGTTTCGTTTTGACAACAATTTAAAAATTACTTTTTGAAAAGAGTACTAATATAACAGAATGTTTTCTGGGGGCCTTATTATCACATGGACAAATCAGGACTTTGAACAGGGCCCCCGGCTGGAAAGGGCCCCCATTTCAAATGTTGTTCAGATATCTTCTTTTTTTAATGAAAAATAAAATAAATTTCATAAATGGGGTCCCGAGATTCATCAATGCCCGGAGCCCCTGTTGCTCATAACCGAGCCTCGCGTTTGCTTTGTTAATATTTTTAATATTATCAAGCTTCGAATTAAATGAGTTGCATTTATTTCATCACTTACGAAGAAAAATATTGTTTTGGAAGTATTACTAATAAATTCAAAAACGTTTCAACAACAAAAAAAGAAAAAGAAAGAAAGAAAGAAAACAAAATAAATAATTGTTCCATTGGTACCACGAAATATTTTTATTTTGTAATAAATGAATGCTGAGTCAAAAATTTTGGATATACATAGAATTAATTTTGTAAAAACTTTAAAATCTCTTTCGCTTTAAACTTTTCACCTTCTTTTATTCCTTCATACAGTATAAGACTAAATTAATATTTGTCGTTTAGCATATTTATAGAAATTAGAAATGAAGTTGCATGCGAATCTAATAAGTTAACTATTCGTAAGGCCGTAAGTTACGTGTGCGAATAAGATAGTGTTTTAGAGTTTCGTTATCGATGCAGTCGACATGATTCAACGATACTTTTGCTTGTTGTCAACAGTGCTTTTTCACTTAATAGGCAGTACTGCCTATAATAATGTTGTTTGTTTGTGGGATTACGGCCGATTTGCTACGCGTGGGCTCTAGGCTGATGGGTGGGGTGCCCTCTGTGGGAGTCTTAATAATGTTGTCGGTAACTACTTTTAGATTATTTCTCAGATTCTAGTTTATGATCATTTGCTCCCCTCCCCCTTCCCTTTAAAATTTGGAAGCTGTATACGTAGCCCAGAGTAACCAAGCTCTGCTTATAAATGATGAGGAAAATTCAAATAATAATCGACTTGGAAGATTCGATTTTAATTCCACTGTACTGCTGTGTTCTGGACCGCAGTTAGAGAGAGGGGGGGGGTGGCAAACAGGGCACGTGTCCCGGGCAAGGGCGGATCCAGGGGGCTTCAGCTCCCCCAAAAGGCATTGCTTATGTGTAACATTTAGCTTCATTGTGCACTTTAAGTCAAATAAGCTTGTTTTATTAATAAGCTCCTATCAAGCATATTTATGTTACTTTAGAGTAACATTTTGCTTCATTGTACATTTTGTAAGGTCAAAGAAGTTTTTCTTCTAATTGGCCCCTCACACAAAAAAGTTCTGTATCCACTCACTACTGAGAGTGGATTGTCCCGGTGAATTTAGCCCTGAGTGACGTAACCTCTAGTAGCGGCACTGGCCGTGCTAATTGAATTTCACTGCTAATACCTTAGTTGAACATAATTACATCAAGAGAAAACCTACCTAAGGTAAATGCCAAAATGTACCTTCATCGATGGTGACAGCTCTAAAACAAAACAATTTTTCGGGTCACTTTCGATTTCATCATTAGTAACCCGAGCATTCAAGGGCGTCATTTGCATATTTCACCACCCCTTTCGCTGAAACACACTCCTACCATTTTCTTATTATTTTTTTTTTTTTACAAATTTCACCAAATCCACAATCGGCTACAAGGTGTAATATTCACGCACTTCTTTTTTTATTATTATTATTCACCCCCTCAGGTGAAATGCCTTTTCAAAAAATTAAAATTCTCCCTCTCCCCCCCTGGAAAAGAACCATGCACGGCAGATGACGCCCCACCACCGAACCCTTAATACTGCCAACAACACCTTTTGTTTTCCGTATAAAGTCCTCCCTTTTTTTACGTAGCAGGTCCTAATATCCAAAAACATCTGGTTCCAGAGAGAAAAAACCAGGTGCCAGCGTCTCTCTCTTTTAAGGCAAAAATCGTGCGCCTTGCCCCCTTAAGGTTCCATGTCCCCACTTTTCTCTCTCTCGCTCGTCCTCTCTCTCGAAGTTGGATTTTCTTCTTTTTGCCTGCCACCGCATATAGGGAAGAAATTTCCGGTTCCGTCCGCGTATATTCTTCCAACAGCTGGTACCTATGAGAAACACCGATTCGAGTTGCTTCTTTTTGCTAGGGCCCTGTTTCCTCTCTAAGAGAGAAGCAAAACTGCTTTTTCTTGGGAGATTTTTATCCGGGTTTTTCACTGGCTGTCCCATAAAATGATGGAAAAAGCGCTCATGAGCATTTTGATGGTGGCAAAGGTGGAATAATTGGAACAAAAAACAAGTTGCTGCTAAGCAGCGCCGAAGGAAGGTCGAAAAATAAAAGGCCCTGACTGCTCAGGAAATGCAACCATTCCAGCATAACGAGCGTTTCCTCGGATTGTATGTTATATAAATTTTTCGGAACGATTTCTTTCAAAAGGTGTGAAGTTCTTTCCCTCTCGCTTCCTTATCTGAAGCTAAAAGTCATTTAGCTCTTTAACTAAGTGTTCCCGCTCTGGGAACACCAAACTCTGACGTTTTGACTGTTGCCAGTCACGAAGAATAGATTTGATTTCTATCAAAATAGTTGCGGGTGACGCAGCTCCACGAGAATCCTTTACTTGTCATTTCCCGTAAAAAAAATGATCACGATTATTTTTAACAGCACTGGCATCTGCTGAAAAATGGAAGAATGCGAGAACAGCTGGATAGATTGCCCAATGTTGAAAAACGAGCAGCCGTTGCCGCCATCGCACGACTTAACTACCAGCAAGATTGCGGACGATCGAAACGTTCATTGCGTGCCACAGATCTAGAGACCCTTTTTTGACGACAGCTGGCTGTGCTCCGCGCACAGATCTGATCTCTAGATCTGTGGCACGCGATGAACGTTTCGATCATCCGCCATCTTGCTGGTAGTTAAGACGAGCGATGGCAACGGCTTCCCTTTTTTCAGCATTGGGAAAGGGTTGCGCCTCAAAGGGTTAACACATTTTGATACATGCGAATACATATTAGGCTTACCGGAAAGCAATGCCATTTTTTGCGTATGTCAATATTTTTGCCCAGCCAAAGCTACTGAAATTAATAATAAACTGGGCAACTATGTGGGATTTTTTTTTAGCGTGGGTGCTGGATTGGAGAGCGTTTACCGAAATTCGCAGCTTACCCAGATAGGAGACAAAAACGGCCTTTAACTATATCCTGCGGGATCTCAAAGAATTAAGAGATATATATATCCACAAAATTCTAGATAGTAAACATGGTACTTACGCTATATCATACCCGCTTGGCAATAACATGCACAAATAATGAGGAGAAATGTTTTAGATTTTGATTTTATAAGAATTCCATTTTCCGGGAAATTTTGTTGGGCGAACAGACTAGTTATTTTTTACTCAGTTAGTCAAATTAAATATCTTTTTTTTACTAGCATACTTGAATCATTCTTGCAAATTTAATATTTTTTATTCTTAATAAAGCTTGAACTTCCACAGTCGCATACGTACTTTGTATATGTGTCAGTAAGCAGTGATATCATGTGAAGGTGTGCAATGCTTTTGGCAAAACACATCTTCTTGGCAAAATGCACTGAGAAAGATTCAACACTGCCTAAGTAGACATTGGAAGAAATATTTCTATTAGTATAATACAAAATATAGACTTTAAAACAAGGAATTTAGGGTTTTTCCAGCATAAATCCGTGTGGTGTTAAAGGATGCCTTTAGCTCTTCTATCCTTTCTTCGCCTCTAATCCATGTTTACCTAAAAAAAAAAAATTAATTAAAAGAAAAAAATTCAGATTTTATCACTTTGAAATTCATTAAAAAACAATATTCAGGAAACAGTTCAAAATAGTTATGATAAGCTTTTAGTGGACAATCATGGTGAAAAATACTGTGGATAATTTTATAAAGCTATAACCTTTCTGAACTTTGTTGTATTTCATTACGGAAACAAAAAAAAAAAAAAAAAAAAAAAGACTGACAATTTTATTAAAACAAAATATTTTAGTTCTGTAAGACAGTTTTATGATTCGAAATGACAAATTTTTCCAAGCAATGAGATTAGACACACAAGATCGCCTGTGAAATGGGACGAAGTTTCTATGGAGGTCTAATAAGTTCGATTGTTACTTTTCTTGAAAAAATTATGACGTTTCTATAGGAGAAAAGTGAGTTTATACAACGGTCAAGGTGTTTTAAAATCTATACCTTCCATTAGTTCAATGATGTGTAAAATGTCTTCTATGTGAAATAATAGCATTCCAAATTATATGGAATTTAGTTAATGTATGCTACCGCTGTCTCCGGTAGACACCTTTTGATATAAAACGAATGTTCTTTTTACGAGAATACACCATAAATTAGAGCCAATCGGCAAAAGGATCTAAGGTTATGCAGGCCCTGATTACCGCACAGGCCAACTAGGCCACGGTCGAGGCCCCTCTAAGTTTTAGTGGGGCGCAAAGTTATTAAAATAGTTTAATTTCTATTTCTAAAAAAAGGGGAATTTCGCTAAATATTTAACAGTAATGAAAACAGATAAAGAGATGCATTTTGACAACAAATACCGCTGAGCAAAAGGGTTTGTTTACACTATATTCAGGGATAAAAACAAACATCATCTCAAGAATTCCACCATAGAGCATTCACTGAAGTGACGCCATTTGATTCTGATGCACAACTTCAAATTAAAAGCTAAAAATTTGTGAACTTTAAGCTAAAACCTTTTGTATAGGAGATAGTTCGAAGCTAAAGCACCTCTCCTTCTTCTGTATGAAATTGCAAAGAAATACTGGTATCGTATGATTAGAAGAGGTATGACCTACAAGAAATGACCGCCCCCCCCCCCCACAAAAGTGCAAGGCCTAGGGCCTTCGAATGTCTTAGTCGGGCTCTAAGGGTATATGCTGCTGGGTATGAATGCTTGTCTATAGAGAAAGAGATGGGGGTTAGGCTTTCTAAAGTGTTAAGTTTTCCAGACACTATAGGAAAATATATATATGTATATATGATGTCCTATAAATATTGATACAAAATTTAAGGTACAAAATTAAATGTACGTCAAAAGCTAACGCATCTTCCACAGAAAAAACGTGACTTAAATTGATAGTTTAAAAATTCTATTTTATTTCGCGGATGAAAGTTTTGGAGACAAGCTCATTGTTTGTGCAACTTGGTTAAGACATTAAGTGAACACTTTAACACTTCTCAAAGTGATTATTAACATATAAGTAAAAAAGACGTTTCCGACCCCACAGTTCTATGTGATTCTTATTCCTTATTATGTGGCCTATCTTCACCTAAATTTTCTATCGATTTTTATGTGACCCCTGCGTATTATTAATTCACATTATAGTTATATGTGATACATATTAATAAAAAGAAAGTGTTCGTAGATAGTGTCTCAGAAAATTATCATTTATATTGAAATATAGAAAAAAAAAAATTAAGCCATTACATCTGCATCGCCGAGTTAAACAAATGCGCATAGGAAAATTCGACTAAAATTGCAATTTTTTTAGCTTGATTGCGCGACTAATTTATGGAGTGCTGCCCTGTTAGGGACTTAAAATTAGTAATCATTTGCACCTCGCTGAATTTTGTAAAACACGCTTGACTAAAAAAGTACAAGCAGTTTGAAAATCAGAAAATACTGAAATCGCTATCGATTTCTTCTAGTATATATTTTTTGAAAGTATGAGACATTTCTAAAAGTCTAAGCAATCATTATGAATATTGAAAGTTGGCATGTAATATTGCGGGGGGGGGGGGGCGAAATGTTCCCTACTGTAGGAAATGCTACTTTCAAAAAGATGATATTTGAATTTTCTTGAATGTAGGGGGGAGCAACTGCCCCTCCCCGGAGATTCAAGAAAATTAATGAAGCTCATTAGATTTCTTATGATTGCAATAGAATTTTTTTTTCCTAGAAGGGGGTGGGGTGTCTAACATTAAATTGTTTTTAAAGCTTTTTTTTTCTTTTTTAAGATAAACATGTTTTTAAAGGAATTTTGATCTCGTGCAGTTACACGAAATTTTGTTCTGTTGTTGAAATACAGACCTATGCAAAATCTTAAGAAGGGACAAATGCAACTAATACCAAATATTAGTAGCATATTAATACAAGATGGTATTTGGAGACAACGAAACAGTTTCATATTTTACAAGACTCAAATAAAACTAATACATTGTCAAAATGAATGACATGTGAATTTGAATAATTTTTCTTACCATATATTTCATTGTATTACCATTTACTACCAAGAAAGAGTCAAATCTTTCTCTTAGAAATGGTTCTTTTTTTTACAAGCTATCCAACAACCATTTGAATATTTTGAAACCCATTCACATAGAATAAAATAAATAAATAAATAAATACAATGATACGCAATACGCAAGAGGAATATAACCTTAAAAAATACCAGCTGGGGAAATAGTTCATTCAGAAACTAACACAAATCGAACAAGGAATGATCAGAGCCATCTATTGCCAACTAAGTGTACCACTACAATAAGGAAAAAAAGTTGGTGTTTTTCTCAATAACAAAACCACAAAGCGCCATCTATTCGAATTTATCGCTACTATACCGACACAAAGAGCATTTACAAATATAATTTTGGAAATAGTACATGAAACTTAGAAAACATAATTGTAGCCAGTGGCGAATCTAGAATTTTTTGTTTGGGGAGAGACTAAATTTTGGAAAGAGATTATATCACCGCCAAAAAATTTACAACAAAGCAAAACTTTAGTGTAAACCAATGTAAAATTTTTTGGGAGGGGCTAAATTAAAAAAAGATCATTTAATTTATTTAAACTATATAATAAAGCAGAATGTTACACTTTGGCAATCTCTTTTGGGGAAGGGGAGGGCTGAAGAACCTTAGTCCCTCCCTCTAGATCATAATGATGAGGGACGCAATTAAGAGAATTTGTAGCATTTGTAGGAAATTGCACGAAAATTTAACTCCTGAAAACAAAATGTGTACAAAATAATTAAGAATGGAATGCCTCCTTACTCTTTGCAGTGCAGGGTAGCAACTGGCCACAATATCTTCAATACTATGACAAACAGAAGTGGATCCAGAAATTTTGGAAAAAGCTTATTTCATCCAAAAAAATTTACAACTAAGCAAAATTTATATAAGAGTTTGTCACTAGAAATATCTTTAAGGCATTTTCTTCTGATGGATTACGGATTGCATTTTTACTGGAGACACCCGAAATGAAAATCTTGTTTACGTGTCCTTAAGACAAAAAAATCTGCCGCAGTTTTTTTTAATAAATATATAAAAAGAATTTTTGTTTTGCCCCTACGCCACTTTTTTGATCATTCTAACTCCTTGAAGAGTTTCTGGGACCCAATGGAGCCTCTAAACTGAGTCTGAAGAACACTATACTAAGGATTTCATTTTTTGAAACTTTGCTCATAGAAAGTCTATCTAATGAAAAAAGGCTGGTGAGGTACTTAGAAAGATTACTCCCGAACTAGGAATATTTCAATGAAATAGTAATAATGAATAATAATAATAAATATTCTCCTTTGCTCCTTTAAATTCAAAATGGGATGGTTTAAGAAATCTAGAGTGTTTAGAAACATTTTATTTACAAAGAATAAGCTCTCTTTAAAGGAAAAAGCTTTTCTGGTAACACTGAAGATACTCAGGGGATATCGGAAGAAAAATCAAGTTCGCGACTTTATGTGAAACAAGAAGAAATCACTCATTTTGTAAGAAAGTTTTGACGAGCATGAAAGTCTGATCTTAGTTCCTTATATATAGATTTGCATGCGCCTTAAGCATCTTCTTAGAATGCCCTTTGACTTTTCTTCAGTCATTATCCTGTTTTATTGCAGTGCTTATTTTATTTTTTTTTATTTTGATATTCATATACTCTCCTATTTGCTATCGTTCGTAATCGAATGGCAACATCAAATTTTCTCATTTGTACTTTTCGTTTGTTGTATGTATGTGCTGTTTAGTAATTCATACTGTCAAAGACAGAACGAATCTGAACATCGCTTGAAAAACTTATTTAGCGTCTCTGTGATGTGATTAGGACTCAGAAAATACGTTTTTTATTTGGTATTATTTATTTTTTATTTATTTATTTATTTTTGAATCACATTCAGTCAGCTCCAGTTTTCTTTCCTTCACACTTACATTTTATAAGTACTAAAGTACACGTAAATCGCATTTTTTTTTTTTTTTTCACTAACTCTAATGATTACAAGTAATATTTGTACTATATGTTGAGCTTATTTTCTCTACACTTACTTTTATTAAATCATTATTTCTTATGCCTCTAAAACTGCAATAATTTTATCGTACAGTGCAAACCAATTTTATTTTTTCTCATTTACAAAATCCTCAGAGGTTTTAACCATGCTTTATAAATTTAGTAAATAATTTGGTGTATTCCAGGACGTACAAAAAATACAAAACATTGAAAAAAGTACAAAAATCTGTATAATTTCTTAATATTACTTCAATAATATTTTGCATAGATGCTATTTTCATACATTATATTTAGTGCATTATTATCGAACAACTGCATCAAGTCTTGTAAAACTTCGGAACAGAGTTTAAACAATGTACCACAGATATAATGAATAAATAAAAATGAAAAAGAGAAGGATAATAAGAACGTAGTAGATCATAATGTTCGTTCTGCGCAAATGACATAGAAGATCAAGTAAAATAAGCAACTGCCAGAGACAACGAAACTTGAACTTTAAATAACAATAATAATAGCCATTGAATATGACAAAGAATAAAAAATTGCATAATAAATTGATTAAATTATGCTTCTCGTGCTAGTGAATACCCTATTAGCAAACACTTTCACGTAGAAGGCATTTCTCAAATGATTAATAGAAAAGATACAACATTGAAAGGCTCGAAAAATTGGTTTATAGTTTCTTGCGTGGTTGCGTGCTGCGAGCCACGTTTTCAAGTTATAACTGCTGTCTAACTTTTCACAGGTCTTTCGATGTAATTTTGATATAAAGAATGCAGATTAGAGCTTGATTACTTGAAGACTGCACGATTTTCAGTTAAAAAGTCTGTGCCTTGTATTCTATCAGGGGCGTAGCCTGAGGGGGCTGCAGCCCCCCTCCGAAATGGGACACACTGACATTTTAGAATGCTTCTCTAACTTTGGTGTGAATTAAAGCCCCTCCAACAATGGTAAGCACTAGCTAGGCATATGACCAAGTCATAGGATGGAAGTGTCGGTCACACATTATGGAGGCAACTTAATATGTGTGCCAAAGTTGCCCCCTATAAAACCGAAGGCAACGTAGCTCGGGGTTTTTCGAACCAGTTCCAGATGAGAGGAGACCTGCAACTGGATTAGCCAAGGGTACATTTCATCATGGAGGGCATTTGGAGGCAAGGACAGATTTTACGTACACCAGTTCCCATTTGCGTGCACAAACCGAAATATGTCTTGTCGGTGTTCTAACGGGAACCGACCTTTTTATGTTCAGCTCAATCATTGTTGAAGTTTTACGTCACATTGCTCTTGGTCACATTGTTCTTGGCCAGTTTGATAAATAAACAAACTATGTACGAGACCCAAACGAATTCAAAACGTTTTTTTTTTTGCAAATTACATCGAGCATTCTCATAAACCATACCTTGAAATAACTATTTACGTGTAATCAAGATATACTTAGATAAGATAATTTTCCCGAATCTCATAAACAGGAAAAAAAATCTGCATATAAAAGCAAGCGCACGTGTTATACACTTAAATAAAGACTAACCAGTTGCACACATAATTAATTAATGCAATAACCATATATTGTGGGTTATAAATCTCTACTTATTATAAAAGAAGATGTCTGTCTGTTTTCTTGAATGTTTGTCGGCGGCGTTACGGGCAAACCGCTACACGTATGGAATCACCAAATTTGGTACACAGGAAGTTCTAAACATGAAGTTATGTACCTTGAAACAATTTTTTTTTCAAAATTGGAATTCGATTTTTTTAATGCAAATTTTACATTTTTTCTCACATAATGCGTAATAACGATGGTAATTACGCTTGCAGCAAACGTGCACAAATTATATGTCCTCTGCGCTGAACTTATCCCAGGTATGGAATTTATCTTTTTTTTAAATTTTACATTTTTTACAGAACCAAGAGGTGAATTTAATCTTTTCTTTGGTGATGGTAAAAAAGCTACTTGATAATACTTACCAAACTTAAGAGTGGCTGCTAACTGCTTTCAAAATGATAAGAGGTTTAGCAATTCTGAACTCAAAATTGAGTAACTATTTGACTAAAAAAATTTTTTAATTAGTTTACATATCTTTATTCTTGGTTAAAGAAAGTACCCTAGTCAACATATTCCTATTTCTTTTAAAAGCCGTTGCAAAAGCAAATCGGGCAGATCAATAGAAAAAGTTCCCATCACCATCTCAGAATTTCATGATTTTCTTTTATTGTATTGCCTTACCCAAGGAAAGAACAAATCTGAAATATTTTTGATTTACCTCTTTTAGTTTTGGTGTTATGGGGGGGGGGTGTCAAAGTATCCCAGAGGAGCAACGTCGAATTAATTTAGGGCCATTTTTGCCACTTTATTGTCTCGATAGCCGCTCTATTGTGTGACTGGCTCAGAGGTGCTTCAGAGAATTTTTTCATTTTATCCTATAATATACCTTGTATATTAACATCTCAAATTAAAAATTCATTCGAAAATTGTCAGATCCCCAAATTAAGGCCCCCCAAAATACCCTCAATTTCATAAAAAATACAGTTTTAAAATTGCTTTAAATCTTGGCTCTGACGTGATACAGAAAAAATAAAAATTGTCACTCGATACGGGTCCCCAAAAGTGGTCCTTACCGCTAATTTATGCAATTTCGAAGCATAGGTAGAGCCGCCTCTGACTTCGCACATGAGAACTATTACCATGGAATTGTAGTTTTAAGATATTAGTTTCATATTATGAAAAGATATTTATTTTTTATTAATGTGTTAAATTTTTCTTGAAAACGGTGATTCTTTCAAAAAATATACCGTGGGGCCCTGGGGGTACTCAAAAATTTTTAACATTGGATTCACTTTATATGAAGATATTTAATTGCACTATTCAAAAATTGAATGGAGTTTAATAAAATTTGAATAAATTTAAGTGGCGAATGGAGACAGTCACGACAATGTTTACGAATTATTTTGAATGTTCTGTAAATTATACTGCATGCATGAATTTTAGGCTACGTTTCTCAGGAATAGTATAGCTATCAGTGGAAAGATCTTTAGAATCACTGCTAAAAAATTTCAATGGAGTTGAATGAAATTTGTATAAATTTGAGTGGCGAATGGAGACAGTTACGACAATGTTTACGAATTATTTTGAGTGTTCTGTAAATTATGTTACATGCATGAATTTTAGGCTATGTTACTCAGGAATAGTGTAGCTTTCAGTGAAGAGATCTTTAGAATCGGTTTAGTAGTTACAGAGATGTCCATATAGCGTCATGTGCTCGAATTCTTTTGAGTGTCCCTGTAAAAAAAACTAGTTATGCTACATGCTGAAATGTAGCTTATAATACTCAGGAATAGTGTAGCTTTCTATCAGTGAAAAAAATTTTTCGAATCGGTTCACTAGTTGCAGAGATCCCCATTCAGCGTAATGTAATTCTTATGAGTGCCCCTGTAAAATAACTATTTGTGATATATGGAGGATATATTTGAGATATATGAAGAATAAGTTAATTTTCAATATTGTCACTGTCGATTAAACTTCTAAAAGTAACGCCGAAATGCCCCCATGCGTGCCAGTGTAATGTCCCAAATAGGGAGGTACTTTTTGGGATTTTTCTTGGAAACAGTTGTACCTTCAAGAAATGTTTTTTCATAATATCAAACTACTATGTTGATACTACATTTCCATGTCAATAGTTTTCCTGTGGGAAGTCGGCTTCAGCTGCACCAATGCTTCGAAATTTCGTAAATTAGCGCTAAGGACCATGTTTGGGGCCCCGTACCGTGGGGCCCTGGGGGGCCTTCAAAAATTTTTAACATTGGATTCACTTTATATGAAGCTTCATATATAACTGCACTGTGCAAAAAGTTTTTCTGTATCACGTCAGAGCCAAGATTTAAAGTATTCTTAAAACTGTATTTTTTATGAAATTGAGGGTATTTTGGGGGGCCCTAATTTGGGGATCTGACAATTTTCGAATGAATTTTTAATTTGAGATGTTAATATACAAGGTATATTATAGGATAAAATGAAAAAATTCTCTGAAGCACCTCGGCTTCAGTCATGCCTCTGCCAGTCACAGTCGAAACTATAAAGTGGCAAAAATGGCCCTAAATTAATTCTACGTTGCTCCGCTGGGGTATTTTGACCCCCCATAACTCCAAAACTAAAAGAGGCAAATCAAAAATATTTCAGATTTGTTCTTTCCTAGGGTAAGGCAACACAATAAATGAAAATCATAAAATTCTGAGATGGTGATGGGAATTACCTGCTCGATTTGCCTCTGCAATGCCTCTTAAATAGTTGTTAAATCCGTTTCGCACATTATTTTTCAGAACATATAAAGCTCAGCATCTGAATTGAGTTCTATAACAAACAAACAACAATAAGAACAACAACAATAACAAAGAAAATCTTGAATGAGTAGTTTCATTTAAATCGAAAAAAAATATACGGCGAGTCAATTAATATTGAGTTTAAAATATCAAATATTCAAACTCTGTACTTGGAATCCTTTTCTTGATTTAACTAGGGATATCATCGCAAAATGATCTAATCTAGAATCTTGTTGGAAACGTAAAGCGTTTTTTAAAATTTCAAATGAGGTCGACCAACCCTCTCTAATGACGTAAGGCTTATTTTTTACCTGACATTTTGAATAATCTACAAGCCACGTGCATGATAAAGGATAAAATGAAATTTTAAATTAATTTATCATTGCAAGGAAACAGCTAAAATATTTGCAAGGTAACAGGAAAACTCTAAGAAATTTGATTTTTGAAGCATCCAGTTTAAATTTTATTATTATAAGACAATTAGTAATTGCTGCTCATTATCGAATATATGTATTATGTTTCCTCCCCCCCCCCCATCTTTTGTATTCTACCTACACAGAATTATAGATGCATCTGGGTCATATTCGTCGGTGGTTCTCAACCTTTTATGTGTGCGAACCCCTTCTAAAATCCAAAAGAATTTGGCGAATCCCTTGTGTAAGTCGTAATATGCCAGCTTATCGTGAACCCCCTTATACACCTTGCGAACCCAGGGCCTGACTATAACATTTTTGTGCCCAGAGAACTTTTCAAATTTTGTGCCCCTATATATAAGCAGGCTTGATTTTCGTGCGCCAATATATTGCCCTAAACTTCATTTTTTGGCCTGTTTCTGCATGTGTGACCAGAACCCGGGTCCCAAGTGTCCATGTGATAATCGGGGGCCTGTGCGAGCCCCTTGGGGCTCGCAAATCACCGTTTGGGAACCGATGATAATAGTCAACTTACACAATACTTCATTACATTTCGCCGCTATTAGATCCCTAATAATTCTCTATGAATTCATGATCGAAAAGCAGCTTTAATTATGTGATTGCAGAAAATTCCTGCTCACACGAAACTGTCCTACGGGAACTAGCTCAATAAGTTCCATAATTTTAAAATTTGAGTGCGGACTTAACATTTTTACCAGCCAGTAAGGATTTTTTAATCGCCTTCCGGCGACCGGCCATCGACATTCGCCGGGGTTAGAATCATCAGAGTTGAAAAATGTTAGTGAATACTAAATGGGGTATTTTTTCGGTTTTGGAATTAAAAAATGGTTTGCAGTTATTTATAACAAGCCTTTTGTCTGCATTTTATCATACGGATTCATTTTCTTTTTTAGCAACTAAAAATTTTATTTATTTAACACTTAGTAAAAGGTTTTTTTAGAGGCATGACGTTTGGTAAACTTGCTTAGACCACACAGTTTGCCAATTAAAAAAATTGGCATAACAATTCTAATATCCTAAATAATAACAATAATAATAGCTCCGAGGTGTGTTTTTTTCGAATGGTTTAATTTTTAGTTTTTATTTTAACTTTTAACTTTTAAATCGCGTAAAAGGTGACAGGCTTTAAACAAAAATTTCTTCAAAGAGCTCATTTGTTTTCTAACGATGGGCATCTGTAGAAGATTTTGGCGCTGTTTTTCAAGAAACGCCGTCCTAGGGTGAAAAAGCATAATGATTGTTGCATCGTTAAGTCTGACAGCTATAAATTTTCTATTTCTTTAAACAAAATAGCATAGTAACCTGATTTTTCCCCCCTTGCATACACTTCGGCGTTAAACAGTGAACACTTTTTATAATAAAATTCTAATCAAAATTGTTGTGTACCTCTATCCATTGTTCTTCTGAAAGAGAGAACAATTACATAGTTTTTTTTTATTTATCGCCCCAGCTACACCGTTTCAAGCACTGGGCAGTATTCTTTAGAAGAAAGCCAACAACACTTCAGCATATGATAAGAATTATTAAAACTCCAGGTGGCAGCAGAAAAGGAGAAGGCGATTAGGAAGGCTGTTGTTCTTTTAAGATTGGGTGTGTTTTTTTTTTTTTGTGCATTTTCGAAATGCAGCTGCAGGCTACGTGTTAGGTTTGAAAACTAGAGCTTGAAGCTACCATCAGTAGCGAACTTATTAAGCATTTTAAACTTTTTTAATATTTAATAATTTAATGTTTTTTCTTAACAGGTTTCAGAAGGTGCAAGTCTGTAACTTCATGCAACCATGTGGTGTTTTATATGTAATTTACTTTCATTTAAGCTGGAACATGTTGATTTGCTGACTGAATTTCATTGTTCAGTTCAATTATGCAAACTGATACAATTATCTCCAAGTAAAGTAAATATTTACATAGTAAAATTGAGTTTAATAAGGTTAAGGTTAAGCTTTAAACTATTAAGACTAAACGCTTCGGCCATCACAATCTAATTAGAAATAATAATACTATTTAAACATTATAAATAATTAGTATAACATAGAGAGAGATGTATTTATCATCTTTTATTTCTTGGATAAAATTTATATTTCTTTAAAGAGGTTCACAATTTTCCCATGAGTTGCAAAATCCTCTACAGCTTTTACTTCTTTTTCTTCCATAAGAAAATTCAGTTCAAAATTGCTACTTTCTTGAATTTTTATAAAAATAACTGAATAGATAAAAATACACACTTTGTTTTAAATTTTGAATTAAAAAGTTTCAAAATGCTGTTATGATGTATATTATAATATTAACATACTCTAAACAAAACTTTGATGCTATTTAACTCCTATATGCGAGATGCAACATCAATTCAAAATTTGTCACTCGTGAACATTTTAGCGAATTTTTAATTCAAGATAAGAAATAATTTCAATTATTTTTTTATATATCTAGGAAATATTTAATTTTGGATAGATTTTTATGCAAAGAAAATGATGTGAAAGCAATAGAGTGGCTGCAACTGCTGGAAGAAATTTGAAAGTCGTTCCGGTGGTCAATCCAACGCAGATTTCACAAAACGTGCAGTTAAAAATATTGCTTCGCTATTCAACGAAACCATTATCACTACAAACTAAAAATTTGTAATTCCTTCACCCTAGAATGCACTCTTTTCTAGATTTAAAACAAACAAATAAATAAAGACATAATTTTTTTTTTAATTTTTGAAAATTAAAAACGGTTTTAAAAAGTAACGCATGGTGCATCTTATAAAAAAGACTGTGTCAGATATGCTGAGAAATGGTGGTTGTTTCAAGTATGCCATTCAATTAAAACTGCTATGGAAATTCAAAATATGTCCCATCGCATTTTGGTGATTTTTCAAAGCCATATTTTAAAAAATAGCTAACACATTTCAATGAAATTTAATATTTTGCTATACTACTCTAGATCAAAAGGTAAGATTAAATTTTCACGATAAATGGGATTACATATGAAATACGAATGAAATATGAAAAATCACTGCACACATACTTACTAAATTTTAAAGACAAGGTGCTTACCTTAAAATTGTTTTAATTATGAATCTATATTGACTCCATACTGAAATTATGCGAGTTATTTAATATTTAGGGATGGACGCGAGACAAAAAATAGGAGTCTCGCGTCTCGCAAAATAGCCTAAAAGCTTTGTCTCGTCTCGCAAAAATCCCTATATCGTAATGTTAAAAATGTGTGTCTCGTCTCGCAATAAAGCTGTAAATCTCTGTCTCGTCTCGCGTCCATCCCTATTAATATTCATAAAAACTATTTTCTGTAACTTTTTCAAAAGAATTAAACCTATACATTTGAAATATTTCATTTAAAATTTGAAAAATAAACTTTGTTTAAATGGTATCATGATATAAATATAATGAGAAAGGCTTTTGAAAAAAAAATGTAAAATGTTACCTCCTATCTTAAAAATCTCTAATTCAATTTTAAAGCCTGTTAGTAATTCAAAAGTATTTTAGTCGTGCAAATTTCGTTGATTTTTGTCAATTTTGCAAAGCCATATTTTTTAAGGAATAAATTTTTTAAAAATAAAATTTTTCATGTTTGTTAGTCTCAACAGATGTAAAAACTTGTAAAAAATGAACTTGTTTTTTATTAGTAAGGATTTTCAGTATTTTTATGGGCGATAACTCTGCTTAGTTATCAGGAAACGGGCAGACTGTATCATTAAATGGGTCGTTTAAAGTTTTTTTTTCCGACGATCATGTCCATATATCAAAAAAAAAAAAAAAAAAAAAAAAAAGAACTTTTGAATTTTGCCTTCGAAAACGAATTGCGAAAGAAATATCAGAACTAGGGATTCAACTATTGTGTACATATCATACACACGTTAATATTCAGGACCGAATAACCCAAATCCTACACACTATGATTCTACAATGTTTAAGATTTGTTTAGAGGACTGAAAAAATAATGCACTCGTTAACATTCTAAAATCAACTACATAAATCAAGTTCATTAAAAATCTGTCAAGCAAATTACATGGTTTCATATTTTAATGTAATATAATTGTTTCAATAACTCAGTGTTCAATGCTGCTACAAGTGTGATAAATGTTGTGCTGTGTTATGGCGAAGCAACGGGTATCTTCGTACGGGGGAAGGTTTCTAAGTCGGAGGACTTTTCAAGGGGTACTAGCTCGTATTTCCTTTTCATCAGGGAAAATCGCAAACAACTCTAGACCTTTAGATCGACAGCCGCTCTGTAGACCAGAACGCTGTACCTTCATACTTCAGCTGTCTACCATTTTGAGTGTCTTTATCCACTCGGCCATGGTGGGCAGCTGTGATAAAGATAACACGTAAAATTATATAAGACATATCATATATTTAGATATTCAACAGAAAAATTCCGTCGAAATATAAAGTTTACTTGCGTAATAGTCGCACCCCCCGTTTTGAAGCATAAAAAATCGACAAAATATTTTGACCACATAAAAGTCTCAGTCCCGTATTTGACCTTCATTTATGTCTATAAAAATATTAACATAAAAAGAAAAATGCTCCTTTTTTGTGTGCAATTGACGAAAAAGATTATAATATACGGCAGACAGGGGCGTAGCCAAGGAGGGGGTCATACCCCCCCCCCTTCTTGGCTACGTCCCTGAAAAATTTCTGGCTACGCCCCGACGGCAGATAATCTGGAAACATACGGTAGGTTAGTTATTTTATTATAATACCAGTAATGTTTTAGCATTAGAGTGTACAACATTAAGTATTCCCCCTCATAATAGTCGCACCTAGACTTTCACCGTGAAAAATTGGCAAAAAAAGCTTGACTATTACGCGAGTAAACACGCAAGTTAAATTTTTAATAGTTCTCCAATTGTTCCACAATAGTTCTGAAATCCATAAGTCATTTAGTCCTTTTTTGTCAGGATTTAAAATATTAAATATTTCCGAAAAATTCCCATTTAACATTACGGAACATCTTTTAAGTAATTACAGAAGACATCTGTGCTTATACTTTAAACAGGTTGAATAGCTAGATACATTGACAATTCGCTATGAGTTTAAATTATAGATTGAAAGTTTAATATACCTTAAGTAAAATACTAATGCTATGCAATTCAAGGTAATTAATATCATTCAATCTTTTTAAACTCATATATTTTTTGTAAAATTTTACTCTAAAAACTTGAAAATAAGTGCGCTTGAATTATAAAATCCACAGCTAGGATTAAAATACTTCTCGCTGAAAATTATGCAAGCGTTCAATATGTGAGTTTTTTGTAACTTACAAAGACAAGTGTAATTTTCATCAATCAAAGTTGCAAAAACGGATACAACTATGTTGCTTGTTTAACTTCTCTGCTAATTTGATCTGTATAATGCAGTTTTAAAATTCACCAGTCTTATTTTGGGTTTAGAATCTTCAGTAAAACATTGGTTATTAATTGGAATTTTTCACTCGTCAGTTTAGTTTATCACTTAAATATTCTTCTAATGCGATGCAATGGTATAAAAAAGGTGAAAAAACATGAACTATTATCATAAGTAGTGTTATTGTCACCAAATATGACTCTGTTTTACTGCAATGGATTATTGTGTTCCTTCTAAGCAATTAACGCGACGACATTTCTCTTTAAAAGGAAAATAACTTATGTGGAAGAATACAAATTTACTGCGAGAGAAATTATTTTTTGATATAGTTAAAAATAAGCTGCTGAGAAAACTTTCCTGTCAGACGGAGAAAAAAAAAATGTTCTTAATTAAACCATCTACCTTCCGGCTATAAATTTGACTGAATTGTTTTCAATATCTCCTCAAGAAATGAGTCTGAAGAGAGAAACATCTTAAATTTTACAGATGACTATCTCACCTGCTTCTAAAGATGAACGTGCCACACCTGATCGATATCAGCGCCATCGTTGGTAAGAATTGAAACTGCTTCCACCTGGTTTTTACTACATCAGTACAAGACTTATTGGCGGCTGGAATATGCACCTGCCAAAATTAATGTCTAAAATACTTATCAAAAAACTCGGAAGTGGAAGGAATTAACAGCTGGCCGAGCTCTTCTTTCCATCTCAAGATGTAAAATCATTTTATCTTAAAAAAATGCAAGAAAAAACGGCGCCATTGAACACGATAAAAAACGATTGATTTTTGTTATATTTGATTATATTTTGTTATATTTGGTTCAAGTACTTAGGAAAACTCTACAGGTGTTTAAGAACTTTTGTTAACAGTCCCCCCCCCCGAAAAGTGTATAAGTATATATTTGTCATCATGATAAAGCAATGATGATACAGTTAAAATTCTACTGTTGGACATAAATAGTAAACATTTTCAAATAACACTTTACACTGAATATACATGTTTCAGAAGATATTACAAGTCATTTATTAAAATAAATAAAAACTTTGTGAAAAAACACACATAAAATGTTACTTATTTTTTATTTATTTTAACGTTTAACACCAGTATTTTCAGTGTTTTTTCCGAAGTCATTTATTACTTTTTATTGGGGTATGCTTTTGATGGGGTTGAATATTTTCTAAAGATAACAATACCAGTTTCGTTTTCTTTTTTTTTTCAATCTGTTAATGAGAAGATACACATTACTTATAGATCTAATTGAAAAGTACAAAAATACGAATTTGAAATAAAGGAATTGGAATACTAAGCTTTTAATAATGAAGGATATGATATAATAAATGTAGATAATAAGCATCAGAGAAGTGATAAACAATTGACTTATTTTTGTTTCGATGCTTTTAGGTGTCAGTCTCCTCCATAAAATAGCACTTTGGGAAAGCCAAATTTTTTTTCTGAAAATGCACCAGAAAAATATTTTATTTAATTAACAGATACTTGTGTTGCACTTGAAATAAAAAGAAAATTTGTTTTGTATAATGAGCAACAGATGAGGTATGAATTTGGTTAGTTTAACTTTTGTTAACAGAAGCCAAATTCGCTAAAATAATTAAGCAGGCTTTTATTTTGTTAATTATGCAGCCGTAATAACAGCTCTTTACTAGTAATATGGTATTATAACAAAATATAACATTAACCCTAGTAGCACAACTAATTCAAAAGACGTCTTTTGAACTATAGCTGTACTACTAGGATAAACCCAAATTAAAAGAATATTTTTCCTTTCACCAGAGCTTTTCTTTGGGTGTATTCTGGGGCAAAACATTAAAAATCAGAACTATTTAGGACCTAATTTGGTAAATTTTATGTAATACGGAAAGGGAAGATATGAAATATAATTTGTTTGATAACTTTACTTTGAACTAGATTCGTTACTTCACATACATTAAAATAAATTTTCTTAATATAATATGTCAATTCGTAAATCAGGAAACTAAAGTTTAAATCATTTAATACAACATCAATATCAATTCCTACGTAAAAGAGAAGATGTTCACTTGCAAAAAAATTTACAGATATGGGCTTCACTGCAGTACTTAGCCCTTTTCCCAATCATGACATCGCGTGCTGCAAACTGTCACATGGCCGGCAACACATCTTTATTTTTTCAAACATTAAGCCACTTTCTTCGCTAATTGGCACCACCGCAGCGACAACGACAACCTCCTGGAACATTTTGGAGCTCTAGAGACCACAGACGACAATGAACAAAATGTCACCAGTTTTGACATCTCAAAGCCAAGAACTCGGATGCCCTCTTCTCTCCCTTCAGTAGTTATTTATTTTGCTTGTGGGTTTTCGATCTGAATGTCTTGGAACCTCACTAACAAGATATCGTTAAATGTCCTTGTCACACAGATGACTCGTGTTAGATGTTCATGTCGAAAAGATACGTGACTGTTGAAATGAGATGAATGATTTCAGAGAAAAAAGCATTTAATATATAGAAAAAAGAATTTAACGCGTGATGAGGAAACTGTATACTTAGGAATCGCAAATCCGGCTAAAATTAAGCTGTAAAGTGTTGCTGACTTTTTCTAGTTAATTGGAGTTCGTTCAGGAACCAGTAAATGCTTGTTAAAAATGATTACATTTTTATAGGCTCATAAGTAATTTTCTGAAAAATTATATAGGGCAAGCTCAAGTTTCTGCGACGTGCAAAGTACGATTAATAACAGAGACGTCCTTTTTAATTTTTTATCAAAATCTTGCTCTGACTTCATGGCTATAATCAACTGAAAAAAAAAAAAAAATGGTCTGTTTACGTGAAAGTAGTGATCTTTGATTTAAAATTCGAGCAATGGAATAATAAATTGTATCTATTAGAAATTTTGAGTTCATTTGATTTATTTTATTTTTACTAAGATAGGTATGAAGTTATACCGATTAATTCTTTGTTAGTATTTCTAGGGGGTTTCCATTAAGTATGGCCCGTGCTGGGCAAAACAAACATGAATAGAATTTGTGATGGCCGAACTGCGTTCGACGTGAAGAAATATTAGTATTTCTATTCCGTGAACCCCGAATTAAGGTTTTCTTTTTTTTTTTTTTTTCCCCAGGTAGGTCTAATACGCCATTATTTTCATAATGGATAATGATCCGTATTTATCATTATTAACGTATTTACATATTTTTTTTTCTCTCTTGCAATAAAGAGAACGTTGCTTGAAGTCAGCTGTACAGGCGCGCTTAATGGAATAAGTTGCATTTTCGCACAGTTAGTAATTTTTTTTTTTTAATTTTCACGTACTCTTATTTTTTTCTGGAATTTTATAGCATATAAGTGCATCTGAAGGTCGTGAGTTCGATCCTCACCCGGGGCAGGCATCTTTTGGGCCGTGGTAGCTCAGTGGTTAAGGCGTTGGACTCGTAACCGGATGGTTGTGTGTTCGATACCGTCGGACCACTCAAGACCACCATGTACATGCGGTGTACGTGCACGTTAAATCCGTGGTTCCGAAAGTCCTCTCGGCGGTCGCTAGCAGTTTCCGAGGGGTGCCAATATTCAGAAATCCGCCACCTTCTGATGAGGTTCCAAATTGTGGCGGGAATTTCTGGGAAGGACGTATATGTAGCTCTAAGCGACACATTCAGTAACGCGAGCTGTCCTCTCCTGGCAAACAAACATATAAGTGCGATCTCCGGCTCACGGGCCGGATGTGGCCCGCCCCGCATTTGATCCGGCCAACAATTCATATCAAAACCCCATGTATTAGACTTATATAAACCGCTCAAAATTCTATATAAATCACAGTTATACGGCCCGCAATTTCACTAACATCCTAACGGTTGGCCCTAAACTTTCTAAAGGTTGCCCATACTTGTTTTATAACAAATGGATAGGATTTTGTAATATCTGATTGAGACGACGATAAGGCGCGACTTCCAGATTTTCCAGGCTCTCACACTCTAATTTCTACGATATATCTTCTTTTTTCCTAAACGAAATTACCATTTTTTAACTTTTGCATAATGTAAAGAATAAAATTAAACGAATATATGTATATATTCGTTCCTGGTGCATTTTCCTAAAATATATTTTAAAGGGTCAAAAGATATCGCAGATAACTTGGTGTGATCAATTTAACTAAAATCTAATTTAAATTTTTAATTGATAATTAAAATAAAGCCCTAGAATAAAAAAAAAAGATGAAAATTTTTTTACAAAATTAGAAACAACATGATGACTGTCATCATGTGAGATGGATAACAAAGCTATCTTACGATAAAACCTACTTATTTTAAATTGCTCCTTCATACAGAGCAAACAGGTTGAAGTAGTGGGTTTTCCGAACACAACTTGTTAGTCAAAGTGCTTCTTATCTGATTCATTGGCAACTTTACTAGTTTCGAAGGAAGTTTTCAGACAGTTTCGGAATCCAAAAAAAAGAAAAAAAAAAATCAACATTTTTACATCAAAGTAGTTTTCATTAGTGTTCTTCAGCTGTTCATGACTTTACCAGAAGAAAAAAATATTAAGCAGTCTTCAAAATCGGCGATATTTTCCGAACGTAATGGTTGCAATTAAAAAATAATTAATTTTTGCATTAGATGATTTTAATTTATTCTGAAGAACTCAGTTTGTTAGGAACTTTTTTTTTTTTACACCGATCTATTAAGATTTATATGTGTTTTTATAGTATGATGATACTTCAATATATATCTGTTTATTGGCTAAAATATTAAAGCTGTTAAAATTTTTAAATCTTAAATCTGTAGTTTAGCAATTGTTACAACTGCTGCTACAAAAATTGTGAAAATATTTAATAGAATTTTTGTGACAGTAATTATCATTATTGCTCATATTTTTAATTACATTATTCAATTTAGTAATTGTTACAAATGTAAATGCAATAATTGTTACGAGTGTTTCCCCCCCCCTCCCCGTGAACATGAGCGTATGCGTACCTCTATATATTTTGTAAAACTGAATATAGAAAATGAAATTTTAAAAGTGTTGGACTATAAAAGTGACTTTCCTTTGACTAAGATTTACACTAAAACATAGAAGAAAAAATTATTCTGAATACATTTTTAAAAATAAAAAACATTAATTGCTACGCACAACTGTTAATCATTTTACATTACAATGTTTCCTAAAATGCATGTGTGTTTATATGAAGTGTGGAGGCTTCAGCATTTTACTTTTTTGCTAAAATAGTTTATTAAAACTAATAAAAATTGTATACTGGTTCTTTAAAAGTACTTTCGTAACTATAACTGCATACCCTGTCATTGAATATAAATGTAGATTTTGATTATTAATGATTTGTTATTTCTCGTCCTCCAGTTTTATAAAAATATTTTAAAAGTTAATTATACTGTTCCGTTAGATAAACTTTTTGTTTAATGACACAAAATGATTAACTACATATATTCAGTTTCATTTTTTATAAAAATGTGCAATATCTACGAAGTTACAAAAATAATTGACATTTTCATGTAACAGAATGAAACAGTTAATTGAAAAAGCATTGATATCAACCAACGAAAATGCTATTCGACTTCTACACCTAACTCTAACATATGGAGAAGGTAGCCAAGGATATACGTTCTAACATTCAGTAGCGGATCCAGAAATGTTTTTTGGGAGATGCTAGATAAAAGCTAAGTTCCCTCAAACAAAATGTACAATAAATCAAAATTTATGTATATATGTTTTTGGAATATAAATGTTTATGAATATAAATGTTTTTGGAAGGGACTAAGTTATAGAAAAATGGTCATTTTACAAACTGAAGCCCCCTAACCCTTCCCCTGGATCTGATAATGCTAACATTACTCACGTGAACAAAATTTTACATCAGCCACTTATGCATACTGTGCTTCTAGATTACATTATGTCGAGCATTTTTCTCATTTTATCAATGCTTTGAAGCTATGCGACAATGATTGGAATCATTGAGCATAAGGACATCAATAAAAATGTTTTAAAGAAATTTCTGCATTTGAAACTGCATAATTGAAATAAAAAATACACAGTAAAATGTATTGACACAACGTTATTTTAAATGTTCCTTTCATTTCTGTTTGCATTTATTACAAATAAAATCTACTTCCTGTTACAAACGGTCTGTCATTTAACATATTATGTTGTTTTTATTTGAATTTCATTGAAAAGCTTAAACGTTGTGTTTAACTTCAACTTCAACTTTCACCTGCAATGAGTTACATCATTAAATCAGTTTTTATACATAATGAAGTAAGCCACTCTACGTTATCCAATATAGTGTTCGAAACCTATAATCACGTTCTCAATGCAACCACACCGTTCTTAATCCACGGAGTGTGTCGTTATTTAAACAAACAAACAAACAAAAAATCACACACAATGCCTCCAAAAATATATCGAACCAGAGCGTCCGCAACACACAGAAAAGCTTGTAATCTCCAGCTATTTTGAATCACCAGTGATGCCTGACAACGGTTTCTATTCTTTAAACGAAAAATTTTCTTTTGTGTTATGTAGGCATTAATACGCTGTACTCACAATGTAGAGGAAACCATATCTGCCACGCGCAATATTGCTATTAAATCATTTTATATAGGAGTGGTTACATGGGCACGTGCCGGGGACAATGTGAGAGATGAAAAGAACTGGGGTGAATACAACATTTCAATTCACCTTTTCATGTCGTGAAGTGAATGGGCGACATAGTCATAGTCGCAGTGAGTATATAGAAACTGAGCTTAAATGTACTGAGCGTAATGAGAATTGTTGTTGTGGATTGTTTAGAATTGATTTTTTTTAGAAGTAATTTCAGATATCAGACAGGCTCAGGCTTTCAAAAAAGTTTAAAGTTATCATAACTTAAAAGATGAGTTATTAATTTTATTCGCCAAATCGCTCTTTCAGTGGAATGTGGAATTATCTACATTTTTTTTCTCTTGCCACTGAGATAAGCTCCCAAAGATAAATACATTTACTATCAAATGGAAGACGATGTAGTTATTTCGTTTTAATGAAATCATACACTTTCATGAATGAAAACAATAAATGATAAACCACAGATGAATCTTTCATTTGAATTGATAGCCTATCTAATCGATTACGCTCATGTACACTCCAGGGTATTCATTTTTTTTTTTTACTTATTTGTTTGTTTTGTTTTATTTAGCGGGTTAAATAACAAATTCACATTGATTTTTTTTTTTTTTTAACCCTTGAAACGGATATTCTTCATAAAGTATGATAGTGGCATTAAGAATTATTTATGACTAGCTGAAGTACCCGTCGTTGACGTGTTAGTACTGAATGCAAATTTCTAAAAGCAAGAACATTCGTCAGCATTGTAGGAGTACACAGAATGGATGTAGTATGTTGCCAAAGTAAAGAAAGCGAAATTATAATTTTTATGTATTGTTAAAATATTACAGGCTAGAGAGTAACTAAGTAATATCATTTCATTCGCTTTAGTCGTAATTATGGGATGCGCGAACGAATATTTACACATATTGAAATTATTTTCGAAAAATTTCAAAATCTAATCAACATTTTTGAAAAATTGAAAGCCTAGAATTGAAGTTGAGTGACAACCTATCATGTCACCCAATTTCGTTTCATTCCCGTCTTTATTTCGTGATGCTGGAACAAAAATTTTAGCATTTTTAAACGATTTTAACAAAATCTCAAAATATAATCAAAATATTTTAAAAATTCAACACCTATAAATTAAGATTAGCAACTACCTATCATATCACCAAATTTCGTATTAGTCGTTATTACGCGATGCTTGAAGAAATATAACCGCATTTTGGGAGAATTTTCACAAAATCTCAAAATCTAATAAAAATGTTTAAAAAATTGGACACCTATACTTTATGTTGAGCAACGACCTATCATGTGACCCAATTTCATATCATTCGCTTTAGTCGTTATTACGTAATGCGTAAACAAAAATTCACTCAGTTTGAAACGATTTTCGCAAAATCCCAAAATCTGATCGGTTTTTTTTAGATGCTTATAGTTTAAGATGACCACCTATCATTTCACCAAATACCATTTTTTCACCTTTGCAGTTATTACGTGATGCTTGAACACATATTTACGCAGTTTGAAAGGATTTTCGCAAAATCTCAAAATCCAATCAAGATTTTTAAAAAATTCGAAGCCTATGTTTTAAGTTGAGTGACCACCTATCATGACACCCAATTTCATATCATTCGCTTCAGCCGCTTTTACGTGATGCTTAAACAAAAAAAGCGTCACGGACAGAATGACAGAACGACAGAATGACAGACAGACAAACTTTTTTTTGAGGGTCGCATCGGATTCCCGGGTGCTTGAAACGGATAGAAATCGCAAAATTTTTGAATTCCAAGAAATGTACAGACAAAAGTCTAATTTTATTTATATAGATATTGACTAAGCATACATAGATATCTCACGTGGTTTTTATATTTATTTATTTTTACTCAAGACTAACAATACTGTGTACTTTATCCCAAAGACCTTCTATGTCAAATAATTTATGTATATGTACAAAATTTAGTTCATTAGTGTAAAGAATAGCACAGAAAATACAGTAAAACACCGTTTATACGTTTCTTATTTACACGACTTTTACATTTATGCTTCGTTTTCGTGAACTCCCGGTTCATTCCTATTCATATTTTTGCAAAAAATGCTTCCTTTACAAAACGCGCAATATTAGTTTTAAACGTCATTTTACAACTTCCTAACAGCATCCTAAAATTTTCTGTTTCAGCCTGTAATACCTTATTTAAGTGGATATCGTTTGATTATCTGTTGCTAACTGAAGCGATGATGCATAAGAATCTGAAGAAGGTGTTTAAAGACGCATTGAAAAGCTTAGAACTTATTTTGTTTGTGAGAGAGCGAGTGAAAAAGCATTTCACGAACTTAATTCAAGCGTAATACTCAATCAGCACATCAGATGATTATGAAAGATTTTTTTTTTTTAATTCAATGTCTACATGAACGAATCACAGCACAATTGAATTAATACTACAATGTAGTGCAACAAATGTGTGATTTCTTTAATTTTTATGATAGATGCTTTTTTTTAAAATTCAGTTATTGTTTTCAGTGGAAAAACTGTTATGAAATAATTTACTAGCATCTTAAAAAAATTAAAATTATTATAATCACATAAACTCCCATTAGTACCGTCAAACCTGTAATATTCAAAGTAATTTATGAATGTTTCAGTTTTGCATTTTTTTCATGCATACATATTCTAAGTCGGTCCTTGAAAGACGTATAAACGGTGCTTTATTGTATTATGCTGTTCAAAGAGAATACTTAGCAGAATTCCATTCTTTTAAGTATAAAATCACTGCATTCATTTTATATAGAAAAATCGCTACATATTTGACACTTGCCCCATGCATTTTTTACGTGCTTCTTTTCTCTTATAAAAAAAAAGTGACAATAGCATTTTGTGTGATCTTAAAACAACTCCATTCATAGCACCTATGCATACAATAACCTACAATGAGACTGATAAAGAAAAAAAAATATTATGTATTCCAACCTTGCATGAATACAATGACATGAAAAGTAAAAGCCAGACGAAAACTTCGTGTAGACTTTATTCATGAGAAAATAATCAAGGTGAAACTGTAATTATTTCGTTAGAGTTATTGAGTATTTATCTTATTTTATTTGTTTCGTTGACTTTTTGTTACTTCTACTGTTTCCAACATAGCTCAGAAGTGTTCACAATTCCGTTGTTTCTGTCCGTGTACACGTTTGTTTGTCTGTGCTTTGACTTTTTTAAGAAAGCTAGAATTATATCAAAAAATTAAAATTTCTTTGTACTTATGAAAGCTTATTTTTTTAATTGAAAATAGTGTGAGAAATACTGGAAACAACTATACGGACACACAAAAGATTTTGGATGCATTATGCACTGTGATAATTTGATGCAAACGAATTTTGAATGAATAGTCATAGAGGACATTCTTTTTCTTTTTTAAGCTATCTATATTTATTTTTCTTATTTAATAATGTGATAAAATGTTTAAAGTATAAAAGTTGATAACACAGTGAAAAATATTTTTAAGCGTGTGTACAAAATTATATTTTGAGAAAAAATAAAAATAAATAAAGAGAATTGTTTGAAAAATACTAATCGAACGTTTTTATATTAACCAAATGGAATAATGTAAATTTAACGTTAAAGTGAACTGGCGTAAGCCGAAAGCTACGTAGCAAAGAAGCAAATTTTAAATTTTGATAATTATACTAATGGTTGAAATAAGAACTTTATAAATTTATGCAAAATATTACATAATGTCTGCATTCCAAGCTTCCCAAATAACATCCCTAAGGTCACCGATTACTAAAAAATGCTAAAAGTAGAAAAGTAAAAATAATCTCAAACAAGAAGATGGCTTGCTTGTTCTGCTCTTTCCCATGGTTTTCTTTTTAATGAACTACTTTGCTCGTGTTTTATCGCTTTCTTCCATTTTTACAGAGTTTGAAACGAAAAGTGCCTATGGGCTTATAAACATGAAAAATGTATACACTCCCCCTCCGTAGCACATTCTAATTCTCTTCTTGTATGAGAGAGATAAGACTTACAAAAACTTGCATGTTCCATAGAAGAATGTTCTACGGCTGCAGGGAATGTCTTTTGTTTGTCGCCTTTTAGTAAGTTTATCTTGTTTACCTTAGCAGGATTCCTCTGGAAAATACCAAGAAATGTTGTTCTGTTGCGTTTATTCACTGTATTTATCCGGATGTCTGGATGGATACATGTATTCTCCATAAAATGTCTGAATAAAGTATTTATTAGAAAAATGCATTGGAACTGATTTTGAGTTAATTTTTATGAAACAGTTTGAGTTTTTTTTTATCCATTAATTGATTTACAACAGTTAAATTTAATGGTTACTAAAATATTTCAACACGATTCTTATGAAACTGTCTAAATGACAGCACACATTGGTCATTCCGAAGTGCAACTAATATTTTGAAAATTCAAGAGTAATCCGTCCTTTCGACTAACAGTTATCTTTCTAAACATAAAGTGTCGAAAAAAAAAATGACATTTTAATTTGGCAGTAATAATGTTGACAGTTAAATGGCGTGCCAAAAAACCTATTGCATGTTTTCATTAAAATGCGAGTGTGGATAGTGATCATGTGATAAGTTTGCGATGGTGGAAAGCGGGGGCGTAGCCAAGAGGGGGGGGGATATTGGGATGTATGCCCCCCCCCAAATGTGTTCTTGGCTACGGTTCTGGTGGAAGTTTTATGGTGTATACAGGGTTTCCAGTGATTAAAGAAAACCTAGAAATGTTAAAATAATCAGCAAAATTTTACTTTAGCAGAAAAATTCAGGAAAATATGCACATTTTGACTAAAAATCTGGAAAGTCTTTCAGTTGGGACCTGAAAAATTACCTGAAGTCCTGCATCTTAAATTTTACATTTGCCGCATTTCTGAATAAATAAATAGATAAATAAAATGGCTCGACATAAGTATGTAACAATAAAAAAAACGGTTTTTTTCTTTTTTTTGAGGGGGAGGGGGGGGGAGAGTTAAAAAAAGATTTAACGTAAGTAAAATGTACAATAAAGCAAAATGTTACCTTAAAGGATTTTTTTTTTAAACTAGAAATAAAATAATCTATGTCCGACAATTTTGCGCTCCTATATTAAATTGTATTTGCAGCATTCCAGATATAGAGCAGATGAAAAATTATTTATTTTATTTTAATTATTTATTAAATTTAATTATTTGAAAAATTATTTATTAAATTTAGACTTTAGATAATTTTCTGAATCACATTTCAAAATTTTCCTGGTTATAGGCAAAATTTGCGATTTTGAATTTTTTTGTTAAAAAAAAATCTAACTATTTCAGATTTTCAGATTTTTCTTGACCAGTGACAACTTTCTATACGTCATAGAACCTTTCAGCATTCCGAACTAATGGCATGATCATTATCTACACCCGCATTTCCATGAAAACATTCAACAAGGTTTTTTGGCGGACAATTCAACTATCAACATTATAACTACCAAATTGAAATTCAACTTTTTTATGGCAGTGTAATATTCTGATGATAGATATTCACAGAAAAACAATACGAGAGTCAAAGTGAAAACTTCTTGCTGTACAGTATTTACGAAAATGATACAAGCATTTTTAAGATAGTCAAATTTTATTTGAGAGCTGATAAAATGTAAAAATATTATATTTGACCAAAATTGGGCAAAATACATTGAAAATATATTTTTGATGCGAAATACATTGATTCAAACACAATAAAACACAAAATACTTCCTGAATTAAAAAAAAAAAGCAAAATTCAAAATGCATGTATCTTTCAAATGCACGCAAGTACAAAATACATGTAAAAGTTTTAAAGGATGTAATTGAGAAGGAGCTAAATTTTCTACCTAAGATCCCATTTTATTTTATTTAAATACATTTTAACGAGAATAACAAAAGCAATTTTAATAGTTGCGTTAAAAAAAAGTCTGCCATTTGTTTTTTTAAGACGGTACCTTTAAAAATTTTATCTGCATAGCAATAAGATTCGAAATAGAATCGAGATTTAATGCATGCAACTTAGCAATACATTTGAAATTGTTTATAAATTCCGCTAAAAAATCGAAAATACTACTCAAACATATTTTTAGTACTTTTGGCTTCATTTACGTTGTAAATCTAGAAACATTCCTAGAAATACAACGATAGGAGTATGAAAGGCTTTCCTTTCAACTGACCTGTTGTTAAATTCCAACATCACAAAAGATCCTAACACTTCTTCGGTTACAATACCACGCGTAGTTTTGGTGAAGCTCATAAATTGCAGGAAGAGAGGGTTAAAAGTGAATACCAGCAATTTTATGATTTTCATTCACGCATGATATCTGAGCAATCTGTGGTGTTACGATTAATTAGTGTTAAAATATAAAATGTACCTTCTGCATTTTGAAAATACATGCAAATGTATTTCCAATGCATTTCTAAGTACATTGGAAATGAATTTTAAAATACACTTTCAAAATACTTTGTTTTTACGAATGAAAATGCAAAATGCAAGATACAAATGTATTTTGAAAATGTATTTCGCGCACATGTATTTGCGTACATGTCGCGTACATGTACAGCCCTACTCGTTAATTAACAAAGTAAATGTTTTTAAAGCAAGTTTTATCGCTTTTTAAGCGTATCGACTGATAATCAAAAAAGGTAAATGCAAGTTTGCACACCTGTGAAGTTACTACTAGTGCTATTTGCTCATAGAAAAAACTAAAACCTCTTCCAAAACCAGTTACTCTATTAACCTTTCATGTAAGTAGACGAGAGAAATATCCCCCCCCCCTTTTATACAGTATTCTATTTCAAACTCATGTTTATTAAATGTATGCACAAATGTACAAAATGCACAAATGTATTCAAATATCGCTGATGATTATTTTGTGGGTTTTACATTATACACAAATTCTAATCTCTAATTAAACAATGCACAACCTAAGGATCTCGTCGGGACAAACTTAACCAGTTTTGGACATTTTAGCATTTAAATTTTTGAGATTAGATTTTTTTTTTAAACATTCGAGCCACAAAAACTGACATGGGTACACCAAAGAATGGCAGCTGGCCTGATATCAGCACTTCTTGAGGCAGAACCATGCAAATTATGGACAACCTATCCCTATGGGCTCTCCTCGCTTTCTTTCTTTAGGTTTTTGTATCGAATCTGAAGGTGAGGTCCTGAAATAAGAATAGCGAAAATGTGCAAGTCATGCTTTTCCTTTTCTTAGCTAATCTTAAGAAAGAGTCTTTGCATTTTAAGAAGAAAGGGAAATCAACCAAGGCATGGCTGGAATTTTGTTTTTTTAGTGCACATGAAAGGAAGCACAGTTTAATTAGTCAAGCATTTCTGACTCTAAATAACAAGACGTTTGAAGTCGATTTCTTCGAAATTTGTAACATAAAATATGTCTTAGAAAAAAAATGATATAAAAATTAGAAGTTAAAAATCGTGTCTTACTTCAAAAGAATTGTAGACTTTCTTTGTTATAGTTTGAATATCATTTCGAAAACTAAAACAGAACAGCTCTGGACCGTTATTTTAAAGAAATTTAAAATCAGCTGTAGGATTCAACATTGCATCCCGCTAATTAAATTTTGTTTCATAATACATCTTATCAATTCCTTCATAGTTTATCTAAACTGTCATGTTTAAGATGTTTAATCTTAAACAGGACAGTTTAAAATGTTTAATGTCCTGTTTAAGATAAAAAATAATCTTAATGACCCTTTATAAATCTGATAACAAACTTGAAGCCTTTTTTAGCTTATATTCCACTCATTAGTAATCATTCAATCGCTTATGATTTACAGAGTCAACCCTTTAATGCGCAGTGATCCCGCTCTGGGAACACCCAACTCTGACGTTTTGGCTGTTGCCAGTCACGAAGAATCGATTTGCTTCCTATAAAAATAGTTGCGAGTGACATAGCTCCGCGAGAATCCTTTACTTTTTAGCACGCCATTTCCCGTTAAAAAAAATTGTCACGATTCTTTTGAACAGCACTGACATCTGCTGAAAAATGGAAGAATGAGAGAACAGCTAGATAGATTGCCCAATGCTGAAAAAAGGGCAGCCGTTGCCATCGCTCGACTTAACTACCAGCAAGATGGCGGACGATCGAAACGTTCATCGCGTGCCACAGATCTAGAGACCCTTTTTTTGACGACAGCTGGCTGTGCTGGGTCAAAAAAAGGGTCTCTAGATCTGTGGCACGCGATGAACGTTTCGATCGTCCGCCATCTTGCTGGTAGTTAAGTCGAGCGATGGCAACGGCTGCCCTTTTTTCAGCATTGGGAAAGGGTTGCGCCTCAAAGGGTTAAACAGTATTTTCATGTTCAGCCTAGGTTCTTTCCTACTTGAGTGTCAATTCTGATTATAACTCCCATCTTAATTTTGCTGTTCTTCTCATTTTCTTGGTAATTTTGGGCCAAATGCTTTGTCTAGGATACACAATACAGATTTTTGAGGCATGAAAATTCTTAAGGAAAAAAACTGTACCTCGTTTTTAATCTTGATTCAAACTGTGAAAAGGAATTCAATAATTAACTGTCCGTTCCGTAACTGATTTTGTTTTTGCAGTTCTATCCGATCAATGAATTTGAAAGTTAAAACTGTAGAGAAAAAATAATTTTAAAAATGGGGAAAAATAAGCTGGTGTTTAAAAGATGAAATAATTAAAACTTTCTAAAATAACAAACATAAAAGTACTTATCGTTTAGGACAGTGCTCCTCAACCTCTTTATCGCCGAGGAACGGCCAATGTTTGAAAATTTTACACCGGCCCGCTGAAGGGGGATGTTCATTGTTTATATTTTAGATTGTTTTGATTTAATAATTTTAATTTAATTGTACTAAAAAATGACCTTCAAAACAAGATACAGTTACACCAAAAATTGAATATAACGTGATTTAACATTCTTTCCGCTGCCCGGGGATTGGGGACAAATGGTTTAGGACACGTGTTTCTGACAAAAATTTCATTCTTCTTCAATTTAATAATTAGAGCAGTGTCCATACAGAGACTTGGATTGAAAATATTATTCTATGGGTAAATATTATTCTATGGTCTCTGGTAGCTATTTTCCCCCATAATATTTACAGTTATTGGTATTTTGTCTCAGTTTTTTCTGCACTGTCTACCTACTGATAGGATTCGTAATGTGTTTTGTCTAAAATTTGCATATTTCTTCTGCCAATAATAAGTATTCAATAAAAATGTAGAAAACCGGTTTTTGAATGCTTAGAAGTATTCGAATTTCAGAAGAGGAAACTTTATGCATCGTGTCAGCAGCTAGACTCTGGACAAAAATCTAAGCCAAAATATCAATACCTGCGAAAAAAAAACCTCTCAAAATACTGGTGCTAAATTATAAAATAAATAAAAACTTTGTGAAGAAAGTACACATAAAATGTTGCTTTTAAGAAGTTACGATCGTTTCGACCAAAAAATTATTTCGGTCTTCGTCAGACAAGCCCTTCGACGAGTCAAAGGGCTTGTCTGAGGAAGACCGAAAGAATTTTTTTATTGAAACGATCGTAACTTCTTAAGCTTTTTTTACAAAGTTTTTATTTATTTAGTCGAAGGGCTTGTCTGACGAAGACCGAAAGAATTTTTTGATTGAAACGATCGTAACTTCTTAAAAGTAACATTTTATGCGTGCTTTTTTTTTAGAAAGTTTTAATTTATTTTATCAATAATTGTTGGCGCTATGCTATGTGTAAATTAGTTTTTCCCATAGGATAACATGGGACTTCGCTGCTTCAGTTCAGCAGACAGACATCACCTTAATTTGAAGATTCTTCTCGCAATTTAAAGCAATAATTAATAGTTCATTTAGAGGCCGCTTTTTTTCCACACGCCACATGTCGCATGAATGCAATTCTTTCACACCGAAAGCATCTTACCAGCATTCGTCAAGTAGCGCCGTGCTCACATTCGCGTGCTACCAATCACCGTTCTGTTATCCTGGCGATTCTCTCTGGCAAACAACGAATTGGACTCATTGCTAAGAACACAGCTGCGTTTGCATAGTGGCCTTCGTTTTCAATTGCGCTCTCAGGTGCCATAGGAATGCAAGCAGTCTCGGGTCAGTTTCGATAGAGTGCGCGGGCGTCTATTGATTGAATGATGTCGCAGGGGCTTCTATCTGGCACTGGCCTTGAGTACGCCCCCCTTCCGTTTTCAAGGCCACGACCGGCGTGTAGGCCACAGGTATCGGTTGTATCGAGAAGGTCCACTTTGTGAAAGTTGTAACCCTAGCCTCTCGGTGTCACTTTCTCTCTTTCTTTTTTTAATCTCAAGAAGTTTTGAAATAATGTATTTCAGTGATGTAATACCACGCATATTTATTATTTATTTATGCGATAAAACCAGATTTCGAATTATTTAAGTGCGTGTTTATGAAGTCCCCCCCCTCCCCCCCCAATCAGATGTCCGATTTTGGACGATACATTTTTTTTAACACTTAGCTTATCGTATTAAACAGAGGTGTTTTATTTTGTTGTGTAAATATAAACTAAACATGATAAAACCTTTAAATTAATTTCTTAAATCTTTGATTATCATCACTCAAAATTTGTCCAAAGATGGAGAAAAAAACTGATCAACATTTCCCTCCATTCCTCAGATGAACAAAATAAGTATGAGAAATAATTAATTCGTTGTAAATTTAATTCGTCTGGGGAAGGGAGGCGGGGAGAACGCTTGCCCCTGTGCTCCACTCTAGATACGGCAGTGAGCAATAACACCGGTCAACACGATTTTTGGGTCTGACTTCTACATGTTAAATTTTAGTTTCTCCTACCCCAAAACTAAGGAAAATAACTTTTTTAACCTTTTAACGCGAAGTGTTGCCGCTCTGGCAACGCCAAAGTCTGACGTTTTGACTGTTGCCAGTCACGAAGAATAGATTTGATTTCTATAAAAATAGTGGCGGGTGACATAGCCCAACGAGAATCCTTTACTTTTTAGCACGTCATTTCCCGAAAAAAAATGGTCAAGATTCTTTTTAACAGCACTGACATCGGCTGAAAAATGGAAGAACGCGAGAACAGCTGGATAGATTGCCCAATGCTGAAAAAAGGGCAGCTGTTGCCATCGCTGGACTTAACTACCAGCAAGATGGCGGACGATCGAAACGTTCATCGCGTGCCACCGATCTAAAGACCCCCTTTTTGACGACAGCTGGCTGCGCCATCTTGCTGGTAGTTAAGTCGAGCGATGGCAACGCCTGCCCTTTTTTCAGCATTGGAAAGGGTTGCGCCTGAAAGGGTTAAAATGAAAGTTTGCTTTTGCAGAAATTAAAGCAATTTTTCAATTTTTTGGCAAAAATCACTGATTTTTATATACTTTTTTAAATAATTCCACTCTAAATTATGATCAGAAACGTTTTTTGCTGGATATAAAAGTCTTTTTTATTCAATATTTGTGATAAACAATAACATATAATTGAAAAATAATAATAAGAAATTATTATCTAAAAGTGAATATTTTTCGTATTTCTTTTATATTCGTATGAGGAAATAATAATACAAACAAATAATAATATTACAATTAATACTTCAAATAATACTACAAGCAATACTACAGAGTCACAAATAATAATACAGTTTACTTTCGGGTTAATTACAGTGCTGCCATCTTTCGTTTATGAAATAAATTAAAATATGCTTATCGACGTACATCAGATAAAAGCAAACTTTAAGAACTAAAAATGAAAATTTAGGTGTTTTTCAATGTCTAGAATCAAAATTTAAGCACGAGAACAGAACCCCCCTGCCCCCCCCCCCCAAACAAAAAAAAAAATTATTTGACCGGTGTAATGAGTCAATACGGCAGTAAGCAATAATGAGTCAACAACAGTTCTTTTCTTTAACCGCGTGTAACATTTCCTAATACGTAATTGTAACCAATAATTCTGACATCTTTCGAAATTTTTTTGAAAGTAAAAATTTTATAATTTACTTCATTAATAATAATACAAAATATATTGTAAAACAATCAATATTTGTTAATATAAAAACAATAGCTGCTAGCATACCATAATTCTGCCATCGTAGAGTGGCCTTCGAGAAACAGTAACTACCTGAGTTACGTCAACATGTGTTACCATCCCTCTTTCACACTGAGTCAGCATTGTTTTCCTTTACTTTTCCGCCCATGAATTTGCTGGTAAAAATTTTAAAAATCAAAAAGCGAATAGAATTACCACGATTGCGGACTCTTTTCAGAAGCCTGTTCGCGGTAATGTTCAGTGGCTCTCCGCGCGGGATTGCGAATAAAAGAAAATCGAAACTTCAATCACGAAAACGTAACCCTAAAATGTAAAGCTCTATGAAGCAGTTTTCTAAGCTGAGTCCGCTGGATTGTGTATAAAAGACCTTTTTTCAATGGGCTTTCAATGACAGGTGTGGTAAATTATGAAAGAAAAGCCCGGCCAGAGCAAAAACACAAACGTCTGAAGTGCATGTGGGAAAAGCCACACCTGCTTTGACTGTTGTCAGCGCAAATGCCTTTTGTGAAAGATAATAAATAAGCCGATGCCAATATCGGTTATTTATTTATTTTTCTTATTTACTTTTATTTTTCTGGCGTGGGTTAGGTGGCTAGGTGCTGTGATAGAGCCTGGAGTTATCGTAGTGACATAATTTTATTGCGCTATTAAGTATAATACATCATAGTTAACATGGCAGGGTGCTGTTGAGGAAGACGGAATATTATATGAATGATTAATCATTGGTACGCGTTTGAAAAAAGCGTTCGATAGATGGAATTATTCTGTGATGAAGGAAAACACTATGAGCATCAATCAATATACAGAACAGCAAAACATGGGCGATAGAAAGCAATCACTTCTACCACTAACCAGGGGAGGGGTAGGGGGGAGACCATGAGGGTCGGAAATGAGTTCCTAAAATTTCGCTCATTTTCTGCTCGTTAAAGTCACTTATGGCTGATACAAAAATATAATGATAGTCTTTACCTAAGCTTTCATTTTAGTTTTTGAGAATTCAGATGTGTGGATAAATATTAAAGTGACTAATGAAAAGAGTTTCATAAAATCAAGAAATCAATCAAAAATTGTACGTTGTCATACGCTTGAGGAAAGAGGAACTGGTTTCAGTATGCTATTGTCAGTAGTTTTCGATTTATGATTAGTTTTGAATTCATACGAGTAACCTGGAAAAGGTTGCACTCTATAATTGATAAAAACAGAACAAGCTAACAGACAATTAAAATTGAAAATTAGGCTTGAAATTGATCTTTAAAACAGCCAAGTTTTAAAAATTAGACTTTTAACCTACAAAATCTTCCCACAAGATGCAGCATAAATTATTCAATATCTTTAAAATATCAATGAATAAATAAATATTGTTTTTCAAAATGTATTAACAGCAGTTAGACGTCGCAGTTTTGACTTCGAAGAGCAGACATCGCTTCAACTAATAAGGTGGAAATACATATCCAGAAATTCTACAGATATAATTATTGGTAAAATGAAATGTTTAAAAATTGTTTTATTGTCTTTGGTGAAATAACATGCATACTTTACTTGTTGTTAGCGCCATATTACCGGCAGGGCAAACGGGGCAACTGGCCAAAGCCCACAGATTTTAGAGGCCCAAAAATCTCTCAAATGTCATATTCTTCTTTAATTGTAAAGTATGAATAATGAAAATAACTTAAATTTACATTTGTATAAATGCTCCATAGTCGATATAGCATAGCTGCCAACATGTACGGAATATAACTAACGACTTTTTGTAAACAGTATTTTTAAGGATAGAAAATAGAAAAAAATTTTGAATTAAATGTGCGAATTACTTTTTATTAAAAAAATTAATATTTACAAAAAGTGGCTAATTATATTCCGTACGTTTTGGAAACTCTGATATAGCGTTTCGACGTAGCGTTTCACTGATGTTCTCTGTTTCATTGACATCATAAATACATGTATATTCGTTTATTTCAGATTACTTAAAATAAAATGCCGTGCCTGGGAGGTGGAGGTAGTTAAAACTTTTCAGAACAAACAAATCATAATTCGTTCTTTGGAAGGGGGGAGGTTATGGCTAGAGGACCAACTTTTTTTATTTGCCCAGAGCCCACAGTTGCCTTGATCGGGCTCTGCTTATTGTATGGTTAAAGACCATACGGCTTTTCAAAAATTACCTCATTGCAACAATTTTTTTTAAATAAATGTTTTTAGGCCCAAAAATAACATTCAAAAATATTACCATACCAAAGTAAATATAAAAAACTTTAATGCCTTTATAATTTTTATGGATGCGTTACTGATGCTGTTTTTTTACTGGTGTGTGTATGATAGAACCTTTTTAATACTTAAAAGTTATCGTTTTTTAAAAATTTTGAACATTATTTTTTCATAAAACTCCAAAATTACTAAATACTTACCTAATCACTATAGATACTCAATTTTTCCTTTCTGCTGGTGATATTTCTAACTAAGAATCAGTAAGATCAAATTAAAATAAATTCCAGATACCGTAAAAAAAGAAAAAGAATGAATTTTAGGTACCCTTTTCGGTTTACTTTCCTCATAATTTTAACTTCATTTTTGGAGATTAAAGTAAAATTAAAGAAATTCACGTATTTTACTGTGTCTTACTCTTTATTAAAACCAACTTTTTAAAAGCACTGCATTGTTACAAATAAATGAAATATTGATTCTCCATTGGTATTTTATCAGAAGTTTGAATTTTGTTTCTCATTTTAAACTGCAGGAAAAACTTAAATATTCGTTTCATTTGTCTCTCTTCACATCTGTAAGACAAGTAAAAAGCTCTTCAAAACATTATAGAAAAAGGCATTAAAAAGAGATTATAAAATTGGAATGAACCCGGATACACAAAAATTCATGATTTTATAACTTTTTTTTTTTTCGTGAATCTACACTAATTTTGATAATAAAGAACTAATGTTATAATATCAGCAAGTACTCCTAATAATACTTAAAACATCTGTTTTTAGGCATGTAAGGGGAGAAAACAGATGAAGCTGATTTTTATCCAGGAGTTAACGAGTAGGTAGCTGACTGTGATACACTAAATGCGTGCTTCTCCTCCTAAATTATAACGTCACTTTTTTTAAAAATGTAAACATTTCAGGCAGTTGTATTAGAAATACACTTTTTTTCTTGAAGTGATTTGATTATAATAACTTTAATTAATCTGATTATAATGCATGGTTAGATGTAAGTTGAAAAAAAAAAAGAAAAAAGATCTCGCGGAGTGAAAATACATCTGTTTAATCAAAATTTCACTTTGTTCTTACAGGGTGTTTTCAGAGAAAACAGCTCAAAAGCATAATATAAGCATAATTACAAGAATATTGAATGGAATATAATGAAGGGGCGAAGTAAAAGGCCCTACGATACACGATGAATCGATTTTCATTGAAGAATGATGAATCGATTTTAAATGGGAATTAATAAGAGGTTTGTGAAAATGTTATGTAGGCGAAAATTGGATAATGACCTAATTTATGCATAGCACATTAAATGCGCCTTCAAAAAAGAGTTGATATTTCAATATCAGATTTCTATAGAGTTATTACCTTACTTAAGACGTGCATGTGTTTTGAAATAAAAAAAATAATATTTAAAAATTTATTGAGGTTTAAAAATGTTGTGTGATGATTTAACAATAGGAAAATGTAGTAATACCTAAATACACAGTTTATTTGGATTAAAACATAAACTTTTTATTTTGGCATTATTTACACACCCTGATTTTGTGAGTGTTACATATTTAAGCCATTATTAAATGATGTCACTTCTAAATGCGTATCATAAGAGAACCGTTGGTAACAGTATGATGTCAAATGCATTAATAAATTATCGAAATTAATAATATAGTACGGGATAGTAATCTCAAATTAAAAGTAAATCCAATACTTTGAATAGTTATGATATTTTGCATTACATTTCAGTGTTTCAATGCAAACACAATACACTACCTTGCATTACTTGAACTGTCATAATAGTGCAAATAAATTATTAATTCCATAGCAAAATCTATCATAATGCATTTTTGTTCGTTCATTATATAAATCTATAAATTTATTAAAAAGCGATATCTTCGGCACATAATGAAATATTTTCTTTGTTAATGGAGTTTTTCAGTAACGATATTTAACAATGGATATTTTTATCTATCATTCACTATCATTAAGTTTCAATCGTAAGCTAAATTTCATATTGTAAGCAAAGTAAAAGGCCAAACTTCGAAAAGGTGAGCTGCAGTCCCCTCAACCCCCCCCCCCCCTTGTGCACTGTACAAATGAAAATAGCTTTCTCTTACAGTTTCTTTATAGGATAAAAGTGGCTTTTTTTACGTCATATCATATCTAATTGGGTAATTTAATCATCATTTTCAAACACATCCGCGGTTTAGATTTACCTTGCTGTAACTCGAGAGTCAGGTAAACTGGTCAAGTCTGGTGTTAACCCTTTGAGGTGCAACCCTTTCTCAATGCTGAAAAAAGGGCAGTCGTTGCCATCGCTCGACTTAACTACCAGGAAGATGGCGGACGATCGAAACGTTCATCACGTGCCACAGATCCAGAGACCCTTTTTTGACGACAGCTGGCTGTGTGCCGCGTACAGTCAGCTGTCGTCAAAAAAGAGTCTCTAGATCTGTGGTACGCGATGAACGTTTCGATCGTCCGTCATCTTGCTGGTAGTTAAGTCGAGCGATGGCAACGCCTGCCCTTTTTTCAGCATTGGGAAAGGGTTGCGCCTGAAAGGGTTAAAAGGGGGGGACTTAGGGGACGACCGCCCCCCACCCGCCCGAGAAAAAAGAAATTAATGTGAAAGGTACTATTTTACTTCCATAAAATGGATGTGTATGTCAATCGTTTAACTAATCGCCCTCACCCGACAAAATTGCATTAATCCGCCATTGTGTCTCTTATGCTGCTAAGCCGTGATACAATGAAATCCTGATGTAACGTTTTCCGGCTTTTAATGTCATTTCCTATTAGTCCAAAATTTTTCCTTTCCTATACTTGCAATATTAAAAAAAAAAGTTTATAAAGTTTTACAGTTCCCGCATTTACCGTTTTATTCGGTATCAGATAGCTCGTACGATTGAAATGCCAATGAGAAAACACGTATAATTTCCTGGACGATTCAAGCGATCCTAGTTGTAAAAATAGTTAGAGGGTCTTTTCAAGAATCGTAGGTCAAGTGATAAATTTAGAAAAACTTGCATGAATTGAAAATGAAATTTGCCATGCAATAATAGTCAAAAGAAAACACCATGAAAATTAACGTATTTCTTTAAAAACTGTTTTTGAAAATCAGCATCTAAATTATTGTAGGAATAAATAATAGGTATTTTCAGCATAAATCACACTTTAATTAATTGTCAGCACTTTGTTTTTCTCCAACCCTAATTTTGAGTTTTCCCTCATAAAACGTTACATTTTTTCGGTCCCTTGAACGACGTTGAACTAGGGTTTCACTATAAGCAATTTAAAAGTATTCAGACAGAATTATCATAGCAGAATAGATTTAACTACTGGAAAAAAGTATAAATTCTCTAAAACGTGGCGTAAACAGAATATATTTATTCAGCCAATATATCTTTAATGGAAATGTTTCTAGCTGTGAATCTTTTATACACTCAAGACAAGTTTCGTTCAATAGAAAACTGCTTTTAAAGGAAAAATGTGTCAGTGACTTTGCTTAAAACAGGTTTTGTTGGATTTAGAAGCAAGCATTCGATGTTATTAATAGAATATTCTTTGGTGTCAAACCCTTTAAAAAAAAAAAAAAACAAACTTTAAGTAATACTCATAAATGTAAAAAAAAAAAAAAAAAAAAAAAAAAAAACCATCGCAGGCGGTTTTGGGCGATACAAGGTGTCCACTCTTCTTTAGCTATAAGAAGACCCTCCTGTTACAGGGCCATAAAATGGGAATTTTTTTCTTTTATTTTCCTTCATCCCCTTGCTTTGAAAACCAAATAAAAAATCTGTGGCATTGTTTTGTGTAAAATAAATAAATAAATAATTTAGACAAAAGTATTTGTCTGAACGTGACATCTGTGATGAACAATACTACAAGATAAACTTTTAACCAGAGCAGTAGAAAAATAATCTTCTTTTAAAGAACTTATATATAAAATGCATTTCACAAAAACGGCCAAAACTGAAACTTTTTCTACCAACAAGATGTGTAACATGTTTAAAACAAATTTTCGAAATACATAATCGTAATTCTGATATCAATGTTCAGTTGCAATTAAAAATATACTAATCGGATTTTTCTTTCAATTAAAAATTTTGTTTCAATATTTTTTTTTCATTTTCTAAAGGTAATTTACAGAAACGCGATATTTCGGCATTGTAATTATAGAACTCAGACTTAAATGTTACACGTAAAAGTTAAGTTTATATCAGTCGCTTAGATGAAGAGAATGTGATTCTATCTACGCTTTCCGTTTATATTCTGTAAATGCAAGAAACGTAAAAGTATTGAAAACACACACGCACACACACACACAAAAAAAAAATCATTTTTTTGCCGAAAAAAAAAACTGATCTGAAAAACTTCTTTAAAAAAAAAAGTTAAATACTTTTCCAAACAATTTTGGTTTACCAACAGCTATTATAAGCAGTTATTTTCGCTTTTCTCAAGATTTTCGAAAATATAGGAGCATTGGAATCAGCATGATAATGTATTTCTGTAGACATATAATCCTTGCGTTTTTACAACTTTAAAATTTTACTAAAAACGTTTTTAAGATTAATAAAATATTCGATTGCGTTTCTGGTGATGTAAAATTACACAATAATCAAAGTTTTAAATTTTGTAACCTCAGAAAAAATAAGAAAAATAAATATGTCACACTTTTTCATATTTTAAATATACACTAAAATGATATTAAAAACATATCATAATCCATGCATCGTCCCTATTTTTGTTTCTTATTCCATTAAGTTGGAAAGTAGTGCATCATCATTGATGAGTATGCCGTACTTTTCTTCCTTGTTCTATAAAACACTTCTTTGGAATCGAAATCTATATTAAAATTGCTTACTAAAAAGTGTTTTACAATCTTCACCAAACATATTCTAACAATAGTTCACCTTTATAAATGCTGTTTGGACAGTGCATCATAATCCATGAGTGTCCTGTATTTGTCTTCCCTGTTCCACAAAACACTTCTTTGAAATTGAAATCTATATTAAAGTCGTCTACTAAAACTGTTTTACAATCTTCGCCAGGCGTATCCTAACTATACTTCTCCTTTTTAATAAACTGTCGCGTTAGCTATAGTTTCCAGCTAAATTTGGAAGATATCGCCAAGCTTGGTTTAGTTTTAAGGACTTATTTTTTGACGCCGAATTTGGCGATACATCATCAAAAATTGCAAACCTTGGCGAATTTCAACATTTTACCCCCCCTTCCCCTGCGCTATCTGGCATTTTTAAGTATTTCTCTCCATAGACTGTATGAGAAATATTTTTTGCAGCCCTGTAAAAAAACTATAAGTACTACACACACCAAAATCAATATGGCCGTACGACGGTAGTCTATGATGTATCTACCAAATTTGAACTCAATTGAATGCATCGCTTTGGAGCTAGAAGTATCGCTTTTAAGTTTTACTATCCATAGGCCGTAATGTATAAAAAATACTTTTTGTAGCCTGTTTAAAAAAAGAAAAAGAAAGTCCTATACACACCAAAATCGATATTGATCGTACGACAGTGATGTATGATATATAAATACCAAATTTAAGACCTATCGGATGCACCGTCACCCTGTTGAAAAATGCAACGAAAACGTGTCGACGCAAATTGATCCACAAAAACATGTCCACAAATTATATAATACTGGAGAGAACGAAATATCACTGTAGTGCTAAAAATAAAAGTGCGATGTTCTGACAAAATGAATCAGTAACTTTTCAACTGTAAATATGAAGCATTGTATTAATGGATTTCCTTATTACACTCAGAAGTGTTAATTGATGATTATGGTGATCCTGAAAAAATTGTGATTATTAAATATTAATATGTATGCCTTAAATATGTAAAATTACATATACATACTGAAGTTGATGATCACGTTTCTCTGCTATTGAAAACACAACTGGGCATACACACACATGCTGCGGAGTTCAGTAATTTAATCACTAAGCAAGATTCACTGGTATACCTTAAACGTTTCTATTTATCCTGGCAAACGATTGTTCTAAAGGGATACTCTCAATATAATTGTTTATTTTGATTAAAGCTGGTTTTTTTTCTGTAAAATGAATTTCATTGCTGATATAATAATTATTATTTATTGAAAGTCGAAACTTTCAAAATTAGGTCTCTTTACTGTTTCGTGTATTTTTGTGATAACATCATTTTTTTTCCTCTGTAAATTTAACTATGGAATAATTTAACCCTTTAACGCGGAGTGTTCCCGCTCTGGGAACACCAAACTCTGACGTTTTGACTGCTGCCAGTCACGAAGAATAGACTTGATTTCTTTAAAAATAGTTGCAGGTGGCGTAGCTTTTCGAGAATCCTCTACTGTTTAGCACGTCATTTCCCGTAAAAAAATGGTCACGATTATTTTTAACAGTACTGCCATCTGCTGAAAAATGGAAGAATGCGAGAACGGCTGAATAGATTGCCCAATGCTGAAAAAAGGGCAGCCTTGCCATCGCTCGACTTAACTACCAGCAAGATGGCGGACGATCGAAACGTTCATCGTGTGCCACAGATCTAGAGATCCTTTTTACAGAGCTGGCTGTGCCGGACACAGCCAGCTGCGTCAAAGGGTTAATACAAGGGTTGCGCCTCAAAGGGTTAATGCAATTTTGTCGGGGGAAGGCGGTTAGTTAGAAGATTGACATACACATTCATTTTATGGAAGTAAAATAGCACCTCTTACATTAATTTCTTTTTTCTCGGGCGGTTGGGGGGCGATCGTCCCCTCAGTTCTCCCCTTTAATCCGCCCTTGAAGAGACAACATTTTGATCAGAAGCAGTACATTGACCCATTCCGGATTTTGGTAAATCGTGTCGTATACTAAGTAATCCTGTAAAACAAAGATTGTGCACGACCGATATTTGATTCGTATTCCCTTTCCGTGCCGCCGAAGCATTCCATCATGTGTCATGTCACCAAACACAGATAACGAACGAATGTTTACTTCTCCGATCACAATGACGAGCCTTTGGATCTTCCGAACAATACTTGTCGTTAATCGAATACATAAACGTAATGGCCCAAAGTAATTAATTTTGAGTCATGGTCATAATTACCGAAAATTACCTGACACTGTAAACAACTCTAATGAGAAAGACGGCTAATGGAATGCTTAAAACTTTTATCGTTGCTGGTGAGGTCATTGACCAATTACCGTTTCGAATTTTCGGTGATTTCAACAGTGAAATCACAGATTGTGACTGCTTAATGCATTCGAGATTTCATTTCAGGACTGTAGAGAATTGAACTTCGATGAAACGTTACTGAGATGTCGCTGTATGTGCAATCAGTAAAACCTCTGTTAAGGATCACTTAATGAAATCTTTCACATTATGATTAAACTTCCAATAGATTAGCATTAGTTTGGAGAACAATATTCGTTAAATTTTGAGACATAAGCGTAAGTAGTTGCTAGAGTCAACACAGTCACTAGGGTTGAAAAAAAAGTTCAAGAAAATTCAAGTATCACCTATATGGTAATATTTTCTACAATAGGAAACAATTTGCCCCCCGGACACACATAATGTTACAGGTCAATTTATGGGCAACGTTTTGAGATGTTCTTATAACTGATTTTTAAAGAAATACATTTAACAGTCATCAATTATCATTGTACTGATTATGTTTATTTTATAGATCTATTTTGAAAAACAGCAAATTGATAAGTCTCCAACCCTCCCCTTAATCCTTTAACGCGCAGTGTTCCCGCTCTGGGAACACCAAACTCTGACGTTTTGACTGTTGCCAGTCACGAAGAATAGATTTGATTTCTATAAAAAGAGTTGCGGGTGACATAGCTTCACGAGAATGCTTTACTTTTTCGCACGTCGTTTCCTGTAAAAAAAAAAAAATTGTCACGATTACTTTTTAACAGCACTGACATCTGCTGAAAAATGGAAGAATGCGAGAACAGCTGGAGAGATTGCCCAATGCTGAAAAAAAGGCAGCCGTTGCCATCGCTCGACTTAACTACTAGCAAGATGGCGGGCGATCGAAACGTTCATCGCGTGCCACAGATCTAGAGACCCTTTTTTTTGACGACAGCTACAGCCAGCTGTCGTAAAAAAAAGGTCTCTAGATCTGTGGCACGCGATGAACGTTTCGATCGTCCGCCATCTTGCTGGTAGTTAAGTCGAGCGATGGCAACGGCTGCCCTTTTTTCAGCATTGTGAAAGGGTTGCGCCTCAAAGGGTTAAACCCGAGTGGAACCAGCTCTTTCCAGTTGGAGTAGAAAGTATCCGGTACTAGATAATAAATGTTCAGAACAGGCAAGTTTGCTTTCTTACTGGGTAATATTCTCTACGCGGAAACAACCTTGCCGGTGAAGGAGGAAATAATGGAACAACAATCATTGTACTTATCTATAATTTTACTCGAATTACAGTTTGTTCAAAAGAAGTTTATTAGTGTCAGTATATATTAATATTTACACTCGAAGTTCAAGTAACATAAATATTTGTTGCTGAGGTTTTTTTTTTCTGTACTGGTTTATCAATTTAGTTTGGTGAAAGTAATTTTATAATCGTTTGCATTATTTTATCTTATATACAGGGTGAATATAATTAAAGTTCCACTTTAAAACGATCAGAGAAGGAAAACTACTGGACCAAATGTTATCAAACTTGGTAATTGTGTAAAGGTGGTCATGGAATTTATTATCCGCTGGAAAAAAGCTCAAAATTCAATACCAAGGGCAAGGACATATTTAAGGAGGAGGGGGGGGGTCAGGGTCTCCCCCCCATGAAGAACATTTTGGAGGGGGTTGAAAAATTTCGGATTGTATTAAGTCCTTACCATGTTTGTTTAAACATACCTCTGAGCCATTTTATGATGAAAGACTGAAATTTTCTACACACCTAATTAATGTATGGTTCACATTTTACTAACTGGAATTTTTTTTTCTACGGGACCAGCATACAAATTTAATTTTTTATTCATTTTTTTTAATTTAACCTTTTAAAATTTAATCGAAATTATAAAATTCAGCACCTTCCTTTACGTAACTTGGTAATTTATTGTATAGGTCTGTGACCAATATTTAAGTAATAAAAGCCCAGGTCAGTGTTTTCCTACACATCCTACACTCACACACACACACACATATATATATAGTCATAAAAGAAATTATTTATTCGTTAATTTTTTTTTAATTCGAAAAGAGTTACTTTACAAGTTTTTAATAAGATATATGTCCTCTCTTGCCTTTATAATGTTTTACAACAGATTTTATCATTGAGTGAACAATTTTTTACAGCTTTCTGATATTTGCTGGTCTTGAAACCATATCTGCATTAAAGCTTCAATCAGTTTCGTTTTATTACTTTGTTCATATTAATTCGCACAATACTGTAGATGACAGCCTGACAACCATGAAAAGGGGTGGAGGTTAAGAAGGGAATACAAGATCCCCTCGAATTTCTTCCTCTGGGTACAAACACGCTACTTTGTTAATTACAGATTCGCATACTGTATTACATTATGTGGAAAGCGTGACAATACGATCTCTTGTGAAGTACCTGCTAATTGAAATTTCGTGCCCCTTCTTCTGGGATAGTTTTCCTTTCTGCCCTCGGTGCTCGCGAGCTAACCATCATGCCCAAAATTACTACTTAGGAGTTGGAAGTACCGACCGTGTTTGATCTTGTTTTGATGAGAGTACAACATGGGAAAAAAAAGAAGAAATGGCGCATCACATTTCCGCGTCCGAAAAATTCCACGGCAGAACTGACACTGGGGACCTCATAATCATGCAGACCTTTAGAATTGAGATTGTTCCATTTTCTACTTCCAGAACACAATCTGCGGTGGCCATTTTCGCAGCACCTTTTGTTTGCTTATTTGTTTCGTGAAGAACAACCACGAAATAATGACTTTGACTTCAAAGTCAACTTTCAAGAGCAAAAATACGTTGAGGAATGCTTTTCAGAATTATTTCGTTCCTCTTTTAAACTTATTTTTTTCTTTTTTGTGTCGAGATACTACATTTTACTGAAACTTCCGGGTGCAAAAGGAGTAAATCCGAAGGGGGTAATTAACTTGACTTTTTATTGTTTATAGGGTGAAAATTTTGATAGGTTTTAATAATAGGTTTTATGGAGTTTTCGTGTAAAGGGTAAAATTGTTATGCGATTGCATGACCATAGCATAAATTGGTAACTTGGAAAGTTTAAGCATTTTGAAGCACGTTAATGTTCATGGTAATGATGATGCAATGCCATTGATTGATATGCATAATCCATAGCTTTATGTGACTTTGTCTTTTCAAACGAATGATAAATACGTTTAAAATTGAACGAACTGTGTGTATCGTTTTGGCATCACATGGAACTTTTTATAATGTCTCAAGTTTCAGTTCGTTACGTAATGCCCTATTATGTAGATATCAGCTAATTTGCTATAAGCCACATACCGAAATGCGACAATTAAATAAATAAATAAGTATATGTATACACAATACACATACATACAGTGACTTCTCACTTATACTAATGTCTTTATTATAAGGTCCAATCCACGCTTTGTAGATAATATTGCTAAACTACTCTGTTAAACGACTTTTCTTTCACTTACACGACGCTAACGGTTCAGGCAATTTTACGTTTCTCAAACAAGAAATCATTATATATAATGTGTAAAGTATAAATCATGCATGTTTTCTTACCTTTATCCTTTCAGTATTGATAAAGTGTTTAATCAATAATGAATATCATATTTTATCTATATCCCTGTGTTGTTAACGATTAAATCTGAGGTGGGAGTGTAGTCGTATGGAATTTTATCGAGCGTGTCATTTAACAGAAGCGACTCAAAAATTTTATATTTTATAAATTCCGTTAAATTATGTTTTTAGTACTCAAAACTCCCTTTTTTAAATATAGTTAAAATAAATAATGCGTTTCAAACTTTTAATTTGGTGCAATATCACAAAGACCCTTATTATCGCATGGGCAAATCGGGACTTCAACCAGGGCGCCTGACTCGAAAGGGCCCCCAATTTCAAATGCTGTTCTGAAATAGTCTTCTTTTATTTCAAAATTTTATGAAAAACAAAACGAATTTCATGGATGGAGCCCACCAAATTCATCAATGCCCGGGGCCCCTGTTGGTCATAATTGGACCCTGATATCATATGTAATATGGCTATATTTTGTGCAAAAATAAATATTCATGTTCACGCTCTCTCATTATACAACTTTTTTCTATTTACACCTTCATGCAATGCTTCTTCTAGATTCAAAAATCTGAGAGTCATGCTGACCCAATATCAATAAAAGTAAAAGTCAATTTAGAAAATTAAAAAAAAAAAAAAAAAAAAAAAAAAAACTTTTTTTTATGTTGTTAATGATTTTGCATACGAATATTAATTTTTTCACAAAATATAGCCATATTACATATGATCTTGGGAAATGCAGCAGCTGCCAACGTAAAGTGGCTTCCTTCCCAAACAAAGCGGCATACTAGTTCAGCTAGTATTGAAGTGACGAAAAAAAAAAAAAAAAAAATCCAAGATGGCATCATTAAACTGCACTCTCCTCCAAACGCTCCATCTAATTCCTGACTCAATGCAATCGCGACATTTCGGGTTATTCTGAGATGGCTTAACAAAATTACCGTGATAAACATGGCAGATAAAGTCCTCAAATTTGGTATGAAGGTTACTAAAGGATATCCTAATAAATGTTAGGAGCTCTCTGGAACTTCTAAAAATTTTATGAACAGCACTAAAATCGAAAATGGCCAACAAATACGACATTTTTTTTTTTTTCATTCCTGTTCTATGCTAATGCCCCCACAGGCAAAGATTAAACATGGTATGTTTGCCATCAGACGAGCTATTGAATTTTTTAATCCAGGACAAATACCAGTCATTATATTTGGTCTGCCCCGGCTACGTTTGTACTTTAATCTTTTATTGCTAGTTTAATTAAATGAATATTGTCCACCAATTAAAGAGAGTAGCGAAAAAGAGGCGTTATAGTTATTTTGGCTAAAATTTTGCGCGTCAAAGTTTGACTCGCAATTTCAAAAAAGAGAGTAAATTTTCTTAAAAAGTAATCGATTTACGCATCAAACGCGACTCCTGCTCTTGTGAGAGAAACTCAAGAGCGGTTCCACGGGATGATTGAAGGGAGCAGGTCACTTGAAATTCTTGTTAATACTCGTATAAACATGGCATTTTGCTCCAGAAGATAGGGTCATTCAAAGAAGTTTAGCACCTGACTCAGTGATAAGATGGATTAAATCCCACGAGCAACATTCTCTTCGCTGGGATAGAACGGATGTCGGGAAAACTGTAGAAGGGAAAGTAATCCTGATGGATGACCACAAGTCCTGAGTACTCTTTCTATAAAAACGATCATTTAAGCATCGTTTTCAAGAAGAGTCACTGGAGATGTCTCTTAACCGGTGGTCTAGGAAGAATTTGTGTTATTATTATTTATTTTTATTTTTTTTTATGCAGTGTAACTTCTAAAAGTTGGACATTTACAGTTCCCAGAAAAAGAGTCGAATTTACGGAGGTGCATGTGAAAGTTACGAACCAATTCCGCTCTGTAGAAAACTGTCCAACTTACGGAGGTGTTCAACTATTCAGAGATTTCACTGTCTGCAAATATATATACATTATTGGCAAGTGTTCTCTTAGGCAGCATGTACAGCTGCGGAAAAAAAAAGTCCCACTTGTACTTTTTCGGCCGTCGATCGTCGTACAGCAAAGTTACAGATACCAATCGTTTTCGATTGACGTACACTTTAATTTGCTATGCATTAAAATTACATAAGGGGCCATCTACATATTAAAATTCACACCAACTTTATTTTTCCCAATAGCAAACCTTAGATTTCACTTCATATTTCAAAAATTTAGCTCATTTTAACCCCGGATACCTATTTTCAATAAATTTGAACCGAAAATGGGTGAGTTATGAGCACCCAAAATCCCCCTCCCCATATGTTAAAATATTTTTTCATACTTTAAATCATATCTCATATAATATTGATAAAAAGAAGCTGATTTTTATTCGTACTATTAGAACTAAACGTCCCAAACAAAAATTCACTATTATTATGATTTTTTAATAAAATATTTATAAGAATTATGAATTATTAAAGTAATATTCAAAAAAAATATGAATAGCGACCTAGCCAAATTTCGATGGAAATAGATGCAGAAAGTAATATTACATGGCTGTGCAAAATTTCAAATTTTTACGTTCAGTAGTTTAATTTATATTAAATAAAATGTGTTATTTTCATGAGTTAAGGGACCATATATAAATTTATTAAGAGACAATTTTTTGAATACTGCTTAAAAGAAGCGTAAATTAGATTTCTTTTGCTCAAAAACACAGTAAAATACACAATAGCGGTATTAAAAAAATCAAATTTTGAAGCAAATACATTAGAGGTTTTTAGAGTTTGATGGTGCTTCTATAAAGCTTCTATTGTTGCGTCCGCTATCATATCACCCCAAATAAAATATTTTCCAGGTATCGAATTAGATGCAGTAGATGTATATGTCTTCTAATACAACATCCTATTTCTAAAAGACTAACATCCTCAACATTCCAGGCATGAATTTGAACTTTTTTAATATTGGAAACATTAGGTCTTTGGACTTCCCCATATTTTCGCAAACATTCAAAAAACATTCAAAATCACGTTTTTCTGTCTAAATTTTCATCTGACAATAAATTAAAGTACCACCAAAAGTCTTATAAGAATATTGCTCATTCTAGTCAATAATATTAAATGAAGATTGTGAAATAACAAACACAGTGATAATATTGGCTCATCAAAAAAATAACTGCGTTTTTTACATGAAATTCAAACAAATAAATTTTCAGTCATGAAACCGTTCTTCTAGTTTGACCATAGCTGGGTAACATTCATGCTTGCAGTCAGAAGAGTGGAGAACAGCCTCTCACTCCTGCCAACATTTCACCTGTCTAAGAGAACCATGAAGGGAAATACTGAATAACAATTTCAAAATTAGAAAGATTTTCAGAATCGTGAACAGTCGTTTTGCATTTTTCCTTTAAGTCTTGAGTACGAGCCAAGGAAGTTATGAATTCACAGGTCATTTGGACCTCTGACTAAACATTCTACTTTCTACCCTTGATATTCTCAGTACAAAAAACTTTAAGAGAGATGGTAACAATATTTTCTTTGAAAATAGCATTTATTTCTTTTAACTCTCTCGAGCGAAATGAATGAAAGGCGAAAAGTTCGGAATTTCAATCATGAAACCATTCTTCAAGTTCTCAGTAACATTCATGCTTGTAGTTAGAAGAGCAGAGAGCAGCCCCTCACTCCTGCGTACATTTCCCCTAAGAGAACCATCAAGGGAAATACTCAATAACAATTTCAGAATTAGAAATATTTTCAAAATCGTGAGCCGTCGTTTCGCATGGTTCCTTTAAATCATGTGTACGAACCAAAGAGCTTATGAACTCACGGGTCATTTGGACCACTGACTAAATATTCTAATTTCTACCCTTGATATTCTGAGTACAAAAAACTTTAAGAGAGACGGAAACAATATTTTCCTTGAAAATAATGTTTATTTCTTTTAACTCTCTTGAGCGAAATGAATGAAAGGTGAAAAGTTCGGAACCTACAAATAGCGTTTTTCAATTTGCAGAAAGTCCCTTAAAAATGCGCAAAAGATAATTCGCAATATCTCCGGAAATTATCGTAGAAAATTGGTGAAAATTTATATTCAGGGTAATTTGAAGGTTTTCTTTCGTTTAATAAAGTCAAAATACAGTGTTGCCAATGAGAAAAACGAAGTTGATGCATAATTAAATATGAAGACGGCCCCTTATGCAAATTAAATTAATAGTAAATTAAAGTATACTTTATTTGAAAACGAATGGTGTATATAACTTTGCTGTACGACGAACGATGCCGAAATAAAGAGCAAGTGGAACTTTTTTTTTCCGCAGCTGTACATATTCTTTTTGCTTTCAAAAATTAGCTAAAAAAAAACAAGTTAAAAATCGATATAATACATACAAAAGAACCTTGAGCCCAATACCAGTAAAATTATATCATGCGATCATAAATTTGCTGTTGCCTTTCATGTCGATTTACTGTAAAATTAACTGTAGTTGCCTCAACTGTTTATTTCTAAGCCATTCAAGGTAATCTTTTACATTTAAAATAATAGTTTAAGGTGGTCTTCATATAAAAGTTGATTGATAAAGCTGTGAAATTCATAAAATAACTGAAAGATTCTATCAGCGTATAACCTTTAGTGGTTATAATTGTAAGCTTTTGTTTTAATGAAAAAAATCTAGTGTAGGCACTACGTGACTTCCTTGCACATCTTTAAATTATGCAAATTTTTCATGCACTTCATTTAAACTGATATCGTTTGAAACTGAGATACGATACTTCTACCGTATTAAGTTTTGGAGAATTCACTAGAGGTACTTTCAAGCGTTGAGTTCAGTTTCAGAAACTTATTTTTGGCCCAAATTTGGCTATATTTCGTTCAAAATCGGGAAGCTTCGCTACAGTTAACGAGATTTAAGACATGGCCTAAACAAGTTATTTATAGACCTTGATGTCTTAAAAGTCTTTTGGGTAAGCCTACCAATAAATTGTTCTGCCTATTGTAATAGAGGGGTAAACACCTTGACGTTACAACAGTTCGAAATACTTAAGTTTAACTTTCTGCGGCTGATCATGTTTATACGTATGTGCATACGTCAAGGCAAAGCTAGACAAAATGGATTAACCGTTGGTCAAAATAATCAATTTAGAGATTGCCACTATCGATGTTATTCGCACTTACTATACTTCATTTTCCTTGTTCTAAGAAGTAAAAAAGGACGTAAACACTGAAAGCGTTTATAAGTTTCTCATTTATACAATTTTTACATTCATAAGTCTCTTCCGTAAAGTCCCGATTCATTCCTATTCATTTTAATGCACAAATGTTTCGTTTATAAGACGCAACATTTCGGTTATACGTCGTTGGTCACTTCCCTAATCTTGGAAAATTATTTGCCTCAATAATTTACGTTAGTAGTGTTAAACCTGTAATGTAATGTAAATTGTTTATTAATGTATCATTCGTCTTTTCATTTATATGTCGTTTTAGATCGAAAGATGTATAAACGGTGCTTTACTGTACAATTTATTAAAAAAAATTAATCTGAAATGAAGAATCTACGTAAATCTTATTTTAAAATGCCAAATTATTTCCAAACGTATCAAACCCAGCTTTGATTTATATAATATAATACTTTTATAATTCTTCTTAGTACTTTTTTTTTTCAATTTTGCAGCAAACTATTGAAAATTTACCATAATCCAGTATCAAAACAATAAGAAAATACTTATTTTAATAGAGAACTAACTTTAGATTCGAATGTTGGGAGAGATATTTCTAAAATATTAATTATCTTGTCGTTCAGTGGCTCAATTTTCACGTGCTCTTAGGTTCAATTCCAGTAGGGCTACCTGTACTCGTTTTCCGATTTTATTCCATTCGATATATGTGAAGGGCAGTTTTTAATAAAAGATATTTATCCTTACTATTTTTGAGAAGAGCAACAGAAGCTCTGAACTATTTTCGAGTTGCGAGTCACCCTTCTTCCGTCATAAAGTGTATAGGCAAAAAGAATTTACATGAAGATTAATTAACATTATATCATAAGTAATTTGTTATTCAAAAAATTGTTTAGCTTAAAATACATTTTCTATCGCCATTTCGAGAATAATTCCATTTCTAGAAAACATCAACATTTCTAGAGAATAAGAAATTGACTGTGAAACAAAATTAGAAAATTTAATTTAACGGTGTTGTTCGAAAAAATCATGTAATTTTGGTTCATAATTACAAATAAACTAATTATGCCAGGCACTTCAAAATTTTGAAACTGTCTCTTTACAAGCTGTACTACATACTGTAATAAACGATCGATCTGTATCAGTTTCAAAACATTTAGAAAAAATTCTTAAAAATCGGAAATTTTTGCAAAGCGTGTCACTCTTCGAAGAATCTTGCAGATCAGATCAATGTTTAAGAATTTTTTCTGAAAGTTTCACAAACGCCACAGCATTTTCGCTTATTGCAGTGTGTAAAGCAGCTTATGAAGAACCACCTGGAATTTTTTGGAGACCATGGTGCTATTAGTTTATTTCAAATTGTGTACCAAGACTAAAATCAGAGTTCTTTTTTTACGACAGACACCCTTAAGGTTTGGGAGTTTTTTTTCTTTCGCTTTTTCCCTCCTTACTTCTCTTTCTTTCATTCTATTCCTTTTTTCTTTGTTTTCTTATAGATGTAGCACGTCATTTTAGCACGTCATTTCCCGTAAAAAATTTTCACGATTATTTTTAACAGCACTGACATCTGCTGAAAAAAATGGAAGAATGCGAGAACAGCTCGATAGATTGCCCAATGCTGAAAAAAAGGGAGCCGTTGCCATCGCTCGACTTAACTACCAACAAGATGGCGGACGATCGCAACGTTCATCACGTGCCACAGAGACCCTTTTTTTGACGGCAGCTGGCTGTGCGCCGGCGCACAGCCGTCAAAAAAAGGGTCTCTAGATCTGTGGCACGTGATGAACGTTTCGATCGTCCGCCATCTTGCTGGTAGTTAAGTCGAGCGATGGCAACGGCTCCCTTTTTTCAGCATTGAGAAAGGGTTGCGCCTCAAAGGGTTAAAACTCCTTCGAAAGAAGGTCAGAAAACTCTACCAACACAATTATTCCGTAGCATTGTTTGATACAGGCATAATTTTACGTGTGGAATCATTCGCAATTAGTTTAATTCATTAACTGGGTGCTCCATTTCTTCTGCATCGCAAACGTGTTGAGTGAAGTGAAAACTAGTTGCATTACTTTCTCGAGTCGAGGCGTTTCCGTTCCCCCAGCCTTTCGAGTGACAGCCAGACTTGAGTTCCGACCCTCCCTGCAAACGTAACAAGGAGAATTGTATAAAAAAAAAACAAAATAAAATAAATACCCACGTTGCCCACAGCAGACCTTAACGAAAAAACAAACAAGGCTCGCAACGGCCAGCGACCAGAAGAACAAACATACACCTTTTTAACAAATGAACCGATTGTAGGCCCCCCACCTGAACAGAATGGAGGGAGGCATACAAGCAGCTCCTTAAAAAGGCGTGACATAGTGAGATCACGTAGAAACTCTTTGAGCAAAAAAGTAAGTAAATAAATAATATTAAAGAATGAAATGGTGGTAGCCGGCGAAGCTGCCGTATTTGGAATGAGCAGTTAGCTAAAAAAATAAAAATAAATAAAAATCCGAGGTCGTTCGAAGCCGAAGTTTGCTGGGTTGCCAACCTGGCTTCTTGGATTCGATGCTTCGCGTCGATCCTGTTCGAATTTTGAGTAAAGTATAAAAATAGACCATGTGGTAATAATGCAGTCGATGCTCGTTTTTACAAACCCGTAGGGACTGTTTAAAAGGTTTGTAAAAATGAAAGTTCGTAAAATCGAGCAGTAAAATTGTCTGTGGGTGTGTATTCGGGACTACCCGCTAGTTCGTAAAATCGCAATTGTTCATAAAAACGACAGTTGAGTTTACGCATGTTTGAATGCTGTAAATCGGGTAGAGAGAACGGTTTTAAACTTATTTATAATATTTGCTTCCATGTAAGTTGTATTGAGCCTTTTCCCCTCCCTTTTAAATATTTACGGAATAATTTAAATGATAACCTCAGAATTCCTGTAAGTTTTCTCTAATCTTAAAACCTATTCCTCCAATAATGGAGTACAGAAACACTGAAATTAATTTTTGCCTTTGTAGAAAGCTGTGGTGTGTGAAGGTAGGATCGCTTTAATTCGCGAATGAACACTTTTAACGTTATTATTTTGTATATATATTCATCATAAAACAATAAAGAATCGAGAAAAGTAACACATTCAACTGGAAAGAATTCTTACTAACGAAGCTTACACCTAACCAAGTCCGAACATCAACCTAAATTATTGAGATCTAGTATGCCTTATGCAGATTGGCCCTCGAGTTTTCTCTTAAAGGTATAGAGTTATATATCTCTAAAAATTGGAATAAAATTTATGATTTTTGAGAAACTAACATTTTTATATTTGCTACTAGTGTATAAAAGTTTCCTCCTCTCTGCATCTAGAAGGCTCCAGGATTCGGGTATAAATGCTACTCAGAAGACTGAGAAAAATTTTGAATAAATAGTAAACAAGATGGAAAAACAATAAATTTACCAACAACACAAAATTAAAATATCGAATAAATAATATAATACAGCCGACCGAGTTGTATGGTGGGTAAGCACCGTACTCCGGTTTCGGGTTCAACTCCCTGCGGTCGGGGTTCGATCCCCGACTGGGCGTGGCTGTCATGTCCATCCCTTCATAGGGGACGACGTTGGTCCACCTACTAGGTGCCCGCATAATAAGCCTGTTGTGGCCAAAGCCTTCAAGACAAAGGCCGGCGACTAGAAAAAAAAATATATAATACATGTAAACCGATTTCGAAATAAATAGTATTTTAACTTTTTTTTTTTTTTTTTTTTTTTTTTTTTTTTTTTTTGCCTTTAAACAAAATTAAATCCCCGAGATTTGAAACACTAAACTTCATGTCTACTGAAAAAGAATTTCTTAAAAACATTTAATAGTGAGGATTAAAAAAAAAAGCAGATTATTGATTGTTTCACAAATAGAAGATAGCGTTTTGCTTCAGTTGAGAAAATAAGAGAAAAAAGAAATTGTCACATCCTATTACTGTACCTTTCATTGGGGTGTCAAAATTGGCACGACTGCACGTCCAATCGGACGTCAACTCATTCCGACTTAATATACACCTAAAAAAAAAAAAAAAAAAAAAAAAACCGCATCACCATCTGTCAAAAACACTTCTCCAGAAAAACATGTGGTTATGTTTTTTCTTTCTTTCCCGCCGTTCTTCCACTGTTTGTTGTTTTTACTAAGCTGAACTTTATAAAAACCACGGACTGCTCCTTTCTTTTTTTTCTCTGAGCAAACAAAAAACAATGCTCTCCCACTGAAGACAGATGTCGGCATGTTTCGGAAAGAGAAGCGCGATATCGGCCTGAGCAATGTGGGAGGCCCGCTCTCGGTGAGTGTGAAATGGATATGCGCCGATTAAAACGCGCGTTAAGGGGATGATAAAAAACGGATATCGGTGATGCGTGAGGACATATCCAAATTGAATTTTGCTGAATGAGGAGGAGGCCTGAAAGAGCAATTTAAAAGTTTAAACCTTTATGGACAAAATATTTTTAAGAAAAATTTTAAAAGGCCGCTAATTATTTTAATTGTTTAACCCTTTAACGCGCAGTGTTCCCGCTCTGGGAACACCAAACTCTGACGTTTTGACTGTTGCCAGTCACGAAGAATAGACTTGATTTCTATAAAAATAGCTGCGGGTGACATAGCTCCACGAGAATCCTTTACTTTTTAGCACGTCATTTCCCGTACAAAAAAAAAACGATTATTTTTAACAGCACTGACATCTGCTGAAAATTGGAAGAATGCGAGAACAGTTGGATAGATTGCCCAATGCTGAAAGAAAGGTGGCCGTTGCCATCGCTTGACTTAACTACTAGCAAGATGGCGGATGCAGGGCCGGGCCAAGGGGGGTGCGAATGTAGGCGATCGCCTAAGGCCCCGCGCTTATAGAGGCCCCGCTCCTGGGCCATTTTATTGCTATCTCATAAGACATGATAGAGAAGAGGCCCCGCACTTGCTCTTCGCCTGGGGCCCCGCACGCCCCTCGGGCCGTCTCTGGCGGACGATCGAAACGTTCATCGCGCATAGACCTATAGACCCTTTTTTGACGACAGCTGGCTTTCGTCAAAAAAGGGTCTCTAGATCTGTGGCACGCGATGAACGTTTCGATCGTTCGCCATCTTGCTGGTAGTAAAGTCTTGCGATGGCAACGGCTACCCTTTTTTCAGCATTGGGAAAGGGTTGCGCCTCAAAGGATTAAACAGTTAAGCAAGAATCAGGCTCCTTTTGTAATATAAGGAAAAAACAACATTCAGGTATTATACGTCTAAATTTAATAACTTCACACTGAATAAATGGAAAATATTACTTACTTATTTACGACATTTTGTTAATATTCAATTTTAATAAGTACTTGCTTGCGGACAACTTTTCTATATACTTTCTTCATTGTCTATCTTCACAATCAGAAAAAAATAATAGTTATATATACTACATAAGACCATCTTATTCGAGCCTAAGTCTCTCAGTGTTCTAGGAATTAATTATAACATATAGGGACGCGAGTAATAAGTTACGTTTCCGCTATTTTTTTTTTATAGAATTTGTTAAAACGTCAACCCATGTTTGATGCGGATCAGCAAATAAACAGTGAAAATACATCCCATTTGGAAAAATTTGCCCGATTCTTAAAGAGTCAACATTTTATGTCTTGATCTTTGTTTAAATACTATATTAAATACTCTCATTTCCAATTGATAACTGAAAGAGGGCTCCAAACTAACTATTATTATTATTTCTTTCTGAATAAGTTATATAAAAAAGTCTGCTTTTCAAGATTCTCATAATCAACATTAATTACTAAACTTCTAACAAATTGGTTTTATGATGTTTTGAGGAAACCATCTAAAAGTATTACAGTTTAATGTCACTCCTCAAACTGAAAATTTAACAATTTAACATTAACTCTGGAGGAAGTTTTTTCAGACTCACTCTATGGTTAGTTACAAAGCAAAATATTTTTCGGATTTTCATTTGCTGATTTTGAAGTTTGAGAAAAGTCCAAGACCAATAAGAGTATGACTGTCTAGCAGAATTTTAGTTGAACTCAGTTTTACTTGAACCAGAGCAAGTATTCATTACTTAAAAAAAAAAAAAAAATCAGGATGAATCAGGTACGTAGCGAGAAAAATATTTGAAGGAGTGCCCAAACAGTGAAAAAGATACAATTTCACACAAAAATGCTTGATTTATTGACATCCAATAATTAACAAAAATCTAAAATTTCGGGGGGGATGAGCAGCTCTCGCTACCCAATATCCTTGGCTGGATCCCGGGAACGAACTAATTTAAATTCAGATTTCGTTTTAGCTTTGGTTAAAAAGACAGTCAACTAATTATTGCGTTTTTAAAAATAATCGCCATGTTTTCTTATGTATTTCAAGTTACAACAAAATTCTTTAGCTTTTCTAAAAAAAGGCTAATTTTATGTCACTTTATCTGATGGCTTGTAAGATGAAACATGACTTATCAAATATAGAGATACTTTTTTTCTGAATTAAATTTACAACTAAACAAATTTATTATAGACGTATCAATTCATATTTCAAATATTTGTTTAAGGGCTTTTGTAATTTAGTTATTTATTAATAATTTATTTGTTTATTGACAGGTTTAATATAACATTTTATGAGGTAATTTCACAAATAATATAACAGTTTTAAACTACATTTTTTAAGAGCTTCTAAATAAAATAATAAATATTTTTATTATTTCATGATCATTTTCCTTCGCAATTTATTGTTTAAAATCTAATTCACTTTATTATTCATGGCGCACGAGTACCTTGCATGTTTTATAGGAATGTTTTACGGATAATTTTCATAAATATATATTGAATTTATATTACTACAAGAAACAGCAAATCATATTAACACAAAGCGTGTTTGCAAAATCGAACACATTCAGTTTCTTTAGCGCAAAGCTTAATTTTCATAAATTATTATCATCTGTCGAATTCTGGAATATTTAACACAGAATGTAATTTAAATTTATTATGAGACTGTAAATACCGGTGAAATTTAGAAATAAGTTGTGTCAACGTTCAGTTTTTTCCCCCTTTCTTGTCATTTTGACCTTATGCATTATTCATTATGAACGGAGTATCGTATCTTTAAATTAATGGGCTTGTCTGTTTAGAAAATATTTTAAACTGATAGTAGCTGTCTTATGAAGCTTTGAGGTTAGTTCAGATACAGTTTTTCCTGCGTGGTATAAGATGTGTTGTTGTATATGTGATATTTCTGATTGGATATATGTAACTTATTTTAATTATTAATCGATTCAATTGTTATTAATAGTAAATTATAGTGGATAATATCATAAATTGATAATAATCTGTCGTGTTCTTTTTGACAGTTTAATTTATTAGATCAGTGAAATGATCAGTGAAATATTAGACAGTTTAATTAATTAGATCAGTGCGTGATTACAGAAACAGCAAGTAACTGAACACAGGGTTACAATAATTTATCTCCCGAAAGTTTGAAACCTTCTTATAAAATGTGCTTAAACTAATTTTTCAGACGTAGTGACTGGCTGTTTTTAATAATGAACTGACTGCTTTGAAAATTGATGCAATTAACATCAATTACTCTTCAAGAAATGTTTCATTTCTTATTACAAGTAACTTAAAACTTAATTGCTTACAGAGCAATACAAATGAGTATTCAACACATTTCAGATATCCAGGAGTATCTTTTATATCTTACAGAATAAAAATATTTTCAAATATCTTATTAGCTTGTGTATGTTTGGCTATCGGAAAATATGCATGAAAAAATGGTGTGGAAATTTTTATGCTTCCAACTAAGTAGGTAATTTTTTTGTGATAAATAGCGATGTTTAAAACATCTTTTAGCTCTTTGGAGTTATCTATAAATGCTGAAAACAAAAAATGATAACTTTTTGAAATTGCTCGTTTGACCAAACTTCTGGAAACGTCAAACTGCTGTTTTTAAACTCCAAAATATAGGCAGTTATTTACAGTTTCACAAATATTTATTAAATATTGCGTGTATTTCAGTAGTACGGTGTTATATTGCCTATAATAACTGAATCAATAGATCTGCGACCTGGGTTGTATTTTTCAAATATGTTTCATTAGTTCATATGTTGACTTTTAAGTTCAGTAACTTAATTTTGCAATTTTTCAAAAGATATCATTACACATTTTTAATTCTTTTCAAATTATTTCATTGTGTTTTGTTAAAAATCGCAGGGCAAAATATTTTTGAATGACAATTTTAAAAATAGCTCCATCGATTGCTTTTGTAGGGATATGTAAAGTACAAATGCATATGTTAAAAGAAAAAAGTAACCTTTTGGAATAGAAAGAGCTGAAGTTTTTCGAATTTAATAAATATGCTCTTTACTACAGCAAGTGTTATGTTTAACATTGTGAGGAACAACGATCAGAATTGCATTACATTGTAACTTTCATTGTCTAGCAAAATACTTAAATCTCTTAGTCATAAAACAAATAAGAAACTTGAGGGTATTTGATGAGGGAAATTTTTTTTTACTGAAACTGAATAAATGCATATACATGTATAAAAAGTGAGGGAGTACAACTGTATAAACATAATTAACAAGATAAATTTATTAAAATAAAATTGCATAAATCATATTTCAATTAAATTTATTTTACATTAAAAAGTATACTTTTATTCTTACTGATATGTTTATTGATGTGCTAACATTTTAAAAGACAAATTTCGTTGAAATTCGAAAAGAAAGAATTCTATAAATGTAAAATAAACTCAATACACACAACACGCACACGGGAAGAAAATGCCTTCAAAAGTTAATCCAGTTTACACAACTTTTAATCCACGATATAATGCAAACAGTACTCAGAAAGTTGCAAATAAAGGAAGTTTTGCTAAAAAGATCGAAAATAACTTTCTACCTGTTTACATTTTTTTCTGGCTTCACGGCATCGGATTCTCCAACGACATTCGCAAGTCTCTTTTCCAGACTCTGCTATCTTTCGCAATGATTCTGCTAGTGGACATCCCCGTCTGTTACGACATCGTTGTAAGCACTTTCTACGTAAAGTACCTTGATTCCAACGAGTCGAAAAGTGCCTACACGGCTTCAGTGATGTGCTTGTGCAATCTGATTCTCCGAATTTGGTTATACGTACGAAGGTGCCACATGAACGCAATCGTAAGGAAAACTGTCAGAGTGTACCTCTTGGTATCCTCCAAGACGCTGTCGTTTGGCAGGGTATTGTTTCTAATGCTGGTATTAAATGATCTGTACGTGATTGTGAACTTCTACGTCGCAGTGTGCGGGAAAACCGTGAACAATTCCGACTACGAAAAGAAAATGGCCCAGTACTTTTTTAACGGTCTGCCAACGTCGGCTTCGGTGACGCTGTATTTCGTAATGATGGGCCTAGCAGATGCCTGTCTTCACAGCATTACGGCACTAGTTTGCATATATTTCTTCTTCGTGGCGCGCATCCTGGCGAAAGCTTTTAACGAATTCGCTGACATTATAAGTCGATCGAAAAATCCGGACTTCGGGCGTTATTTGCAGATTCACAACAAAATGACAGGCACAGTGATTTCGGTGAACAGATACCTGCACACATCCTTAGTTCTGTGTTTCACGTACACGCTCAGTTGTGCCTTTTATTCCTTCTTCTCAGTCCTGTTTACCGAAATGTCCAGCTCGTATGACAGATGGGATTATATCCTGACATTTTTCTGGAGTATCTGGAATTTCTGTTTGATCTGCTTCTCTGCGTCTTCTCTGAGAAACGCTGTCGCACGAATTAAGGATGTGGTGCACAAACTTCCTGGGAAAGACAACGATCCCAAGAGAATGTCTTTAATACTGAAGATTCATGGTCATTTTGAAGGATTCAAGGTTCTAGAATCTATTGTCATCGATAAAAGTCTTATGCTTACAGCTTTCGGAACCATGTTTACCTACGGAATTATGTTTGCTACCTTTAATGTCACAGCGAGCAATTCTGATATGTAGCTGATATGTAAACAAAAGTTTGACTAATTATTTCTGTAAACGGGATGTGTTTATTTAATTCCCACTGTTTTGATCTACATTTAATAATTAGCCATATTTCATTATATGTAATGCATTTTGGCAGCACATTTCTTGGACATCACAGCAATACCCTAAAAATATCTTTAGTGTTGCAAATCAACATTTATTTTGTTGGATAGTTTTGGGCAGAATTAGTGAAAGAACTCTTTGTAGTAACGTTGCATTCCAGACTAAATTTATATTAGAAATTGCAGGCAACTTTTCAAAATCACAGCTACGAAAATTCACAAATATTATTTAAATAAAAGCAAAATTAAAATCGGAAATGTGATATACTTTTAGCAAATTAAAACCTGTGTGAAGTTGTCACTTCCATATTGTAAAATCTAAACACAATTATGCCATAATTTTGCCCAAGTTTTGCCCAGTTTTGTCCTACTATTATTTAATTTTGCCCACCTTTTATAAAACTATAATTTAAAATTAAAAAATTTGACCGTTTCTCCATGTAGCACCCCCATATTGGAAATTACGAAAAAGAATTATGCCATAATTCCACCCAAGTTTTGCCCAACCATTTATTAATTTGGCCCACAATTTTTAAAGACAAAAATTGAAATTTCTTTTTTGGCAAAGTGTGAAGTTGGCACCCCCCAAATACGAATTATACTATGAAACCTATGTATACCTTTTGCCCAAGTTTTTCCCACTTTTACTCAATCATTATTTAGTTTTGCCCACCTTTCATCAAGCAACAATTTAAAAATTTTAATTTTAGCCTTTTTTCAATGTAGCTGCCCCATATTGAAAATTCCAAAAAAGAGTTATGAAATAATTTAGCGTATGTTTTGCCCAACCATTAATTAATTTTGCTCACCTTTTTTTTAAAGTCAACAATCGAAAAAATTTCTTTTTTGGCAAAGTGTGAAGTTGGCACCCCCAAATATGTATTATACTATGAAACTTACGTACAAGTTTTGCCCAACCATTAATTAATTTTGACCACCTTTTTTTAAAGCCAAAAATCGAAAATGTCTTTTTTGGCAAAATGTGAAGATGGCACTCTAAAATACTAATTTAAATTTATAAAATTTAAGTATTTGCTTTGCTATTACTTAATTTTGACAACTTTTATAAAGTTATAAATTAAAAAAAAAAGTTTTGCGGCAACGTTTTGCTCAACTATTACTTAATTTTGACAACCTTTATAAAGTTATAAATAAAAAAAATATTTTTTTACCTTATTTACATATTCCGCCCTCATACATGAAACTGGAAAAGGCAATTTACGCATTTTTTAAATTAAGTTTTGGTCATTCTTTTCTAGAGATTATTTAGTTTGGTCCACCTTCACTAAGCTACACAGGGCTATTGGTAACTTGACTTATTCCTGTTAACACATGATAGCGGTACCAAAATGCTTCAATTTTCACTAGCATATTTCTGGCCGAAAATCAATAGTTTTGAGAAAATTCAATTTTAAACTTTTTTCTTGAATAGCCAGAAATTTCACATTAAAGAGAAAATTTTAAGAAGTATACTCATTAAATGGGTTTTATTTTAATATATTTTTTTAGCCGAAACTCTAATCAAGGTAACGTAATCATAAAAAGTTCAAAACTACTTTGAAATTTAAATTCACGAGCTATTACATATATTTTTTTAATCTTAATTCACATGTTTCCTTTCAAACGATGTTATTTATTTCAAAAAGGCAAAGGCAGTAAGCATACAAGCCACAAATAAAATTTCTCCCTTAATTCCGCTATCCAAGAATGTATTAATGGATAGCGGAACGGATATGTCCACCTAAAGACATTTTGTTCATAAAAAAGGGTGAGTTTTGCTTAGCGCAGGTAAAAACGCCAAAGGATACTAGAGATGAGTTCGGGCTCATTTTTTGAAGCCCGAGCCCGAAGACTTTTAATCCGAGCCCGCCCGAGCCCGAGCAATATTATTAAAGTTGGAGCCCGAGCCCGCCCGAGCCCGAAATTTCAGCTAAAGACAAATAAAATTAACTACTTCATTAATAGAATACAATAAATTTTGGAGCTTCACACACCTTCTAGTCTCCCGTGCCGCTATTTTTTTTTAAATAAGTGCGTCTATTTATCCCATGAATCACTTTTTAAAATCTGTTTTAAGGTCAACAAAGGAGAAATTTTTCACGAGCCCGAGCCCGCCCGAGCCCGAACGCAATCGTGAATTACAGAGCCCGAGCCCGAGTCGGGCCCGGGCTCGGGCTCGGGCTTTCGGGCTCGGGCTGAGCCCGTCTCATCTCTAAAGGATACACACTGAAAAAAAAAAAAAAAGTGTTAAACTGACAGGAAAAACTGTCATCCAGGATGCCAGTTTATTTCCGTATATTTTACAGAATTCTTCCGTACTTTTTTCCTTATACGAATGATTTCTGTAAAATAAACTAAGAATCTGTAACATTTATGGAAGATTTCTGAAAAAAAAGCAGAAATAAACTGGCGTCCTGGCTGACAGTTTTTTCTGTAAATTTGACAGACTTTTTTTGCAGTGCACCCACGTTCCTTTTTTAGGACTTCTCTTTAACCGATGAAGATATCACCGCTTTTTTTGTTTTATTTTCCTCGCTGACACCCCAACTAAACTATCGTATTCAAGAAAAAATACAAAATACTTCAAATTTTAATTCACGCTTGCTCTTTACATGTATTTTTTTTCATTTATTTGCATTTTCCTTTCAAAAAGTATAGTTTATCTCAAAAAATATTATTGCAGTAAGCAAACAAATTACAAATAAAATTTCTCCCATAATTCCGCTATCCAAGAACGTATTAATGTCCATCTAAAGATTCATAAATTGGTGATTCGTAATCAGTAAAGAATTGAAAGCTTTACTTAGTGCAGGTAATAAGCGCTTAAGGATGCGGCTTCGTTCAGCATTTAAGATCGTCGGTCAACTATTTAATGCTGCTCAAGTTATCACTGATTTTAAAAGATTAAAATCTTAATACAGTGCATCAAATTATGAGCTTTTAACTGGTGTGTGCTGAGTCATCGAGTTATTTTCGATTCTGCATTAAGCATGTTTCTTTGATTAGTCAGATAACAACAAAACATGCTTTTGAACGGGGTGTATCCTTTGGCACTTTCATTTGCGTTAAATAAAACTCATCCTTTCCACTAACAAAATGTCTTTAAATGGACATTAATACGATCTTGGATAGAAGAATTATGGGAGAAATTTTATTTGCAATGTGTGTGCTTACTGCCTTCGTCTTTTTTGAAATAAATAACATTTTTTGAAAGTAAGTATGTGAATTAAAATTTTTAAAAAACGAGGAGCCAAGGCCCCGAGACTCGCTACACTCGCTTTTCGTATGAGGCATTCGGCCCCTAATAAGACTTATTCGTAAATAAGGCATAATTTCAACAAACAAAACCCAGAGATTGGATCAGATTGAATGTTACCGAGCTACACGTTGCTTGGTTTTTGCATGTTGCTTGGAACATAAAAATTTAAACTTCGCACTATTTTTAATTATGTGAAACCCATGGAACACCTTGCGTATTAGTCAATTATTGGCGAATTTTCATAATTTGGTGACTTGCGTATATGTATAGTTAATATTTAACTGTATTTCGTATTTGGGGGGGGGGTGCCAACCTCACACTTTGCCAAAAAAGAAATTTTCGATTTTCTGCTTTAAAAAGGGTGGGCAAAATTAATTAATGGTGGGTAAAACTAGACAAAACGTGGGCGAAATTATGTCATAATTATTTTTTTTGGAATTTCCAATATGGGGTGCTATATGAAAAAAGGTCAAAATTTAAAATTTTAAAGTATAGCTTTATAAAAGGTGGGCAAAATTAATTAACAGTTAATCAAAACCTAGACAAAATTGTGGCATATTTGTTCTTTTGAATTTTCAATGAGCAATTCCAACTTCACGTTGGTCAAATTAGCTATATTTTTGAAAATTGTGTAATGACTTTTTCATCTCTTTTCATACATATTTTCTAGACAACGTTTTCTGAACGTTAATAGACATTTAGAGAACGTTGAATTGCCGGGCGTTTCAATTTTTTTATAAATAATAAAAGAAATGACGATCCAAAGATATCCATTTTAGAAATTGGACTTATAAACATACCCAGGCAGCGCAACAATATCTCTGAACGTACAAAAAACACTGTTGTGCATCCGAAACGCATAGTGAAATCCATTAATGTACAAGGTGGGTCCGAAAAGTTCGGCGAATAGTTTCCCATATTTACAACCGTACTATTTTGGATGTTGTGCTCGCGCACACGCAGTGAGAGACAGAATTACTAATGCCCCCTCGAGCTCAAGTGACCACAATCAAACGGATGTGTATGCTATGATCAGTTTAATGCAATGTAAAAAGGCGTACGTATCATTTGGAAATGGTGCAATGCCTGAACATCAAATTTTGTTTCGAATTAGGCTAAACGTTTACGGAGACACATGAAATGGTACTAAAAATGTATGGTGAGGGAGCAGTGAGTAAATGAGTTCTTTTGAGCACTTTAAACGCTTTAGAGACAAAAAGGAAACTGTCGAAGATAAGCCCGATGAGACAATTCTCGAACATCCTCCTAATTCTCCAGATCTGGTGCAAGCAGACTTCTTGGTCGCCTCCCCCACAAAAACTCTTGAAAGCCCCACGGTTTGCTGATGATGCGTGGCAGTGACAACAGATTCAACAACATGTGACAACAGTGCTTAGAGCAATTTCAAAAGAAACATTTTCTGACAATTTCCAGCTGTTATGCAACTGATGTCAAAAGTGTGTTGTAGCTGTAGCTAATGGTGATTACTTTGAAAGACAGTAAAGGTAGTTTGTTTGTAATTCATGTTTCCTTTATTTTGTTACACCATTCACTGAAATTTTCGGTCGCACCTTGTATATCTTGATACCTACTAAGATATAGTTAGCCAAGCACCGAAGAAATTAATAATAGTCTTAAAGCAATAAATAAAACGTAAAACTTTTTTATACTGCGATATTTTACATAATTTCTGTAATTTTTATGCTTCATAATGATTAAAAATTATTTAATATTTAATTTATTATTTAAATTTTTGTTAGAATTTGGCATTGTTTTAATGTTTCTGTATTTCCACAGACAGGTGGCAACACTGTGTGCAATGGTGGCTTGCCATTAGGGGCCAGAAGGGCCATGCCCCACCATCTAAATCAAAACTTCTTCTTATTATGTAACGTAGTTCTTTTAATAATTTTATTTCATTGAAAACATGCAAGCATTTTATTCTAAATGCTATTCATAGAAAAAAAAAAAAAAAAAAAAAGCCAGACTTGTTTTTTCCCTGTCTAAAGCATCTACGTGCCACGGGCATTGATTCACCGAAATTGTCGTCTTTCTCCAAATATTGGGTTCGCATACTTGGCTGCTAAACACAAAAGTCATATTGACACGCCGTTGTTTTTAAACGGCTTATTTGGTGCGGTCTTTAGGGCACAGATCTTCTGGCTCTGGCATGGTGTTCTGTACTACTGAAAGGGAGACTTTCGCCAAATGACTAGCTGTTGGCGTGAAGATGGGGTCCAAAAAAAATTTTTTTGAGAGGGCTTCTTGGTCTACATAAAACTAAGAATCCACGTACTATCACAGGTACCCAGTCCCCTGTACTATCAGGGATAGATTAGATTAATTTGAAACTTGTAAGTATGCGGAGAGAAAGCACGTCGAATGTGTTTGATAAATTCTTGATATAAATCCTTTTTTTATTGTTCCTTATGAATTTATATTTTCCTGAAACCATAACTGATTGCATAAATAAGCTTTTTACTTTAGTTTTAATCTAGCCAATCTGCAACAAAAAAGAAAGGCACAGCATCTGGGAAAGCAAAAATTAAATTTAGAATAATTATATAGCTCACTAGCTGAAGTACGGTCCTTGACGGTTAGTACTGAATGCAATTTCCAAACAGACTCGTCAGCTTGTAGGTCACGGGGTTCAGCACTGCAAAAAGAAAGGCACAGCATCTGGGAAAGCAAAAATTAAATTTAGAATAATTATATAGCTCACTAGCTGAAGTACCGGTCCTTGACGGGTTAGTACTGAATGCAATTTCCAAAAAGCAAGAACTTTCGTCAGCATTGTAGGAGTACACAGAATGGATGTAGTATGTTGCCAAAGTAAAGAAAGCGAAGTTATAATTTTTATGTATTGTTAAAATATTACAGGTTAGAGAGTAACTAAGTAATATCATTTCATTCGCTTTAGTCGTAATTATGTGATGCGCGAACGAATATTTACGTATATTGAAATAATTTTCGCAAAATTTCAAAATCTAATCAATGTGTTTGAAAAATTGGAAGCCTAGAATTTAAGTTGAGTGACAACCTATCATGTCACCCAATTCCGTTTCATTCCCTGCAGTCTTTATTTCGTGATGCTGGAACAAAATTTCAGCATTTTAAAACGATTTTCACAAAATCTCAAAATGTAATCAAAATATTTTAAAAATTCAACGCCTATAAATTAAGATTAGCAACTACCTATCATATCACTAAATTTCGTATCATTCGTATTAGCCGTTATTACGTGATGTTTGAAGAAATATAAACATATTTTGAGAGGATTTTCACAAAATCTCAAAATCTAATAAAAATGTTTAAAAAATTGGACATCTATAGTTTATGTTGAGCAAATATCTATCATGTGACCAAATTTCATATCATTCGCTTTAGTCGCTATTACGTAATACGTGAACAAAGATTCACTCAGTTTTAAACGATTTTCGCAAAATCTCAAAGTCTCATCGATTCTTTTAATTAGATGCATATAGTTTAAGGTGAGTGACAACCTATCATTTCACCAAACATCATTTTTTCACTTAGCAGTTATTACGTGATGTGCGAACACGAATTTACGCAGTTTGAAAGGATTTTCGCAAAATCTCAAAATCCAATCAAGATTTTTTAAAAATTCGACGCCTATGTTTTAAGTTGAGTGACCACCTATCAATACACCCAATTTCATATCATTCGCTTCAGTCGTTTTTACATGATGCTTGAACACAAATTTAAGCAGTTTGAAAGGATTTTCGCAAAATCTCAAAATCCAATCAAGATTTTTTAAAAATTCGACGCCTATGTTTTAAGTTGAGTGACCACCTATCAATACACCCAATTTCATATCATTCGCTTCAGTCGTTTTTACGTGATGCTTGAACAAAAAAGAGCGTCACGGACAGAATGACAGAATGACACAGACAAACTTTTTTTTTGAGGGTCGCACCGGACTCCCAGGTGCTTGAAACGGATAGAAATCGCAAAATTTTTGAATTCCAAGAAATGTACAGACAAAAGTCTAATTTTATTTATATAGATATTATAACAATGACAAACACAAATACTCTTTGATTTATATAAAAATTGTCCGATTTCGCATATATAAGTGCTAAATTTTGAGTCTTCTTATATATAGTGTATGAAAACTTCTTATATATAGTGTAGGAAATCTAGCATCTATATTAATGAAAAAAAATGACTACGCAGCTAATAAAAGGCAAATTAGCGAATAATAGTGCAAGATTATAAAAGATATTGAAATCGCTTAAAATTTGCAAAACTGCTGTCTCAAAAAGCACTTTTTTCGATATTCATGCATTTGCACTTCATAAAAGTTAATTTATATTCATGAGTTTTCCTTGTTTCTGCTCGAAAAATTATCCGAAAAGTTTCATGCGCGTTATAGATTGCACTTCTTGTAACATGACATGCACCTAGAAGGAGCCAAAAATGACCATGTCAAGTATCATGAAAGTAATATTTCTTGCTTTAAATAAGCATTTTTTTCCCGTGATTTTGAAATATTTTTTCCGGTTATTGTCAAAACAATTTTGTTACGTTATTGGTAAAAACAGATGATAAATTTTAATCAATTTAAAATATATGTCTCGAGTTTTCATCTCGTATTATTATTATCATTTAAAAGTAAAAGGAATCCATACTTGCACGATTATTGCAAAATTTCTTAACGCTGCCATAGTAAAAACTTAAAGTGTAACGCTACTTACGAAGGCAGTGTCGGAGTGTGCCATTTAAGTTCAACGGTCACCCATAAATTGTTAGCAGAGAATGATAAACAAGGCTACACTGAGATATTCACTATTCCTACATTTTTTTATTTATTAAATTTTTTTTGGGGGAGGGGATAGGCTTTCACATAAATCTTAACCCTTCGATGCGCAACTATTTGCGAATGCTGAAAAAAGGGCAGGCGTTGCCATCGCTCGATTTAACTACCACCAAGATGGCGGTCGATCGAATCGTTCATCTCGTGCCACACATCTTGAGACCATTTTTTTGACACAGCCAATGGCTGCCCTTTTTTTCAGCATTGGGCAGTCTATCCATAGTTGCTCTTCTATATCAATGTATTTCCATCGTATTCTCTATTCTTCAGCAGATGCCATTGCTGTTAAAAACAATCCAGACAATTTTACAAATAATGGACGATTATTACGGAAAATGATGTGCTAAGAAATAGAGGATTCTTGTGTAACTACGTCACCAAGTACTTTTATAGAAATCAAATTTATTCTTCGTGACTGACAACAAGTCAAAACGTCAGAGTTTTGTGTCCTCACAGCGAGGACACAGCACGTTAAGGGGTTAACTAGTCGTTACTCACGACTGGTTAACCCCTTAACCTCGTTACAAGTTGTTAATACGGGGTTAATACAACACGTTACAAGTTGTTAATACGGGGAAAATAACATTGCATTGGAAATGTTTCATAACAGATGCATTTCGCATAAATTAAAGTACGAGATCTTCACCTTCGCGACCACAGTTTCTGGAGTGTGAAAGAATATGCCTCGTCGAAGTGGTCAGCCTGACGCGAAGCCCCCAGTGTTTAGTCCCCAAGCAAGCTTGGTCCTCACTTTTTCAACTCACTCAAGAGATGAAGGGCTGAGTCAAATTTTCTCAGCCCGGGAATCAAAACCCATGCCTTCATGCACGGCAGCACAACGTGCTAATCATTACACCTTTAAGTTTCTCCACATACATTATTTTTTTTTCTATTAGTTATCATCATGTTGTTTTACCTAATTACTAATATTTACTAAAATAACTCTAAAGGTAAGTGTACTCTAAGAATGCATCTTAAATTTATTTTAATCATTTGGGAAACCTTAGGCCACGGCGTATAATTGGCTAGTACGATAATCAAAGCTCTGGAGACAAACAAAAAGGAAATATAGATAAAATGCAATGCATCTAGATGTGAGTAAATGAACAGCTGGCTGTGCCGCGCACAGCCAGCTGTCGTCAAAAAAGGGTCTCTAGATCAGTGGCCGCGATGAACGTTTCGATCATCCGCCATCTTGCTGGTAGTTAAGTCGAGCGATGGCAACGGCTGCCCTTTTTTCAGCATTGGGCCATCTATCCAGCTGTTCTCGCATTCTTCCATTTTTCAGCAGATGTCAGTGCTGTTAATAATAATCGTGACCATTTTTTTTTTACGGGAAATGGCGTGCTAAAAGTAAAGTATTCTCGTGGAGCTATTTCACCCGCAACTATTTTTATATTAATCAAATCTATTCTTCGTGACTGGCAACAGTCAAAACACCAGAGTTTGGTGTTCCCAGAGCGGGAACACTGCGCGTTAAAGGGTTAATGGAGTAGCGACATTTTGGATTATTGTGACGTAGACGGCTTAATGAAATTCTCACAATATGACGGATGAAAGCACCAAAGTTGATATGAAGGGAATTTAGGGTATACTGATAAATGGCTAGGAACTCTGGAATTTCTAAATATTTCACGCACAGCATTGAAATCGAAAATGGCCAACAAATACCGCTAATATTTTAAATTTCATTCTTGTTGAATGAGACTGCCTGGCACCGGCAAAAATTAAACATGTGTGTTATTAGACGAGCTATTGAATTTTTTAATCCAGTACAATACCAGTCATTACAAATGGGAGCTGGGGCACGTAAAATCCGTCGTGGCTCCAACGTCCTCCAAGTTGGGTGTAGTTCGAAGAAATAAAATTTTCCTCACAGTCTAAGTACACAAATTAAAATAAGCTAATTACACCAGGGTCTTGAAAAAACTCAGGATGATTCTTTCTAAGCTGTACTACACACCGTAACAAGTGAAGTAACTATGCCTTTTGAAAAAAAAAAAAAAATCAACTTGGAATTGCACAGCTCAAATTTTCGAAAAATGACACATCCAACTAAATTTTCGATTTTTAAAAAAATTTTCTGAAAGTTTCGCTATTGATACAGCTTTATTGCTTGTTGCAGTGTATAGTACAGCTTATAAAGAGGCATTTAAAAAAAATTTTAAGTGAATGACATATTTAGCTTATCTGTAATTATGTACCAAAATCACATGGTTTTTTTCGAACTACACCGTTAAACGATACCTCCAGGGAGTGCCGATTTCAGGTGGTGATTGGTTCCTCATCTGGAATCGGTTCAAAATTAGGGACCAACAAGTAGCAGTCCAACCCCTCGGGGGGCAATAGCACCCCTCTTTCCATGGATAGAGTTGTCTATCCATGGGCACGACAACAACCAGTCATTACATTTGGTCTATACCTCTGTTTGCATTTGCTAAGTTTGTACTTTAATCTTTCCTTGCTAGTTGAAGTGAATCCCGTCCAACTGAAGAGACAAGGAAGGGGAAAAGCGGTGTTTGTTTTTGTTTTTGTTTTTTTCTGAAATTTGCGAGCCAAAGTTTAACTCACACTTTCAATAAATGAGAGTCAATTTTTTTTCAAAAATGATCACTTTACGCGACAAACACGAGTTGCGGTGAGCCCTGCATGTACGTATAGTTAAATCGGTGAGTAAATCAAACAAAATGTTAAGGACACATATAAAAAAAGGCGAAAAGTAGTTCAGATGCTTTTAGCACTAAATTCTTCTCAATATTTGTTGCAGAAAATACAGAGAAATGAAGAACTACTTGGTAAAATTGTAGAAAGGTGGTGGGCCAAACCAAGATTACCTCGAAATTGCATACGTCAGTGGAGAGTTGTGTCATTTGAAATGTCACTTTCAAAATGCACTGAAGTATTAGCGTCAGTTTATGTACTTTCATAGCTTAACAAGGATTCTGAGCAAGATGCGTTTTGTGCAGCTCGTATGTATTTGGTATGTGGTCGACAGGGGCATAGACGGGGGGGGGTTGATATCGGAATATATCTCCACTTTCCCCCACCAGAATTTCTGGATTAGTTAGCATAAGCTTTATGTCGAGCTGAAATTCTGCTTATTATTATTTATTCATGATTTATGTCATATTCCCCCCCCAGAAAAATTTTCCTTGCTGCAGCTAATGTACAGGGTACTAAAAAATACTTTGTGAAATTATAAGAAAGTTATGGTAATTGTAAAAAGATATGATTCGCCAAAATTTAATTACATCTTTATTAAATATATTCTGCTAATACTGATGAATATAAATCTTTGAAAAGTGGGATTTTTTTTTTACTGTTCGTTCATGCACCACAAATAGAAACCATTCAACTCAAGCTTGAAATTGAGAAATATGTTCCTCTATATTAAAAAAAAATAAATAAAAAATAAATTCAGCAATAAAATGTAACTTTTCATTATATATATATGATGATGGCGAATATCTAGGACATTCGGATCTCGTTATCCTGAAATCCAATTTTAGGTTTTTCATAGTCCCGATTTTGGCAAATGAAACTTTCGTTATCGTGACACCTCGCTTATGATATTTTTTTTGTAGTGCTAGTTTAACGAGGTCTGACTGTACTTATTAAAACAAACTGTCTTCTGCCAGTACTAACTGTCCACCCACGCCTCAGTTACCACTAGAATTATTAAAAGGATCAAGAAATCAGAAAGGGTTAAATACTGTTTGATGGGGGTATTATCTTCAATTTCAACCGAGACGGTCAAAACATCCGAAAAAATACTGATAAAAATCTAATATAATTGTTCAGTAAGAGTGTATTTTCCAGTCCATGATGCTTCACATTCATAACCAAGTCCGTTAGTATCATCCCAAATACAAAGCTCATGAGAAAATGATCCTGGATATAAACGAAAGCTTGTCCCTATACACTGAAAAAAAAAAAAAAATGTGTTACTTGTACGTTGTGTTGTTATTAGATGTAACTATAATATAACCTAATTTGCAACAACAGATCAGTATCTTTAATTATTACTTTTTATTCCAACCAAAATACATTATTATACAATATATATTTCAAGGTTTTGACAGGAACTTTGAAAATGAAATCACATAAAACCGATATTAGAAATATTAATAAAGGTATATTAACTAATCGATATTTCAGCGTATAGGGATCGTCATCGGGAAGAGAGGAAAGGGGACGCTTAAAAGTACATTAGATTTTTTTTTTTTTTTTTTTTTTTTTACAAAAGACATGACTATTATCACTTTGCTAAGAAAAATCCAAATTTCTAGGGAATAGCTAATCTCCCCCCACACATTCATCCCTAAACATTTTACTCTTCCAATGAAAAGGATAGGGGAAATACAACCGAAAACAAACAAAGCAGTAAATTCTTAAATATACTAAAATTAATAATATGAATATATGAATTTTCCGAAAATGAAGAAAATAAAACATAAAGATTTTTTATTTCTCTCATTTTTGTATAAACTAAGCAACGACATTTATTTTTAGAATTCCCCCCCCCCTTACCTGATTTTGCAGTTAAGAATTTAATATACAACACTACAATGCTTTTAATGAATTCCTATTTTAAAATTTTACACGAATTTTAAGAATGAATTTAGATTCGATATCTTTAGATAAATAAAATTTGCAATCAAATTAACAAGATATTCGGTTAAACAATGTCATAATTTTTAAATATTAGATTTACAGGAACATTTAAAAATAATAATCAAAGCAGAATACGCACATCAAAGGAATACCATGGAATTAGCTTATACTTAAAATATACACAGGTTGCAGATGTATAAAAGAAATACATTATTAAATATCTTTCTGAACCTCCTGTGAGTTTAACTTTTTTAAATTAAGGATTTATAGTTTAAAGAAGTACTATGGACTAATAAACTTTAATAAATTTAATCGGTGTACCAAAGTATTACGCTAATCATCTTCCCTGGGGAATTTCAATAACTGATACACAATGTGTACTCAAAAGCTAATTTAGAGTCACATGTACATAGATTATGCACAAGTATCACGAATATTATGCTTCGGAAATTGATATATAGTACCAGTGCTAAATAAATGCTTAAGAATTTTAGAATTTATTGTCAATAGTAAAATATGCAGAGAAATATACAAAAAAAATTTCTCTGTTGTTCGTAAAGTATATTTTATTATTTATCTTTTTTTTTTTTGTCTTTTAAAAAAGAGGAAATATACAATTATTATAATTATAATAATAATAATAATAATTATTATTATTATCATCATCATCATCACCATTATTATTATTTTAGTTGTGGTTAAATGAAGGTTTATCTTTTGAAAAACAAAAATGAAAAATTTTTTTAACGCTGTTTCCTGGTATAGTCTTGTCCAGTTGTTCATCTGAAATTTAGTATAAAAATATTTTAATGTGAAACTTAAAACACAATGTTCTACGACAATTTGAAAACATTATACATTGATTATTACCATTTTTTTTTAATTGAAGACCAATCATATTGAGAAGATTAACTTCCATTTATCAATAATCTACATATGCATGGCTAACTATGCAACATAATTATTTGCATCAAAATGTTAAACAGACGGCGGCACTTGTTTGCTAATCTCACTCCATGTCGCTGCAATGATACCATAAGTTACCAGAGATCCAAGAACAGTGAGCAGTAACTTTTTATCAATCGGAATGGAGTCCATTAGATGAAACGCAAAATTTCGGTCCTGCAGCTTCAACACAAAGGCCATCTTCTCTATGGACGGGTTGATAAGTAGCCGGTAGCCGGTTTCGGTTATTTCTTCAGCAGCACTGTTGAGGGAAGATGACGCGAAGCAAATTATCAGAAAGCCATAGATACTCCACAGGAACTTACTGAGGGAAAATGACGCGGAATATGAACTTGCCCAGGATGCGAAGGAAAACGCATAGAATCCGAAAAATGCCATGAAAAGTACAAAAGCACACGTCATGTGCAATGGGGTTTGCAATAGCTTCCCAACTTCTGACAGCGTGCTGGTTATTTCGTTGTGGATGAACAGAACCCGTTGGTAGTCAAACTTCGAAGACTTGAATATGTTTGCTTCCAAATCAGCAAGAGATTCTTTGAGAATGTAGCACACGGAATAGAAGTATATGCAGATCAAGTGAGGGATAGCTGTCAACACCCAGTACCATATGACGGTTATTGTGCAGATTCCAAATAGAATTACCGTATCATCTTCGACGCCGTGCAGCATGTGCTTGGCGTACCACTCTCGTAGAGCTGCGTTATCGTATACGTAACAGAGATGGAGGACAATACTTGTCACAGTCCACAGAACATTTAAGAATACAAGAAACACGACTCTTGCTTTAAAGTTCAAAACAGTTTTTGGTGAAATCATGTGATATACTCGAACTGTTTTTTCTATTATTACCTCGTAACTGTTCCAGTTTTTGCACATAGATAGGCGAACTATTTGTCCGCAAACGGTGCAAACGAGGAACGAGCACTTAAGCTTGAAAAAATTTTGTTCTTCATAATAGAAAGTTAGCCCGACGCAAGTCATGAAGTATATCAAGAAGCACTCACACAACAGGGATAGAAGGATGAAGACGAGCGATAGCTTGCAGCATTTGCTGAAGCTAGGTCTGTATACCGCTAAATGAAGCCAAAGCGCGACGTAAAAGAACTTGAAGTTGCTTTCAATTTTCTTGACGATTCTGACATTATGTGCTGCGTAATAATTTGCGCGGAAATCTAGATTGTCCATTGGAGTGATTTTCATCGAGAAAGCTTCTCTTAAAACTTTTGAGAAACTGTCTTCTTTTTTATACATGGTCCTCTCGGCTGCTGCTCTTTCAATGCCATGAAAGAAACGTATCTTAAAGTTTCGGTGGGTGAGCTGAAAATGCAGTTACTCATTTTATGAATCGATAGACGTTCGCGTGTGGCGAAAGTAAATTGTTTATGATGAATAGATCAGAAACAAAATAATGAATAATTGATATCGCGAGGGTAAAATATTGTTTAGAGCTTGTTATTTTGTTTTTGATTTTTGAACGAAAATGCGACTACATAAAACAATCAATCCCATGTACACTGTTAGGGTATTAAATATTCTGGTTTGTAAGTAATATTTTATTTCAATGTAATTTAGAAAAAAACATCTTTAAGTAGGATATTCTTAGTAATATGTATGATACCTCGCATTGAATTTGAAAAAAACAAGGTTATATAATATTTTATTTTTATGAAGTTTTATGCCAGTATTGTAACATATGTAGGCTAGTCATGATTTATGATGTAATAACAACATGCACTTTCATAAAGTGAAGAAATCTTACATAGTACTTATAATCATAAAATTGGGTGGAATTTCATTTCAGTAATAAAATAAAAGAAAACAATACTGAATCAAAAGCTAAAAAAGTTTTCCTTAGTTTGTGAAAAAAATTTTAAAGTATGTAATTTAAATTTAGAGTATGAACAGTTCATATTGTGCAGAGCTGTTTGTACTCGACTCTATTTGCCAACAACATGCAAAGGGCTGATACTCCAAAATAATTGCCGTTATTATAACAACGCAAATATAATGCAACTCCCTTTATGAGGGAGTTGTCGGAGGACGATTAAGAGAAACGTTCCCTCGGCCGTTCACATGACGTATAGTGTACAAAAGGTATTTGAGAAAAACTGACGGACAACTGGAATACATAAAAAAGCTGCACTTTATTGTAGGTATCTTCACAAAACAGTTATTAAAGAAACAAGTTCAATTACGCACCGTACATTGCTTCATAAAAAAATAACACCAGGAACATATCTAATTGTTCCGGCCACACGGCATGCCGGAGTTCCATAAAAAAAACGAACACAACCTCCTCATACGGAGAGCAATCGAGAAGTCTTTCAAATCTTCCTACAAAACTGCCAGCTCTCTACAGGTTGGCGAGTAAAATATGAGCACTCATAAGCCACTGCCCCACGTGACAACCACCGTCCGGTAGGCGTAAACAATATAAAAATTTGAAACAAACGGATTAAATGATTGATGCCAAGACAGAAGTGCCAGAATTTGGCGGATGCCAATACGTAAGGCTACAACCCCGTGAGAAAACACCGACGGAAGACCGGGAGACGCTATGAACTAACACAGCATATGCTAAAGCGAAATTAATTTAGAAGGGAAACCCCGAAAAATCCCAGACATAGCGTCGCGCAAAAGGAAAGAATATTTTATCGAGCCGAAAAAACAAAGTGGAGAGAGATTAATACGGAATACGTAATTTTGATTTAGAAAGACGAAACATAGGAACATTATTTTAAGACGCGAAAAATATGTGAACTTCGTCACATATATCTCTCCACAGCCCAACAAAAAAATTTTGACGCCAGAATTTTTTTTTTTTTTTAAACAAAGAACTTTAACCCTTGAATTAAACAGAAAGCCTAACATGCAGCCCTTATGAGGGCTCATCACAAAAATACAATACCAAATAACATAACAAATTATAAAATACATCACAAAATACCATTTGCAGAAATATCAACATTATTCTGCTACAAATAAAACCATCTAAAACGATTCAATTATCCATTACATATCAAAATTACACATGTGCAGAAACTAAAGAAAAATAACCTTGAATATTCAAAATAATATATGTACATATGACGTCATAAATGTGAGATCTCTTTATGCGAACAACTTAACAATTGCAGATAACATTGCAGATAACTTTGCAGATAACATTGCAGATAGCTTTGCAGATAACATTGCACGTGCAAAAACATTTACTTTCAAAGTCCTTTGCATTATCAACGTCCATGCAAAATATAAATGCAAGTTTCTCAATATTACTAACAAATCTCAAATATACTTAGTGCACTTAATCAGGTTTAAATTTTAAAATAAAGTTCAAAGATGAAGCTTCTAATTAAATGATTGTCAAAGAAGATTCTAATAAAAGTCATGACATAATTTAAATAAATCAAGTCAAAATGATTGCAATCAAATACCTGAAATGTGTCCAATGCAATTTAGTTGCAGTACAGGTATTGCTATCAACTTTCAAAACAAACTCTCTCTTTTTTCTTACAGTTTGTTTATTTATTTATTAATATATTTTTTTAATATCAAACACAATTTACTTCGTGAAACATAATAAAAACTTTCAGTGAATAAAAATATCAAAACATATATAAATATATATATATATTTTTTTTTTAAACATGAGCTTCAAAACAAATTAAGATTTTTGTGACCAAAAACAGGAAACTTTCAAACAGACGAAACATGAACATAAACAATATTTGCAAAAAAATGGTAAACACAAAAGAAAAATGTATGTTTGTGTGTGTAAAGAAGGTGCAGGTTAGAAAAACCCATTAAATTGTGTAGAAAAGAAAAAGAAAAGTCAATTGTGCTGACACAGCGACAAAAGACGGATGCATGACAAGGTTGACAATGCATCAAAAGTTAATCTTGTTACCAAAAAAACGTGAGCGTAACAAGTATCCTATGGGGACACGGGCGAGGCATGCACAAGGCATTCAAGTTCCGACAGGGGGGAAAAAGAATGTCAAGTAGCACCTATATGTGTAGCAAAACATGGAGACCAAAGTGACAGTGTGAGAAAGTGTAAGTTAAAACTTACAAAAGTGCAAAAAGCACATGTGAACAGAAGCTAAATCTCTTCTCAACAACGGGGCGCATGGGACTTGTAAATTTGGAACGACTTAGCTTCAGGGAAAATTACAAAAAGGGACCGCCAATAAGAAAAAAACAAAGCATGACACCAACAAAAGAAATGATTCCCAACAACCATTAGCTCACCTACAGAAAACTATTGTTCCTCTTTTTTTTTTTAAATTAACAACAACTTGATTAACTAAGTTTCATGAAAAAGAGATACATATCATACAGTATACTGAAGTGTACATCTTTAAAAATACTGGACCAGCCAGATACAAACAAGATATTATACAACAGTGTACAAAGCAAGGAAGTGTCTGTGGGTACCTTCACAAACACGCCATTACTAAAACGAAAACATGCATCTACTTTCTAGGTCTTAAATTATACTGATTATGTGAAGTTGTAGGTAGATTAAAATTATCTGTAAAACCATTATGGTAGTGATTATTACTATGTAAAGAAAGATATTCAGAACGTGGAGGAGCTAAAATTAATCTATCAATATGTACTCTCTGAGGTTCGAGATGGGGAGCTTGCAAACGTCTAATAGAGAAAGAAACAGGTGAGTGTTTTTCAGTGATCACATAAGGACCTGTGAATTTAGGTTTAAATTTATCCAAAGACTTTTTATAAACAATGTCATTTACATTTAAATCTCTGAGCCTAGCATGTTGTGAGTGTCTCTGAAAGCGAATCGTTTGTGAAGAAATAATGTTTTGATAAGCTTTCTTATAAATAGAGTCTAATTCTTGCATTAATTTATAAGTGTGTATGTCATTAAGATTTGGCGGAGTTGTCTCAAAGTTAAATGTGTCAAAAATAAGTGATAATTCTCTGCCAAAATGTAATAAATTGGGTGTAAAACCAGTAGTTGAATGTGTTGAACCATTATACAAAGATTTGTGAATTAAAATTGCATGTTCGAAGTTGTGGCCATCAAGTAATAAAGAATTTACAGAGTATTTAATGGAAGTATTTATGCGTTCAGCAATCGAATTACATTGTGGATGACCAGCCGAAGAATGATTAATTTTTATACCAAGTTTGTCATGAAAATGATTATAAATTGAGGCAACAAACTGTGGCCCTAAATCTGACAAAATCACTGCAGGACGGCCAAAAGTTGTAAAATATTTAAAAAGAGCCTCGACTATTACATTAGCAGACGTAGAAGTAAGAGGCACAAGCTCCATATGGCGAGAGAAATGATCAGTGATTGTTAGAACAGTACGACCATTACTGAAGGGACCAACAAGGTCAATAGCAATAGTATGTCCTGAATAAGTTGGTGTGTATGTTTGTTGTAAAGGAGCAGGTCGAGTAGGATGATGTTTCACCTGTAAACATACAGTACAAGAGGCAACAAAATTGACAGTATCAGTATAAATACCTTTCCAAAAATACTTTCTTGTTAGAAATTCGTAAGTCTTTTTTAAACCATAATGTGACAGATGAGAAATTGTTAAAGCTTTTGCTTTTAACGAATGTGGAACAACAATTACATGATGATAAGTTTGATTATGAACATTATACTTTTCACACATCAATAACATAGTTTCTGGATGAATAAAAAAGGCAGGATGAGTTGCAGAGGAACCTTTACTTAAAATTTCATTATAAATGGCAGACAACTCAGGATCAGCATTTTGCTCTCTGAAAAAAGTTTCATTTGAAATTTCCAACAGTGGATCAGTACTATTTGAATTTTTCGTAACTAAAAAGTTCACATATTCATTATTTTTAGGAACATTATCAACAATTGGTATAACACCTTTATCATAAATTAACTGAGGATTACTGTCAAGAGTTTCAGTATTATTTTCAAAGTTCTCCCTAGATAAATAGTCAGCAAGTACATTTTTAGATCCAGCAATGTGCTGAAAACTAAATGAATATTCTGACAACTCAAGTAACCACCTTGTGATTATGTCAGCTGGGTTGGTAGTCTTTTTATATTTTTTCAAAGGAGCACTATCAGAAAGAATTATAAAATGTCTATTATACAAATAATATTTAAAGGCATTAACAGATTTATATATAGCCATTAGTTCCAACTTAAGAGCAGGATACTTTTGCTCAGCTTTATTTAACGATTTGGAAAAATAAGCAACTGGAAGTAGTTTATTATCATACATTTGTAAAAGACAAGCACTTATAGAAATGTTGGAAGCATCAGTATTTAAATAAAAAGTCTTATTCCAGTCAGGAAGTCTTACCATAGGTTCAGAGAAAAATATTTGTTGCATCTTTTGAAAATTTTGTTCACGTGTATAAGTCCAAACAAATTTAGCTTTAGGAGTAGTTAATTGAATCAAAGGTTGAGATAACTCAGAAAATGCAGGAATTAAGTGTTTGTAAAAAGTTGCCAAACCAATAAAGCGTTTTAATTGTTTTTTTGTTGTAGGAGTTGGAAAAGAAACAACTTTTGCAATGTTACATTGAATAGGCATGATAAAATGATTTTCAATATGAAAACCCAAATAGTTTGTTGATGTTTTATGAAAAGAACATTTAGTAGGAGCAAGTGTCAAATTATATTTACATAAAACTTTTAAAACTTTTTCAAGTTTATGTACAGTGTCTTCAAAAGAATGTGATCCTATAATAAGATCATCCTGATATGCGAAAATTCCATCTGAGTTAACCTCGTCTAGTAAAAGATCCATAAGAGCCTGAAAAGTTGAGGCAGCGGATTTCAAACCGAAAACCATTCTTTTATATTTAAATGAGCCAAAATGAGAAGTGAAAGTTAATTTATCTTGTAAATCTTTTGGTAAATCTATTTGATGATAAGCCTGTTGTAAATCTAAACTGGTGAAAAATTTATATGTTGATAGATTAGCAATAATTGTCTGAATTTTAGGTAAAGGATATGATGAACCTTGTATGACAGAATTTAACATACGCAAATCAAGGGCTAACCTATACTTCTGTTTGCCAGAAGAGTCAGGCTTTTTCTTTACTAAAATTACAGGACATGTACATTCAGAACAGTTACGTTCAATTATACCTGCATTCAGTAATTGGTCTATTTGCTCTTTAGCTTCACTTTGAAGAGCCTGAGGAATTGGAAATGGCAATGTTTTTATTGGAAAATCATTAGTAAAGTTCAACACAGGAATAACTCTGTCAGTGTGTCCTAAAGTAGACATATCTTTTGAAAAAGCAGCAAAATTGCTTAGTAATAAACTACTTAATTCACTTTGTTCATTACATTCCAAATGTGCTAAGTCAAAATCAGATGAAGTTAATTGCTGTTTTCTTTTATTAAGCACTTCTGATGAAGGCTGTATTAAATTACACATTTGAAAATTCTCAGAATCATCGGTTAGGTCTCTTTCTTTAACTTTATCAATATCATAAATATTACCAATCTTGGTATTCTTATTTAAATGAATTTTCTGTTCAGATACATTATGAATAAATATAGAAAATTTTTGAGAGCACTTGTTACCATTTTTGTTTTGATTAAAGTGTTCATTTAAATAACAAGCCTCATAAGAAATGTAATTTTCAGCATCATTTGGTGAAAAAAGAAAATATTCAGTGCTAGACTTATTATCACAACAAACCTGAGTATAAATATGCTCATCCGATTCTAAAATGACCTTTTGACATAGATAAACAGAATTGTCATTTACTTTAATTGAATTAGGACCTTTTTCATTATTATCAGTTGCACACACATGCATATTGCTGGAGTCTTTATTATTTAGAAAATATACCTTTAAATCATTAACCATAAGACAAGAATTTTTCATATCAATTGAAATATTGTTTTCTCTTAAAAAAGGAAAACCCAAAATACCATCAAAATGTTCATTAACTGGAATGTCAACAATATAGAAGCAGTGGTGAAAAAACATTGATTTAATTTTAAAGGTTAATTTAATACAAGCAGAGAATTTTATTTTTGAATTAATTGTAGATATAGTGACTGAAGAAGCCAGGTGTTTGTAATTGATTTTAGATTTAATTTCATTAAAAACATCCCTTGTAAGCAAAGAAATAGAACTACCAGTATCAATCAAGAATTTAAGTTTTTGTTTATTCACCATCACTTCAATTATTGGTAATAAATTACAATCATTGTTCACATTTGCAATAAAATATTCATTTCGTTTTTCATCTTCAAAAAAATTATCAGTCTGTACATATTTAGATTCAGCAATGGTAACAGGTACAATAGTCTGAGTCGAACAAGAACGAACTCTACGCTCATTAGACACTTTTGGTAAATTTTTAGACAAAATTGGGAAATTGTCTGGTGTATGTATGAAAGAACGAGATGTGTTCCCACCAGTCAAATCACACCTCGAAATTAGTTTAAATTACACTCATTAGAAAAATTACTTCTTGAATTTCGGAAGTTGGGTCGACGACCAAAATTATTATTTTATGGAGTATTGTGCAAAACTTTAAATTTTCTACACTGGCGTGCAGAATGATGTCTGCCGGAGCACAATTGGCAGAAAATACTACTTTGACCTCTATTTCTGTCATAATTTTGAAAAACTGTATTTCTGTTTTTAAACTGTGTATTATGAGGTCTACGTTGTCTGAAAAAATTCCGTTGCTCAGAAGCAGAAGCAGAAGCATTACGATTGGTGTCAGCAGAACCAGAAGTAGAATTTTTAAAAGTCAAATCATTAATTTTTGAAGCTAATTCTTCAATTTTTTTAGAAATAGCAAACACTGGGGCTTTTTGTTGATTAGCCAAAACAAGTGATTCAGATTGTGTAATATTTTGTAATTGCTGGACACGCACAACAGCTTTAGAATAGTCAGTTATGTTATCCTCCAAAATTTTAACTCTAATGTTAGATGGCAAAGCCGACATCAATTTAACATATTTAATATCATCAAGAGCTTGAGAATCTTTAATTTTATATACCTTAGAAACCAAAACATTTAATCGATGAACGAAAGCAGTTACAGAGTTAAAATCTTCAAATTTCAAATTATTAAGCTCGGTTACTGGAGCTAGAATTTCATTATTACAAAAATATTTTTCAAATTCTAATTTAATTACATCAAAATCTCTCGCTTTATTTACAACCTCATTTTCAATAAAAAACTGTAATGCTGGACCAATTAGTTTAGTCTTGAAATACAAAATAGTTTTTTCTTCTGACCATTTGTTTAAAGATGCTAAGTCTTCCAATATACCAAAGAAATGTTTTAATTCTGCGGCATTACCATCAAATGATGGAATATTAACAGTAAAATCAGAAATTTTAGACATTCTACAATAATAAAAATAAATGACTTACCTACAAAAATGACATAAAACACACAAAACGCAAAAATTATCCTCTTATGAATGAAAATCAAAACATTTATCCTTGTGACACACATAAAAGTTCCGAATCCATTATAAAAACACACATAATTCTGAACACCACACTCGTCTTTCGGTTTCCGCTAGAGTTGACTCAGAAGTATCGGCGAAATACAGGAAACATAGGAACAACAAACACTGGTAGCTGAAAAACACAGGGCGGCGAAACCAGAAGAGCATCGTAACACCGGAACGGTCACTACGTAAAATGCAGATACGAAGAACCATACAAGTCTATGACTTTCGATTTGCGGAGCGTCATACACACCGCTGGCTAGAAGGCACAGGTATCAGCAAATTCTTTTCGGTCGCACAACGCTGGGTAATCAAAAATCCTCTCATCCCTCTGAAAAATCCCAGAAAGTTCACAGCACAAGGAGCAGTTACTGAATCACCGCATGGAGACATCAAAATTCCGATGACATGGAGACGGGAGAGTCCGCAGAAAATTTGTTTTGCTTAAGAAGGAACAGTTTTTTTTTTTGTGCATTCTTACCCTGGCAAAAGGAAACTCCGACAGCCGGTGATGTGCCGGGAACAACTACTCGTGAAAACGAGCTGGTCATGACGCACCAAGTTTATATGAGGGAGTTGTCGGAGGACGATTAAGAGAAACGTTCCCTCGGCCGCTCACATGACGTATAGTGTACAAAAGGTATTTGAGAAAAACTGACGGACAACTGGAATACATAAAAAAGCTGCACTTTATTGTAGGTATCTTCACAAAACAGTTATTAAAGAAACAAGTTCAATTACGCACCGTACATTGCTTCATAAAAAAAATAACACCAGGAACATATCTAATTGTTCCGGCCACACGGCATGCCGGAGTTCCATAAAAAAAACGAACACAACCTCCTCTTACGGAGAGCAATCGAGAAGTCTTTCAAATCTTCCTACAAAACTGCCAGCTCTCTACAGGTTGGCGAGTAAAATATGAGCACTCATAAGCCACTGCCCCACGTGACAACCACCGTCCGGTAGGCGTAAACAATATAAAAATTTGAAACAAACGGATTAAATGATTGATGCCAAGACAGAAGTGCCAGAATTTGGCGGATGCCAATACGTAAGGCTACAACCCCGTGAGAAAACACCGACGGAAGACCGGGAGACGCTATGAACTAACACAGCATATGCTAAAGCGAAATTAATTTAGAAGGGAAACCCCGAAAAATCCCAGACATAGCGTCGCGCAAAAGGAAAGAATATTTTATCGAGCCGAAAAAATAAAGTGGAGAGAGATTAATACGGAATACGTAATTTTAATTTAGAAAGACGAAACATAGGAACATTATTTTAAGACGCGAAAAATATGTGAACTTCGTCACACCCTTTCCCACAAATAAATAAATTAATTAAATTAAATAAAATCTCCCACAAAGTAAAAAAAAGGATTGCAGAGAGAAATTCATTTATTAAAAATATTTAAAATGGTATACAAAAGAATTTGTGTTGTGTGGAATTACTCTGTGCTAATGTGTGACGACATCAGTTTCAGACAATCTGTTTGTTTGAGAATAGGCGCCTTCAGTTTCGAAAAGATTTTCTTAAAACGTCTTCTATTTGGACAAAAAATCTAAGTGAGAAACTCCCCTCTTTGAAGAAATTATGCGTATGCCCACTACTTAACCAGGCGTTATTTTTTAAGAACATAATCATTATAAATTGTTATCGTAATCACTATATATTTTAAACTAAATAAATTTTTCTCTGAAATCTTTTTTTTTATTATTGCTTTTTTAAAAGTGAGACTTTTTTTTAAAGGTTTTTTAATCTTTATAACCTGAAAAAATTTTATGCATCAGATTTTTGAACTGTAGTTAAATCCAGCAGTTCAGGTTAAAACAGTGCAAATTCCTTAATAAAAAATATTCAAGCAAAAATTAATTATTTGATACAACTGTAATCTGGCTTTTGCATACGCTAATTTCAGTTTTTGCCTAAAGCAATGTTTTAAGATTATAGCTTCACAAACTCATGCACATATTTTATTTATTATTTTCTTTCTCTTATTCTGTGACTTATAGAAGTTTGTTACCACAAAATTTTTCAAAAATATATTTTAGACTTATACATTGAATATACGTGTGTATATACTATATATATATAAAATATAATAGCTTACTTACGTAAAGTGAAATCCCAAGATAATCCAATGATAAAGTGAAAAAAATATATAAAAATAAAAAAGTAGATAGCACATGGTGCCAATTAACGAGCTTATACCGGATAAGTGTTTAAATATAGCCTTTTAAGGCAATGAAAGAGTGGAAAAATTGAATATAAAGCGCCAAATTAGAACTGGTGTGCTTTTAAGCCTAATCACATGTAATCAGAAATAGTCGGAAAATGGAATTAATATTGAAATGGTGTGCTCTATCATCAGGCGCCACCGCACACACATTTCAATTTAATCGAAAAAAACAATAATAGCTAGGTTTCTGCAAGTTACCTGACCAAAATTAGGGTCCTTTTGTAACTTGGGGGCGCGACCGTAGCTATTAGAAATAAACAACGAGGAAGTGGACCGACACGAAGATCAAAGTTCAGTAATGGAGGCAGTATTAGTGCATGTTGCCATCAGAGAAGGCTTAATGCAATCTATATATATATATATATATATATATTTGCTTGTTTAAATTTAAAAGCTCCATTGAATTCATCTCAGATGGTATACACAAAATTTCGAATATATGTTCTGTAATATCATAAGCATATAATATCATGAAAATGTCGTAAATGTGATATCATGGAATATTATTTCTAGACTTCCTTCATAGGTTATGAATTCACATTCATAAAAATAAAGATTTTCATGGGAAAAAATATAAAATTGCATTGAGAGGCACGCTTCTTGAATAAATTCAAACATATGCAGTATAAAAGTGACCAACTGGATACCCTCTGATACCCATCAGCATATTTTGCCAATGGTTGAATTGCTCAAGTACGAAGTCATATATACATCTCAACTCTCCTCTTCGATATCTGCCATTATTTTTTATAGTCTTGTTCCAAATCTACATTTTTACTTGACAGATATTTCCTGGATGCATCACACTTTTTGGTCATTTTTTTTTTATTCTCATAAACGAAGCTACGTAAAACACAGAAATAGCTTTTTTTGTTTTAGCGAAGGAAGTGGACACAAATGAATGGTCAGTGATTCCAGGGGAGTAATATATTGAAGCAATAAAATGTCGGAAGATGTCAGGATGCACTGGCGATTTAAATGCGTGAAGATATAGAGGTCAACTGTCTGGGTTGCTTTTATTTTGAATTTCACGAGCTTTTCACTTGAAGTATTTTAAGTGTTTTTTCGTTTACATAAATATTTTTTATTATACTTATTTAAGAATTGAAAAACAAAAGAAATAAATGTGTTATCCATTCTGGATCATCATCTTCTAAACATTATTTTCCATTCTCCTTTCGTTTAAATTATTTATTGTTAGAAATTTATCCTATTCATTGTAAAAGGTTTTTTAAAAGACAGCATGTCTAAAGCACAGAAAAAAAAATGTTTTTTTGAATTGAACAAAATTTTGTTGATTCAACAAAAATTTGGTGGGCTCTATTTCAACCGAATAATTTTGTTGGTTTTGACCAAATTTGTTAAATCAACAGAATATTTCATTGAGCTAACAAAATTTTGCTGAACAAAAATATTTCTTTGAAATACAGCCAACTAAAATTTTGTTGAATCAAGAAAACAGTTTTTTCAGTGTGCAAGTCACTCATTATGCGATAACAGGACTAATTTTTAATTTATTCTCTTTAAGAAAATTCCGCCATCATTTCTGCCTCTAATTAAATATTAATGCACCTGATTACCCACACTTTTCATGTGAAATGAACATTTTAAATGACGACATCCAATTTTCACTTGAGACGGCCATGTGGGCATCACGTTTTCATTGCATAATGTCTAAAACGTTGTTTTGAAATTTTGTTGAAATTAAAATTCATAATACGGCTGTGTGACTGTTTCTTCAGTTTTGACTGCTTAAAGTGTTAAGTAATTACCTAAGCATAAGTTAGACAATCTGTTATAATCTATATTTATTATGATAAGGAATGAGTCTTTCCTGACATTTATAATTTTGTTAGCTGAATGCCTGTTTTTCGCATGCAAAGAAGGAAGATTGGTCAGTGAAAATTTCAATTTAAGTCAAGTTTTTGCTTATTAAAATAACACTCAAAATAGGTTTTACAGTATAACAGTTGTTAATATAAACAGATAGAAAATGATTTTTTTCGTCTTGAGCGATTTTTCGAGAGGATTGCTCTTAGTGATGTTGAATTTTATATTTATGAGCTACAGCTTTTACTTATTGATTGATTTTTAGAAATGTATTTTATTTTAAAACAACAGAACTTTTATGAATACCTTATGAAATTCGTTTACTCATCAAAGTATGTTTAGTTTTCGTTTTTAAGGGGGGGAAATTAAAATTATAATGACAAAATGAATTGTTAACAAAAAAAAAAAAAAAAAAAAAAAAACGTACTGTATGCTTTAATGATTGGAATAATTCTCGCGAAAGATACATGTTTTAACATATTTTATTTTGCGATACTATGAGTAAGCATCTGGAAAAATTTTACTGCAAATAAATTACTTTTAAAATCATTTTATCAAGAAGTTCATTTGAATGTATCGTATCCAGATTCCATAACAAATAAAAGAATACACGTCAAACACTCGAATAAGTTGCTTAAATGAAATGTATTTAAACTGCAGCTGTTAATGTCACATTTTTTAAAAATAAAAACAACGCTAAAATAAAACTCGACAAACTATCGTTTAAGGAGCAACGAACTCGTCTATAATATTGAGGACAGAATCTGTGACGTCTAGGAAATACAAGACGACACAAGCTTTTATTAAAAAATGATGACATCCCTATCTGCCATTCTCTCTATGTTTACATCACACTCATCTTCATTCAGTTTTCCCACCCCCCACTTCTGTTTCGTTTGCATTACAAACACATACACATATGGGGGACCCCCCCCCTCCCCCTTCCATTCGTGTCATGCGACGATCTCGAAGAATAATTTGCTGTGCACGATCTGGGGCTCTATCCACTCTCTCGTAGAACCCCCCATCTTTTCCCACTGCATAATTTGACCATTCCAGAGCAGATACCGGGCAGCCATTCTGACACGAAAGATTTATAGAGAGATAGGAATTTTTTTATTTTTTCTCTTTATATTTTGCATAACTTAACTTCTTCATTTTTCACTGCGGGGTTTTTTGAAGTCATGAAAACACGCCGATTCTCATGGTAATAATGATTTTTCTTTTTTCATTTCTTTCTTCCTTCCAAAGAGCCTGTGAAAAGGAAGGGTCTTTCTTACATGTCGCATGAAATAGATTTCACTGTAAAAGAGGAGGGCTTTTTTTCAGAAAACCAAAATAAATAAATAAAATGATAATCATGGAATGGTGAACTCTTTTCAAAATTTTTTATCAGTCGATCTGCATTTCTTTTACCAAGACGTGTTATTTGCAGTGCCGTCTTAACCCTTTAGCGCGCAGTGTTCCCGCTCTGGGAACACCAAACTCTGACGTTTTGAATGTTGCCAGTCAGAAGAATAGATTGGATTTCCATAAAAATAGTTGCGGGTGACATAGCTCCACGAGAATCCTTTACTTTTTAGCACGTCATTTCTCGTAAAAAAATTGTCACGATTATTTTTAACAGCACTGACATCTGCTGAAAAATGGAAGAATGCGAGAACAGCCGGATAGATTGCCCAATGCTGGAAAAAGGGCAGCAGTTGCCATCGCTCAACTTAACTACCAGCAAGATGGCGGACGATCGAAGCGTTCATCGCGTGCCACAGATCGAGAGACCCTTTTTTGAAGACAGCTGGTTGTGCCTAAGTCGAGCGATGGCAACGGCTGCCCTTTTTTCAGCATTGGGAAAGGGTTGCGCCTCAAAGAGTTAAAGATTAGGCACAGAAAGCAGTTGCTTGCCGTTTCTTGTGGTGCCGAACAGACCACAGAGTTTGATTCATAATAAAATTATTTTTGACTTTAATGCCATTTTACTCCCTTAGTTTTGCTCCGTAATGCGTTTGGAAATCACGAAGACAACTCTTTTGTGCAGCATTAGTAAAGTGCAGTAAATATCAAAGTTGATTCCAAAACTCGAATCAGTGCCCCCTTCACTCGCGACTTATCATATCCCTATTTCGAAAGTGGCACTCCGCACTTAATTCCCTTCTGTCTTCAGCGCTCTTCCTCCTCAACTCAACCCCATCTGCTGCCCGTCGATTGCAGTTCGCACGCGCAGGGACCGGAAGTCCCACGAGGGTCGAGTGTCACCCGCACACGCTCAACCCATCTCCGGCCAAAACCTCCCCCAACCCGAAGATTTTTGAAAAAGGGAGTCGTTGGCTTCAAAACAGTCTGTTCTTACATTAGCGGATCTGAGCGGAAGGCCGTAATCGTAATTAAGTCTCCTCTCCAGAGAGGGGGGGTCGTGTATTCTTTTTTTTTCTTTAATGCATTTTAAAATTAAAATGAAAAATTGTGTGTTTAAGCGAAAGATAACCGTTTAATACACAAAATAATGTAATCAAAGGAAAAGGAAACAAAATATGAAGTTTTTAAAGGGACTAGGCCAGTGTTTCCCAACCTTTTTTGTGCCATGCCCCACCTAAGCCTCTCTAAAATTCTTATCCCCCCCCCCCTGTAACATATACATAATTTTTAATATTAAAAAATTGAATTGTTCTCTTAAGAAACTTTAACGAAACACAGTAAATAAATTTTCAAAACATATAATGAAAAACTGAAATTCAAATTCGAAATAAGTTTAATAAAGATTTTTCTATAATTTAATATTTTAATTTAGTGAGATCCTTGCGCTTGCTGCTTGCTGCACAGAGATTTTATGTTAGGTTGCAATTTCAAGTTAGCTTCAGTCTCAAGTCTGCCCCTTGTGTTATATCCAGACGATTTCATTTTTTTTTTTTTACCAGTAAATCATTTACAGCACTAAATCCGCATTCGACTGAATATGAAGATGGAAACGGTAACAATAGCTTTCTTGCACATTTGGTTGAATTTGGGTATGTGATTTCTCTTTCCTCACAAAGCCACGCCATCGCTCCTTTTACATTAAATAAAGTTTTCACTGACTCATCAGTTCGCATTTGTGCTAGTTCTTCTTGCTACTGCATATTTGATATATCAGACAAATCCACTAACATTGGCTGCAACAACCATGTTGGAAAATCAATTTGTTTTAAATCAGAAAATCTTTCTTTTACTTCTTCTTCTTTGAGCAAACTTCTTTGAGCCGTTGAGGGGACGCTACTCTGGCAGGTTAACTTGACGACGCCAAAAACCCAGTTGATATTGTGGTCTCTTCAAACGAATTTATAATATTTATTGGCACCGAAATCTAACATTGCATTTAAATGGCCCGGAGCAAAAGGGTTAAACTCGTGTGGAGTCCTTTTTCGAATTGCTCCCCTTAACAATCAAATTGCCCCCCTGAGGGGCGTGGACCCCACGTTGGGAAACATTGGACTAGGCGGTCAAAACTTCTTTATCGAGAAAGTTTCTCATACGGGAAAACTTTTTAGACGCAAATTATTAAAAAGGGCTGTAAAAAAATATTCTCTGTATCAGAAATAATACAAACAATGTAAACAGAATAAATAATATATATAGTTAAGTATAAAGTTATATTTAACCTATATTAAGTCATGCCACATATTGATGAACGATAATACTGCACTGTTAGTGAATTCTAGGAAGGACACATTGCTGGGAACTTGTGGGTTGTTGATGTACTCTTCTTTAAGCTTATAATTCAAGCTAAAATAAATATATTATGGTTTATATTATGGCTCGAAATCAACGGTGGTCCGCTGGTCTGAGGCCGCTAAAGTATATAAAGGATCAGTAGAATACAAAATTTGTTGGTCCGTCGGACCAGTAACGTTTTATTTACGTTTTTCTCTTGCAAACGTTCTTCATTTAGTTCCACAATACATGTCATCTAATTTTATACATGTCACATAATTTGTTCTATTCAATATTTTTATAACAGGTATTTACATTTTTCTTAACGGAAATCAATATATATTGCCCACCCAATTTCTTTTATTTAGCATTTCTTTTTAATCATGTTATAAATGTTATGGACTAGGGAATTTATGGAGTCACGGGTTCTTTGGACCACTGACTAAAATTCTAACTTTAAAACAAAGACCAACTGCAAAATCCTGCAAGAAAAATTGAATCTTAATTGAGAAAAAAAAAAAAAAACTTTAAATGCACGTGCTGTTTAGTAGCAATATTTGAACATTGAGAATGATTTCTATTTCCAATGATCATGCAGATCGCTTAACTCAAAGATATGTTAAAATTGAAATTTTTACTCGTTAAAATGATATGCTTAAGTAATTAAAAAATTAAAATGAAAATGGGAGTGATAAATAATTTTCCTGACATCTAAAATAATTACAAAATTACAATGTTTCTTATAAATGATCATGTAAACTGTAAAAACTTCAACAAAATAAAAATTCCGATTATTTGAGGAATTGTGGAGAGGGTAGATAAATATTATTTCTGAAGCATAAAGCGTTCTTAAGCATAAAGCATTCAAACGAATGTTCACACTTGAATATGTTTTTCCAGTTGTCTGTATGAAAGTTCTTTTTATGAAAAGTTAATCACTGTACAACTAAAGTTGAAATTATAGAATTGCATATGACTATGTTACCAGAAAATACTATGTTTGACTGAATATTTGAGCCCTCGATAATTCACTACATGTAATAGCTGGGAAGAATTAGTCGAAGACATAATTCCGATGAGAAGCATTTAAAAAAAGTTCAGGATTTCGAAGAAAGATCTTCATTTTAATATTATCTTTTTTTCTATAAATTTCTGCAGTCTCCTATTGATGATGCCAAGCAGAACATATGAATTCTTAACATTAAGTCGAATGATGATACAAAATATTTTATTTTATGCGGCTTATTCCATAATAGTTACATTTGTGATTCTGTAAAGTGATCTGATAATATTAGATAATTATGAAGTTATTTTATATATTTGAGTCAGCTCATATCAGCATAATAAGTGCACTATTGAATAATTTCAGTATTTTCTATAAGGTATTTATGAAATTCTAGACTTCTTTTGCTCTCAAGAAAATCTCATCTTCTTTCATAACACCCTCATTTTATTTCTCTACGCCACCATATCACAAGAGCGGCTTATCCTTACGTCTCTTCCAAATTATGGTACAAATTTTGTTTCCTGCCAAGGCATTTGCAACCTATCTCAAATCGACAACAAACATCCCCCCCCCCCCAGTTTTCATATAATGACATCTTTGTTTCTTTCCATCCTGGGTCGGCCCCCCCTTACTTTGCAGGGTCGAGAAATGACTGCGTGGTTCGTTAACCTAGCAGTGTGTGTCGTTGCTCATCCGAAAATTTCGAGTTAGGAACCACAAAGACTGAAGAGTATTTTTGGGATTGCGCAAGTTTTGCTTCAAAATTCATTGTCTAGACGGTTGGAGACAAATTTAGTACGGGGAAATTACTTTCTGAGAAAGAAAAACATATAGACAGACGCCTGGATAAACTATACCCCCATTCGCACACTGAAATAATAAGCACAATACCAGATTGTGAGATTCCTGCTCCTCGAATACCTGCAGAAAGGTAATAGATCTGTTCAATCAGTTTTCTGGAAAAGCCTCTAATAATAAACTTGGTGCCAGGTGCATGCACCTGCACTAGAGAATATTTACAAGAGAATGAATGATATGGGATGCATCTTAAAAATATGTCAAAAAAAAGTGTTGCTTTTGAACATTGAGAAAATATCAGCGAATGATTTAAACTACGAAGAAAGAAATCTTCACAGGAGTATGAAGAGAAGGCAAACAGTTCTTATGCCTGCATCCTTGCCTAATAGTTATATTTACATGTAAATGCAAAGGGAAAAGTTGTCTGCTTTCAAAATTTACTTTAAAATATGCTTCTCGATTCAAGATTAAAATTTCGTGCAGGGAATGCGTTTACGGAAAGATTTTGTTCTGAGTAGACTTAACACTCACACAAATTTTCGAAACAAAGAAAAATAACGTATAAATCAAACAAAATAAACAGTTTCTTTGTTAGTAACGGTTAATAAATTTAGAAATATTTTTATTAGAAAAATTCTAATAAAAATATTTCTAAATACTTTAATTCATATTATTAATTTGAAAGTAATGAAAAGCGAAGGAATTAGAATGTTAACTAAAGATTATGAGTATTTTTGGAAAGTAGGTATACTCATTTCGAAGCTTTTACACTTTATTCATGAAGCATACCTTATCATCAGACAATGAAAGATCAACGGTCACCATAGTCCGATTTAAAGATTTTTTTTTTCAAAATTAATAATTTAAACAACACTAAAATAATCAATTTTTTTTAGTTATGGAATATTTTTTTACTAAAAACAATTAATTATATTTATGCTTTAATCAAAAAGTTAAACATATGTACAAAAAGTTATACAGGTAATTTTTACAAACTGAAAGGTTTTTGTACTTCACTGTAAAAAAAATATATATATATATTTCAGAAACTAACATAAAAATACAAAAATGCTGCCGAGGCGGAAAATTTCTCTGCTAAACTTAAGAATAATTAAGCAGAATGAATTAAGATTTAATATAATAAATTGCCAAATCATTTAAACAATTATTTACAACAGTAAATACTTTATTTTCAGAATGTGCAGGCTAAACCAACAACTCTTATTCTCCAAACTCGAATACGGTTCTAGCTAGTAAAAAACTAGTAACGAATTATGTGAATTCTAAATAGTAAGGCGAATATGTAAACCTACATAGGTAAACTACCTGAAAAAAAAATAAAGAAAGCAAGTTTCTTCAACGAAGTTGATACTTGCTCAACGACCTATTTTACTATTTTCCCATGAAAGGCATATTTTGCCAAGGAGCTTGAATTCTATGCAGAAATCTATCAATATTTATTGCAATAAAATTTTGTATTGTTAAAATGTGGGGGAAACAACCTTAAGCCTGTAAAATTATTTTTGTGGATCTCACGCATTGTAAATTACAACATTCAAAAAAATACATATTGCTTTCTTTTTTTTATTTTTTTATTTACATCTACCATCCTAATACTTCTAGTTTTACTTCTAAAATTTCTTACTAGACGGCATGTCTGGACTGATTAGTTAAACATGTTCTTCTTTCTCTCCATCCATTCTGACGTCAGCCCATCAGTTCGCTGAATCATAGGGTGGATGATTTCCATTCTCTAAACTCCGTGAGAAATAGTTTTTTATCGTAATCCCTACGACTTGACTTGTTTAACGAGACATGCGTTAATGGATTTATTTATTTATACATTGCTTTTCATTCGCCGTAATCATCCATTCAACATCGCCTCGGTCTTCTCATGATATGTTGTTTAGATACAAGTGGTCGTCGTTTTCTTGTTTTTCGAGCAAAGTATTGTTCGGTGTTCACGAGGATGACAGCCAGAAATTTAATTCTTTGTTATTTTCGACTGGTTAGACATGTAAGTTGGCATCTGAGTTTACGGATTAAAAGTTGTACGAATAAATGCACGTGAAGGGCTGTGAAACTTGTCTGCAACGATACTGTGCAACCGGTGTACAGGGATAATTTCCGAAGATTGTCTGTAGAACTAATGCTTCGTAAGCCTGTCGATAATGGTCATTTACTTTGGTACAAACGTATCTACATCGGCATTTTTTTTTTTTTTACTTTGAAACGTTTGAAGGCTCTTTATGCTAAAAATGATAGCTTAAAAATAATATAGATGGAGCTTGAGTTAAGAGATTTTGTGTTATGGCAAGCCTGCATCTGTTTAAGAGGTTCTAACGCGTATTCACGTTACATCTGGAGACAATCGACCGAAACTCCAGACCGTTAGATGTTAGATCGACAGCTGGACATTCACACTTCAGCCGAAAATCATATTTAATGTCTTATCCACTCGGCCATGGTGGAGCCTTAAATTACAGAGAAAGAAATCTCTTCATTCTTTACCAAAAAAAAAAAAAAAAAAAAAAAAAAAAAAGTTCTTTTCCGTTTAGAATCTCCATTTTATTTTCTCCACATTTTGTACCGTAGTTTTCATCGCTTTCCTAATAATAAAAAGGCTGCAAAGCATTCATTGTGTTTTTTTCGTTCGGGAGAGGAGATCATTTTCTTTGCGGAGTGAATCAACTCCTCCAAAAATACTTCAGGGAGAAAACAAGAAAGAAATGTGTAGTCAAATTTCATGCTTTCTAAAGAAAACAGTACTACTGCAGTCATTTACTCCTCCCAAATTTTTAGGTGTGTATAAAAGAGAGAAAAAAAAGTGCGAGTGTCGAATATTGAAAATAAATTCTTACCCGATATTTTTCTATCTTTTTTTTTAAAAACTTTTTCTTCAAATGACGTATGTGTGGGAATACATTTTCAATTTTGTGAGAATCCCTTGATATTTAAAAATTTCCTTTCCCTTTTTTTAAGTTGGTATTCGCATGCTGCTAATTTCAGTTTTTTTAAATCTGCAGTGAACTTTACTAGCATGTTGTCACTTTTCCGAAAACTTTAAAAGACTTGCGCATTGTAAAAATACTACAGCATTAATATTTGCACGTAATCCTGCGTCATTGCACTTTTCCGAAAACTTTAAAAGACTTGCGCATTGTAAAAGTACTACAGCATTAATATTTGCACGTAATCCTGCGTCATTGCACTTTTCCGAAAACTTTAAAAGACTTGCGCATTGTAAAAATACTACAGCATTAATATTTGCACGTAATCCTGCGTCATTGCACTTTTCCGAAAACTTTAAAAGACTTGCGCATTGTAAAAATACTACAGCATTAATATTTGCACGTAATCCTGCGTCATTGCACTTTTCCGAAAACTTTAAAAGACTTGCGCATTGTAAAAGTACTACAGCATTAATATTTGCACGTAATCCTGCGTCATTGCAGCCTACATATAGGGATTTTTCAAATTATTTCTAAAAGTTTTTTATTTATTTATTTATTTATTTTTTGTTTAACCAAAATATATACAAAGATAAAGTTAAATGAAATACAGACAATTTTTTCTAAAAAGTAATCATCTATTTTTAATGTAAAACTGTTGAAAAATTCTCAATGCCGAAGATCTCTAAATTTGAGTAGCAACTTTCTTTTTTTTTGGGGGGGGGTAGAAGGGGCTTTTTGTGATTAGGGAGTAGGGAGTATATCTCGAAGGGTGTGGGTATATAAAGTTCGAACTTACTTACCTATAACTAAGGATCTCTTAATGGTGTATTCAGGGGATAAGTATGTGCAGAAGAATTTTATGAGATATAGGTCATTCTTTTTTCTTAATCTTGAACTTAGGTTTCACCTGATCACTTTCATCGTTGAAAGTCTCGAGACGAATACTCCCTTTTTGCTACCAGCGTTGCTTTCCAGCAAGGATCTCTGAGTTGGGACTCTCTTGACCTTGACCCTTTGCCCGAGCAAACTCTGAATTCTGTTGGAGTAGTCTCACTCGTGCTTGGAAGCAATACTGAAGAGGAACCCTTCAAGCGCTGCTATGATTATTAATAAGACACGACGATGAAAATTCCTCTTTTCGTAATCAGTACAGATCGAAAAAGCATTACACTAACGGCAAAAAGGGAACTTTTACCACTGCGTCTTTTCAGTGGCGAGAATAAATAGGTTGAATTTCCCCTCACTAATTCCCCAATGTATCTGTTTGAACGAGCGAACTTGTGCTTTTCCAATTTCCCCCCCCAGGACGTTCCCCAAGAGCAAGACAAATTCGTTTCCAGTCTTGACCAACTGTTTAAAATATCTCTATATTGATATGAGTGTGTACTCATATTGTAGAAGAGCTTCTAGTCGTTCTGGATCATAAGTAGGAGGATGGGCAATTACCTACACTCTTAACCCTTTAACGCGAGGTGTCCTCGTCGTAAGGACGCTAAACTCCCACGTTTTCACTGTTGTCAGTCATGAAGAATAAATATGATTTCTATAAAAATCGTTGAGAGTGACATAGTTACAGGAAAATCCATTACTTTTTAGCACAGCCTTTCCCGTAAAAATTGTGGATTGTTTGTAAAGTTGTCAGGATTATTTTTAACAGCGCTGGCATCTGCTGAATACTGAAGAAAACGATGGAAATACATTGATATGGAAGGACAACTGGATAGACTGCCCAATGTTGATAAAAACAGCAGCCTTTGCCATCGCATGATTTGACTACCAGCAAGATGGCGGTCGATCGAATCGTTCACCGCGTGCCGCAGATCTAGAGACCATCGCTTGCTGCAGATCTAAAGACCATCGCTTGCCACACATCTAGAGAGCTGGCTGTGAGCGCGCACAGAAAGCAGTGACAGAAAATGGTCTCTAGATCTGTGGCACGCGATAAACGATTCGATCGACCGCCATCTAGCTGGTAGTCAAATCGAGCGATGGCAACGGCTGGCTTTTTTTCCCAGCATTGGGAAATGGGTTAAGAATTTTATGCATTTTGGTACTAACTGTTGCATCGTGTCGCCTTTCAAGCGAGTAACTGACTCCATGGTTCCAGGTTGCCATGGAGACAGACGAATTATGCTCTCTTCGGAGTGAGTGGCAACGGCGAAGGGAAGAAGGAATGTGAGAAAAAACAGAACAGTTTGCAGCAGTTAGTGTTATGCCTTATATTTAGTTTTGATTCGTATATTTAGTTTTGATTCGTGTTTTTAGAATTTAGAAATGCGGTTTTACTTGTAAATAAATGTTATTTAGTGAAAAGAACTTCTTATTTGTCCTAATCAATTCGGCCGTCTCATTTATTTAGATTAAATGAGTAGTTTTTTCTCCAGTCGCCGACAGATATATATTTTTAATTCCATTCTTTGGGATGTTTGGTGACACTAACTGTGGATGGACAGGTAGAATAGTTGAAGCATTCTAGGCTAACTGTTACTATATTTATAAGGAGCAGTTAGCATCGATTCGTTCCAGATCATCTTCTCGGACCACGGCTATCTTGGAAGCGGGGTTGACGAAAGGAGATGTAGAAGAGAACGAAGAAGCCACCTCTTCTCCACCAGCATCCTGCCTCATCCTCTCCCTCCTTCCGGACACGAGGTTTCGTCTGCCCCAATATACAACCTCGCAATCAATTAGGAATCCCACCACGCGAGCCGAACATCTTGCCGACATCTGCCCGAGAGAGAGAGCCGACTCCCCCACCTCAGATCGTCCTCTCGAAATGTATCGCAAGACCCCTGCCACCCCCGCACGCGAGAGAGAGAAGAGAGAAGATGCGCTAGAGAGAGAGATGATGATGATGAGGAAGAAGAGGACGCGATCTGTTGAGTGACGTAAACACGAGTGGAGATGAGAAAAAGGTGGGGGGGACGCGGTCGATCGAGGGGTCAGGACAGACGGACGGACAAATGCCAGCCGGAAGTGACACCCCGCACGTGCTAGCCGCGTGGGGCTCAAACTTGGGAACCGCCGCGTAGACGCGAGCGAGGGAGGTTGAGTACCGGATGGAAAGGAAACTCGCGCGGGCCTCAAGATCTCTCTGCTGCGTTTAAACTTTCCCACGGTTTTACGATTTTTTCTTTTTCATTCCTTCCCTTCGTTTTTGGCTACAGATTTCTTTTTTTTTGTTTGGGTTTTCTTTTCTTGTTTTCTTCTTTTTGAGGTCGCGTTTCTCTCGGTGGCGATAGACTTTTCTTTGATTGTTTTTTTTTCTTTTTTTTTATACATTACTCCATGAGGAAAGAGGAACGTGCCCGAACTTGCGCGAGTGAGTTAGGGCCTTTGCAAATACCCAGAGACTGTCGCGGCTACAATGTATTTGAACGGGGAAATTTGACCGGGTTTGGACGCTGCGACCCTCTACCGAACAATAGATGGGGTGAAAACCACAAGTGTGAAAACCGCAATATTATCCACGGTCCCCAATTACCTATTGTCCGGAGTATCTCCTGCTTTCTTCTCGTGCGAAAAATTTATTGCTTACAAGTGATAATTGGCCAAGCGGCCAGCGACGGTCTCTGGTATCTGCAGCGGCCTTAAAAGGGGGGGGGGGAACAGTGCAGGGGCGAAGAATTTATTGGCTTTTTAATAACCAGTCGGGATTCGCCGACAAAGGATAACCCGTGAAACCACAAAAGCACGCCCAGCACACAATGGGGGCACTTTTCTCCGCAATCGGTCTTCCAGATACTGAAAAATGCATTGATTCCCCATTCTAGCGTACTGAAACGCACGTGAGTCTACGTTGGTCTTTAGAACGTTCCTCATGGTGCAGACGACTGTCGCAACTCCAAGGGGTACGGGGAGATTTTAATCGTCAATTTTCACTTGCAGAGCATTGTAATCGAAAAATGTATGGTCTTTTAATGAGCTATCGGGATCCACCGACAAAAGCAAACTTGCGAAACTTCAAAACCACTCCCCCCCCCCCCCACACACACACACATAATAGAGAGACGGACGGGAGAATACATTGATTTACCATTGGAGTTCGCGACATTGCACTTACGTGGGGAACAGTCTTTGGTACAAGCTAGTGGATGTCCACCTGGCCAATTCCTGCCGCAAGAGATGCTTCCCTTTATCCAAAAGTGCAGAATGACAGATGAACTGCCATTATATCATTTGTTAGTCTTAAGCGGCATTCTTGCCAAGTCGTAAAGCGGGAAGGTTACACTGATGTGTAGTGATGAAAAATGACTGATGACGTGTCATTGCAAAAAGAAAAATATCCATCCTCAAATTCCTTGACAAGCTGGCTGATCCTTTCCAAGTAGACTTCGTTATTCGAGTTGAGGAGGGATATGAAGCGCGTATTGTACTACAAATTATTAGAGCCCGATGTAAATGTAACTGCTGAACGCTATAAACAACAATTTCTGCTACTGACGCAGGAAAGCGATCGTAAACATCCACTGACTGGCAAAGGTTTGCAGCCCGTCAATTCGCTCCACGACAATGCAAGGCCTCATGTTGCTAAAACCGTTCAAGGATATATTAGTAAAGTTTCGCTGGGATGTTTTGGAAAATCCGGCGTATAACCCTGACATACCTCCTTCGGACTATCATCTACTTCGGTCGATGAACAATGCCATGCCTTCTGTACACTTCCCGATAATGTACGAAATACGAAATTCTATTGATGACTTCATCGCATCAAAAGATGAATACGTGTGCTATCTGACCGTAGGCGGTAGGTGCTGGAAAATGATGGAGATTACTTTGACGAATGATGGTATTATAAGTTCTAAATTGCATATTCATTTCTTTGACAGGCAAAACTTATTACTAGACAAAATGTACGAAAAGTCACATGGAGATTTAATATTTTTTGCTCAGCTTTTGAGCAGAAAACCAAAATGAAATTTTTTTTGGGAAGTAGTTGTATACCATCTTAACAACATATAAAAATTTGAAATAGGTGTTTCTGATCAAACATCCCGAAAAAAATTCATGAAGCTTTTTAGCAAAGGCAATGCTCATGCATAAACTGTAGAAGATACGCAAATTTCGATAACATTTTTGGAATCAACTTAAAAAGTTGCCTGTACAAAAAAATTTTCACTTTAGTAACTTCAACAGGTCAGGAGTTATTTAAGAAATTCAGAGAAAAAATGGCTATCTTGAAGAAAACTGAAAAATTTGCATAATTAATTTCTCGGTAATTTCTCTTAGTTTTTTTAAGAACACTCTTAAAGATTTGATGCAACATTTCACCAAAACATGATACTAGAAAAATTGGCTCCATAAAATGGTGAAACCTTGTTCCAACATTTGGTGCTTCACCAAAGCACGAAGCTGAAAACCAAATGCTGGAACAAGGTTTCACCACCTTATGAAGCCAACTTTCTGGTATCATGTTTTAGTGAAATGTTGCACCAAATTTTTAACAGTGTGTTTATGTCATGCGTACAAAACTGTTGAACAAAATAATCCCTTTATTTAAAGTACTAAGTCAATGGTTTCCGACTGATGGACCGCGGGACGTACGCGGCCCTCGATGTCATGTTTTGCGGCCCAGGAAGTTATCTGGGGAAAGAATTTGTAACATCAAATTAGATGCTCTTATTTAAGGGGGAAAAAAAGTTTTTGTGAAAATCCATGGAATTTCAAACACGTCATTTTTGAACAAAACACGTCATTTGAACAAATTTCAGTTTTCTGGAATTCCATGTAAATTTAGTGCGTCCGCTTGTGCTCTATTACACACCTCCCCTCACTTTTCACGTCCGTAAACTTGCTTAACTCAAGTATATTAGCCACTGCTCAGATTCTTCTTTGCTTAGGTAACCATCCCTTCTTTAGGAGTTGCACCAGGCAGACCTCGATTCTCAACGAACAATTTGTGTGCTCTTACGCTAATTATATCCATCCCTTTTGTAATTTAAAAACTTTCATTTAAATTTTAGTCTTCTTGCTGTTCCATATTGTATGGTGGTTAGCACAACGCTCGCTGTGGTTATGGGCTTGGTCTTTAATTCGTCCCGTCATTTCATAGATGGTATAACGTTCAAAATTACCCTCAATAGTCATTTAATATTTTTTTTTTATAACTTGATGGAAATTAGCCAATCTTGATCAATAACTTAAATCTCTCGAACCCCTAAAGTGGCTTGAGTAAGAACTTGATTATGTTGCGGCCCGCCATTAGACAAGTGTATTCGATTTGGCCCTCGAGCATTTGTAAGTTGGAAACCCCTGTACTAAGTCATTTTAAAACATAGCAGAAATCATTTTTCTTTAAGGTCGCGCGATCAGCCTTCTTATGCATCTATATCACAAACAAAAGAAGTCACATATTAGTACATAACACCTAATAAACTTTTTCAATGTTTTGGTTTAAGATATTTTATGCAAATTTTTGCGATTTTTGTGGCAGTTATGAGATGACCACTTAAGTTATATATAGAGAATCATTCTGAAATAAAATTTTAATTAGGTATTCTTTAAAAGAAAAAGTTAGCTTTTAATTATACTTAAACGAATTAATTTCCTATTGCAAAAAAAAAAAAGTTAAAAATTCACTTGTTTAAAATAGGATAAAATGGTCATAAATAGCTCTCCTCAACCTATTTATCTTTACTAATCAATCAGTTAGAGTTAAAACTTCAATTCTTTTAACTTTTTAATGATTAATTTTAATTTAAAAATTGTTAAAACTTTACATTTTTGTTAATTTTTGAAAGTAAAAAAAAGAAGAAGAAAAGAAAAGAAAAGTATTTTAAAATTATGTTATTAAAGACAGCATATATATTTAGTGATGATTATTGAACTTACTGAAGTCTGAGATCAATGGTCGATCCTGGTATTTTTTCCAGTGTCCCATTTCGTAAGAATTGCTTAATTTTGTGGATTTCAACACTTATTTTTATGAGTTTTCATAGCAATTTTTAATAAAAGTCTGTTCTTTTTGTTAAAATAATTGATAAAAATAGAGTAAAATGTCAATGAAGGGTCGTTTTAATCGATTATATGTTTGTGAAGGGCCGTTTTAATCGATTATATTTTCGTGAAGGGGCCTTTTAATCTATTGTAATATTGTGGAGGGCCCGCAAAACGGACCCAATTTTAGGCTGCATCGACCCATGGAAATAAACCAGTTAGCGTACTTATGTGCTCTTGTAATGCTTTAATGACAAAATATGTTATGAATTATGCATCCAGATAAAATTATTTTTAAATTTTGCTCGTCTGGCAAAGTGCTTGCAGACTAAGTTGACCGCTAAGTTTTACTGTAACTAGACGTCAGTGAATACAAAAATAAGAAGACAAAATCATGTTTTAAATGCAAATAATAACACGTAAAAGTATTAATAAACGTTCAAAGTACCATGCAAAAGTTCAAACATGACATACAAAAACACGGCAAAATTTTTATCAACCAATATTTAATTTAACCGACATTTCACCTCAAAGAAAACGTAATTTACCTTTTTTTTGTGTGTGTGTTTATTCAACCTCCTCTTTCCCAAGACCTTCGTTTACACGCGGAACTTTCTGCAGAAATTCTATATTTAGAACTATTCCTGTTTCAGATGAGGGTGGAAGATGAGAAATTAGGCGCAGCCTGTCATTCTTTCCGTCTGTCTACCCATGAAAATTCTGTACTCCGTCCCAGACAATAAAAAGGGAAAAAAAGCTAATATTGTTCTCTTGCGTGTGAAAACGATACGTCAAATAAGCAAAAGAATGTGCAGAATCTGGTGAGCTTATAGCTAAGACTGGATACGAGAAAGTTTATTTACATGCGAAGGGAGGCCACTTTCAGGCCTGATTACTGCTCAGGCCAGCTAGTCCACAACCACGAAAATTTCAGCGCCCCCAAAACGATTAAACTATATCATTTTAAAGAACTTGCGTTTAAAATTATTTTAGCTAATATTGATCAACAAGTAAAAAGACATTGATGCCAACAAATAATAAGTTAAATCGTGTTTTACGTATTGATTGTAAAACACTTTCCAGTATCTTCTTATATGCTTGCATACAATTGAGTACTTAACATGTTCGTTCCCACCGTTGTTTGATGTTCATCGTTGCTTAACAGCATGGGTCTTTAAAATCAAGACCCATGACTATGGGTCTTTGGAAAGGTCTGATTGAAGTTCTATGAAAGGTTTGATGGGTCTTTCAAATCACGAGTCTTTGAAAAGAAGACCCATGACCTACGACCCAAAGAAGTTTATCCCAGCGTTTTACATTAACAAATTAAAGTGAATAACACACTAAAGCATTTATTTTAATTACTGCCCTTAGATTCTAAATCTAAAAGAATTTTTTGATTAGCCCTTTTAAAAGTGCTATAAATTACGCAAACTACTTTGAACTCGAATTAACATTTTTGGTTATGAGAGTTAGAGTTAACAAGTTTCGACTGCACAGCCCCTCCCCCATAAAAAATAAATGTATGCATACCAGGCGTACATCTCAAGAATTCCTGAACAGGAGTGCTTGGTTTTATTCATATTTGAAATTTGTAAGGTTTTATGCGGCAAAAGGTAATTTATAAATAAAGATTTCTTATTTATGAGCATCAAAATCTTCAAAACATGAAAACATTCAAAGATCTGCATTTTTCCTCTGAGAAAGATTATTGACAGCTTTTTATGTACATAAGTAAAACTATTGATTTTAGTTTAAGACCAGGTAACTTTTATGACATTTTGCTTATTCTTGTTTCGCTGTATTTTGATTGTATGTTCAGAGTGTTAGGAAAATGCTTATGTTAAATTAAATGAGACAAATCACATTCAGTTTCGAGCTATTCCAATATTTATGCCAACTTAGAAGTTAATGTTGTCCTTTTAAAATAGTTTTTCGTTAAAAATATTACTGTTTCATACCCATAGTTGACGTTGAAATTTTTTTTTTAAATGTTCATAAATAAAATGTTTATGTCATGTATTTTAGTACAAATTTTAAAATTTAATTTCCTTTTTTCTTCGAATTTTTAAACTTGTGGAAATTATTATACGTGCATGCACTGAAAAAAGTTAAGTCACACTTTCACCCACATCTTCTATTGTTGTTGTAGGTTAATTTAGCTACAGAACGACGTGCAAATAAAAAATACTCCATTTTCTTTTCAGAGTAAATTTTCAATTCATTATTTTAAACACACTGTTTTATGGAAAATTTTAGTTGGTGTTTTATGAATTTTCAACAAAAAAATGAATGATCATAAATTAAGATTGAAGTAGCAATAATAATTCGCACAGCGTTCTTATTTAATGTATTTTTTCATAGTCACTTTGGCTTGATATTCAATACACAGTAAATGGAATTTTGTTTTTAAAAGAACTTATATTTTCAAAGTTTTCCCCTGTTTTTGTGAGAGAGCAATACGTTTCGAATAATACAAATTTAAATGAATTATTTTAAAAATAAATTGAAATGCTCACCACTTTTGTAAAATTTTAATCCCCCCCCCTTTACATAGTTGCTTTATACCTGTTTTGGTCAAAAAGTTCATAAAACTGACAAATTTCTTCTTTTTATTTTATATCTAATCTCTATTCAGAAATTTCTATTACTATTTTGAGTAGTCATTTCTTAAATGTTGAAAAGTACTATTTCATTTATACTCGAACACTACCATAGATCTGCATCCAGGTTTTTCAAGTCTGTTAAGAAAGATGTGAGGAAAGATATAACTTATAAAAAAAAAAACTATATAACCAAACACAAGAAGAATGATGTATGAAAGAAAGAAAGCAGAAAAAAAGAAAATGCATCAAAAACACTTATATTCACATGTCTGTCTAAAAATTACCTTTTTTTAGAATAAAACACCTTTTCAAAAACTTCACGGAAGATATGTCGACGAGATTTAACGAACCGTAGATAGTTGCGCTATACAATTACGCACACAAAAGGTGAGATCTTCGCATATTAAAGATGTAGAAGCACAAAAACTGAATGTCTTTACTACTTAGGTAGATAGAATTTCCCAAGCTTTACCATATAAAAGCGTATAGAATTCCCAAACAAATAAAGTACGTAAAGTTTTATTTTTTAGTCTCCTTTTGTATTTTTTCTTTCTGTCAGATTTTTATCTTGAAATAAGTAAGTTTATCAAAGGAAATTACATGTGTTTGAACCAGCACTTATAGAAAAGAATTTGTTTGTTTTGAGAACTTATAAACTATAAAAAAAATAGGAAAGACCTAAACTTTCTAATAAATAAATTTAAAAACTTAAAAATCAGATTAACAGGAATTTCTGAAAGCTTAGATGGCTGGAATTTTAGTCTTCTTATTTTTTTTATTTTTGTTATTTTACCCGATACTTTTATAAATTTTGAAATAAAATATATCTACAGGCGCCTTATAAAGGAAAGATACCTTGCATACATTAATGTTAAAAATAGGAGGCTTCAACGCGTATTACTGCTGGAACATTGTACAATTAGCGGTGGGAATTGCAGACCAGAATCCAGATCTTTGTTTTAGTAGGAAAAAAATACATGCAGATTGCAGCATGTATATGAAATTATATCTATTTGTATTAAAAAAGATATATAGATGCTGTAAAAAAGAAAATCCAAGAATATTTTGGCAGAGCCATGTAGTAATAATTTTTTTTTCACTTCATTTTGGCTTAATATATTAACTTTACACTTGCAAATATAGATAGCTTCCGACTCCGCATATTTTCATATCCAAATTCAGATTCCTATCGCATGCAAAAAATTGGCCTAATGATGGCTCGTACTCAAAAAATTTCGTATTTCAAGGTACTGTATAAAATTTGTGGAACGTAAATCAATCACAAAATGAAATAATAAACTCTTTTCGATTAAAAGTAAATAAATAAATAAAAATAAAACAAGAAGCTATGTGCATTAATTAAATAAAATCAAAATGCTGCAAACCTCTTAACAGTCTTTGTTCATTTATTTTGATTGAAATTACATTTTAAAACTTAGAATGAGACGACATCTGCAAACATGAGTTGGACGGAGAAAAAGAGAATATAAGGGAAGCTGAAGACAGTAAAATATTTTTGAGCAGAAGTTATCTACCAAATCCAGCTCCATCTTGTACACATGTCTACATGTCACGTCGTAGGAGAAATTTTATTGCCCGCAAGCCATGCACCAATATGTCCTGCTCCAAGTTCAAGATACTGCTACGCCTTATCTACATCTGTCCATCCTCTTCAAGTTTCCAACGGCATTCGGGACGTGCATGCCCCTATCTCAGCCTGGAAAGACATCCGAATGTTTTATGATGACTAAAATGTGACGCCATCCGTTGGGCCACCTCTGAGTTACAACATCCCAACCCTTCTGCCAGTGACTTCTGCTTACGTTTTGGCTTATCTTCTGTGAATTAAGCGAGGGGGTCCTATACGTTTTTTTTGTTTTATCCCCCTCACACAACCGTTTGTATGTATACATAATAAATGATAGTGGGTACTATCACGAATGTGTATCAGTGTGGTGAGTGAGATTTCGGATATGCAAAGAGGTGACTATCTTGTTAGCATGTCATGTCACACTGGAAATGCAGAAAGAGTTTATTGAGAATGATGCCGTATTCTGGAGGGGTTGTTCAAGTAAAATAAAATGAAAAAGTTGTGCTGTATTCAACACAATTCAACGAAACATTTGAAATTTCGTCGATTCAATGAAAATCTGAATGAAGTTATTTTAATCATGTATGGGATCAACAGAATATTTAATTGAATCACCCGAATATCAACAAACATTTAGTTAATTTAACAAACTTTCCTTTTTTCAATGTTTGCATTTTTAAGCATCAAAAACCTTGCATATAGTACTTATAAACATTTTTTGATTTCCTTTGACAAATTTACGAATTTATCATGAATGCAAAAATACAATCAGCAGTTATTATTTTTTTTTTAAATTGTGGAGCCATATAGAGAATTCGAGCATTTCCCAAGCTACGACTCTGCAAAGACAGAAATAAAGGAAAAAAGACAGGGGCACCCTATATTGGAATGTTCATTACGTTTAGAAGTAACTGTCAAACTATATGTAAATGAAGCTAGTGGTTTTGATTTTTCTTTGTAGGAATTCCAAAATTTATGAAAGTACTATGAATGGGAAATTGCAATCAATCTTACATCATTAGGGATGGACGCGAGATGAAAAATAGGCTGTCTCGTCTCGCAAAATCGCTGAAAAGCTATGTCTCGTCTCGCAAAAATCCCTATATCACAGTGTAAAATGTGTCTGTCTCGTCTCTCAAAATAACTGCAAATGTCTGTCTCGTCTCGCAGTCCATCCCTATACATCATACATAAGAGTGTTTCGTAGTTTCAATTATTACGATGAAATAAGCGATATCAGAAAATTATATTTATTTATAAACTTCTATAAATTGTCTCTTTCCAGAGTCACATTTTCCAAACGCAGCCGCTGAAACTCTTCCATCGGAGTCAACTTTGTTCAGATAGCTATTCATTTTAAAACTTTCTTTCAAAACCAGAAGAATTTTTTTTTAAAACTCTTTTAACTACGTTATATTTTAGAGCCGCAATTAGAGAAGGGCAAACGGGGCACAATCCCCGGGTGTTGTGCTGAGAGGGGTGTTAAAATCCGCATTGTTTCCAAAGAAAAGGGCGCCAAAATTCAGACTTGCTAAACACACAGGCAAATAAATACTCAGTTAATCCCCTTAAAATTAATGCACTGGAAGAAGCTGTTTTGACAATTATGATAAAATTTTATAAGTATAGCCCGGATTTTGATGGCCTAAAAAATCCCTAAAAATGCTCCTAAAAAATGCAAAAAATGCTCTTTAAAGCATCAAAAAAATGCCTTCAATTAAAGAAAAAATGATCTAATAATTAAAGAAAAATTTCAATCTAAACAAATAATTTATTACTAAAAACACGTTTTGGTACATTAAAACATATTTATCTAAAGAATCTGATATGTAATATTAATATTTAACACAAATATGAAATAATAAAAAGTTAAAGAGGAAAGAAAAAATACATTTACACCTGACCATATAATGACATCTAACTAAAATATATTTAAAGAAACTGAGATAAATATTCACTAAAATTTGAAAATGTAAAATCACAAAATATTAAAGTAGAAAGGTAAAATATATTGATACCTAGATTTTTCTCAGAGATAAATTTTAATGCACTTCAAATTTTAAATTTTACGACATTACAATAGATCAGAATTACATGGCATTATTAAATATTTTTTAATATTATCAAAATTTCATTTCTTTAAAAAATAACCCAAAATTAATAAAAGTATATTGAAATGAAAAATAATGTCCTAAAATTTAAAAAAATTGACCTCAAACCCTTAAAAAATGCCCTAAAATAGAGAAAAAAAGCTAAAAGATGCAAATGTCATCAAAATACGGGCTATAGTTATAAGTGATTTGTAGCTCTGAAAGAAATGAAATAAATAAGAAATGTTATTTATTTGCTTTTATGTCTCTAAGTGATTCCTAATAAAGGCCGATAGCCATCATAGATGAATATTTCGTGCACATTTGTTAAAACAAATTTGTTAAAACTAATGATTGTCTTAATTTGACTATCTTTAGGTGGGAGAGGGCGGCATTGAAAATGATAAGAAAAACAAAAACATTAAAATAAACCCTGTCTCCATGTATATAGAAAATGTTTTCGCTATTATATAGCAGAATTGTATTTGTTAAAGATAAAAACTTGTCGCACATTTTCCATGCATTTATTTGTGCATATGCCTGTTTTTATACAGTTTCCTAAGATGTGAACAAACTTTTATTTATGGAAATTATTTTTTTCATATCCCTTCAAAAACTCGATTCTCATTAACCCTTTAACGCGGTGTTCCCGCCCTGGGAACACCAAACTCTGACGTTTTGACTGTTGCCAATCACGAAGAATAGATTTGATTTCTATAAAAATAGTTGCGGTTGACATAGCTCCACGAGAATCCTTTACTTTTTAGCACGTCATTTCCCGTAAAATTGTCACGATTATTTTTAACAGCATTGACATCTGCTGAAAAATGGAAGCATGCGAGAACAGCTGGATAGATTGCCCAATGCTGAAAAAAGGGCAGTCGTTGCCATCGCTCGACTTAACTGTGTGGCTGTGCCCGCGCACAGCCAGCTGCGTCAAAAAAGGGTCTCTAGATCTGTGGCACGCGATGAACGTTTCGATCGTCCGCCATCTTGCTGGTAGTTAAGTCGAGCGATGGCAACGGCTGCCCTTTTTTCAGCATTGGAAAAGGGTTGCGCCTCAAAGGGTTAATGCAGTTTTACAACGGAAAGCTTACGTTCATCATTAAACAATTACCAGAGAAAGCTACTCATCATGATCAAAGACCATTAATAATTTCGTTCGACAACTTGAAACACATGCAAAGTCGGGAGAGATGTCAATTAGCATGAAGCTCACGATTTTAACGGAGCATTGCGTGACACTGCTTGGTTGAGGAAAAAAAAGACCACACCGTTGATCACCCAACATTTTCTGCGTCGCAACACCGATAACCCATTAAGACGCCTACATTAAAAACCCTTATCTCTTTTTCATTAAGTCCATCGCGCGCCTACTCACACCTCTTCGCTGTCCCGTTGCCATTCGCCGCTTTATAAATAGAACCAGGAACAGAAGCATCAATCGCTTTACATTTTGTATTCTAAAGGATCGTCTTCTGCACACTGCATTCATTGAGCAGCTCCATCTTTCTGAAAGGATATATTTTTTTGCCATCCCGTTTTTTATTATTCTTGGTTCGTCTTTCAGTGTGGTCAGTCAACCGACCAGGAAGTTTGAAGAAGAGACTGGATGCGGGGGTGGTTCTATTTCTCCCCCGCTTCCACCAGCCGAACTAGTCGCTACATGAGTCGTGTGTTGTTTTAAACTCATCAGAAGTTTTGTTTTGCATATTTTCGTAACGGGGTTTTGTTCTGACTCACACATTTATTTTCCGTGAACTTGGAAAGAGTAATGTGTGCTTAAACCAGTTTTGGTGGAAGTTGCGGCATCAACGATGTGAAATTTCTTATCAGACGATTTATTTCTTCAGGGACATATTTTACCCAAACAAACTAAAGCGTTTTGAAAAAGTTTTCACCCTTAACCCTTTTTTAAGTCAGTTTAGAGAAAAATTTCTGTTAATCAAAATGGCAACCGACATTGTTTCCCTGTGTATCAAAATCCATTGGCTTATCATGCATTTTTCCTCTCCGATTACAAAAAGTTGAAAATTATACTCAAGCGATAGTTTATTTAGCTATATAGTAAATTTTTATAATTTTCTTCAATCGCACTGGGGTAATTTTTATTATTAATTTTTATGCATTTCACGCACAGGTTCACCTACCACCTTGGGATTAGCGGAAACGAGGACAGGCCCTTAATCTTTGAGCCACACACCCATATAGAACATGAATTTTAGAGAAATTTAATATCAAACATGAAATGTTGAGATTCAGTTCATTCTAATGTGAAAAAAAAATCTTTTAAATTAGATACTTGTATTAAAATCAGAAAATTGACTTCATATTTTATGTATATATGTATATATATTTGTTTATCTAAGTTAGGTAAATTAATATAAGAAGAACAACTACGATTAGATATGTATCTGTCTAAAAATAAATCCTTAGATTCAAATCCAGTTGTTCAGAAACTAGATTGAAGTTAGTATTTCTCACTAGGGAAAATATTTTAAATGGATGTTCTATTAATCTTAAAGAATGAGCTACACATTTAGTTCTCTTTTACTCGATTTATGAGAAACATAAGCCAACATTACACTAGTTTGGGTACATTAAAAGTAAAAGGAAATAAAAAGAGAAACAATAGTAAAATATTACAAATATGCTTTTCTCGTGAAACATAGCCATTTAGTTTCATCTATCGCTATTGTTTACTCTCTGAGCATTATTATTATCTATTTTTTTATATTTTAGTTTGTAACGGACATAACAGTTTTGTTTTTTATTTCAAATCTATTGTTTAAGCACACAATTTCTCCAGAACTTGCATAACAGATTTATTATTATTATTTACTTATTTACTTTGAACAATTTGTTGCTTAAAACGGGTTTAATATTTCTAAACTCTTTCAGAAGTTTAATTTCATTTATTTATTTTTAAAATGTAATTCTTTTAAAACGAGAAATGGCTACGTATTATAGTATCGTTTTAGTACATTCAAAAATACTTTTAGAATGCTAGTTTCAGAAGCGTATATTTTTAATTTAAAAGCAGGAAATAAAGAATCTCATCTAAGATTATTGTAGTGGATTGAAAAATAATGAAATACATCAGTGTACGATAACAAATACTTTACAAAAACTTAGAATTTTCTTGGCCATTAAAAATTTTTGCCTTGTTTAGCGTTTTAATTTTACTAGATATACTGCACATTCTTTGTCACATCCTTCCTCGAATTTGATAATTTTTGTTTTTATGCTAGTACGCAATGAGATGCTAAATTATAATTTTTAATCAGTACACTCCAGTGGCGTAGACAGAAATTTTTCAGGGGGGGGGGGACCCCCTTTCGACTTCGCCACTGGTACACACATTAATATAAGACATTTAATAAATATGTGTATTTTGCATCTTGTTTGACGCACACAACTTTTATTCAAAAATTTTATAAGTGGCAATGTACATTTACTTACACATTTACTGTTTTAATTTAAATGTTATGTACATCAATATTTTGCTAACTATTTTAGCTATTGTTGTGTGTGTGTTAAATTCATGTCGTTCAGTATCAAGCATTTTTAATGGAAAGAAGTATCATGCGTATTTTATACATTTTTTACGATTAATGATAATAAAAGTGCCTTGTTTGACATAGCAAAAACTTATCATCTATATAAATAAAATTAGACTTTTGTCTGTACATTTCTTGGAATTCAAAAATTTTGCGATTTCTATCCGTTTCAAGCACCCGGGAATCCGATGCGACTCACAAAAAAAAGTTTGTCTGTCTGTCATTCTGTCATTCTGTCCGTGACGCTTTTTTTGTTTAAGCATCACGTAAAAACGACTGAAGCGAATGATATGAAAGTTGGTGTCATGATAGGTGGTCACTCAACTTAAAACATAGGCGTCGAATTTTTAAAAAATCTTGATTAGATTTTCAGATTTTGCGAAAATCGTTTCAAACTGCGTAAATTTGTGTTCAAGCATCACGCAAAAACGACAGAAGCGAATGATATGAAATTGGGTGTCATGATAGGTGGTCACTCAACTTAAAACATAGGCGTCCAATTTTTAAAAAATCCTGATTGGATTTTGAGATTTTGCGAAAATCCTTTCAAACTGCGTAAATTTGTGTTCAAGCATCACGTAAAAACGACTGAAGCGAATGATATGAAATTGAGTGACATGATAGGTGGTCACTCAACTTAAAACATAGGCGTCGAATTTTTAAAAAATCTTGATTGGATTTTCAGATTTTACGAAAATCGTTTCAAACTGCGTAAATTTGTGTTCAAGCATCACGCAAAAACGACTGAAGCGAATGATATGAAATTGGGTGTCAAGATAGGTCGTCACTTAACTTAAGACATAGGCGTCTAATTTTTAAAAAATCTTGATTGGATTTTGAGATTTTGCGAAAATGCTTTCAAACTGCGTAAATTTGTGTTCAAGCATCACGTAAAAACGACTGAAGCGAATGAAATGAAATTGAGTAACATGATAGGTGGTCACTCAACTTAAAACTTAGGCGTCGAACTTTAAAAAAATCTTGATTGGATTTTGAGATTTTGCAAAAATCATTTCAAACTGCGTAAATTTGTGTTCGCACATCACGTAATAACTGCAAAGGTGAAAAAATGATATTTGGTGAAATGATAGGTGGTCACTCACCTTAAACTATAAGCATCTAATTAAAAAAAATCCATCAGATTTCGCGATTTTGCGAAAATCGTTTAAAACTGAGTGAATCTTTGTTCCCGTATTACGTAATAACGACTAAAGGGAATGATATGAAATTTGGTCACACGATAGATGGTTGCTCAACATAAACTATAGGAGTCCAATTTTTGAAACATTTTTATTAGATTTTTGAGATTTTGTGAAAATTCTCTCAAAATACGTTTATATTTCTTCAAACATCACGTAATAACGACTAATACGAATATTACGAAATTGAGTGATAATATAGGTAGTTGCTAATCTTAATTTATAGGTGTTGACTTTTTAAAATATTTTGCTTACATTTTGAGATTTTTCGAAAATCGTTTTAAAATGCTGAAAATTTGTTCCAGCATCACGAAATAAAGACTGCAGGTAATGAAAGGAATTTGGGTGACAGGATAGGTTGTCACTCAACTTAAATTCTAGGCTGCAAATTTTTCAAAAATGTTGATTAAATTTTGAGATTTTGCGAAAATTATTTCAATATGCGTAAATATTCGTTCGGCACCACATAATTACGACTAAAGCGAATGAAATGATATTACTTAGTTACTCTCTAACATGTAATATTTTAACAATGCATGAAAATTATAACTTCGCTTTCTTTACTTTGGCAACATACTATATATATTCTGTGTACTCCTACAATGCTCACGAAAGTTCTTGCTTTTTAGAAATTTTCATTCACTAACCCGTCGAGGACGGGTACTTCAGCTAGTTAAAAATATGCATAGTTTACACAGAAATTGGATAAAGAGTAAATTATCACATATAAGTGAAAATAGATGAAAAATATAATTTTAAATTGAATAAAATTGATATCTATTGCAGGCGCGTAGCCAGGAAAATTTTTCGGGGGGGGGATATGCGCCTGGAAAAAATTTCGGGGGGGGGGATATGAACTTAGATCTGTATAAATAGACGGAATTTCATCACTAATCCAAAAATTTCGGGGGGATATATCCCGATATCCCCCCCCTGGCTACGCCCCTGATCTATTGTGTAGCTTGTGACATTTGAACACCTAACTCATTATAAGTATCCAGATTATATATATCTTCAAATCGTCTTTCAAGAAGACAAGAAGGTTTAAAATTCTTTAAATATTATAACATGCTTTCTGATAGCTTTTTAATTTAATTCAAAAACAGATTTTAAAAAAATCGTGCAAAAACGACTTTTATAGAGTACAGAAAATTTTGAGTTTAATATTAAATATTAAATAATAAATTGTACTTTTTGTATTGACATAAACACGTTTGTATTGTTTCCATTAAAATAACATTTTCATAAGCTTTTTATTAAACTTTTATTGAGTTAAACAGTGCATGAAAAACATTTAGACAAGAGACTAATTTAATTACACATATTCGAATTGCAGTAATTAACGAAAAGTAAAAATTAAAACGATCTAAAGATTTAGGAGATAAATGGTATAAGAGACTAGTGGGAAACAATACCTTATTTGGTACATTTAGTCTCATATCTTTTAAAAACACCTCGTTTCTAATTGACAGTTTTTGTTGTTTTTTTTTTTTTTTTTTTTTTGAACAAGAGTCAGAAATATGACAAAGGTTCAACACAATCATGCTTTATTTAAAACTGCTTTTTGATTGTAAAGTATACATATTTAAACATTTCTAGTTCATTAATATGAAAGCAATTTCAAATTAAATATTTTAAATAATATCAGCTGAATAAAAATTCTAACACAGCAAAGCAATTGGATTTCTTCAACAATCAATACTAGTGTGTAAACTACGTATTATAATGCTAAGTACGTAGAATAGGTTTAACTCCTTTATTTCAAAGTTGCAAAATGTATTCTGGGATTTTATCAGTAATTTTACTTCTTTGAGATTCGTTCTTACAAAACATCAGACTTTTTATGCCGTTGTGTCTAAACTAGGTCAAATCCTAAATTTTACATATTCACCACAATCGATGTTGCACCACGTATTTATCTCACTCCAATTGAGAATGTTTGCGTCTCGGTTTTTTATCTCTTTCATATATTCTTTTCAAATTCAATCTCCACTTTCTTACAAAGCAAAATTAAAAACCGAAAACAAATAATGTATGTCATCCGAAAACAGTGACCAGTGAAAAGAATTCGTCACAGCATTTGATTGAAAATAACACAGTGACACTTTACATTTTTTTTTTTTTTCAAATGTAAAATTATTATGATGCCCATCAGTTAACAGCTTGCAAAGAAAACAGTCCCAGTTTCATTTATGTATCTGGACTATGCAAACGAAGGCCGTTTTCTTCTGTGGTAGCAGATGATAACCGATTGTAATTCCCAACTGCAGACGGCATTTTCTTCCAAAGATGAGGCGGGGCCCCAGGTTCTTAATAAAGCGTTGCAATAACAAGCCGAATAATTTCAACTTTGGGAACATTGGGATCACGGTCTTGGCAACAATGGCGGCTCGGGAAAAATCTCCCAATAAAATTCTTTTCATCATTTTCGGCTTCTCGTTAGCCGGAGGATTTGAAAAGATGTCGGCTATCAGTGCTCTGGATCAGAGTGCATAAGCTGTTGCTGCTGAAGAAGCAGGAAAAAAGGAGGCACAGAATCTGAATTGAATCAAGAAACAAAGGAGTGACCCAGCCACATCATTATTCCCCCGAACCATCGTTTTTAATTGATGGTGGAAAGAGGGCGACTTGATGGGATGAGTCTGTTATAGTTTTTTTTTGCTCTGCCCGTTCAAACTAATATTGTTCAGCAAAACAGCTATCCATTAGTCTACATGGAACTCATCGTTAGAAAGAAGGAGAAAAATGTTTGGTGTGAATAGAGATAGATATAAGTGATTGTGCAGTGTGCATTGATTATGAGGTGAATGAAATCTGGTTACTCCGGGAAGTGAGTTTTAGACATTTTAGAAAAAATATCAGCAGTCGACATTTTTCAAACAGCATTAACGTATTGGAAAAGGGTAAAAGAGTAAAGTTGATTTCACACCAAATTCTCCGAACTAGAATTTCTAAAGGTACAGCAGTATTTTTAGCGAGACTAAAAAATTTAGCCAAAATTAGGCAACCATTGTTACAATTAAAAGGTGGATAATCTTATTTGGAGAACACCTCTTGAATCCCATACGTCATTACAATAAGATGGAATTTATAAAATTCTAATTACATAGTATACACAGTGGCGTAGCGAGGGAGGGGGGAGTTGGGTGTCAACCCCCCCCCCCTAAAATTTAGCAGAGTTCTATTATTGACATGAAGAATGCAATCCATAATGTAGATTATCTGTTACATCAGTGCCTAGACCCCCTCTAAAAATTTTTTCTGGCTATGCTACTGAGTATACAAATAATTAGTTAAAATGGTATTGTTACAATCTCATCAAACACCCTCGTTTTCATTTTTTTGAAACTCTTTTTTCCTTCTACATTTTGCTTCACCTCGATTAAATTCATCAAGTGTAGACAAACGTATGAGATTATTGCACACTATTTCATGGGCCTCCCAGGTGGTGCAGAGAAAAATTATTCCTATTGCAAAGTAATAGGGTTTGGCAATTACTCACCAAATATGCAAGATATGACCAAGCTGGGTTCAGGTTTGAGAACTCATTTGTGCCGTCAAACTTGGCGATAAATCTTCAAATTATCAACCTTGTGTACTATTGACATATTACTACCAACTCCATTAAAAGCAATCCTATAGGCAATGATATAAATACCCAGTTTTTTAGGATTTTCGGAACGATAATTGGATCAAGACGTGATAAGATTAATGCGGGACAACACCTAAAAGAAGTTCGGATCTATATAACCAGTGATTTCTCGTAAGACTAAGCCTAAAAACAAAAACCCAATAAAATGAAATATGTGGAAGTTGTATTGGAAAATTGAAATCGAACTCTCTCTCGAATTGAAATCGAACTCTGGTACTTTTCAAGTGCCACCGTGTTCATATTTCAATTTAGCGAAATAAGAATATTAGCTATGTTTCTGTAGGTTACATGACAAAAAGAGTCACCAAAGTAACCCAGGGGCACGATCATAGCTAATGGGGGAAAAAAAGTTGAAAGGATACAAACATGGAGGAAAAAGCTCAGGATGATGCCAATATTATAAAATAAAAAGGTGATGCCAACATAGAATTTTAAGTGACAAAAATAAGCGGCAACTCTCAAGGAGTAAAAAAGAGAGAAAAATTAAACAACTAGAGGTATGTAGTAAGTAACAAAGTAGCTAAAAAGAGAGACTATATAAGAAAAGCAGTAAATGGGGGGGGGATGAAAGGAAGCGTAAAATAGTAAATATCTAGTATAGCAAACCAATGAGCAACAAAAACTAGGCTTAAATAGCTAAAAAGTACATAAGTAATATACATATATATAAATAATTAATTAAACTAAATTTTAAAAATGGTATAATACTGTTTTCAGGATGTGAAATTAAGTGGAAAAAAAGAAAGAAATATTTAAAATTAAAAGTAATAATAGTAATAATAGGTAATAAAAAATTAATGGTATTATTTGTATGTAATGAATTATTATTATTATTGAGTATACTACTCGATAATATATTTGTAACAATGCACTTAGTATGGCTTATATCTGGATCAGTAAGTATTAAAAAAAAAAAAAAAAAATACCCGAAAAGAAAAAGTACCAGTGTTCAAGAAATATTATAATATATTTTTTTACATATAAATATTTTTGTATAATATATATATATATATATATATATATAAACGCATTGGAAATAGTACATTCTTTTTTTAAGGCGATATAAACGGTATTAATTGAAAAAACTAAAACTTTAATTAAAAAACATATAATTGAGCCTGTATTTTAATACCGTAGTAAAAAAAATCAACATACGATGTCAGAGAGACGATAATTCTGAGATATTTCACTTCATAAACTGATTTTTATTCTTAAAATTTCAAGAATCTTCGTAAAAAATCTTAAGAATGGAACATCAAAAGCAAAGGTGCGAATTCTGGGCAAATTGGTAAGACAACTGTCCAGAATCATCCTAAACCCTTTAAACTATTGCGACACTGGCTACTTTCACATCTTTCACGCAATAAGCAAGGCCTGAATGAAGAAAGATACTTGAAAAGTTGAACAGAAATGAGACAAAATTTTGCACTAAACTAATAAATTGATATTGAGAACAAATAATGTAGAAAATGCATAATCAACATTGTTTCGCTTGCACCAATGTGTTAGCCCATAATCATATTTAGAAAATATTTTTAAAGTAATTTCAATGCTGAGTAAATAAAAAATAATAACACCATATTACTGATAAAATATTGCAAGTTAGTTAGTAATTTATCAAAATTACTTTGCTACTATTAATCATCGTATAGAAGAAATTAGAATTAATACCTTTCGTATGCACAGTTAAACAAAAATGGTATATTATTATTAATTGATATTAAATTTATCTGTTTATATGTATATCCCCCTAATTATGACAGCGATTTTATGATTGAATGAGAAAATCGTGATTTGTTCTTGAAAAAGTGAAAGTTGAAGTTTATCTCCTTCAAACATACAACAATGAAAAAACGAGAAGGATTAAAAAAAAAAAACCGAAGTGATACTTACACTGGTGATTTCAAGGTTGCTCATCACAAAATCCATAAATATTTGATACATATTATAAGCCGTTAATAGAGAGTTTAACATTCGCATTAGTATTGTTAAACATTCACGACAACTTTTCAATTTTCATTGTTATCACAGTAATGCCTTTAAAAGCCTTTGTACATCATGCATCAGATAAAATTTGCTGCAGATGTATTTGAGCAAATGGATGGAAAGTTATTCAATACTTTTGCTGTTATTCATAGCATTGAGTTTCGCAAAAACATTTTAGCCTATTAATTCATTTTGGTAATCATATGAAGTGCTTCATACACCGACAGTTGGCTATTGTAAATTATAATACTTCTATTTTGATTTATTTTTAATATTTTTAATCATGAAAATTTCTTAAATTATCTTCAACAAGAACAACAGATACGATCAAATGATCCTTACAAACCTTACATTCTTACAGTGCTTCTTATCTACTTTTTCTTTTATTTATTACCAGTTCAATGATTTATTATTATTATTATCAATTTTTTTTACTAACACTCAATAAGCGTTTCAGACTTCGCGCCGATTACAATCGACTAGTAATCGATGACAAAATAATATTTTACAAGTTTTACAAAAATGCTATGATAAAATTGCATTATTGTCGAATTCTTTTGATATTTGATTACTTTAACATCAAGATTACTGTTATTTTACGAAATTCACATTCACCAGTCATAATCTTTTTGGAAATTGTTAGTAATGATAATCATAATCCATATCATTTCTTGTAATCGATAACAGATGATCGTCTAATCGCGTGTAGTCTGGATATTCGTTTCTAAGTTAGTGACGTCTCAGAATAATTAATTGCATATTCCATGATGTACGTTGAATGCTGGGTCCATGGGAACATTATAAAGCCAAAGTTCGGAAGTAACGATGAGGACAAGGGAGGTAGCTTCGTCATTCTCTGTCTTCGTAACGATGGGAGTGAACAGATTCAATCTCACAACTCTTACCTCTGGGAAACTTCATTCAATCTAACACACATACAAATTAATTTTCCCAAATTTAAATGCTTTTTGCGTGGGTAAGAATGTTTCATTAAATCTGAAAGAAATATTCTCAAACTTTGAAAACACATCTTGTTTTTAATGGCACCATTCTTGCGATGTGAAAGAAAATTTCTTTAACGAGATAACAATGGGAAGATCGATTACAATTAGTTATCGAAATGCATGCCCCCTCCCTTTTCCTCTGTTAGAAAAGTCTTTTTAAAAGCCCAATATTGGGAAATTATTGTTTGAGTCTGCTAGCATTACAAGCATGAGGTGAATGTCCAGTAATTGATTAAAACGACCTGCCAATCAATCAACGCTGCCTATGGGAAAAGCGGGGAGGAACAATTAGTCTTGCACAATCCGTGCGAAAACGTGTGATTCGATCTTCCAGACGAAAAACAAACCAAGTCGTAAGAAGATAATACATGGCTGGCTAGTTTTCTAACTAAGCATTGTGTTCTAGCTAGTTGGCAACGGTCCATTTTCCCAATATCCCCAACTAAGCTGAGCTGCTGATATCGTAATCGGTAGAAGATCGTTTCTGCGAATAAAGATGGCGGCTTGATTAATGAGAGTAGGTTTTCATGGGGAGCTTTATTAGTCTTAGAAATCGCTGAGGCCTGGGAACAAAACTACTGCCTGTAATCGGCTTTGAGTTGTATTGTGTGTTGTTTTAAACAGCTAACTTAAAAAAGAAAAGAACGAAAAAAAAAGAAAAGAAAAAAATTCTTATGAATGAAGGTGATGAAAATGATTTTAAACTTGGTTATCTCAAACTCTCTTATTGCCTGGTAACAGAAGGACTGAAGTGTTCTAAAGTATTTGTCTAAAGTAAATTGCAAACATACTTCCACTTCAGCCGTAAGATTGTGATTAGTCTGTCTCGAGCTGAGTCTTAGTCAGTCTTGTCATGTCTAGATTTTTGTTAATCTAATCGCAGAAAATGTTAAATCATTAAATCAAACAAACAAAAAGTATTTTAAATATTGACTAGATTTTTATCAATATAATATATTGAATATCAATGAGAAGCTCTCATCAATTGTCAGTTATTTTGAGACATTTCCACACCTTTATTTAATAGCTTGCATTCTTTCCTGTAGAAAAACTACTGAATGACTGAATTATGGTATCCCTCTAAAATTGCTATCACATGCAAGATTTTCCAACCATAATGACTTGCATGTTTGTTACATGTAGCTAACCTGGAGGTGCTTAATCAGTCTGGATATAAATTTGAAATTTGGAAAATAAATAAATATTTATCGGTGCACATTAAAAGCCAGCACGTAAATCATTAAATGGATAGCTAGAGCAGAAGCGGAAATAGAATATGAAATAAATTGTAAAGTATATTATACTGGCACTGATAAGCTAAACTAATTAATAAATCACATAAAATTAATTTAATATCTTTGCAAAATTATCAAATTCATTTGATATGATTTTTCAAGACAAACTATATGAAATGTATATGAACTGATTGTAAATTATACCAAATCTTTGGAGCTTCAATCTAAGATATCTCAAAAAATCCGTCATTATTTGTTTCCTGTTACAGCTGATATTAACAACTTAAAAGGACGGTGGTCTTTAAAAATTTTTTTTTTTTTTTTTTGTGCATTTATCTTATAAAGATAAAATTTCATATCCACGTCTCATTCATGCTCAATAATGTGCAAATTTGAACACTTTAAAGCAATTATTTCTTTTTCAGTTTAAAATATTTTTTTTTTAATGTTAAAAAAAAATGCTGCTTCCGTAATTATTTTTTTTAGTCTATTTTCCTATATTTTTAACAAAAAAATTTTTTTTTCAATTTAACAAATGCGCTTTATATAAGCAATAAATTTTTAAGTGACAATATTCGATAAATTTTCCTGAATTAGAGTATCTTTTTACTCTCGCTTCGTTTTAGGAACCTAAATGTTGATTGATTCAAAATCGGATATATATGTATTCATTATGTTGGATATTTACACAGTAACTACATTTTTTTTATATATATATAATAATAGGTCGAATGTTAATCCGCAAAGTGCATTCTCTGCTGTTGAAAGTCTGCAAAAATGATAATTGGGGAAACGGCTTTTAAAAATTTCATTTCCTGATTATATATTAAACATTTTTAATAGATTTGGTGTGTTCTGAAGCTTTAAAATTATGCAAAATGAATCTTTTCTTTGTCATTTTTGTTAAGCAATTACTTTTGGACACAAATAGCTGAAAATAAAAGAAAAATATATTTTTTCAGTTAACTTCAACCGATTTCATCGTCCGCTCTAAACAACCAGACTGGGTTTTCCGAGGCTTAACCGAAGTCTTTCACTTTTACTCAAACTTTCAGCTGTCATTTTTAGTGGATTAAGATAATTTAGTCAGTGATCTGTCAACTTTTAAATCTCAAAAATATTTATATTGGCTTTTATTAGACCCTTTTTAATTATTTATATTTTGCTGTTAAAACTTTTTTAAAAGATTAAATCATTTTTCTTCCAAAGAAATTTCTAGTTCTACATTTACTTTTGCTGTATGTATGTCTTTTTGTACTTGTACACTTTTATTTCTTTTTGCAACATATTCTCGCAAATATTGTTGGATGTAATAGACTGTAAATAATAGAATGTAATAAACAGATTATGAAGTCATTTGGATAAAGAAAATATGTAAATAATGGGAATAATTGATACACTCTAAAAGAAATTGATAAAAGTCGTGTCACAGTGTAAATGAACGGATGTTTCCTTTTCCTTGAATATTTTTCATCTACACACTTTTCTTACAGTCAATCAGACATCGCTTTTTGACAGACATCTAAAATGGTATTCTAACAATATCATTTTTGTATAACAAGTCATTATCTAGGAAAAAAAAAATGCATTGCTTGAATCTTTTTAAATACATTTGTGTATGCTTCTGAAATTTGTCCACTTTCATAATAATTATTTCTTCAGCTTTAATCAACCTCCAAATTTTTATATCTAATTCCTGCTTAGAAAAGTACGATATGTGACTGGTTTACAAATTATGTTACTAAATGAAGAGTAAATAATAATCAAACAAATTAAATGAAGTACTAAACAGTCTAAATCGTTTAATGATGCACGAATGAAATACCATTTAGCATATTCCCAATCTAGTAGATAACTTTTTCACGGTTGAAAGCCCGTACTTTCGAAGTTGTATCTACTTCAAACAAATTCTTCCTAAATACTTTTGTTGCCCCCACCCAGTGTTTACAAACTAAGTAGCACTGCCTGTAACACCCCACATCGGGGCCTCTTTTACACCGGCATAACACATCTTCCAAGCATAACTATTGAAACATTGTCTACAAGGCCATCAATGGGGCATATTACTCCATACCCGTCCAAAAGAGCCTAACATCAGAACACATAAAATTGGGGGGTCAGTAATATTGCATCCGGGACCCCCCTCCTGACATTTCATTTTCATCAACCCCCTCACTATACACTTTTACCAATCGAAAAATCAAAACCTTGGCTTCGGTACGCTGACCAAGCGTGACCAAGATCGCACTTCGCTCGGACTAGTGATCTTTCTTTGACCTTGAGGTTGGGGGGGGGGGAAGGGGGGGCTTTCCTACTTGTGTTAAAATTACGCCCCCTTCTTTTTTTCCATCTCTTGGTGATTTGCTTCTTAGTAGACAATGAAAATGAATGAAGAAAATACTGGGTTGAGATTTGATTTAGCAAGTTTTTTTTTTCTTTTAGCTTCCGGATGCGGAACACGCTCAAAACAATAGATGATGCCACTGTTCACAATGAAGAAAATAGAAGGGGGAGGGCTGTTTTTCTCTCTGATTAGCAGAAAAATCAAGCTTATATCTGCGGTCAGATCAAATATTCGATCATTACTGCATTTCAAAAAGGTTACTTCAGCCACATTTTTATGGAAATCGTAATTCACAGATAGAATTTTCCGTTATCAGCTTTGTCGATTCGCGTGACTTATAGAGAACTATGCAAAGTGGGCTATTTTGTCCAAGACGTGTTATAACTTGGAAAGAGTATTGTTTCTTTTAATTTCTTGTTGTAAATTCAGTAAAGCACACGATGTCCAACAAAGGGAGAGAACATACTAGCTCCGTCTTGCTTATAAAGTGTTCGTCGTGCAGAGACGTATAAGGTTAAGAAGAGACCATGGCAGACCAGTGGCGGATTATTGCAAGTTTGTCGGTGGGGGCAGTTAGTTACAAGATTAATATATACACCCATTTCATGAGAGCAAAATAGGATCTTTTACATTAATTTCTCTTTTCTCGGGGGGGGGCGGTCGCCCCCTCCGCCCACCCTTTAATCCGCCCTTGTGGCAAACAGCGAAACTGTGCCCACCATGCATATGCATATGCTCCCACACAGCTTAACCCTTTGAGGCGCAACCCTTTCCAAATGCTGAAAAAAGGGCAGCCGTTGCCATCGCTTGACTTAACTACCAGCAAGATGGCGGAAGCGAGATGGCTGTGCGCGGGCACAGCCATCGTCAAAAAAGGGGTCTCTAGATCTGTGGCATGCGATGAACGTTTCGATCGTCCGCCATCTTGCTGGTAGTTAAGTCGAGCGATGGCAACGCCTGCCCTTTTTTCAGCATTGGGCAATCTATCCATCTGTTCTCGCGTTCTTCCATTTTTCAGCAGATGTCAGTGCTGTTAAAAATAATCGTGACAATCTTTTTTACGGGACACGACGTGCTAAAATGTAAAGGATTCTCGTGGAGCTATGTCACTCGCAACTATTTTTATAGAAATCAAATCTATTCTTCTTGACTGGCAACAGTCAAAACGTTAGAGTTTGGTGTTCCCAGAGCGGGAAGACTGCGCGTTAAAAGGTTAAATGCTATGGCTTCCCATAGCATTAAACGCTTTTTCGACAAGGACAGCAGTCATTGGAAACCAAGATTACTACACTCGATTGGTATACTGATTAAGAAATTCGTAATTACTGCAATCTGCTGATGGTTTCATGGGAAAATTTGTTATATCATTAAGGGTCTGTGAATTCTGTATACATGCTACGTGTAAGAGACTTGGCCCTATTGGAAATCTTCTGCAACAACCACTTATATACAGGCACGTATCCAAAAAAACATCGGGGGGGTCCTGAAAATTTCGGAGGGTGTCCAAACCGTAAAAAAGGAAGAATTTCAAACAAAAACACTATATCATTACCATTTTAGTATCAAAAATCAAAAATTTGGGGGGGGGGGTCCGGACCCTCTGGACCCCCCCCCCTAAATACGTCCTTGCTTTTATAGCGACATCTTCCAAGTATTAAATGGCTTTCTTTTAGTGAGTACAAATCTTCTGAAGTTCCAAGATCATTTATGAAAGTTTCATCAGGTACACACAGTCAACGAATATTTTCTTCTACGAATTTTGTATATATGCAAAAAAAAAATTTCTTTCATCACAGAATGTTGATCAGAATTTGGCTGTTCCTTTTGCTACGTTAAAAATGACGGTCATTGTGCCATCTGCATCCATTGGAAGTGGTTTAACATAAAATTACCAACGAAGCACTTAATTAGTATACTTTACAAGAAAAGGTTTCATGCTTATATAATACAATTTACTTCCTTAATCATTTTAGCATATTTCACGAGTCTGGACAACATCAAGTGAAATATTAAAACACTTTCTGTTTCAAATCATTTTCAACAGTACATCTACAGTCGAACCTCGATTTAACGTACTTTGATTGAACGAATTCTCCGATTTAACGAATATTTTTTCTGTCCCGACGAAACCGGTGCTAAAATGCTCTGATTTAAAGAATTTTTAGCTTTGATTTAACGAACAACAATAGCTGAAATAAAATTCGCACATAAAACTGAAACTGAATTTTTCGCACACAAAATTAATATCTACAAAAAGCTTTGGAAATTCAAAACACAGCCACAAGAACAAAGCACTATCAAGGATTTCTTTCCAAAGTGCCAATAAGTATGTATGTATTATGCTTTAAGTTTTAAGAACAAGTAACATTAAAGAATTAAGATAATTTTAAAGTTGATCTCCTAACGTATAACTTATAATTTTTAAGCTCGCAGTAAACCATAATCATTCTTTTTTTCATATCAATATCTAAGAGTATCTTGCATTGATATTTTTATACCATACTCTTTACAAAAATTGTTATTCGATTTAACGTATTGCTTCGATTTAACGAACGGATTTGTGGGTCCCAATCAATTCGTTACATCGAGGTTCAACTGTATTTTAATTTCTATTGTAAATAAAATAGTTCGAACTATCGAGGTAAATGGCGCTTTCCAGCAGGAATTTTGAATTCAGATATTCAAAATTAATTTCCCAGTAAAAAAGAGAAAAAAAACGTAATTTATGCAATATTAAAACGTACCGTAATTTATGACCAAAAGTGTACTTGGAGCGGAAAATCTAACTCTTTTATAGCAAATAAAGTTGTGTGAAATAAGAAATTTTCGCTCAGATATAGAGGAAAACTCGTAAAATTTATTATTATTTTTAAACAATAATATTATTTAATCCGTGTAAACTTTTCTTTGTTCAGAGTTATGGCTTATTCATGTTTCTTTTTTAAAATAATTTCCATTCGAAAAAAATCGTAATAAGCAAAGAAAAATCACTTGTCTTTCCGTTCAAAATCGATGAGAAAAATCATACTCCATGAAGTATAACGCGAAGGACAGCTTTTTGAGTTTATTTTTAAAAACTGAATTTTGTGATGCAAAGCTTTTTTTTTCTTCTTGCAACAATTTAAAAGCTTTTAAAATTTTTCAAATTTCGGCAGAAACCATATCGATGTAATGGATAATCATCAGTTATAATGAAAAATTAGCCCGATTGCATAATTTGTGATTTATCAATTAATTAAAAAATATGAGTTGTTTTTGTTAAGTGATATATAAAACATAAAATGAAACCTGTTAAACTTATTTAGAAATTTGAATATTTCATGTACTTCGATTATTTTGGTACTATGCGAAAATTTTCTTCCACAGAGAATACTTAAAGGGTAAAAATGACCGATGCAATAAACTTGAGCAATATTCCATACTAGGTGCAGCCCATGGGTGCTTTTTTAAAATTTTAAATATTTCTTTGACTTAAATAAGCAGTAACTTATTGAATTTCGTGAAGAGATAAACTTAGTTTCATGAAGCAACATTCTTTTAAATTACTTCTCACATTATAAAGTTTCTCCCTCTCTCCTTTCTTTAATAATCTTTTATCAAAGCTCGTAGAAGTACCAAAGTTGTAAACTGAAATATTTCAGAAACTACAGTGAGATTTACGAATTTTCGAACAAAATTTTCGCATAGTACCAAAATAATCAAAGTACATGAAATATTCAAATTTCTAAATAAGTTTAATAGGTTTCATTTTATATTTTACATTTTATTTAACAAAAACAACTCATTTTTTTAGTTAATTCATAAATCACAAATAATGCAATCGGGCTAATTTTTCATTATAACTGATGATTCTGCATTATATTGATATGGTTTCTGCATAAATTTCAAAGATATTTATTTTTTAGTTGTTTATAAATTTTTAATTAAAAAATTGTTTTAATTTTTTTTATAAAATTTAAAAAAATGTTATGATCGAAGGTACTTTTGAAATGACTCACACACAGCTATCAGATCACTAAATGGAAATTCTCATAGCTAAGCTCTAGCTTTACAAATAATCAAGCGCTCAGAATTGAAAAATTAAATTCAAGCCATGGGTGTTGGCTAATTTGACATTTCAGAAGGTTCCCAGGTTTTAACTTTTTGTGTCTTTTATGTTTGTACCGAATCGATGCAGCTTTTTATCTCATAATTTTTAGGCTTAATCATTTCCATTGACTGACATAAACATTTGTCACTGAAAATAAAAATGATTTTCATGAACGATCAGTTAAAAATAAAATTAAGGTAACATTTTCAACTTTATACTTATGTATTATAAGATCATAAATAAGGGCATGATAGTTTAATTTCGAATTATTGTAAAATGCATTTTTGGTGGCACTACGTAGCATTTTTGATGTGACTGATGTAACATTCACACTACCAAGTGTTGCTTTGGTCACAACTATTAAATAACCTAAATTTTCATTATTTAATTATCATAAACTATTTTTCTTTTATTTATGATTTTAACATGCATGCTGTAAAGATGAAGAAATTTATTAATTTAAGAAATAATCAGTAATAAAAAATATTTTCATTTTTAGCTTTTTTTAATGCCATGGAAGGACCCATTAAATGTTTTAGCCATTTATGTTGTTAAATGGCTCGATCATAGATATTTTATCTCTTTAATTTTTTTGTTTTAATTTTTTATTCATTAATAAACTATATACTATCACACAATAAACACTGTTAGGTTTTTTTTTAATCGACGTTGGGAATAATTATGTGACTTTTAAAATTTCATTATAGTAGGCAGGGGCGTAGCCAGGGGGGGATATCGGGATATATCCCCCCCCCCGAAAATTTTCGATTAGTGATGAAATTCCGTCTATTTATACTCATATAAGCTTATATCCCCCCCCGAAACATTTTCCAGGCGAATATCCCCCCCCCCGAAAAATTTTCCTGGCTACGCGCCTGATAGTAGGTAAATATTTGTATTTCATTTGAAATAAATCGTATTTAATAACAAATACGTTGATTATTTAACTCAAAAATATAATTAAAGTTTTCTATAGAACGAATGCCCAAAATTTGAAAATGTTTCTAGTCTTCCTAATATTCATTCATTATGCAACCACATAACTATGTGACTTCCTTGATTTAGAATTGAAAATATTAACACTAATATTTCAGGCTTGTTTAAAAAACATGTCAACATGCCCATCATCGTGTAGATACATGAATGGCTTCAACATCACATTTATTCCAGTTAATATTTGCCGAATGCCAACATAATTTATGACAATGTTGGATCCAAAGTAAGGGGAGAGAAGGGATGGGTCGATCTGTCTCCCTTCCTTTACCATGCTTGAACCTGAACCAATGTCGTTAAATCTTTGAACCTATCTTGTAGTTAGAGAACTTAACTTTACAATGAATTCACGTTTAACCTGTTCGTTCTCAACATTGATAAGACGATAAGCGCAGAAGACTCCCATTCTGTGCTGAGAGTGCGGTTTTCCAGAAGGAGTCAGATTAAACCTCGGTTCAAGTTTAAAAAAGAATAGGAAAAAAAAATCATTCATCTCTGCAAGGCCGTAGCCAGAAAAAAAAGAGGTGGGGGGGGGGGGAGGCAGTATGTAGTGCTAAAATTTTATCACCTGTAATTAATCTCGATAATTAACGCAAACAAAAAAGTACAAATGCACTGGCTAAAATTTCGGAGGTCGGGCGCCCATGATCTCTCCCCCCCTCCCACTCCCCGGAATACGGCCTTGCATGGATGATAAAATTCAATCTCATAGTCGGCAGAGCCATCGTTAAGACTTTTTTTATGGTCGGGAAGATGTCGGTATACTGCCAAGTCTATATCTGATTTTACCAACTATATTACTAACTCTTTACTTTTGGCAACTAGATTTGCGTAATTCTTCCAAGTGTATCACCAGAAAAAGACAGTAAATTATCGTTTCCTTAAAATTTTTTCACTAATTGTGCCAACTGGGTATCTAATTTTGACAAGTTTAATAGAATTTTGCGAGTGTTAAGGGGGGGACATTCCCCACCCCCCACCCCCCATTTAGCAAGGGCCCTGATGGCCGGCTTGAAACTTTCCTGAATCCGTCACTGATTTTTCCCCATTTTCTGTTTTTTTTTTTTCTTTTTCCCTCCAGCCAATCAGAAATTAGTGGCTCCTCAATTTACTACAAGCTTCTGTTATTTCACGACTAATTAGATCACAAAACAAATAAACCGTTCTCTTTACGAGTGATCACGGACGTTGTTCCCCAGTCTCCCTTCCCGAACGGCCATAAATTGCAAAGAAGGGAGCGCGGGAAAGGAAAACGAAAATCGTCTGCGGAGATGCGAGCCAGAGAAGAAGAGAAGGGAAGTGCGATATCTTCACAGGGAAGCACGGCTGAAAGAATGAGTGTTTGGAAAAGATGCGCACTTGGTGCTGGTCACGAAATATGTAAAAAAAAAAAACTCGACGACTACTCCGGTCTGTGTAATTTCGCTCCCTCCTGAATTTTTAAGTCCTCGGATTTTCCCACAATGCCCGACTTGGAATGACAGAAGCAGACGAGAGAGCGAGAAAATATGTGTAGGTTAAAAAAAAAAAAAAAACACTCATTCTTTTGTGGCCTAAAAAATATGAACGAGACAAGTTTTATTTGCATTTGCAGATTGTTTCTTTGAACATCGTGTAAAAGTTAAGTACTTTTTGTGAAAATGTTTGTGATAAATCAGAGCTAACTGGTCATTTTTGTGACTGTGGCCAATATTTTTTCTTTGAGGCAAAATCAAAATTTTGTAACAATAAAAGTATATTAAGAATAGATATAACCTTAATTGGGAAGAAATTAATGCAGGGGCTAAACCCTTCGCATAAAAAAATGTTAGCTGTTTCTTAAAAATCCAATAAGTCATGGATCAGTGGCACGGAAACGTGTACAGATTCTTACTGTACACCTGGAAGCATTCTTATACCCCGCTCTCTGTTTTGAGTTTTACTGCTTTTTTTTAAATTTAGTTTGTAATAATTAGTTACTACTAAAATAATATAGACATTGATTCTTTGAGTCTAAATTAAACAGTATTATAAAGTGTTTTGTTGCAAAAGTCGCTAAATTAGTTGGGAAAGCCTCTAAATTTCCACAAAAATTGCTAAATAAATTCTTTATTATTTTTTTCGAAAACAAATTTGACTATTATTTACTTAAAACTATGTTTGTTTATTTAGTATTTGAAAAATAAAATATTCAAAGTGTATCAATTATTATGTTTTCCGAATTCTAACAGCGTGTAAATTATGCATATGCTTAATGCATAAGGAATGGATGAATTCATGTTAATTTGAAATTAATATTGAATTGAAATTAATAATCGATTTTAGAATGAATGCTGTTCCATTGTCTAAAGATACTTATTTTAGAGATGTTCATGGTATATCCTGGATTTTTAAACTGATTATTAGTTAACAGCAACTAAAAGCTTGATGGTAGACATAGCTTTCAATTCATCAATACAGCTGTATTTTCTATCTAAACTTCTCCTAGAAAAATCTTACTACACCAATCACTTAATTTATTTTTAAAAGTATCACGTACTGCGTTTTACTTTTTTAATTGAAAAAATACCCTCACATTCATGTGAAACGTCCAGATAAAACGGTACTAATCTCTAAACAGAGAATTTATACCCCGAATACATTATAACAATCGCTAAATTTACAGATGAATCTCCTAAAACTGGTCCAAAATTCGTAATAAGAAAAGTAGAGAAGCAATGCAGCACAATGTCATAACTCGAAAGTAGTTAATAAAAGGGCTATACCAGGGGTTCCCAAACTTTTTTTACCCGCGGCACCCTTGTCGGGCTAAAAGCATTTCGCGGCACCCTTATCAGGCTAAAAATATTTCACGGCACCCTTTTCAGGCTAAAAACTTTCGCGGCAGATTTCCTTTAAAGCAATATGAATATGGAAGTTAGAATGAAGCAGTTTGGATGCATTTTACCTTATTTTTTGTTTGTTTGTTTATAGGGCAAACTATCAAGAAAGTACTCTCTTGGGAAAGGGGTATAGAATTTTGACAATATCCCCATTTCAGGGAGTTCCTATAATAGAGAGGCTACAGGACAGTTTTGAACTTGACTGAAATATTTTTGTTTGAGCCCACTTAGTGATCGGCTTGGCTCACTTTCATGGGGATACCGGTTCAGAGGAAATTATTGGATTATACTCCACCAAAACACTTTTCTTGATTATCTCCACAGCACCCCTGACATACGCTCGTGGCACCCTAGGGTGCCGCGGCACCCAGTTTGGGAACCTCTGGGCTATACAAATATTTTAGTGACATCTGTTAAATCCAGTAGTTCATAAAATAATCAATGAAAACTCGTAAAGATCTGTTTTTCAAAAAGCATTCTTATAAGCTTTACACCTCTTGCATCTTTCCTCCTGTTCTGATACTGTTTTTCTCAGTTGAAGTAACTAAGTTAAAGTAGCAACAGTAATCAAGTGACAGCTTATTATAAATAATAATACAATATTGTTTCTTTCCGATGATTATGATTGTATCACCATAATAAAATATAACGCTCTACAAATAAAACACAACAGCATAATCAATGCAATGCAATAAAAAGTTCCTTTTTTAATACTATAAGGTGCACTCAAAACAACTGAAAGTATTCTCGTAAAATTAAGAACTTTCTATTTTCCCTTTTCTCGTTATTCACAGCTTGTTTAGGCTGTTTTGCGACACTTTAACACTATCATTTACTCTGAGAGAGTAGTAAAAATCTGGCATAAATGAAATCACTACCTCTCAGAAACTACTTAAGAGTGAACACTCCCACGTTACGCTTTCTCACAAATCCATTCAGAAAACACAGACTAGCCTTTATGCTACGGAACAAAACTAATGATTTTTCATTTTCACAGTTAAGTGCCGTTTTCAACAGTTTTTATTAGGATTTGTTCGTATGTTCCACATATAATATATGAAAGCCCTACGGTATCGCATTAGATGATGGTTTGGAAGAAGAAAGATTAAGGTTATGATAGAAAGCTTTTTTTTTTTCTTTCTTTGGGTAGTATAGTGTGCTGGATGTTTGTCTGTGTATCTTTTCACACAGTCGCAATGGAACTTTTTTTTTGTTGTTTAAATGTCGTTAACAGGACATTTTAGGAAAGGAGTTGCATAATGCGTTTTGTAATACAATCTGTCACTTGTATTTCGAAAACTAATTGTTCGAAAGTAGATATTTGGAGAAAAGAAAACGGGGGGTGGGGTGGTTGGAGGAAAGTTGTTATGGAATTGTCTTAATAAATGAACGCGACAAGAGTCTTTTCTTTCTATTCAAGCAGGCGCGAGTCATTCAGTATTGATAAATATTTAGAGCAGGTATAAGAATTCAAATCCATTTTTGAAAACATTTTTCTTGAATGGTGTACTTATACCGAGGAAATGAGCAACTGGGTGAAAAAAAAAAGAAAGTTTCATTAGTCGGTTTTGTAGCTTCCAGCTGAACGATAAAAAAAATTCGCTTTTTCTTTTTTTTTTTCAGGGTTCAAGCAACTTTTTTATTTGTTCGGACAATGAGTATAATAAGTACGGAAAACTTGATAGATAAAAACATCTCTTTGGTATTTTATCAATCTACTACAGTATTGCTGAAATTATTGCTAACAGAATAATAAAACAAAATAATTAGAACTGTAATCCTGATATGGTTTCAAGTTCAGAAAATGTAAGAAAGCTGTAAAACAATTGAATCGGTGAGTGCAGATACCACCTCAGTCACAAAAAGGAAATTTTTCAGGAGAGAGAAAAAACTTCTTAATTCCTCCAAATTTTCAAATATTTAAACTTTTTTTCCCCTCTGTCATAACATGCATTTATGTTTCTGTCATGCAAATATTACATAATTTCGACATCAATTAGGTTCAGGAAAATTTAAAATTTGATTCGGACTGAAAACTTGGAAAAAGGTAATCATTCAAATCAAATCAAAGCAAAGCAAATGACTATTTATTGTCTAACCATATTTATGGCACACAAACGTCAAGAACATGAATTTAGGAGAAAAAAAAGTGCTTTGCTTGCAGAAAATTATGGAGATGAAAATCTAACATTGAAGCTGGAATAACTATTTTTTAGAAAACCACCCCTAGGGCAGGTCAGGTGGCCAATAATAGTGTTAAAATAGATCATTCTCGACCATTGATTCATTGTCGTGTGTCGGCCATTGATGATTGTCGCCCATCGTTCGAAAAAGAGGCCCCGTATCTACGAAACTACTCAACAGACTAATGTCGTTCTTGCCCTCAACACGCATCTTGCATTTCTAAGCTTATTTTCATCGAAAACGATTTTTCGCATTTTTGAGACGGAAGTGGTTTCTCCACTCACCTATTCAATTGGTAACTCAATGCTGCAATGTGTTGGAAACATTGCAAAAGTCAAGAAAAGCACATTTTCTATTGAAAGACATAAGACATGTAAATGTAACTCTTGCATCCTTTTGTTCATTATTCTTAACCAATAAATAATTTTTTTAAACTGTCACTTGTGTTCGCATCGATTATCACAATACTGTATTGAGAATGTTTCTTAAGAGGTATAAACCAACTATTTTTAAATGTTCATATGGCAACTAAAAATAAAAGCATTTTCTTTACAAAATTCTCAAATGATCTATCTTTTGTAAATCATAGCATTTTGCAGCAATGCAATCTAAAAAAATATCGGCTTCATTTACCAACAAATGTTTGAAAAAAATCTTTTTAACCTTCTGGCAGATGATATTTCTTAATAAAATGCATGAAGCTGTATCACTTCATATCATTTTATTCTTATAAATATAAAACGTAAAATTGAAACCCTCCAAAAAAATTTACTCAGATTGAATTTCAGTGTTCTGAATTTTTTTTTCAGAATTTCAAATTACAGTTTAATAAAGGTACTAATTAAACATTGAATAATACATTTCGTACATTCTTTCTTCGATTTCATGCATTATATCAAAGAATAATAATAGAAAAAATTAAAAAAGGTGTAAAGAAACAAATAGAAAATGTTTATCAAAGTCAGCAGCCTTTAACGCAAACTTGGTTTTCACATGAATGCACATGAATTTGTTTAAGAATAGTTAAAGCTCACACTACCGTTTTTTAAAAATCAACTTTAATAAAAAGCCCTTTGATGGTACTTTTTGCTAAAATAACCAGATTTTTAAATAAAGGAAGTATGTGTCTTTTACGTAAGCTTATATTACTTAATATGTTTACAGAAGTTCATTTCTTTGTTATGCTTTTGAATCATTCAGCTCAGTTCGTCGAATTAATTATTCTCTTAGTTATGATCGTGTTTACTTTTCGTGAGCATCAATGTGAGCTTTTCTTATACAAATGTCATTAAATGGAATAACTGTCTCACGACTCACTGACATCATATTAGTGAGTTCCTTTATTTATTTTGCTAGTGTAAAATTTGCTTGTGAGATGAATTCTGAGTAAGCTTACAGCATAACACTAAAACTTATAGCACATGTTATTTTATTTGTATTTTTTCACCTCTTTCACGGTTAGCTTCCAAACAAAAAGCACTTCTACGGAAGCATCGCTTTATTCTTTAACCCTTTGAGGCGCAACCCTTTCCCAATGCTGAAAACAGGGCAGGCGTTGCCATCACTCGACTTAACTACCAGCAAGATGGCGGACGATCGAAACGTTCATCGCGTGCCACAGATCTAGAGACCCTTTTTTTGACGCAGCTGGCTGTGCACGGCTGCGCTGTTTTCAGCATTGGACAATCCGAGCTATTCTCGCATTCTTCCATTTTTCAGCAGATGTCAGTGCTGATAAAAATAATCGTGACAATTTTTTTTTACGGGAAATGACGTGCTAAAAAGTAAAGGATTCTCGTGGAGCTATGTCACCCGCAACTATTTTTATAGAAATCAAATCTATTCTTCGTGACTGGCAACAGCCAAAACTTCAGAGTTTGGAGTTCCCAGAGCGGGAACACTGCGCGTTAAAGGGTTAAGTACATTGTGTTCACATTGGCAGGTCCACGGGGGGGGAACACAGGAGCGAGTTCCCCCTCCCCTCCAGATGAACTAAATTTACACTATAAAAAATTGATTTATTTGGAAATTCAAATGAATTTATAAGAAAAAGTAAACAAAACAAAACAAAACTGTGTGTACTGCAAATTTCTTTTTCTGAATTCGATATTGGATGTCCATAGTTGAAGTTTCCCTATTCAGAACGATGTACAGGGAAAACTACTATTCAGAATGCTACCAAATGTGCAGGTAACTTTAATTAGTTCACGGGAGAGAAAACAGGGAGGGAAAAAGTAGTTTTAAAAATCACCACCAGGTAGAGCTTTACAATCTTACAGTTGTTGATATAACATTCTCCCACCACGAAGATATATCAAATATTTGCTTCACAGCTTTGTTTTCTTTGACAAGAATTTTTTCACGTTTTATAACAGCCTCCGCGTGACGTCGGAAAAAAAAAAAATCTGTAATTTTTACTAAAGGTTTTCAAAGTAATACACCATTTAGTAGAGTTATTTAGAACTATTATTTTCCTTCGCTGAAACAAATTCCCATATCCTTATTAAGTAATCCTCAGAATTTCACAACTTTTCGATAACTGGTATCGGCTGTTGAGAGCTTTAAAATAAGGTCTTTTTTACGTACGGGTATCTATGCTCAATGATCGTTTAAAGTGTAATTTTTGGGACTTTAAACTGTATTAAACACACACACACAAAAAAAAAAAAAAAAATTGAATGTATTACGAAAGTTCAGGAAAGCATTCGCTTTTTCGAAAAAAAGTGGTATAACTGTTTTTCCAGAACCCTGCAAATTACCTGTCATGGACTATGTTCTAAAAGCGTTCTTTTATATGATTTAAAACGTTTATTTCGATCTTTGGGGGGGTTGGGATAAATTTCCCTTTCCATGCCCTAAGGTACCTACTGGCCGTTCAAAGACCAGTGTGCACTACATGTTGCATGAGCGGAAGGATGAAAAGGAAAATTTCCGATATTCCTTATGCAGTAATATAAGAACAAATAAGGCAAATAAATGTGTTGGAAAATGTTTTATAATCAATGAGTTGACATCATGTACCTGCCTGATTTTATCATTAATGTTATTATTATTAATTTTGTTATTAAGAAAGGACTATATTATGCACATCAGTTACATTTTCAAGCAATTACTTGTAATTACCCGAGGGAAATTAACATTATTATTATTTATTTTTCAATTGTATCCAAGAGATTGCAATCTGTCGTGTAAAGTTATTACTAATAGATACTTAATAACATTTATTAATCACACATAAAACGGATCAAACATTCACAAAGACATTTTTGCTCTTACGTCCATTCATTGCGTAAATTTCAAGGTTTCCTATCGTCTCCATTGGCTCAATGAATTCTCTTGTAACGAATTCTCAATACTTGCGAAAGTATGAAGATTTCTATTGCCTTTACGCTTCAGATGATGTCCTTGCTAGGAGCTAATATCGAATCTGCAAATTTTGTTTTTTTTTTTAGGAAATCACCATAATTGTACCAGGATGGTTTATTTCCGTGGCATTAATAACTGTTCTGTTAAAGAATCCATTCATAAAATATGGAATTAAATGTTCTATTTATTTTATCGTCTGCTATCTAGAAATGCACCTCTCTACCTTTTCCCTTTTCTTCCGAATCCACTAATTACAAAACAAACGCTCTTCGATCATGGAGTATGAATATGGAAATATACGATAGCGCTGTACTGACAATAGAACAACAGTACTACTATACAGCTCTTATATAATCCGCAATCGGCGTAGTATACATCCGCAGGTGTCCTTGGCGTTCCGTTAGAGACATGTTTTACGCGTGCGTGAAAATGCGACTCCGGCACGGTATTGCGTGATGAGTGCGCTCTCTCTGTCCGTTTTTGCAAGCCATGCTTGATAGCTTTTTGTGGGAGAGAAAGTGATCTCTCCTCTTCCTCAAATAGCATCTCGCGCTCTGATTTTCGGGCTGCACGAAGAGTTTCTCAGTTAAAATGCAGGCGTATGTCATTCTGGTATAAAAGGACATGCGCCAAGTTCAGTACCGGTGACCTGCGGTCAAAGCAGGAAGGAAATCGGTCATTTGTGCGGTAAAAGCTTTGAGAGCACCAAAAAAGCCGGCTAAAAATTCTAAACAAAAGAAAAAAGTTTTAATCATAATTTATTTTTATGAATCATTTATGCTTGAAATTATAAAACGTATCGAGAGTTCACTACGATCATAACAATTATAGTTATGAGTGCGAACTAATTAACATTTTTCACTGATTTCTCTGTATTAATTTAATGTGTGTGCACCTTGTATTTCTCTTTTCTTCAAATAACATCTCGTTCAGATTTACGGTCTGCAAGATTATTATATGAAAGAAACGATGTAGAATATAGGTGACGTATAACAGAAGCGATGTAATTCAGAGGGCCAATCGTATGTCATTCTGTTAAAGGACGTGCGTCAGTTTAATTCCGATGACCTGTGGTCAATCCAGAAAAAAAAAATTGGTCATTTATGCAGTAAAAGCTCGAAGGAGAGGCTGAAGGTCAGACTTTATACAGTAACTGTTGTTGTTAGGAACATGATAAAACGATCCTAAAAATTTTACCTGTGTGTGTGTGTGTGACTAAAAATATTTTATCATAATTAAATTTCATGTCATCCAATTATGACTGAAATGACAAAACGCATACAGTTTACAGTAATCATACCATTGGTTGAAACTAATTAACAATTTTGACTGTGATTTGTCTATATGTAAGGTGAAGTAGACTTCAATGAAAAATTTAAACAGAAATATCGTGTTTTATGATGCCGTATATTGTTCTTTGGGTGTTTCTGTGTATTCTTAATGCTTTATCTAAACATGCATATAAAGATGAAAATATATAAATTTGTTTGTGTCATATACAATTTACAGCTTTAGAGCTTTAGACCGAAAGACAGTCACGCAGAAACAATATATATTAAAATTTTCGAAAAATTTTCCAAGTTCTATTTTTAGAGAGTTTTCGGTAGATTTGAAGTCTCAAACCTTTCCGATAGTGTTAGAAGAAGGACTTTTAACACATATACGTTTAAAAAGAATAGTAGAAGTACATTTTATTTGCGATATTTATTGCTTTTGTATTAATTGTGAGTAATCCTTATTTTCGGTTGAGCAGTTAAAGCATTTACGTAACAAGGTCTTGTGTTTTATAGAAATGCAGAGAAAAGTAAATGTACTGATGTATTTTTCGAAAAAATAATTTTCCAATTATTTTCACAGTTTCTAGTACTGTTTAAGTGAATGTTTAAACAAAGCTTCTCCTGCTGAAAAACAAATTTATCACTAGTCAACTTTACAATTTAGTGATCGAAACAAGCTAGTGAAATTTCTCACTTTCTCTTTTTATTTATTTATTTATTTTATTACTAATATTATTTTGAGCGTGAATACTTTATATAATTTTTACGATGAACACGGATATCGCAGGATACAGAAAGGTTCAATTGATAGTAAACGTCAGTACAGAACTTAATTTGATATAATTATTTTCCTTGCATTTTGATGTTTAATCTTATTGTGGTTTTACTTTTTTTTTAATTGTTCTTAAACTAGTGGCATCATTACTATATATATAAAGGATGTCCTAAAAATGTGGTAACGGAATTTAATTCTTTATCTATTATAGATAAATGGGCAATATAAATTGTAAAAATGTTCAAAATAGGGTCGGAAATAAGACTTACGTTAAGGAAAAATTCCTCCCGTTCATTTACAAAAAGTTACACATTTTAAATTTGTATACGACCTCCGTACAAAAAAAATCCCAGTTATTAAAATGCGCCCCATACACTAACGAGGTGATGCACAAAATTTGATAATTATATCCCAAAAAGTGCCGTAGGCGTGAAGATAAAAGTATGCTGACTTAAACCACTTTTCAAATGTTCTCGAAGGAAAAAGCAGAACGAAGAAAACATCGGATGATCGCATTTCAGGGGTCATACAGAAATTACAATAGAAAATATTGTTTTTCACTCTAGCAATTAATGCTTGCACTTGAATTCCTGTATAGCCCCTGATCATCTTTGTTTCGAGACGCTTTACTATGAAAGGCTGGAATTTTGTACAACATATCTTTACTGTATGGGGCACATTTTACTGATTGTTGATTTTTTTTTTTTTTTTGTTCTGAGGTCGTATAAAAATTTAAAAAATGTAACTTTCTAAACATGAACGAGAGAAATTTTTTCTTAACGGAGTATTATTTCCAATCTTATTTTGAACACATTTTCAATTTGCATAGCCCACTTATCTCTAAGAGTTAAACAATTAAATCACCTTACCACCTTTTTGGGATACTCTGTATAAACTTGTATATAGAGAAACACGTCAAATCATTTACTGCCAGACGTACATCCAATCCGTAGCTAGCGCGATCATTTGTTATAAGTGCACGTCTGCTCCCGTCCCTTCTTATTTCCCCAGGATTTTAACTAAAATATGATTTTTTCTGCGTTTAATTTACATTTTGTTGAATTTTAAATAAATAGTAATATAAGCAGTAAATATAATTACAGTTTTTCTTTGATATATTATGCCCATATTTTTATAATTTAGACATTACGCAGGCTTGAAGTTTCAGTAATGTATCGTTTAATTGTAGCTTGCCAGTTTTTTTTTTTAAATTCCAAAGTGGCTACTGTCAAGCTAAAAAGTTGAGTAACGCTGTACTACACGATGCATGTCTTGTTTAAAAAAACTATTTAAACAAGAACTTACCAATATATAACCGAATAATAATTAAAACTACCGTTATTTAGCTTTCACTTTTCTTCTTCTGATTATTATTACTATTTTCAGGATTTTTGTCTCGAGAATCTAATAGTTGAAAGAAGTGGGATGAATTGAGATCTTAGAACTGTAAGGATGTTGAAATATAAACTTTCGTGCTCAGTGGCGTAGCCAGAAATTTTTCATGGGGGGGGAGTTACAACTACGGCAACTCATATATATATATATATATATATATATATATATATATATATATATATATATATATATATATATATGTATACGTGTGTGATAAGGGAGGGAAGAATATACATTTTGCATGGCAAAAAATTCCTCATGAGGGGTTTGTGAACCCCCTATCCCCTCCCTTGGCTACGCCCCTATACGTGCTATATATTTTTGAAACTGTCGAACTTTCGTGATATTAGATTAAAAAAAAAAAAACAACAACTCATAATGAGGCTTTACAATACTGACTTCTATTATCTTAATGTTTTTCCTTCATTTATTTTCTTCATTTATATTCATTTCACCACTATTTGTCACAGCGGAGTGCGATCATATTTTTACCCCCCCCCCCTACTAAAGCCACTCTGATATTGGTTTTACCCGTTCACTATGTAACGGGTTCAAATCTCCGAGAAAGTGGGGGGGGGGGGGATAAAAACACGGCAAAGCTGCAAAATAGCTCGGAACCGAACACCCGTGTCAAGTCAGCCCAAACAAAACTGGACTCAGGTCGTGAGAACAATTCAAGCAAAACCATCCAAAAGAAGGTACCGGCCAAGGAGCCCCTGTTAGGTTTTGGATCGCACGTGCAGAAGGACAGAGAAGCAGAACTATCGCCGTACGATCTTTTCGGAAGTAACAATTCATTTCGGAAAAAAATTGGGAACGTCGTGATGCAACACTACTGGAAAACAAAGGCGGGGAGGAAAAAAAGAAACAAACAAACAAAAAATCGTCACCTAAAATTGCTGTAAAAATGGAATAAATAAATAAAAAAAAAAAAGCCAACGCCTCTAAACTACAGAAATTCCCCCTTCGTGTGACACACTTTGAATAACATAATTTCAAATTACCCCTCTTTTTCTTTCCCCCAGCTGATTCTAAACAATGACCGAAATTCCAGTCCTCTAATTTTTGGATTTGAAGAATAGTAATAGCCTGGCCCTGGTCATATGTGAAGGAGGAGAGGGGTAGTGCAAGGTGAATAGCCCTTGTCCAGTTGAGTAGCCAATGACCAGTGAAGAACAATGGGTTGCTGATCCCAAGGGTGACGTTAGAAAATTATTATCGGAGGCTCGAAGGAGTAGAGCTCGCGACTTTGGCTGTCATGCTCTGGCGACGGTGATGTTTGTTTGGCAGAGCTGGTCAATCAGGGTCGCCAAAACTGTAGTTCCTAATCCAAAGAGTTAAAAAAAGGAGTAGTACATTTTTTTTAATTGTCATGTGATTAGTCCAAAGGCATTTTTCTGTTATGTGATCGTTTATGCTCAACAAGCATGTGAATATTCATTTCAAAATGTTTGTTGTTTCAAAATGCTTTACTTAAAAAAAAAAAAAATAATAATAATAATTTATCAAAAAATCCTTAAGAAAAGAAGAAAAAAATTTGAAACCAAACACATAAAAATACTATCTGAAGATTCGAAAACAATTATTTTAAATGTGGTTATGGTATTTAATCTATTTTCAATTAATTTATAATTTGTACTAATGTTGAATAACTAAACATTGATGCATGGCTCTCTGTTTATTAAAAGGAGCTATTTTTTTTTTCTATAGCTAGAAATAACACAGACAAAAACAGATGTAGTTGTAATAACTACACCTGTTTACGAGTACAGCCATCGATAAAAATATGGATAAACGTAGTAATTTTACTGATGTTAATTATATGACTTTAATGCAATTTCTAATAGTGTACTTAATAATCTGAGATTTAAAACATCGTGTCGCAACATAAATAATGGGGATTGTTCCCATTCCTCATGTTTTATGGTTTAAGTTCTTTCGTTTTGTAGCTTCACTCAATTTTATGGTAGAATTGTTAAAAAAAAAAAAAAAATCATGGGCAATGGTCAAAGCTTGCAACATATTACTGTAGAAGATTAACAATTTGGGCACGCAATTAGGAACGATGTGTTGCTCACTTAGGAAGAACTATCAGTGCAAATACTAAACGAAAAGATATAAATTTATTCAATTGCTGTAAACAACAAAACTGAAGAGCTACGCGAAATTTATTTCCCTCAGCTAATTTAACGGCTGATTAAGAAATAGAAAAACCAAAGGCTCAATTACGTTCCATCTCTGCGAGAGTCTGGATCAGCTAAACTATGACTCCCTCTGCGCCAACTTGCCAATAAAGCTATCCATATGGCACCCACGGACGAATGTTTACATCTCATGTCGGAGGAGTAGAGTTGAGGAGAAGAGAAGATGCAGAGCAGCCGAGCGTTTCAGATCAGGGGCACTTAATTGGGGGTCCACTGCTGATCGGTTTCGCTTTGATGAGCCCCGAGCATCCCACTCGCCGGACAAGACTTTCAGGGGAGGGGGTTACGTGCGGTTACTTCGGGTCGGACGTGTGGTGGTAATCGAATTAAGGCGGTTACTACTTCAACCTCGACCGGACAACTGGAAAACGTAGTTATTATCTTACTTTTTTCACCCCCCCCCTTCGTGACAGCATCATAATTTGCATTTATTTACAGCTTTCACAAGTTTAACAAACAAAAGGTTCAAATTGCAGATGTATTTTGCTATCTTAAGGGCACGCTATTTTCATCCGCATCGAAAGTCGAAAATGTTGGTGTGGTTTCACAAAGCTGAGTTTTATTTGTGGGCGGTCAATGTGTGTGTGAACAAAAAACAAAAATCTTACCTCGAAAAATGTTTTTAGAAAGACCTTTAAAATCATTTTTTTTTATTGTATGCGAAATCCTAAGCATTTCTAAGGGAATAGATATTTTAAGTTTGGAAGTTTTTAATTAAATTATCATAAGAGATACGGGATTACTTTATAGTTTGAAAATTTCACATCCTTTCGCGAAAGAGAAAAATATGTCTATCGGCCAGTCCTGTTTCAGTTACCTAAATATGTTTGGATTTACTTGAATTTGTTGAAATGTATTTGGGGGTTACTATACAGAAAATATATTCTATAATTATATTTTATTCGATAAATAGTGTTTTCAACATGCAGCATTCATAGTTCTTTTACGAAGGTAGGTATATATATATATATATATATATGTAGCATTAGGGCGCTACGGGATAGTTGTGTAGTGGAACCAGTGGTAAGTCGAGGGTGTTGAGGTCTCCTGGCTGGCTCGGGACTCTGGATTAGAGCTGATATTGCGGGAATCAGGGCGGATAGGTTGAGGCTGTAGAAGAGGCCGATCGTCGTTGGCGTTGGAGCTATCGTGAAAATCCTTGGGCCATAGCGGCCGTCGACAGAAGAGAATGAGACGGACTCCTACTGCGGTTACATAATTTTATTTTATGATTCCATACATCTTTGTTAGGCAGTTGCAGTCACGCAAAAATCTGCTCCTGATCTGTTGCAGGTCCTTATAAAAGCTTTGGACGTCATGTCACATGACCTCCAACGCGTTGCAACCATTGGCCAAAAGCTAAAACTGGGCAGCGGTTTTCCCAGGGTTTGTTATGACTTTTAAGACGCCTATGTGGCTGGCTGCCGGGACCGTCTACAAAGTTACAAAGGAATTGCAAGGGACCGTGTATTAATTGCAGTTTTTGAAAGCGGAATTCTTTGTTCCAACTGAATTAAACTGCGTAGTTCCATAAATATGGGATTTTCATTGGCTTTTGACTTGTAATGTTACATACATACATACATACATATATATATATATATATATATATATACATACATATATATACATTACAGATATACTCTAAAATGTAGCACTTTGATGCATGTGATCCTCCTACTTTCTCGTTTCGAGATAAGAACGTATTCTCTGTTAAATTAAACAATAACATACAAAGATGTTGAGGTTTTATACAAAGGTTGGGTTATTTTTTAAGTTTTATGTAGAGCATTTTTATTTAATTGACATTAACATAACTTATTTTAGTTCATTATTATTATTGTTATTATTATTATTATGGACTTCTTTTCAAAATAAGTTACCTATTTTTTAGAGCATTGCAGTTGGTTTCAGGAATCTATCATTCATAACTGAACAACACAAACGCGGACATGGCCATAAAGTGGATAATTATTTTAGATAAGGCAGTAGAAAATCTTCTGTTCTAATTTTCTGTTATACTCCACTAGCAGTACAAATATCGATCTTTCAAACTTGCAATTATCAACTGATAGAACAGCTTGATTTTCAAGAGAAAAAAAAAATACTCGGATATAGCGTAATATTAATACTGCATCCGGCATCTTGGCTATAGAAATGTGCGCATTACTGGGCTTAACAGGCTGATATACCTTTTCGTTTAAATAACAAGGTGATAAGATGACACTTCAAACATTTATACCTAGACCTCTAAAATTCCCAGAGTTTTATAATTGTTTATTTATAGCATTATTGCTGTTGTAAATCTCTAAATATATCTTAACGAGATGCCTCCGGCGACCAGTTCGTTCGCCATCTTAATAAATCTTGCTCCGAGAGAATCCTGTTCCTCACCGGCTTCCATGGCACTGAAATCTTTCAGATTCTGAATGGAATTTAAAATTATGATGGTTACAAACAAGTGCGGCCCTAGAGTAAGTGGCACCCCCTGCTAACGTAAAAAAGGCGCCCCCTTTTATGCTCTACTTAGTTTTTGAGTTCGAAATGATGTCCCTTCGAATTCGGCGCCCCGATGCGATGCTTACCTTGCTTACAGTGTCGGGCCGCGCCTGGTTACAAAAATAAGATGGTTTAATGATAAAAACCTACAAAAAGCAACAAATCATTTTCGTCCTATATTAACTCTGAAGAGCTTCTAAATATATTGGCCGTTATCAAAAAACGGAAAGGAAAAAAAAAAAATCTGAAACATTTTCAGAATTTAAATACGCACTAAAGTGCCACGCATAAAAGCGTATCATAATCCATCCGCCTTCTCTATTTTCATTCCTTATTTCATTAAGTTGAAAGTGTATCATTATTCATGAGTGTGATTAAACAAAATTAAAATTGATTTAACAATTGATGTAACATCCTTTTTTTGGATGTAATACAATAGAAATAAAATGTGGGGAAAAGATGTGCTGAAAAATGCACAATTCGAACTGAATGAAAGTTTCAAAAACTTATTTTTTGTTTGTTTTTTTGTAACATATATTTCGGAATTGTGTGCTTGGACCGAAACCGCTTGTAAATCCACGTCAGAAGGAAAACTTATTCAGGTGTATTCTTTATCCAGGTCTATCAGACGATAAAATGATTTTATTTATCAAAAACTGAGTATTCTATAAGATTGCGCCATCTGTCGACTGCTCTGTAAAATAAAAACTCAACTTTATTCTTTTCTTTTTTTTTTTAAGATAGTTTCTTGGTATATTATAGGAACAGTGTCTTTTTTCGCGCGATAAAAAGTAGCCTATATGTTAACCCAGGACTTAAACAGTCTGTATTCAAATTTCATCCAAATCCGTCAAACAGTTTCAGCGTGAAAGAGTAACAGACATACATACAAACATTGACATTTATAATATTAGCAGGAGTTAATTTTGTTTAAAGTTGAATACCATATTCAAGACGCATAACGGCATTGGAGAAAACATATAATTATTTATGCTGCTGTAGTGGAGGGATGTTATCATTGAGCGTCTGTTCTACCAGGGAGAGATATAAAATATGTTGACTTTATAAGCGAGTTGTCACTAAAAACGAGTTCCACTGTATTGTAGTCACCCTTAAACTAAAATCCTGGGTACGTCTCTGAACAGTAATATAAGTTTACTAGTTACAGTAGTGGATGCAGTACCAAATATCTCTTTTACAGAAATACAAAATACTTTTCACAACTTTCGCCATGTAGGAGTAATGGGTAAAAATACTAAAATGACGTTACTTTTATTTATTTTAACGGTGTTGTTTGAAAAAATCATGTGACTTTGGTACATAAGTACGAATAAACTAATTATAAATGGAACCTCAAAATTTTGAAACTGTCTCTTTAGAAGCTGTACTACGTTCTGAAATAAATGATAAACTTGTATCGGTTTCAAAACTTTTAGGAAAAATTCTTAAAAATCTGAAATTTGTCACTCTTCGAAAAATCTTGCAGCTCAGATCCTGAGAGCTCTTGCAGCTCAGAATGTTTAAGAATTTTTTCTGAAAATTTAACAAAAGCCACAGCTTTTTCGGTTATTGCAGTGTGTAAAGCAGCTTATGAAGAACCATCGGAAATTTTTTGGAGACCATGGTGCTATTAGTTGGTACTTATTTCAATTTGTGTACCAAGACTAAAAACAGAGTTCTTTTTTTTTTCGAAATAAACCCTTAATTGCTAGTAGTAGTGTGCACACATATTATTTATGTAAAAAAAAAAAAAAAAAAAAAAAAAAGTTTCATAAACAAGGTATTTTAATATTTTTCGTTATACTTTCGTTTCTTACTACAGCCTTCTAATTGCTACGCTTTTCTTTTCTTTTCTTTTCTTTTTTTTTTTTTTTTTAGAAGTCCTGCGACTAAAAATAGAGCTGAATCCAAAAATCTCTGAACGTAGTTAAAGATATTTAAATTTATGCAAGCTGTATTCCCCCAGAATGAGCAGCTGCATTCCTGGCAATCCATTTACTCAGAGGGCAGCCTCCTTCCTCACCTATCCCATGCTTTCTGTAACCCACTCCACCCCGCGCGTACATTTATAATTTAAACAAAATTCTGCTGATGTATCTTAATCCGAGGCCTTTGCCCTTCCATGTTTTCATTTCTTGCCTTGTCCGGCGAGCTACCATCTACCATCCAACACCCTGCCCCTTTGCCTCGCAAAATAATCGTCCGTCAGCCCCATTGTTTCAGGTGGTCAATGATCAGATTCATTCTCTTGGTGGATTTTTTTTTTCTTTCTTGGGCATTCTATTATTATGCTTTTCTTTTTTTTTATTCTCCATGCTCCTGTTTCATTGTTGGAATACTGACTGTGAAGCTTCCAGAGGTGGGAAAAATGTGTCGGATATGTGCGTTCCGCTACTGGAAGGTTCTCCGGAGGACCGGAAGTGGGATGCATGATATGCTGTTGCGGACAGTCGGGAGTTTGGAAGTCAATTTTATTGTGGGCAGAGATAGATGTTTATCGCCAAGCGCAGCTGGGAAGAACACTGCTCTCTCTTGTATTTCGCGGTACATTTTAAGAAACTGGCTCGCAGATCTATCTCTCTGAAAAGGATGAAAAAAAGAAAAACTTAGTGCGGATGTTTTGTGCGGAAGAAAATCACAATCATCCGCCGCTCTTAATCCTTTAACCCTTTGAGGCGCAACCCTTTCCCAATGCTGAAAAAAAGGGCAGCCGTTACCATCGCTCGACTTAACTACCAGCAAGATGGCGGACGATCGAAACGTTCATCCCGTGCCACAGATCTAGAGACACTTTTGTGACGACAGCTGGCTGTGCTCGAGCGATGGCAACGGCTGCCCTTTTTTCAGCATTGGGCAATCTATCCAGCTGTTCTCGCATTCTTCCATTTTTCAGCAGATGCCAGTGCTGTTAAAAATAATCGTGACCATTTTTTTTACGGGAAATGACGTGCTAAAAAAGTAAAGGATTCTCGTGCAGCTATGTCACTCGCAACTTTTTTTATAGAAATCAAATCTATTCTTCGTGAAAGGCAACAGTCAAAACGCCAGAGTTTGGTGTTCCATCAGCGGGAACACTGCGCGTTGAAGGGTTAACGCGCTGTCGTTGCACTGTGGAACCAATTTATTTCAGTGCTTTCACTGCTCGGTGCTTATAAGTACGGTTAAATGGTCCCAAAGCTGAAAAAGTTCTACAGTTGCCCTCGATCCATTTAACTACCAACAACATGGCTGCCGATCGAATTGTCCATTTGGCAACACAGGTCTAAAGAAGTTTTCTGACACAGCTAGCTGTACGAACGGCTGCACTTTTTCAGGGTTGGGCCATCTATTCAGTTGGTCTTCTACGGGTATATTGATATGAAAATGCGTGAGCTTCAAAGGGTTAAAAAAATAGAGACTAATTAGTAAATGGAACATAATTTATTTCACTTGCAGATCGATATTGTTTTAAAACAATTATTTGGGTCAATAACAAATGTGGTAAAGAATAGACAAGACATTCTTTCTTCTTCCGTTGCACAATATTAACTTTTTATGCCCATTTACTAAACTGAGGATGCTGGATTTTATGACTTAATTTCCTTAACTATTACTTTCGGGAGACGCATAAAAATTCTCTTGACAGGTACTCAAGATGTTTTCAGCTTAATTAAGGAAATGTTTTAACCCTGGAATTACTGCATTAAATGCTGTAGGACTAACGAGATGTAAATAAAAATGGCTTTTCAATTCTTTTGGTGTTAATTGAACGATTAGAACACTTTTTATAAAAGAATTTCACAAATAATGTTTACACTGGTTTTTTATTGAAAAATAATAATCTATGTTTTAAATCCCTACAAATTTATGTTTTAAATCGCTACAAATAAAATCTTCTACTTTAATATTTTCTGAAATGTATTCGATCCTCAGATAGAGAATTTTCTGAAGTTTAAATGTTAAATAAATTAATACTACGCATTACTTAATTGCCATCATGTTTAGACTTGTGGGGAATTAATTATTCACCACATTAGAAATACATTATGTATTTCTCGATTGAATTTTTCAAAATTTAAAAAATGCATTTTGATTGACTTTCAGAATGATAAATTTGCTCCCTCAGATTGATATTTTTGTTTTATTTTCGCCCATTAAAGTAAGTTAAGTATAATAAATAGTTAAGTATGACTCGCTACCAAATGTAATATATGTCGTAGATTATATAAATTTAAAACAAATGTAAGATAGCATTTAAATATTCTTTGGAGACGAATACGCTTCATAATTCATACAGGAATGCCCAACATTCAGTTTCGCTATTCAAAGCCCTTGCCTCTTTATCTGCTATATTAAATATCTATCCCAATCAACGCGAAAGTCCCGTAGTGGCTAGGGCACTAAACTCCGTTCCCATAAGAACACAGCAAGTGAAACAGCATCCCGTGTGGTCAGTGCTTGGGAGGGTCAACTCCTCTCTCGGCTCAACTGCTGTGGAACCGTGTACGCTAATGGGAGCTGGTGCACGTAAAATCCGTCGTGGCTCCAATGTCTTCCATGTTTAACACTACCGCTGGTTGTGTTAAACATGGTGGGTAAACATTGGTACATGGTGGTAAACATTGGTGGTAAACATGGTGGTAAACATTGTGTACACTAGGTGGTGGTTGATCCTTCATTTCGAATTGGTTCAAAATTACGGACCTAGGGAGCAGAAACCTTCCGACCCCTTCGCTGGCAATGGCACCTATTTCCGGGGATAGTACAATCTTCTATCCCTGGACACGACAACAATAAAAACCAACTCAAAAATATTTATATAAAAATGTTTTTACTTTTTAAAATTTATTTCTGCATTAACGAACAAGTTGATTCTGTTTTTATAGCTATGGAAGGAAAAACACCGAATGCTAACTGTTACTCAATGAAATTTTAATGATTTTTTTTAAACTGAGAACATGATCAAAAATTAGCACAAAACTAATTATTTAACATGTATTCTGAATACATTTTAATTACTTTTTTATTAACAAATAATTACATACATCTTCATAAATATTCCAATCAATTAGTCTTTTTTTTTCTTTTTTCAAATAATCCCATTTTACGGTTAACATTTATTGTTATTTTTTTAACCTTATTGCTTTGTTTTTAAAGTGTTTATTTATATTTCAAGTTATCCAGTGATTTCAATGTTCAAAAAATCATAGATAACTGTTTTATAATTAGAAAATTTTCATTTAAATATAAATAAACAAAACATTGTACATCGGAATCATGGGTATTCAAAAATAAATAAATAAATTCAAAATATATTTTATCGTTCAGTCTTTTACGGGAGCATTTCAGATACTATAAATAAGAGTAAATTTGAGACCTTAAATACAACCTTCGACCTAGTTAACGCCCATAGAACTACTTCTCCAGCTTCAATTATTCTACTTTTTTTTTTTTTTTTTTTTTTTTTTTTAACAGCCCGCCTTTCTTACTGTTCTGTTACATCGTTATTACTGTCCAAACAAAGGCTGAACAACATTACAGCAGCCGAGCAAAAAGAAATCGAGAAGTAATTTTCCCATATTGTTTTAACAGTTTCTATTTCGCAAAGGCTTAAGTAAAATAACTTCAAGGAAACAAAACGGCTTTGGAACGTTTGTTCTGATACAGTTCTATATAGCTTCTACTTTAAATAACGGATTGATATTTCTTTTTTCCCTTTTACATAGGTAATGCTTAAAGCTGTGGGAATTCACAGATAGTTTAAGATACAAGTCATAGTTCAAGTCTATTTGGCAAGATATTTTTCTGATTTTATTTTTTGTGCTAAATAGCGGCATTTCGTTTTCTTTTACAGTCAGACTTAATGATTTTCAAACGCTGTTATTTATAAGGAAGACAGCTTCTTTGAGCTAACTTGTTAATTCTCAGAAATTGAAAGGAAATTTCAATCATTTTAGGTATAATTCATTGTGATTTGTGAAACAACTAATCAAAAGGAAATTAACTAACTAGAACGGCCCAAATAGTAATAAATTAGGTTGGAATGTGTATGAAAGATTATTAAACTAATCTATTTTTTTACAATTTCATGTGCCAGTTTCATAAGCAATAGTCATTGGTTGAAGTGTTTAAATTACTTTTCCTTTCTTGAGAAGGAACTTTTTTTTCTGACCGCGTGTGTGGTATTGCTAATGTATTGAAAAGCGTTGTATTTGAAAACTATTTTCTTTTGTAAATTATTTTCGATTTAAATAATTAAACTCTTTGTCAGTGATAAAAATACATTTTAATGATTCCGTGTGAAAACTTAGAATTTTAAAATGTCGACTTTCATTTGTAACTGGGTCTCTTTAGCTTTCTTCTGAAGGTATTCTTTTGAAATGCTGTGCTCTAAAAATTCTTGTCCATTGGTATAAAGCATACCTAATTATTTATAGTGTTCTGTTAAATATTTAAAATTCTGTTTTTTATTAAGAAGTAAACTGATTATTCATAATTATATTTAAATTATGTCATGCAACTGACTTTGGACTATATAAACGTCGTTATTATCGTAGCACTAAAGTAGAAACGGAAAAGTGCTATCAAAATCTTTGTAAATAATGAAGTTTTAACGCTCTAATTTAGTTTCTAAATAATGTAACTTAACATTTCTATGACATCGGAGAAATATTTTTAAAAATATCGCACCGCGAACATTTTTACAGAACCTTAAATTCTGGATATGTATGGTTTACAAAGCATGTCATTTAAGACTAGAATTCCTGTTTATATTTTATTTAATATAAAATTTTTATGTAGCGCTTGAATATTTATTAAACTAGAGAGATTTAAAAATTTTCTAATATTTAAATTGGAAAACAAATACAACCCCAAAATTTTGGGGTCACTCTACGACTATGTATGTAAAGGTTTTACGAATTTTAATGTGGTAATTAATGTTTATCTAAGGTTACACTATAGTTCAGCTTTAACGTACTTTTAAAATCATTCACTAAAAAAATAAATAAAGGCGATGTAAAATACACAGAAAAATAATTCTATAAATAAAAATTAAGCACCTTTAATTAGCCATGTTTTTATGGTTCTACATCTATGTAAAATAAAATAGAATTTCTGTGTGCACATTATTTGGAATTTAAAAATTTTGTAATTCCTATACGTTTCAAGCATGTGCGAACCAAAAACTACTGTTAAAAAAAAAAAAAAAAAAAAAAAAGTTAAGTACGTCTGTCAGTATTTTGTTCTATCGTGATGATGTTTTTGTTTGCACCTCACTTAAAAATGACTGGAATGAAATTTGGTTACATAAGTTGTCAGTGAAATTAAAATTATAAGTGTCAAATTTTTCAAAATTTGAGATTTTAGAAAGATGGATTCAAAATATGAACATTTTTGTTTGCGGATCACATAAAATCGTTGAAACAAATGAAAAGAAATTCAGAATTATTAAAATGGTCACTTAATTTAAAATCAAAGGTGTCAAAATTATAAAACGAAAAGTTTCATAGATTTTGAGATTTTGCGAAAATTGTGATTGCGAGAAATGTCGTTGTATTTTTTCCATTGATTGCCGAAGTTTACAGGACAAAGTGTTTTTATTTATTTATTTTTTTTAAGAGGGCAGCTAACAACTATCTCGTACATGGAATTTTATTTTATATCTTTTATGCAATAAGATTGCACCTGTCATGTTTTACATGAATTCACAATCGCTACGCATATTTCTATCCTCGCCTGGCTTTTAATTTTAATTTTAAATTTGGATAGCTATAATTTTTGCTCAAACAGAAAAAAAGAAGATTTTTTCTATTTCTTTGTCTGACTTAAATAAAAATAAATATTTAATTCAAAAAACATGGTTATGACTTCTAGAAATATCATTTTGTAATTTCCATCTAAAACAAACGCAACGAAAAAACAAAGTTTCCCAGAGTGTTTATTTTAATTAAAATGAGAAGTCATTAACGTATTGTAAAGTATAACTACAAAATTAACAATGGTCTACTTTCGAGCGATTAAAGCGCATTCAACTCCCGTGTGAACGATGAAAATTAAAACTGCAGATTAACAAGACAGGATTTTTCAACATTCCGATGTTTAAATTATTTAAATAATCTGAAAAGTAAATTTTTCCGCATTTCTTTAGCTCATTTAAGATCAGCTTCTGTGGGAATCTCCAGTTAGATTACGGATGTACAATTGTTTCAATGCAAATAAGAATATATATATATTAAATAGTATATATACAAGTTTTTATATATGATTTTTTTTTTTCCTAAGAAAAATGAGGAAGGAAAAACATAGGCAAAACTAAATATCTTGTTTGTTTGTATCACCATGACCGCTCTTGCTTATTCAGTTATTCATGTAATATCCATCCGATTAAGTAAATATTGTCTTTCCGAAGGTGGGAAAAAAGGTTTTGAGACTAATGTGCAAGAAGAAAAAAAAATCGCGAATGGAAAGAACTTCCACATGCAAGCGCCATCTATTGATCAATGTAAGAAGTAATAACATAACGTCGATGATTTTTCTCTCGTTTCTCTCTGTGCGAGCGGTTCCCAAACTTTTTCTTCCAACGAAACTCTTCTTAAAAAATAAATAAATAAATAAATAAATAAAAAATAGCGAAACACTTTTGTACTAGTATATTATTTTCGGATACCGTTGTGTATTAGTATATTGTTTGCGGGAACCATTATACGAAATCAGGAGTTTTATTTATTTATAATTATTTTTTTTTAATGTGCCATTATATAGTATTAGCTAGCATAACCAACTACTACAAAAATAGATGGTTTCAATAAAAATAGGGTTTGTTCCCGAGGGCTTCGCGAGTTATAACCGGCACTATTAGCATAGAGCAACCGGCACTTATAAGCATAGACCACCGGTTGGGACCCAATGCTCTGTTTTAATAAGATGTTAAACACACTGTGTTAATGTGATTTTAGAAACTTAATAGAAGATATATGTAAATTTGAAACGTTTTGACTCGAAAATTTTAATATTTTTTTATGTTCCGTCTCATTCAAAACTTTAAACGCATAACAAAAGATAATTTTTTTTATATCGTTTCTCCTTCATATCTTCATATTTAAACAAAAGGGGCATTATTCAGTTGCTATTATACATAATTTAAATATTATTTAGTTAACTAGGGGCCAAGGCCCCCAGACTCACTACGCTCGCTTTTCGTATGAGGCATTCGGCCCCTAATCAGGCTTATTCGTAAAAAAGACATAATTTCAACAGACAAAACCCGAAGATTGGATCAGATAGAATGTTACTGAGCTACGCATTGCTTGGTTCTTGCATGTTCATTGGTACATAAAAATTTAAACTTCACACTACAGTAGACCCCCTACCCCTCATAACACGGAAGATATTTTGTTATGGGAATCCGTGTTGTACGGGTCCTGAGCTATACTACACCTGGAGTGCGGACTCCGCTTATAATCGCTGGAAAAATTATTTGCACTCTTCAGAAACACAATGATTTTCAATGTTGCCATTCAAAAGTTATATTAATTAGGAGCTAAAGCATAATAAAATCAGAACATCTGTTTCAGCTGTATTTTTAATAATGTAAAACCTATTGGACACCCTTCGAATTTGCCACCCATGGCGATTTTTCATTATTTGGCGACTTGCGTACATGTAAAGTTAATAAAAGCTACGGAACAGATAGGATAGCTAGCCACCAATGGCGACTTTTCATTATTTGGCGATTTACACATGCTCACAACCTATAATTACTGTTCATGTAAGGTTACCGGAAAACCGTTATCCATATTTTCATTTACATAATCGTTTGCAGATTGGCGTACTCGGCATCTCGTCGCGCTAGCAAATATCCAAAGTGTACTGTAACTGCTATAATGGCATAGTTAACGCCGCCAAATATTTCTACTGGTAGCAAATAATCCAGCTGACCGAGAACCGGCTTTAAAATAATCTGCATTTTAGTTATTTTTCATTTTCAAGATATTAGTTATTCTGTTTTGGAAAAACGAATAATCGCTCATTCTAAACTCCTGTTGTCTAAGCGAACTTACTATTTGAAAATTGTCAACTTTGTGTAACACATTTTGAGTTACTTATTTCATATAGTTTTTATTTTGGCGTAAAATGGGCGTAATTCTAACTCATGTTTGTAAATTTCACGCGATTCTAGATACTTGGAAACACTTTGTTGCACAGGAATGAATGATTTTATGCCAAATCTGGCAACCATTCGGTTTATTTTTTTCAGTTTTTTATTAATATCTTCTAAAATAATTCGATTTTCGAAATTTAAATCAGCTTAGCAGGTTCCTCGGAATCTTTCGAATCTGTGGGCAACCTTAGTCGAAACTCAAATCCCCACGGTTTAGGAGGAGATACGCTGGCAAGCTTTTGACAGCGGCGGCGACAGCGGCCTTTACTTTTTTTTAAGAATAGAGAGATACTTAATCCATATTAAATCCACATATTGATTAAGCCATTATATGTCACTAGCGGCTACCCGCGACTTCGTCCGCGTCGGCTTTAGAATTAGGTCCCGAGAGAAACGAAGCATGTGAATAACAAATATGTTTGCGACTAAAGAAACTGCATTTAAATATTATTTGCCTTTTTACTTATTTTAAATGAAAGTATAATGCTTGGTAGTATACTTCATTTAAAATAAGAGAGTATGCAGAATTACTAAATTTAGATTTTTTTAAGGCATTTGGCGAATAGAGACAGTTACGACAATATTTGCGAACTGTTTTGAGTGTTCTTGTAAAAGAAATATTTATGCTATATGCATGAATTTTAGCCTATGTTAATCAGGAATAGTGCAGCTTTCTATTAGCGAAAAAGTATAGTTACAGAGATACCCATAGAGCGTAATGTATTAGAATTATTTTGAGTGTTCCTGTAAAGGAACTATTTGCGCTACATGCATTAATTTTAGCCTAAAATACTCAGTGTAGCTTACTATCAGTGAAAAAAGTTTTGGAATCGGTTCAATAGTTACAGAGATACACATAGAGCGTAATGTAATTCTTATGAGTATCCCTGTAAAAGAACTATTTGTGATATATGCATAAAAGGTAGTCTATAACACTCATGGTCCCCCCAGTGTCTAAGAGGGTCTGCTCTCAAACCTGGAAGGCGGGAGGTGCCAGGTTCAAACACCGGTCGCGCCTGTCGACCTAGCCGCTCGCAGTTTTCCGTGTTTTTTTCAAAAACCTCGCTAAAATACGGGCTAGGATCCCTTAGAAAATTCCACACAGAAGAATTCTCCATATACGCCTAGGACCTATAGGCCTAGGACTTTCAATCAGTGAAGAAAGTTTTAAAATTGGTTTAGTTGCTACAAAATTTCCATAGAGCGCAATGCATTAGCATTATTTTGAGTGTCTTTGTAAAAGAATTATTTATGCTATATGCTTGAAAGTTTGCCTGTATGTTAATCGAGGGCATAAGCTATCTTCATTAGAAATTTTTCCAACCATTTTTGTGTGATTCAGTCAAAAACATCCAAACACATAAACGTACACATTTATATTATTGATAGGATTTGGAATTTTACGAACTTTAAGAAACACATCTGGGACTTTTCTTGGTACTTACCTATTATCCCGGCGGTCATTCCCGCCAAACTGTTTTTTCGTCAAATGAGTTGCCAAACTGTTGCCAATCGTATTCAAAATCATTAATAATTTCATGTGCCCGGCATTTATCTTGGCAAAAAATCGCTCGTCTTGGTGGACCGCCGGGATAATACGTAAGTACACTTTTCTTTATTTATGCTTTTTAATTTGGCGTAAAATCAACATAATTTCCATACTTATTTATGTTTTTCAAATGCATGTGATTTTGCAAATAGAATTTCTGCTTTATTTCAAAAGCATAAATCATTTTGTGCGGGCGATAAAACGGTTTTTAATTAATAGTTAGAAAAGTAATTAAAATTTCCGAGCCTCAGGTACACTTTACCGAAGTCATGGGTCCAGGCATGCTCAAATTTTCAAAGCTCCTTTTTGTAGATTTGTCTGGAGAACATTCATTTTTATTATTAGAGATAGATATATTTGGCATAAAACTGGCATAATTTCCGTATTATTTAATGTTTTTCAGATGCACGTGCTTCTTTATTGAAGTAATAGCATTCTTGTTAGCTCAAAACATGAATCATATGATAAGGGCGAAACTCGCCAAGCATGGCAACGTAAAAACGGTTTTTAATTAATAATTAAAAAAAGTAATTAAAAATCTAAAATTCTAAGTAGCCTATAACCAACTCCAGGGTCCCATCTATATCTAAACCGAAATGCATCCTTATCGATTCAGCGGTTTAGGCGTGAAAGCGTCATAAACAAACAAACAAACAAACTCACTTTCGCATTTATAATATTAGTTAGGATTAGCTTGAATTATCAGTTACAAATATAGTATGTTTTTTATTACTATATAACATGCAGTAACGCATCAACTCCATGATTCATCTGTTCCTATTCCAGTTCCTCTGAGACTGCTCGTTCGATATTGACCAAATTTTGCACAGTGATAGTGCCAATGTAGTAAATCAGGTATGGGCAACTTTTGGAAAGTTGCGTCCAAACTTGAGGATGTTAAAGAAGTCGCGAGCCCTATAAGTGATATTTATATGGGATTTTGAATGGCTTATATGGGAATTTGAAATGTTCTGCGGGCTAGATCAAAATCCGTGGCGGGCCACATCCGGCCCACGGGCCAGGGGTTACCAGTGGCGGATCCAGAAAAAGTTATGGAGGGGGCACAAAACATTTTTTGTCGCAGTTTCTATACGAAATCACTAAAATTTACAAAACAAGTCTATCTTCTATATGTAAATTTAGTTCGTCTTGGGGAACACGTGCCCCTGTGCCCCCTTCTGGATCCGCCAGTGGGGTTACCCATGTGTGCCGTAGATCAGGGGGGTAGCTAGGAGGGGGATATCGGAATATATCCTCCCCCCGAAATTTTGGATAAGTGATGAAATTCCGTCTTTTTATACACATGTAAGTTCATAGCCCCCCCTCCCGAAAAATTTTCCTGTCTACGCGCCTGCCGTAGATGGTACCGAACCGAAATTGATTGATTGCGACTTTTGTTAGAGAACTCTTCTGTAATCGCTCATATGATCATGACAAAAATTGATACAGTGATAGTGGTGATGGTATTGAAGCGAGATGGGAGTGATTGGTGATGTCGCGTTAAGGACTAATCACTGAAAACGTATTCCCTATAATCACTGAATCAATCCCTGCAATCACTCGATAAGCTGATTTGAAAACATTTGAACAATAAACTTAACATTATCTTATTTTTTGTGCATTGTTGAGGCCTCACACGCGATTCCTTTTTTCTATATCATTCTGTGCGGAAAAAAGACGAAGCCATCGAATTTTAATATGTTTTTGAGTAATTGCAGTATGAATTTCCTTGCCATAAATTCACGTAGATAGGCCTTACAAGTAGTAATTGACTTATTTAAAAAACATATTTCCATCAAAAATCAAGAACCATGTTGAATTAGTGACTTCAAATTTCCATTAAATAAACGCCTCGAAAGGGCACCTTTGCACATAATTTGAGTGTTATAAATGGGTTAATGTAATTTTACGTTAAGATTTCGTAATGTTTCTTTCCCTTTTTTATTTATTTATTTATTTTGTGTGTGTGTGAGAGAGAGAGAATAGGAAGTTCGTTAAACGAAATAGATTTTTCACCTGTAGATGCTTAAAAAAAGTGAATTTATGTAAATGTTTTTGCACAAGTTGCACTAAAATATGAGTTAGTCCACAAATACTAAACAAATTCAAAACTCATCCAAGCAGTGTATGCTTGTGCAAGTCCCCCGTGGTCTGGGAGCTAAACTCCGTTCCCATTAGAACACAGCAAGTAAAGCATCATCCGGCTTGGCCAGTGCTTGGGAGGGTCAACTTCCTCTCGGCTTGACTACTATGGGACCGTGTACGCTAATGGGAGCTGGTGCACATAAAATCTGTCGTGGCTCCAATGTCCTCCAAGTTGTTAAACGATACCGTTGGGGGTGCGGATTTCAGAGGATTGGTCACTCCTCTGGCAGTGGTTCAAAATTAGGGGACCACGGGCTAAATCGTACTTCCTCCCACTGGGGCCTTAAAAATGGAAGGCGTACCCCCTCTGCCCATCGCCTACCTACCTAAGGGGGATCTGGCACCGCCGCTTGAGGTTGTCAGGGGGCATCATCAGAAACAACAAGAACAAAGTTTGTGCAAAACTCATATTTTCCGTAAATTCATGTTTTTTCCCCACGATGAACAATGATGAAATCGTACCACGATGAAAGTACGATGCAGCTTATAGCGCTTTTATTATAGAATACATTATTACATTTTACTAATTTCGATGCATACACATAAGTGCCGAATTTAGGCAATCTTACTTATTATTAAAGTTGTTGCAAGTCATATTACAGCTGCATTTTTGCGCAATACGACTTAGCGATTTTTACATCTCTTTATGCATCTTAACATCGTATATATTTTGAGTACTAGCTCTTGCGAATTGTGTTCATTCCTTGCTGGATCGTTTTCTAATATCTTTTCTATTCAATACTTTTGTAGTTTGATTTTGAGTTCATTATTTTGCTCAACAGTCATTCCATGGATATTTAGAGTTCTGTATTTACCAAGTGGATGCTACGTTGATTCGTAAGTTATGCTTTTTACTATATATATATATATATATTACTACATATTATAAATAATTTAATTTCCTCTTATCATCGGTAGAAACGACCCTGAATGATAGAATACCCCAACACACGTAATATTTGAAATTACCAGCAATACTAGAAAGCTAATTTTATCTGAAATCTGAACTATTTCCCTCGGGATTAGTCCTGCGCCATTAACTGATGGGAAAGTACCGCTTTCGAAAGCACACTCACAGAGAAGAAAAAAAAAATGCTGGCATGAACATAAAAAGTTATTTACCGTTAAGATGAAAAATCTATCAATCACATTTCCAGCTGGAAAATCGAGAGTAAAAATAAAAACCTTGGCCTTTGGCTTGATCATGGTCAATACCGAGGTCAACTGCAAACATGGACTCCAAACAGGAAAAGAATCACCATTTTTGACCGAAGATAATGTAAAAGTGAATGCAAAATAAACTAGTCAATTCTGCGCACATCATTCTATCTATTTTGAATATAATGGTGTTTGTTGTGAAGCATGCTTTATAAGATTGGCGGTCATTTAAAAGAAACAACAATTTTTTCAGGTTCTTTTTTTAAGTACACCGGTGTGACGAATTTAGGAAAATACTATAATTTGTAGATGTGGGCACGCAATTAATCATTTATTCTTTTTCCTTTAAGCATGGATCCTTCAATTACATTTTACAGTTTTGGCGTGAAGTTTTGAGAGTTCGTGCAAAAGACAATGCTTACATTACGTTGAAAGTGTTTCTTACTTTATAGATCAACGAAGAGTGTAAAAACTGCTCAAGATTTTGCTAATTTATTTTTTGTTTAGAAGGAGAGGGTTCTCATCAGGACCATTGGCAGAAAAAAATTCGGAGGGTATGAAAACAGTGGAAAAGGCAGAATTTTTCACAAAAGGATTTCATCAGATTTATTTGTTTACGAAAATTTATTTTTGGAGAAGGAACACCCCTAATAAAGAAAAAAAATTCGCTTCGTTGAAAGATTTTGTTTACCTTACAATAGATCGCCGGCTAACTCGATGCAATGTTCTTCTTGTCAAAGCGCATGAGCGTGATATAGGAAGGGAGAGAACATTTGTTCTGAGGTAAGGTAAGTATTGTTACGAATTTTAGGGGCAACCCGCTGTTCTGGGGCTTAAAATAGTTTAAAATTCGTATTCTACGCTACAAATAGATAAATTTTGCTTTTTGTTGCATCAAAATCGGTCATCTAGAACCGGAGATACAGAGGTTTTGGTTTCCCCTATGTTTTTCTATGGAGTTTCTAGAAATCTCGGAAAATATTCGTCCTAGGACTTCGGTGACTTCACTTTTGGAGTCTTATTTTTGGCGTCAAATTTGGGGATATTTCGCCAAAAGTCGCCAAGCTTGGCGACATTTTGGTCATTTGGCGCGATTTTCCCTATGGGGCCTGTAAAGCTGCTTTTGCTGCATTAAAATCACATAAAAACCTAACATTTCTCTTCCATGACGTAATCAAAATTCCCGCTTTATGTGGAATCCTCGAGAAATAGACATTTATATGGAAGATTCTTGTAGGTTCTGCGTTGACTATAAATAGAAGCTGTCAAAGACCCCAGTTCAGTGTGTGAGTGAGCTCCCGTTCAGTGCGGATCCAGCGGCCGAGGTGAGCGGCGCTTAGCTTTGTAATAGAAGCGGTGTTTTCCGCTTACTTTCTCGAAGCTATTTTTGAAGGGCTGTGTGTAAATTCTTCATTGCTGTGTCTGATGGGATTGTGTACGGTATCCCTTGAATATTTTCACTGAATTTTTGCCTGTGAAAGTGATTTATTTTGTGTGAGAAATACAGCATTTGAGAAAACTTCGGATCTAAGCGGACTGTAAAAGCACATTACTGTTCATTTGTGCTTGTGAATTTTGTACAGCTGATTGTTCTACGAAGTTCTAGAAGCAATAAAGTTGTGTTCCATCCTGACCAGTGGCCTTTTTACTAGAACTTTCTACACCTACTGGACTTCAGAACGACGAACCCAGGAAACAAGCAGAGTATTTCTGCGACAGTATGTAACTAACGTTTAAGCGCCATTATTTGGTTCCATTGCATGGCGTCTCTATAGCAATGTTGCCACTGTTAAAGTTCCAATCCTCATATATTTAGACTGAATTGATACTCGGATAAAATATCTCGTCTTTCCCGCAGGGACGTACCCAGCAAAAAATTTCGGGGAGGGTCCAAAAATTTCGGAGGGGGTCCAAACGCTGAAAAAGGGAGAATTTTCCACAGAAAGGCTTCATCATTATTATTTTGCTAATAAAAATCGAAATTTCGGGAGGGGTCCGGACCCCCTGGACCACCCCCCTGGGTACGTCCTTGCTTTCCTGCAAAGAACAGGTAAGCAACCAATACACAGGCAGCTACTGAGACGAACTATACGTATGAAGAGTTAAAGAGGTATATACATCTCTACATAGGTGTGTATTCCCCTCTCTGTGTATCTAGCCAACGTCTCTATTTAATCTGTGCTTATTCACCTAGAGACAGAAATGTACGATACGTTTTATAAGCCTCTTCTTTCTCAAAAATTTAGAAAATTTGTATGCACACTTTTTTTTTTTCCCAACACAAAGAGAAAATTGATTCCATTGTGGCTAAAGATGGCTAACATTCCGTCTCACCTGAAAACCACCGGCGGTCATTGACCATCCAACGATCGTCAGGCCAAACCCCTTCAATATTTTCAACACATCCAAATGCACAATCATCAAAAAATCCCTGCGCATTACTCTTTCTTTCTTTCTCTCTCTATTTCTCTATATAGATTAACAGCATCATAACAAGGTGGAATATATATATATATATATATAGATAGATATATAAAAGAAATCACATTATCTATGTGATGCTTTCAAGCTAATAACTATTGCGGACCTATTTGTAGAATCTGATGTACGAGAAGTGGGTGGAGACCCGAAAAGCTCGTGAGATTTCAGACGACGCTAATTGGTGGATGATTGCGTCCGCTTCCGCTGCGCACACCATTTACCAAGAATGAAAGTGATGTGCCGTGGTTGATTTAAAACAGAGATAAAAGAAGACTTTTATTCAGCAAAAGTGAAACAAAATTTATTCACGACTTGTTTGATTGAGAGGGAATTAATCAAAAGTACTCCGGCGTTCTCCGTCGCTGAAGATGTAGGCAAGTGTACATATCTCGAAGAGAGTCGGGGAGTTCATGTTTAAAACCCCTCTTTTATAAAGTGAGATTTTAAACTACAGCAATTACACGATATGGAGACTTTTAGAAAAGCTACACAACATCGCCTCTGAAGAGGTTCTTAACCCTCTTTTCGGGCCAGATAAGATGACCAGTAATGCAGAGATACAATTATTTTCTTAAAAAAAAAAAAAAAAAGAATAAGTCTGTACATCTCCTTTTAAAGAGACTTATAATGCATAATAAAAGAGTTATTCGTTTTCAAAAATTGCTTATGTGCATTTCTTAAACCGCGCTCGTATTTTCTTTTGGACCTCGGATTTAGTAGAGAGGTAAAGCGGTGGTAGGCAGTAGTAAGCAAAACAGAGAAATACAGTCAGAGTTGGGCACTGTCGCAAATACATGTATTTGAAATACATTTTCAAAATAGATTTGTATGTTGCATTTTGTAATTTCACCAATCAAAAGCAAAGTATTTTGAAAATGTATTTTGAAATACCTTTTCAACGTATCTTGTATTTTCAAAATACTGAAAATACATTTTATAATCCGGTGTTAAATGAATAGTAACACCACATATTGCTCAGATGGAATGTGCTAATAAAAATAGAAAAATTGCTGATATTCACTTCCCTTCTTGATGTCATTTATGAGCTACACAAGCATTACACGCGATAAGGGAAGAAGTGTTAGGATGCCTCCTGATCCCTATATTCATCTAAACAGGAAAGGAAAAGCAGTCCTTCACGCTCATGCAGGGGCGTAGCCAGGGGGGGGATATCGGGATATATCCCCTCCCCCGAAATGTTTGGATTAGTGATGAAATTCCGTCTATTTATACACATATAAGCTCAAATCCCCCCCCCCCCCCGAAAAATTTTCCTGGCTACGCGCCTGCGCTCATGTTTAGAAGAGTATAATGATCTTTGGTCTACGAAGTTTTCTAGATTTATAAATGAAGTCAAAAGAAGTAAAAACATGTTTGAGTGATAATTATTGGGATTTTTTAAGAGAATTTATAAACAATTTCAGCTGTGTTGTTAAATTACAGGGAAAAAAAGACAGTCGATATTTTTGCAGTAATAGGATGGATAGTTAGTTATTGGGGACAAGACAGACCTACATGAGGATTATATGCCGGAAGTGGGGATGCTTTGGACGAAGAACTTTTTAGAGGGTTCTTTCTCGAATTCACGTTACGTCTGAAGAAAACTGCCCCAAATTTCAGACCAGTAGATACACAACCGCGCGTAATAGGATGGGACAAATGAAACTTCCATTTCAGATGATTTTGAACCTGTTGTGCAACTCTTGGTGGAAAATGTTCCCAGATTTTGCCTGTAGGTGGAAATTAAAAAGATAAGGCACAGTGCCAGTTATGAAAGCTGAAAACTTCCATAATATACAAAATATTTAACTCATCCACAAATTTTAAAACTCACTTAAAGATAAAATTAAATCTTATAATAATATTGATTAGCCTAAATGCCTATGCTCAAAACGTTCATTATGAAATCAAAACTACTACGATAGTTTTTTTCACGGTAAATTGTATTTGAATAAAATAAACTGGGATCGTCAGTGGAAAATTTAGCTTAATTAAAATACTTTAAAAATTTTAGTATTTTGTATTTTTTGTGTAGTTTGAAAATACATGTATTTTTTGTATTTTTCCAAATCATAAAATATTATGTATTTTGTATTTTAACATATTTAAATCAATGTATCTTGTACTCTGTATCGAAAATATATTTTCGATGTATTTTGCCCACCTCTGAATATAGTGTCTTCCGCCAAGTATCTGTTTCTTTACCGTAAGAAAGAATTGTATGCTACTTTTTCAAAGGAAAACTAGATGTACCTACCCCCACTCTTCTGAAGTATTTTATAGTTAGGTTCTTGATGGAGTGCTTGTTGGCTAACCGTAAGTGATCGAAACATACTTTCAATTAGAAAAGTTCGTTAAGTAAAGAGTTCCACATAAAAAATTGGACCTATTAATTTCACGCGTTTGAATACGTTTAGTTTTATTTTCCAACAAAGGGATCAACATTTAACTTTTATAAACTTTTAATGGGTCCCCCAAAGTAACGATTTTTTGGCCAAAAAATTTCGCTAACACAGTGGGTAAGGTGGTCATTTTAAAAATTAAATTAAGTCGTCATTTTTAAAATTAAATATCTCGCTATTTCCCTTAAAGACATGGGATTCATTAAAATTAATTTTCTAACACACATAGCAATAATTTTCTAAATGTAAGTGTTAGTAAAGGAGGAACGGTATAAAATTAATTTTTTGTATTTTAATATGTACACAATCCCTAGTAAAAAATTGCCATATCTGAAAGCTACTCTTAATTTGACGAACTCTTATAATTTAAAGCATGCTTCTATCTTTAAGGTTTAAAAGACAATCCCTTTAACATGTATTTTGAATCACCTGGTATATCTAAGGGAGGTCTCTCACACACATCTAAATGGTAGGCCTCATCATACTCATATACACGTGAGTCTAAACGATAGCAGTGAGCAGACACTAAAATATTTTTCTATCTCTGCTCTAAGGTTCTATTTTCTGAGAACTATTTTGTTTTCTTTAAAAGTTAAGGGTACGTAGACTGTTTTTGGTGCAGAGAATTATTTTGTAAACTACAATTATTGCATAGACTAGTTTTAAATCTAACAAACATTTATTCTTCTTTAAATGTCCGCGTTAGAAAGGTCTGACTATATGGGAATTCCTTAAAATATACTTGGTCTGAGGAACCCAGTTTTTAAATAAGGACATGCATGTTTCAAGTAAAAATTTAAAAATAATCTCTAGAAAATTTCCGGACGATATCATCACAAGTTAGAATTTCTTTTTTTCAATCTCAAAATTACGCTCTTTCTTTTCTTTTCATTCTTCTTTTTTTGTAAATTCAATTCTTATTTTATACATCTTTATTATATTACATAATTTTAAACATTTCAAAACTATTATTTATTGAAAACTAACTTTTTGGTCATAAGCAGAAGATTCTAGTACATGAGTAAATCCACCAGAAAAATTAAAAGGGGTAACTTTCAAAATTATGCACTCTTGACAATGTACTGTGTTTATATCTATATTTGTGACATACATTAATATGAATCAGAATTATGTCGTTCTTTTCTAGGTGGTATTACTGATGCACGAAGCTGTTTTGTCGTTGCCACAGATGCCATGGGATGTCACACTACATACAAATCATCAACATAGAAATGCCTACCTGAATATTAAATTCTCTAAACAGCCATGTTTGTGATTTAAAAAAAAAATAAAATAAAATAAACAACTGAAAAATACCCTCATGATTCAGTCCATTTAATGACCCAATACTTACTGCCACCAACTTGAGTGCCCGTTTCCGCAATTCCCCCCCCCCCCCCCCCCCCCAGGATGGAAGAAATCTACGAACAAAGGCACTAATCCCGAGTTAATCAGGGAGAGAAGAGCAGTCCCAAATCGGACTGTTTTGCTGGACCGTTAGTTCTTTCCCATAGACACTCAAGATTTTGGGTTATCAGAACTGAGCAAAAAAGGCAAAGCAAAGAACAAAAACAAAATTCCGCCGTGTGCCCTCAGCTGTATATAATCTCCCTCTTCTAAACATGGGAATTTCCTTTTATGCCCAGGAGAAAGTTGGAAGAAAGTTTTTGTTTCTCGCTCTGTCTTCTCTCGACCGGTTATGCCTGGTCACACCCTTGACGCACGGATCAGATGTGGGGCAAACGAGTGAGAAAGGGGAAACAATGTTCGAACACTGGGTTTTTGTGTAACGATTTCAAAACTTTTCTGTTACTGCAGCTTGTTGAGTGCGTAACAGATATTTAAAGCGACGCGTTTAAGACTGTTCGAATTGAATAGATGGCTAAAACATCTCTTAACCGGCACAGCCAGCTGCGTTAAAAAAGTGTCTCTAGATCTGTGGCACGCGATGAACGTTTCGATCGTCCACCAGCTTGCTGGTAGTTAAGTCGAGCGATGGCAACGGCTGCCCTTTTTTCAGCATGGGGCAATCTATCCAGCTGTTCTCGCATTCTTCCATTTTTCAGCAGATGTCAGTGCTGTTAAAAATAATCGTGACAATTTTTTTACGGGAAATTGCATGCTAAAAAGTAAAGGATTCTCGTGGAGCTATGTCACCCGCAACTATTTTTATAGAAATCAAATTTATTCTGGCAACAATCAAAACGTCCGAGTTGGGTGTTCCTAGAGCGGGAACACTGAGCATTAAAGGGTTAAAGCAACGCGTTTAAAATTGTTCGAATTGAATAGATGACTACAACATCTCCAAAAGTTTTTCAGTTCTAGAGTGATATTTTGTTCACGACGATGTTTCTGTCGACATATTTTTGTGATCATAATTTCGTAGACCGATTTTTATCGACACGTTTACTTTGCATTTTCCAATAGGGTTACCGGACAGTACGGGAAGGATCGAAGAATAAAATGTTGAAAAGTCACCAATGATTGCAATTTTTGATGATTTATCGTCAAGCTTCCAACCAAAAAATCAGTTTCTAAAACTGAACCTAGCTTGGCGATATCTTCCATATTTGGTGAGAAAACTGGCAAACGCTACATTTTATTACAAAGGTGAAGTAAAATTAGAATATGCCTGACGAAGATTGTTAAAGAGTTTTAGTAGGAGATTGTAATTTGGATTTCAATTCCAAAGAAGAATTTTATGGAACGAGGAAGAAAAATAAGACACACTGATGAATAATGAATGATACATTTTCCAACTTAATGTAATAAGGAAGAAAAATAGGGACGACACATGGGTTATGATACGCTTTTAATACATAGCACTTTAATGCATATTTAAAACATGAAAGTGTTCCAAGTTTCTTTTTTTTTTCCCGGTAGACTAACACTTTAAAAGATGCTTAAAGTTTTGGGATCATTTAAATGAACTTAATCTTAAAGATTTACATGATTTATAGCTCAATTTTAATTTTTTATTATTATTTTATTAAAGCAATCAATCTGGAATTATGAATTGCGAAAAAATCTACAACCTTACCCTAAGAGAAGGTCAGTGGTCCCTTCAATGTTTGAGGTAGAGAATAACCTTTAAAGCTATTTTGCATAATGTTTAGTTAGTTTAACTTTTAAAAGTGTAAGCAATCACCTATGCACTATACATACGCTCAACTGACTGTTAAAGAGTAGTTGCTGAAACAACGCAACATTAGGCAATATTGAAGGTTAAAGACACGTGAGTATGCTACAGAAAAGTGGGCAACCACAAAGTAAGGAATTTTTTCTTGTCATTCCTTAGAAAATAAAGGACACATCGAGAGACAATCTTGCATACAGGAAACACCTACTCAACTACTTCACAAAAGGTCTATTTTATGACAATGGACTACAGGTAGGAGTAGCATGAACGGTCAATGTATTCAATTGCATTTGTAATAAGTATAAATATTTTTTTTTTATAAACAGCATTAAAGAAATGTAGTTTCATTAACGCCGTTAATGAAACTACATTTCATACAGTTCTAAAACACATAAAGTTCTTCGGTGTAAAAACTAACGAAGGTTTGAAATCACCTCGAAACAAAGTTTAAACTTTATTAAACCTAATAAATTATACATATTCGTATAGACATATTATTTTTATGAAATGAGAATTTCAATGCAGGATTTATCAGGAATTTTGATCTTCAGGGAGATTTTAATTGAACTAATTTTAACGATTTAAAAATAGTTAGATGGTGAAGAGCAAACTGTCGTTAACAAACCAAAATCTGCTATGTGCAAAAAGAATAACTTTGAGATATCGAATGAAAATGTTCTCCTGCAAAATTTTAGATGGAGCATAACGCTTAGTACCGTATAATGCTTACGCCATCTAACGCTTAGAGTCACATAGCAGTCTTTTCATACGAAAATTTGGTTAGTAAACTAGTCATAATAGTCAAAATGTTGAAATCTCAAGTGCACAGTACATAGCAGATATTAATTTGACAGCGATGATATATAGTTTCTTTAGATTTCTGTAGAAAACGGAATATTGGGATAATTTATTTTTAATGTTACAAAATATGCAATGCAATGCTATTGGATTACTTACTTAGGTAATATAAATATTTATATACGGTTTAATTTCGTTTATTAATTATTTTCAGGTCTCAAGTTAGTATATGTTAAAGATTTTTTGTTTTTTCATTTGAAACCTCAGTGAAGTATTTTTTAATTATTTAGTATGCTTTTGTAATTTTCTAGAAACACTTTATTTTCAGATAGTTAATAAAACACAAAAATTTTAGTTTCTATATATTTTTAGAAATTCCGGTAAGTGCAGTTACGCCCTGGGCAGAAACAGTAAAATATAAAAAAATAAATTACGTTTATGAATTTAAGCAGGTTAAATAGCTGTAAAAACGCATGAAATATTATTAATATAATAGAAATAAATATGTTGAATTGAAAAAATGGAAAAACAGTCTTTTATTACACTTTAACAAAGTGCATTACTTTTACCAACATGTTGTGCTGCAGGCGCTAATACTTAGAGCACAACGTGAGGCAAAAGTGATGCAATTTTTTTCAGTGATATTATTTCTTTTAAGAGTTTATTTATATAAACAGTTTTAAGTTGATATTTTATTAGATTAAGGGTAATTTATTTTAGTTTTAAGTTAATAATTTATTATGTTAAGGATAATGTCATATGTTTTTTAAACGTACAAAAATATTTTTATCGTTACTTAACAATAAGTTAGAGCACCAAAAGTATGAATATATTGCATGGAATGGTGGAATAAAAAAAAACTCAAATAAAGTTGAATAGGGCTTTGAAAGAATTATCATAAGTTCGAATACATCTTTTTTTACTTTATAATGGCGGAAACTTGCTATTTATAGGCATTGGCTGCTACCAAGGCCGGACTTACTGGTCTCGTTATTATGGAGGCACCAACAAGTGTACCAGTATTGCCTCCTATAAAGGGACAGACGAAATGACACCCAAACGCGTACCAGGAATTGAACCCGGACCCGTGCGAATGCATCATAATCAGGATAAATCTTGTTTTTCCTCCTAATTACAGAAGCTAAACATCTAATTACTTAGCTCGCTATATTTGTAACTGTCAATAAATAATCAGACTAACTTAAATTTTTCTGAGTAAGTTATCACAATAGAATCATGTACATTTTTCTATACATGTACCCACAGAAAAATAATCTGAATTCACCTTAACCCTTCATCTGCCAGAAATCCTTCTGGCTCATGAAAGGTTGTGCCCAGAAGATGTCCAGAGATGCCCAGTCCTTAAAATAAAACTTGCTCAGTATCTCCATGCATGTTTCGAGTAGCTCATTGCACTTATTGATGATCTATAAGAAAAGACTTCGTGATCATGGTGGAGACCGTTGATGATATGGTCCATGTTGCTTGAAGCATGTGCTGTCACACCTAATAATTGTTCATTACAGATGCAAGATCACTTACGTCTGACGTTCATCGTAGACCTCTTTGCTAAAGGAGCTCAAAATATGTTGCAGAAACAAATTTTAATGGTGTAGAACAGGTATGGCCAAACTTTGGAAAGTTGCGGGCCAAATTTTAGGATGTTTGCGACGTCGCGAGCCGTATAAATTGGATTGTATGGGATTTTAAAATTGGGATTATATACTGGGTTTTTTGTGGAAGTTTGAAATGTTCCTAGGGCCGGATCCAAAGCCGTGGTGGGCCACATCCCGCCCGCGGGTCGAGAGTTGCCCATATGTGGTGTAGGTCAGAATTATGTCTTATACGATTTATAATGAAAATTAGAAAAATGTCGGACACTGACAGACTTTAAGAACGTTGTCTGCAGATTCTCAAAATATGCATCGGTACTTATGGCACTGACCTTTGAAGGAAAAAAAGTTCATCTTACACAAATAAAACGAAGGTGCTATTTGGCTAATGCCTCGCCCACCCACTTCCTATCTGGCCGATGTCATTTCTATCGATCGGTATTGTGGTATGCCCTGTGTCTCTTTGCTTCGCCAACAACAATGTGTACCATTCTTGTCACCAGACAAAAGGGGGCCTCAGAATGTGACAGGACATCATTCGGCATCCAATTCGGGAAAAAAAGAAAAAAACCTTGAACCGATCTTTGAACAGGGCCGCATCGCTGGTCAAGGAAGACCGACGATAGAAATAAATGGCCCCGTTCTGTTCCACTCGGTTTAATCCAAAATCCGTCATCTTTCGTTTTTCTTCGGACGCCGGCAATTAAGGCAAATACGTGTCAGAAAAGCCATTGGTGACTTCAGCTGGAAATGAGGGCCCCACCGGAAAACCCACCGACAAGACATCTCCTGACAGACTACGGTAATAAGCCGTTTCCGCTCAAGATTAGGATGTTATTAATTAAAAGTAATTCGACCAGAAAAAAATTACAAATAAAATTTAGTGGATTTCGTGACCTACATGAGTTGTATTTTCTTTTCTCTGATTTATTGATGGGCTGTTGAAATGTAGTAATTTTGACCACTTTTCAGTTTAAGCTATTGTTTAGTATACATCGAGATACATAAAGGTGTACCATTGATGGATATTTCTATAATTGTCACACAAATCAAATAATGGGTGTTATAAATTATTCATTAATTACGTTTGTTTGGCTCTAAGATTACACGGCTCTTTGATTGTGACACCATCCTCTGCTTAACTTATAAATGTTCTTGTCAGCTGTAGTTTATAATCCCAAGATTCATTGAACAATGTTCTTTAGCTACATAGGTATATTAGAATGTAACTATATACAATCTATATAACTACATCTCGCAGCTGGGTGTCTGCAGTCATATATATATATTCAAGAAAAATTTTCGGTAAACGGCACTGCAAGTGTAAAAATGACACCCGAACAGAGAACTCTGTTTTAACAATTTAGTCACAAAACGTTGCATAAAATTTAATGTATAGTTTTAAATTCTGATTCAAATTACTTCAATTTCACCATTTTCTATGTAATTTCCTTTCACATTTAAATTAGTAATGGATTTATAAACGCCGGAAGAAATGTTGAAAAAAAATGCTCTCTTAAAGTTCTGTAAAATATAAATTAAAATGAATCTTATAAGAATTTTTTAAACAGTTAATTTAAATTTAAAATACTTTAAATCATGCTTCTGAATCCATATTTTTAAAAACTTTTTTCATTTCAAAATATGCTTATGCTACGTTTAATATAAAATAACAGTATATCTTTCTAACTCTTCTTCTTAAAACCATTTTTGCTACCCTACTATCAAAATTAAAACTTTTTTTTTTTCCTTTCTAAAGACAGCAAGAACACATTTCAAAAGAAATTAGAGAAAAAATGTTAAACAATTTTTTTAAAAACACTTACGGATTTTCTATCAATGATACTGTGTTTTGAATTTTAATAGAGTAATTTAAAAAACTTATTTTTTATTTTTTTTCCACGCAGAGAAAGTTTGTAAATTGTGCATTTGTACCACCTATTCTTTTACTTGCATATGTGTTCCAGTTTAAAAGCACTTAAAAGAAGAGATTAAACATTCATAAAACTTACTCCCAGTTGTTAAAAAAGGATTAGGTAAGTATTAAAATATTTAAAAATAGTATTTAATGTTAAAATATAAATTGGTTATAACCACACAATACATTGACTAAATTGAGGGATATAGATCATTATCACAACTCTTAAATTTTAAACCCAGTACATATGTATACAAAAAATATATTTATCGTAAATGTTTATTAAAATAATTGATTCGTGTAACACCATTATTTTTTTCGAGAGTTTCAACGTGAAATTGAATCAGATGCTAATTACTAAGCTTCATTTAATATTTGGTGCTACCTCCTTTTGCTTTGTACACAGTATTTACTCGTATTTGTATTTGAGCTCAAACTGTATTCTTTCATTATTTGTGGAGTTGTCAATCACCTGCTTTCTCTATTTATCTTTAAAATACGCTTCAATTTTCTTTCATCAAATTTGCCATTTTCTTGGACTATACCTTCTTGATGTTGAAGCTTTTGCGATGCCTTCAGTTAAATATGCTTTATACGCTTCTATTTAATATTTTAAATTGATTTGAAATGTCAGATACTTTTACGCCATTTTGTCGCATAGACTCAACCTCCTGCTCTCTTTTGAACTTACTAATAACTTTCGTTGTGACATCTGACAGCAAAAACAACCCATTTCACAAAGTTCAAAAAATCTTAAATTTGAATATTCGAGTCGTTTACTTTGATATTTACTTTTCGAGAGAAATTACTGAATGTTTATATAATTACAATTTAATGGAAAAAAAAGAATCATAAAAAGTGGTACGTGACGAGTCATTGGCCACTGTGTTTATGAAGAATTTATATAAATCGTCAGCTTTAGTAACCGAAAAAAAATGCTGCTGAAAAGATAATGTGGATTTAAAAAGACTCGAAAATACATGTAAAAATATAAGTACTTTTATTCATACATATATATTTCTATGTACCTGTATACACTGTTAATAAAAGTAGTTAACATTTCACCATAAAATGGTGCTGAATTAGCTGCTACTTTTCTATGGAGAAACGTCGAGCCATGATTTGGTGCTTAAACTGATCAGTGGAACCAAATCATGGTAAAACATTTCTCCATCGGAAGGATTCAGCTAATTTAGCTCCATTGTATGGTGAAACGTTGAACTACTTCTATTAACGGTGTATGTGTGTGTGAGATAGAGAGCCAGAGAGAGATTTATGTAGATTGACATAGATAGACAGAAAGGGCACTGTACATAAGTTTGCACATTCTTGCCATGGATAAAGATATTTCTTTCTTCTTGTGATATCATCTTTCTGGTAAATTTTCAAACTTTAAACAAAACTGAAAAAGTACATACACAACATTTTAATTTCAGAAAAAAAAAATGTTTATTTTCACACACACATCAGCCCGCCCCTAAAAAAAAAAGGCTGCGAAAGCATTTTTACTTTTGTGTAATCATTTAACTTTGCAGCACTTCGATTTGAACAACGAAAAGATCACTATTTAAAGATTAAAAAAAAATAAATAAAATAAAATAAAAAAACGGAAAATACATATCTAATTTTTCACTCGCTAAATATAATTTTCTCCTCCCATTTTTTTCCTAACTATAAAATCCACTCCTAATTACATGTCAACTTAGAGGGCATTTCGCCGAGCTGTTAGCAGACAACAGAATGCTTTAAAAATTTTTCACTTCCCATCGACCTACAACTTGCACAATGAGCAAACGCTATATTACGTTCATCCCAGAAGACTAATTTAGCGTGACAGATTTTAAAATGTGCACGATTCGGGTAGCGGGAGTTCTCGAGGTTCACGAAGATGCAGAAGGATTATGAGTTTTTGTCCATATTAATTGCACGATGATTTCCTTATCGGGGATGTTGGAGCTCATTTCCCTTTCACTCCCCCTTCACTTCCGCTGCTTTTATTATTCCACTGTGATAACCCCCCCCACACACACACACACTTCAATTTTCTTAATCACAATTTTATGTGCCCTGCATAATCATTCGCACGACAATGCGATTGCCGTGCACTGAAAGTAAAAGTTAACACTTCAGCGTTAGTAATCGAGAAGTAAAAATGACTGGGACTTCACGAAGGAACAAAGAATGTTGTATTGCTCTTGACTTAATTGAAAAAGAAGAGGGGGGGGGTAATCCGCACAAATTACGTCATACGCAATATTTTGTAGTGTTTTGGAATTAAAGTAAACACCTCAAAAATGTAGATGTTGAAAACTGTTTCAGCGGTAGTGGTAGTTTGTCCGCTATGCCATCTATACACCATGCAGTTTAAGAATGCTGCAGAGTAAAATCATTTTTAGAAGAATCAAGTTTACTCATACATTAGATCGTTTAAAAACTATGCCAATATCAAATTTGTACACAAACCCTTTAAACAAATGATTTTGTACTTTTAAAAATCTTTTTTTTTTTCACCTCAATGATTTTTTTAACCATAGCTTAAATTTAAAGATGCGAAAATTATTCATAAAATTTATAATTGAAAAAGATTATTTTCATTCATAGCTTTTAATACAATGTGTCATGAATCAAAAGCTATCTATGCTTAGATGAAATAAACTATTACATTAAGGAATAATAAATTTTGGAGAATTATTTTTTTATTTTTGGTCAGGAGTACTTATATCTATAATATTCGATTACTGAATTAACAAAATGCATCCTCCTAAAAATTCTATATTAACCGAGGAAGTAAATCATTATATTAAATAATTAAGTCATGTATAGTTTTTTGATTATCGTATTTGTGAAAAAGCTTGCTACAGTTATTTTGGTGAACTTTCAACTGTGACATTCCTTGTTTAGCGTATAATATTTTGATTTTTTGTGAAAAATATTCTTATTTCAAAAAACACAAAATTACTTAATACATGATAAAAGAGCTAACAATCACTCAAAGTGCTTGTGACAAAAATGCAATGACAAATGTTTCATTATTTTTTACTACACGCCTGAGCTTCTCTCCAGTTTTCTCACAGAAAAAACACGTAACTTAACGCAATAAAATATTACTTAAAATAATGTTAACCTAAATACACCACTAAAAAACAAAATTAAAAAGTGGTTTTTCTTGGTCTTTAGAAGCACATTTTTACTCAGATTCATAGTAACGAGGAGCTATGCAGCTTTAATCCATGCACGCACGGGGTAATATGGTGTTAATAGTGTATATTTTTCTAAAAACTAACCAAGCGATGTGTGTATAGGGTAAGTCCCTGTGAGATACTTCATCACGCTTTCAGTGCCTGGGTGCAATACTTGATTACTCAAGCTTTACCTACCGACTTTCTGCGGTTATACACTGTTATTTATTCGTATACGCTGAGCATTAGTAAAAGTTTTAAACAGACGGACACTATTAAGCATATAAGAAAGAATGAAGGCAGTTCCAACGCCATTGTTTTACACATTCGCTGTCTTGTTTTTGTTGTTTATATTAATCTTTTTACAATAAACTGATAAAGAAATTCTTAATAAAACTTTCTTGAACTTTCCTAAAAATAATTATTTATTGAATGCAAACGTAGCAGCAAAATATATTCTAATGCAATTATAAATTAGCTTTATGTATTTTTGTAAAATACTATTATAGTATTTTTGTAAAATACTATCGTTAGTTTAAATTGTTTCTAAACGTGACATAAAATTTTTTCCAGCTTTGTGAAGGGTCATGTAGAAATTACAAAAGAATTTTTTTTTTTTTTTTCACTCTATAGCATTGGACGTTCATATTCAAATCCATGAACAGCCCCTGATCATCTTTGTTTGAAGATATCCTTATATAAGTTTAAGGAGGCGTTTTATGATGAAAGGATTAAATTTTGTACATCACCAAATTAGTGCATGAAACACACTTTACTAATTGGGATTTTTTTTTTTTTTTTTTTTTTTTTGTACGGAGGTTGTATACAAATTTAAAAAGCGTAACTTTAAGCGGAAGGTATAACTAACACTATTCACTGAAGGTAACACTATTCTTTTTTTCTACCTTATTTTGAACATTTTTTTCAATTTACATTCTCAACTAATAGATAAAGAATTAAAACGTGTTACCACCTTTTTGGGTAACATTGTGTAACTCATTTTAACTGAAAGTGTTTGGTTAGATTCTTATATCCTATGTCTAAAAAGAAAATGGCAAATTTTTCCAAGGTTTCATAACTGGCTCAAACACTCCCTAATATCAAAAAGTTAGAGAGAGAGAAGTAATTTCATAATATTGCAATACTTGAATTAATTTTGTAATATATGATGCTTCAGACGTAAGTGGGAAAAATTATTTTGCCTGTAAAACTACTTTAACTGCAACGCACTTAGAAAATGGTCAGAAATCGTTCCATAACGAAAGAGGTTTAGAGCAAATTTATTTTTAAGTTTTTAGAAACTTTTTTATTTTATGGAGCACTCCTAAGTTAAAACTATATTTAAAATCTATATAAACAATTAACTAGCTTTTAAATTATATGTTTTAACTATTTTTATTAAGTGGAGCTTAATGATGATTTTTTTTAAGCTAATATTCTAAGCAATTATAAACATGGAATTTAAAGCTCTCTGAATATTTGAACGCTGAGAATTTTATAAATGATGCTTATTAGCATTTTAGACACATTATATTGAAATTAAAAAAGCATATTGTTTATAGCATTTTTCGGTACGCTTTCATTTGAATTTCTTTGAAATAGTCATTTTTATTTTTCTTCAATTAAAGTGTTAAAAAAATTCTCTTGGTCTGTGTTATAAAATGATTAAAAGGAAAAATCAATTTGAAATAAGTGTTTTAACAATTAAAAACCTTGCATAAAAGAAATTTTGCAATACTACTTTCGTCTGTAGAGAATGTACTGTAGTGATACATTTGATGAGTAGGACCCCGCATTCGAAACATTTATTAATCATGTAAGATTTTTATTTCGCTTAAATGATTTGCACCCCCTCCCCTAAAATAATATCTCCAAGATATTCATAAAGAATCACATAATCCACGGGTTTATTTTGTTTGATAACGTTATAACATCCGAATTTGGTTCATACTTCCAATCCGTAAGTTGTTTCACCGGAAGTCTATAGAGCTAAGATGTTTTAAATTCCTTTATAATCACAACATTTTTTATGATTATTGCCTAGAATTATTTATGGTTTGTTATCAAAATACTGTAATGTAAAATAGACCTAGAAACTTTATTCTCAAGAAATTAGATTTTTCTTACTTTATGTTTAATTTAAGAATTTGTTAATTATTTTAGAGACTCCAAAAACAAAATTGAGATCACACTTATACAGTTTTAAAAATCAAAACTAATTTTTTTAATTTAATACAGCAAGTAAAAACAATGATTTTTGCGTTTAAATACCTTTGCAGGCACAGATGTTTAATATTTATTTATTTATTTATTTAGTTTTTATTTATTTATTTATTATTTAATTTTTATTTATTATTATTATTATTATTATTATTATTATTATTGAATAATCAGTAAAAGTCTGTAAAACCACTTTCACTATATAAACACTTGAAATAAGGGAAGTTAAATCACAGAACTTAAAAATATGATTTGCCAAAATAAATATTTATATAATACATTAGGTTTTCAAACCCTGATGATTCAGTTTATGATATTATGCACATAGAAATAAGTTATCACGAAAAAAAAAGTGATTACGATAAAAAATATACATTAAATGTTTATTTTATTTATTTAGTCTAATAATTTATATCAGACACTGTGTGCATTAAAAAATCACATAAATTAAAGTAAACCTATTTATGAATATTTAATTTGCTTATATCTAATCTCGACTTAAAAATAATTTGTAAATTAGATAGACCCTTGTTATTTTTAGCAACGCGGTATCTTGGTTATGAAGGAATCAAAGCGAGAATTGGAAGATACGTTATCGATGCTAGGCTGATGAAAAAAATACGTGTGCACGTAATAAATGTGAAAGATAAGCCTTTGGAGACTAAGGGCTTTACATTAGCTGTTAGTATCGTCCCTAGGGATGCTGATATTCAGAAGCTCCTTCTCCTTTTGATGAAAGCATAAACAGTTACGATAGCTCAAAGTGAACATTAAAACGAATCCAAAATTCGCAAACTTCATGTATCTATCAGTCGACACTGTTTAAAAGAAATTATGAAATAGTAATAGATGAGATCTTAATATTAAGTTTCCTTTTAAAAGCTGGGAACTCACAAAGAAAATAATAGACGTCTATGCAATAAGGTATTCAGTCATCAACACGTAGAAACGTGGTCCTAAAAAGGTCTATTATTACCTGAGTGTGATGAAAAAAATCCTTCTCACGAGGGGGGAAAAACGTTTTAGTATACATAAAAAAAATTATAGGGGAAATTATTAACTCAGTTTTCAAACGATTACACACAAGTAATTTTACAAACTGTAATTAAAAAACTGTACCTAAATTTAGGAAATAATAAATTGAAAATATATGCCTCAGAACAGGGAGGAAAGGGGGGGGGGAACTTAAAAGACTTTTTCAAACTTATATATTAAGAAAACAGCCATAAATTGTGTGATTTTGAGTGTTTGTGTATACAGCTTAAGAATATTTTGATAGGGTTATAACACTGCGAGAAAGTTACCTGTAAAACTACTTTTACCGCAAAGCTATAGCTTTGCATTGAAAACCTCATGCATGCTCTACATTTTCATCATTATATTTAAAAAGTAGACATCAATAAAAAATAATTTTTAATTAAATATAATTTTAAAAAATAAATAAAATTTTTAATTAAAAAATAAATTTATATTTATCAGCTTTTTTTTTTAACTTACATCTGACATTCTTTAAATTCATTTAGTTGCGTATTAAAATAATTTCTTAAGATATTTTTATAGCAACTTTTGAATTAGTCATCCTAAAGTATTATAACATGGACATATGAAATTACATATACGAGATGTGGAATCTTTTTCACTTTAAAGTTTTGTTAATATCATTTGTGACGATTTATGTTACTTTGAACATATCTTTGCTTTCAATAAGAATCGCAATAATAAGAAATACATTTTTAAAAACATTTTCATATGGAAAAATAATAGTCATATCTAGATATTCCTATAACATAAATCTATTTTTTATTCAATATCGATAAATAATTTTTTACTTACAAAAGATCTTATATATAACTATATATTTTCAATTTTATCAATTTTTTTTTTTTTACTATTTCATTGACTAAAGGTTGTCATAGATCTAAAAAATGTCTGTTTATCCTTGATAAAAATATTTTTAAATGTATGGAATATTGAGATCTTTTACTTGAAAATCCTTAATCAAATCTGTGTTTTTAAATTTTTACAAACACAGTTTCAGCAAAGTGGAAATTAAAATCTTCATTAACTTCATAATATCTTCAAGGAACTTTTAAAGAATTAAATTAAATTAAAGTACATAAATTATTAACGTAGAGTATTTATTTCATTCTGATCCAATACGAAAAGTTTTCCAAAAGAGTCCAATACGAAAAGTTTTCAAGCTAAATTCATTTTGTTCTGAGAAAAACATGTGTTTCATAAAAACACAAATGTTTTCTTCCATCGTCAAAGTGATGAAAAGCAGAAGAAATATAATAGAAGCATAAAAGTTTCTTAAAGATTTTTGTTTTTCCTGACACGTTCATAGAGGACCTTACTGATTTTTTAAATGTTAAACTCCCTCAGAATCAAAGCAAAATTATGAGTTTCAAATGTCACAACTTCATCCAAAATAAACTTTTTTGTGATATATCGTAATAATTAAACAAAGCAACAAATTTTGTTGAATAATTATTACAAAAATGTGTGATGTTGGATTACAATTATGTGTGAAGTTGGCTGTGAAAAAAATAGAATTAAGTCTTCTGTTGAAAAAAACGAAATTACTTTCCTATCAACCCATTTTTTTATATAGCAAACTATGAAGTGATTCTTTTTATACTGTTTGCTTTCACGAATTTTTTTTTTCTAGGACCACCAAAATTTTCTTAAGGACTAGTATTTCCGAGCGCTCGTCTAGTACGGAACGTAATATAGAGTTAAAATGTGGCTTCAGCATCTTTACTATGACCTACTTACTGTCGCCAAATGCATCAATTCAAACCATAGATTTCTACTTGACAGGTAACCAAGCGAAATTTTCAGCTATGTGTCAGATTTTTCCCACCGCCGCTAGCCTGTGATACTTGGTCGACCAAGCCGTACGGCCAAGGATATACGTCTCGTGGTAAAGGGGCATCCTGTGTCGATTCGGTGAAGAAGAACCGATAAAATACATCGCACATCCCTGCCACATATATATCTGAAGATGTTATAAATATAAGTATGCATGCATGCCATTTCCTCCATGTCACCTTGTTTTAACAGCGGATGTCTTTTAATTAAGGGTTTTTTTTCTCAGGGATGAGGGACTTCTGAGGCAATTAAAGAAGAATGGTATCGGATGTCAGAGGAAGTGTCACAAGTCTTGAGGACTTGTGCCTATCATTTGCATGCTACTGCTTGAAATTAGCATTTGCGAGTGCAATGGTAAACTGTTAGGCGAAATTTTGCTTTTGCCTATCGGGTGTCCACCAGCAGTGAAGCAGAGAGATATGCGTAGGGGAATAATATTGATTTTTCCGTAAAATCAATGGATTAAAAGACGGCGGCTACAAAATTTTTAGACATGCTAGAGAACGTGCGATCTTCCGATAGCTAATGTAGAGGAGCTGGAGGAAGTTCTTGTGTTTCATATCTAAATTTTTAATGGATTTCAATGTTGTTTGCTCTATGAACCCTTAAAATGACAAAAATGATAATGATATTTAAGTCAAATAAAAATCAACACTTAATAAATTTAATTTTATGTATTCGATAGAGTAAAGGCATTTTGATGAAAAATTTGCCTTTAAAAATACTAAGGAAGCTCCGCAAGTAGAAGATCAACTCGTTTACCTACAATATTTTAAAAACTGCATTTCCAAATGCTCAGAGAGCTAAAAAAGATTGTTACTGAGCGTCTTCGCGAACAATGTATTAGTTCTCTGAAAATGGTATCATCTACGGAGAAGAAGAATTAGTAATTTAGGACACTTATCAATATTTTAGTCCAATCAGTTATCATCTGTAATGAGTTTGTCCTTTGGCATAGTTAGTCGAAATGACATAGTCCGAAATGAAGAGTAATTTGCGTAACTCCAATACATCCTGAGTTCATTTTACGATTGCGTTATTAAATCTTCACAAAGAACAGTCGGAAATTTGTGGTATGGATGGATGCTGGACGGTTAATAATTCTGTCTAGTCTCACAAAACAGCAGCAAGCCTTCCCTATCCCTTCTTGTAATGTTGTGATAAAGATGTCTGTTTCATCTCTCATAAAAGCTGTAAATCTCTGTCCATCCTTATTTGTGACAAACAATCTATGTTTTTTTTCTTTTGTGTGATATACCGAAGAATCTTGGAGCACTGTAAACTTTCAACAAGTTTGTTAATGACCTTCCGGATCAACCTCCAACCATCTTTTTTCAAATCGTCGCATCCACCGCATTCAAAATCAGTTGAAAATCATGTCGATTCAAGAAGGTTCCTGTCACCTAACGGGCCTATCTTGTCGAAATCCCTCGAAAGCAAGACGTTCTCCTTCAATAAACCTCACTAATTTCGTCTCTGGAAACCCGGCATCATCGCGTGTTGCCTTACTTAAATCGTGATCTCTCCGGCGGAGGCTTGAACCCTCTTAACCTTCTTTAAAGCGTCATGACACACTTGGTAGCCTACCGCAGCCTTGGACGTGAAATATCTCTTTTCATTATCGTTTTTCGTCTTGATTCTCGAGACACAAAGTTGTTTCTGTGAGAAAAACTTGCGGAATCTTGGAGCGAGATCGTGGAAATGTAGGAAGAGTCTTGCGATGCAAGACTGGAAAGGAGAGTATCCTTTTTCTTTTTAGTTATTCTTTTTCTTTTTCCATTTGTGGCAAATGGCGTGAGTTACCGGAGGAGTTACTAGGACGCCGTTCTTTGTTTGGCTGGATTCTTTTTTATTTAATTTCCTTTTGTGTGCGGGTTTTCTAAAAAGAAATCGTGGAATTACTTTTTAAATGGTTAGTCTTTATTCAATGGACGGGTTGTTCAGAGTTGCTCTGTGTGTATGGGCGTTGCTATCATGTAACGAGCTGCAACGAGCTGTGAAAGACCAGACCTAAAGACCTCTTTAACGATGCATTAATTGTGTTTTTCTTTATTCGCCGCATATATCCGACACAGTGAGAATGCTTGGGAATTTCGGTGACACCACATTCCAATGGAAACTCTCACCACTTTATAATAAAAATTTTAAGGGAAATTTCTGAACAAAATACTTTATTTTGGATTAAAATTACAATTTTACTGTTTCAATGTTCTTTCTGCGTATGTTTATTTTATGCATGCTTGAGAATCGAAAAAAATTCCTTTTTCTAATCAAGTGATGATAATTGTTTCTCCCACCTCCCCAAGAATTCCAAAAAAAGGGGGGGGCAAAATCATTTAGTGGAATCTTATTAAAAATGCATTTCGTTTTTCGACAATCGCTTTTAGATAAAACTTAAAAAAATAATTAAGTAACATTTAACTGTAGTCAGTGGCGGATACAGAAATTCTCTTTTGGGAGGGGCTAAATATTGGAGAAAGTTTATTTCACCTAAACAAAGTATACAATAAAGAAAAATTTTAGTCTAAACCAATGTAAAAACTTTTGGGAGGGGCTGAGTGATTAAAAAATCACTTACATATTTAGTGTGCATAATGAAGCACTGTTACCCTTTAGCAATCTCTTTTGGGGGGGGACTGAAGCCCCCTAGCCCCTCCCCTGAATCCGCTACTGACTGTAGTTCGTACTATACAAAGATAAAGCTGTGAAATACGAGCTGTCTTTTTGGACTTTAATCTAAAGATTTTAAAACTTCGAAAGTGTTGGATTCTCTTCATGCTTCTTTTTATAAGGGCCTACTTCAGGGAATTTTTTTTGTAATTTGGTGAATATGCATATTTTTGTCTGGCATATGTATACCGTATGTGATAACGTAAAATTCAGCATTCAAAAGTTTCATTAAATTAATAATTTAATTTACATTATTCAAAGGTTTTAAATTTTCGAGATTAAATTTAAGAACTTCTTTTAAATAGTTTGTAAAATAAGTTATTATAAGGTATTTACTGTTGTTCTTGTATTTTAATAATTTATTACACTTTCAAGGTATTTTAAAACTTCATTAACATGCTCTTTGCATTAAACTTATGTTTGTTGGGAACTTAAAATTTATGTAAATTACTACTATATATATAGTATTCTAATTATCGTGGACATTACTAATCGTTATTTAATCGTAGTATTAATGTACTATTTAAAGTACTGGTATGTATATTTAGGATTGATACTATATAATTTATTGAAAATTCCTTTATTTAATGCATTAATTAAACTCAATGCTGGTCTAAATTTGCCAATATTTAATCTCACATATTGTGCAAGATCATTTTGGATTTGGTAGGTTATCAGCTGTGCGAGTTTTGAAATGACAGTAAAAAAAAATACTTTTCTCTCATAAATTTGTTTTGTTCTTTTCTTAAGCAATATACAAATATTATACAAAACAATAGTATCATTTGTAACAATCCACATTTTAGCTACACTGGGGGGAGGGAACATATTAATGGCAATAAATACAGTCACACACATTAGACTGCAGTGGAGACTCTTAAAATATCTGAAAAGTTTATGTAATCGTGTGAGTTATTAGGTATAATTGTTTGTTTAACAATATTATCAAAATACTTATTTGCTAGCAGGATACCACAATTGACATAAAGTTAACGGTGTATTAAGATTTTAAAAAAATGTTTACGGATGATTTTTCATCGCTCACGGTCGCTTTTTTTTATTTTTTATTTTATTTATGATTTCATAGCGAATCGACAGATTTTCAAATTATCTGTTATCATCCTGATACCAGACATATCATAATGATATTTGTACTTTAGAATAAAAACATTACAATTAACTTCTAATTAAATTTTAGACTAGTAAATAATTTTTATTACTTTATTTTGTTAAATAATTGAAAAATAAAAAATACTAGTAAGAATAATCACCTATACTTTTTGAATGATGAAAGGATATCATTTTTAACACCATATAAAGTTTTGTAGTAACTTCTTTCATCTAATAAAAATATGCTAAAATAACATGTTATTAAACTAAAAAAGTTCATATCGTTAACATATTTCCGTTCATCATATGTCAGGCGTGGAGACAACAGAATCATTTCATGAAACAACTTCAAAGTTTTCAGAATACGTCGGTTTGTAAAAACTTGCTCAAGTTCACGGAATGAAAGAAAAGAAAAAATTTGTTTCATAAAATATTCCGTTTCTCACTATGATATCCATCTAATACGTTCAAAGGAGCATCGGAAAATTATGTGATTTTACCCTTTACAAAGCCACCGCCTTTCAATTTTACTACCGTTTATCATACAAATACATCATTCTTTAACAAAAAAGTTAAAAGCCAAATAATTTCTTTAGAAAAGGTCTTTTCGCAGCGTCCCCGTTGTCAAGGAAACACGCTCGTTGCATGAGATTTCCTGTTGCCACCTTAATCACCGTAATAGTCTGTTCCAAATCGGGAAATCTCTCTTCTTCCATGTCGTTCTCCCAGACGGGTTTTGTTTATTTGGCTATTAATATTTTTTCAACTTTTTTCACGCTATGAGAAGTTCTCCGAGACCTTTAAAAATTAAATGTATCGCCGGCCGTCTATTGTTTGCTAATGCAGCAGACATGGTTCGTTTACTTTTAAAGCTCTACGCTAGACTTTGATATAGAGCGCCATCTTTGAGAGAGAGAATTTATGTATTTTAAGCGAGCGGTCCAAAGAAAAAACAGTGTATGTGCGTGGGGGAGCCCAGCTTTTTTCAACAAGCTTATCTTGCATGTGTTCATTTTAAATAAAGTTAATGCTCACAATAATAAAATGAACAAAAGTATTAATCATTAATGTGAAAAAAATTATAATACAAAGGGCATTCCATAAAAACTGAGAGTAAAATAATAAAAAATCAAGAAATATATTTGCAGCAAAAAATGCATCATTCTTTTTCAAAATACCTTCCATCAGATGATATGCAACAGTCCCATCGTTCAACCCACTTTTCCAAACAAGCAGAGAAGCCCTTTTCTGGAAGCTGCTTCAAAGAATTACTGCTGAAATAACTTCAGAATCTGTGTTCAATTTTCTGCCACGGAGCTTCTCCTTCAACGTCGGAAACAGCCAGAAATCGCATGGTGCGAGATCTGGACTGTAAGGGGGATATGGCATGATTTTAATATTGCATTTACTAAAATATTGCTGAACAGAAGTAGCGACATGCGGGCGAGCATTATCGTGATGTAATGTCCAATTCCCTACCAGTACTCATCTCCATTTCTGTAAGGCAAATAAAACAGTTCTTTAAACAAGCACGGAACTAGGAAAATAAAATCGTCTGCTTCGTTTAGAATTTTGTATAAACGTACAGTTAACAGTTTGAAAAAATCGCCTGCACTTCTATTTTTTAGTTTCGCGGTGTTGCCACTACGTAAAAAAATTACTTTCAGTTTTTATGGAATGCCCTTTGTACATAGTAGATATATTATAAATTAGCGTTAAAAACAGTAAAAATATGGCACTTTCAATTTTTACGGTTTTTAACTGTGATTTTACAATATATATTCCCTTAATAAACATTCTTAATTAATTGAATAACATTAACCATTTTTGTATAGTTAATTAATTGTGATTTATAAAAAATAATGTAAATTTAATCAAAAACTGCTTACTTACGTAGCTTACTTAAGGTCAACTTAGGTGGTCCAAAATGCTCCTTTGGTTTCCTTTTCTAATGTAGACTCACAAAATGAAAAATTGATTCGTGAAGAGGAGTTTTTAAAAAACATTCAAAATTAATGTTCCCCCTTGGAAATTAAAAGTGGAGCGACCAATTAGCTAAATAAAAATAAAAATAGAGAGGCGGAATAATTACCTCGTCTACAACATTCTTTTACACTCACATTTCAGTGAAAATATTATATTGTGTGACAGTTACTTCAGCACAATGTGCTACAGTAACTACAGTGCAACAAGTAAGTTAAAGTAGTGTTATTTATGTTATGTTATTTTTTTTCGGCATTCTTTATAAACAAATCTCACTCTCCCGCAGTAGTGTAAACTTATACGAGCCCATTTGTCTAATTTACCCTTGCATTGTATAGTTTGTTTAAAAACTGATGTAAAGCAAAATAGGTTTTACAGCTACAATGAATTTTCAAAATGTATATTCTGATTTTAATTGAGTATGCTTATGGTATTGAAATTGGTCACTATATATATACCTATATGAAAATAATTAAAATTTGAGCATAGTATTCTATTTCAAGTAAATTTATTGTTAATACGCCAATAGTTAACTTAATGCTCCAGGATAATTTCTTTTATGTGTAACTATAGAACATTTTAATTGATAAGTTATATTTTCAAATTAGCAGTGAAAGCTGTAACTCATTTTCTCTCTGTGAAAATATGAAATAAAAATTAAAGTCAAAATATCTAGGAATCCGCTAATTAAAACAATCACGGATCCTAAGAGCTATTATTTCAAATTACTATAATTTTATACCATATAAGGTCCAAACTTTTTAATTTCGAAAGAATTGATAAATTAGAAATGCATAAAAAGAAGTTTTAATGAGAATAAAAACTTGTAATTTTTATAAGGCACATTGATAGTGAATAAATTTATTTGCAAAACGTTTTTTACGTAAATGTTCTTGATCGTAAGTAACTCTGACATAGTTTATGTGGCATTATTTGCAGTTGCGATATTTATATCATCTCAAGTTAGTGTCTGTAAGGCACAATTTGTGTCACTAGTCATCAAAGAATTTCTCATTTTTTAAGATTCTGCTTCGATGAAATTAATTCCACTCATATGAGTAAGGAAATTATTTTATTCTTTGCGTACGAAGAGCTGGCTAGATGTTACTCAACTATTCTTTCTAATAAAGCATAAGGAATAAAAAAAGAAAGGAAGAAATTATGAATCATTTAATAAAAATATCGTTTCTATAACAAAATTAATTTCTCTTTCCATTAAAGTTCCAATAAACAATCATTGTTTACTGGGATTTAATTTATTTACATTAAGTATTTCTTTCGTAAAACGCGGACTAAGTTCGTTCCTCTCTTTTCAAAAGACCAACACAATGTAAACATTTTTATCTCACTCGAATACATGATATATTTCGTGTCATTTTCAATACTTCTTTCATGTCTTCAGTGGACATTCAGGCCTAGACCTAACGTACCGCGGTGCACAAATTCACTTCCTTATTACTTCATCTTCACATACCATCCTTATCTCTTGCATATAAACGAGTGGAACTGAATAATATATTCAACAGGTTTTAAAATGGACGCATGAAACTCAAAAACTGAAAAACAATTTTCTGTTTTTCTGCACGTTTCCCTCTCAAAAAAGCGTTGATCCAACCAAATAATCTCGAATTCGCCTTTCGCCATTTTCTTCTACAGTGATTTGCTTTGCTTCGGTCTTCTTGTTTCGTTATCTGGTGCCTTTCTTGGTCCATGTAAGCTAGCCTACGCGGTGAGAATAATAATGATATCATTCTAAATGGTTGACCAGCAATAGGAAACTTTACAGATGCTGATGACTCAACTACATCAGATAATTTGTACATGAATAGATTAAACATGTAATGATGCCGTTGCAATGTAACACAATTGCAGTTAGCTATCCTAGTCATCGTAATTAAATATATGTATTTTGTTTAATGAGTTCCTCTACCGACATAAATAGGTAACTTTTAAAGGATTTTTTACAATAACATGGTGGAGCAATACAAGTTGAATCCATAATATACAGTAAGCAATCTATCATTTAAAACATCTATTACAAAAACTTATATTCCTTATAGCATAAAGCATCTTACTTAAATTAAAATACCGTCCTACTGTATCAAGTTTAAATATCCTAATTTCAGTTATGATCTTTACTAGGCGTATACAGCGTTTTATAATGTAGATTATTTCAGTAATAGATTTTTTTAAGGTATCTAATTTAATGGCCAATTACATTATTAATCGAGTTAACAATATTTAGAAACAAAATAGCATATTATTATTTGATTAAACTCGATGAACATTTAGAAAAAGCATGCATGCTTTCACAAATCTATTTAAAAGACTTGCCATTTCTAAATGCATTAAATTCAAAGTCCTTTCCAGCACAAGCAACACCACAGCCAACAAATAAAGAACTTAATTTAATATTTCTTTAGAATGCCATTTATGAGAATGGTTTTATGTGTAATCAAGATAAATTTTAAGCGTAGAGTTATTCAATGAAATAATGTCTGGATAAAGCATATTTGTTTCGTTCTCTTTTGAAATAAAGCAACCATAAGCGTAAAGTTTTAAAAATTATTGGGAGGACCGGGCCCCACAACCACATATATTTACGTCAGTGGCGTAGCCAAGGGGGGAAGGTTAGGGGGTGTCATAAGCCCCCCATGAGGAATTTTTTGCCATACAAAATGTATATTCTTCACTCCCTTAACATACACCCGTATACGTACATGTGAGTTGCAGAAGGTACCCCCCATGAAAAATTTCTGGCTACGCCACTGATTCACGTACGCATAACTTACTCATAGCTCCAACTACTACGGAATATAATTAACCACTTTTTCCTACATGATTTTTCGGCTTAAAATATAGCAAAATTTTTGTGCTGCGCGCGCGAGCTGGTTACTATTTTGGAAAAAATAATAAAAAAATATACGGTTTACAAAAAGTGGTTAATTATATTCCGTAGTAGTTGGCAGCTATGACTTACTGTATATAAGTGTAAATTATTGGAGGCGCTGGAGCTCTATGGGTCCATAGAATTCTACACCTATGTAAGGTAAGTATCCATGTTAGTATCTTCCTACCATGTTATAAGTTAAAAATAGAAGCAAAGTAAAAAATCCAAAGAAGGGGGGGGAAATATATTTTCGATGAGATACTGCATTTTAGACACATCTGAACTTTTCTTCATTTCTTACTTTACATTGCATAATCTGATTTTAATTAACCAGAGTCTGGCGAGGGCAGCTTATAGTAACATTATGTGTTACGTGGCGTCACAATGAATACTAAATCATGATTGAAATCAAAAGAAGAAAATTTTTAAAAGTACAAGTAAAGGTTTTTTTAAACGTTTTTAAATGGCGTGAAATACTTTTTTTATGTTTGTATAAATTAGAGTTTTCTGTATTTAGTGGCAAATTATTGGGTGGGCTCAGCCCTATTCACAATTTATTGGGGGGGCTCAAGCCCCACGGGCCCATATAACTCTACGCCTATGAAAGCAACTGTTACTAAAAAAATATTTTCGCAGACAGTACATTTACTGGATTTGGAACATGTACAGACAAAGAAACTCAAGCTTAATCTTTTTGGAAGTGTGAAAAATGTTACACGGGTGATTCAAGGAAAGTGAAGAAGTTCTGCAATTATAATTTAAAGTTAAGGGTGAGGTGGAATAAGAGCATACAGGGGCTTTTAATCGCTTATTATTTGAACTACGACCATAGGATTTGCAAGATAAGCTTCCTTTTATATCATACTTATGTACTTCCATGGACTGATTTCACTTTGTGACATGTATATTCTTTCAGATCGTGTTCTTTATCATTCGAGCAAGATCTCTCGAAGTTTATTTTTAAACATTTATGAAAAAAAGTGAATCAATATTTTTTTGATTTTTACATTTTTAAGTGTACTTTTCAGTCATATTTTTATTTTGTTTTCACCTACTATTGTTTAAAAAACACGTAGCGTTGTGCACTTGCCCCCTGTATTCGTTAGTACAGGGCAAGTACGTACACCAAATGTGCACTTAAAAGTTAAGGAGAACAGTTTTTACTAAAATTTATATTAACACCACCTGGAGTAGGATTTAATTTTTCAGTAAAATCGGAATAATGTTTCTAACCATTTTAACGACCGAGTTTTCTCAACACATAAAAAAAGTTCTTTCTCTCAAAAAATATGAGATATAATTTAGTTATGCAAAAAATGCTAGAAAGTTTTGAAAAAGCTCTATGTTCTCTATTATTTGCACTACGGCCATAGGATTTGCAAGATAAGCTTCCTTTTATATCACACTTTATGTACTTCCATGGACTGATTTCACTTTGTGACATGTATTTTCTTTCAGATCGTGTCCTTTATCCTTCGAGCAACATCTCCAGAAGTTTATTTTTAAACATTTATGAAAAAAAGTGAATCAAAATTTATTTTGATTTTTACATTTTCAAGTGTACTTTTCACAGCACTATATTCTTACTTCACCTATTATAGGAGATAGCGGCAGAAAATGCACTAACCTTACTAGATGGGGCAAATGCATACATTCAGTTTTTTTTAAAAATTGAAAGTTTTTTGCAATATAAAAAAATTATTGTATTTTAATGAAAATTTCAGGCTTAATAAAGAACATCCTTAAAAATGCAGGATAAAAATATAAAATTTGTACTATTAAAAAATTGTGTGCTCAGACTTGGTCAAAGCTGCAATTACCCCCACTTGACCCTATTTCTAAAGCAACTGGAATCGATTTCACAAAGTGACGTTTTCTTAACTTCTCCTTTTCTTTCATTTTTATGAACTTTTTTTTTGTCTTCATGAAAACGAATGTTCTAAAATTTTCTGGTTTCTGTTACAGGTTTAGAAGGCGAAAGCAAAACAAAAGTCTTTTTGTAGATCCTCACAATCGGCAAAATCTACTTTCATAAAGCAAGCGGAACTCGCTTCTTACACCACTCTACGACTGGCGGGAAAAATAAAATTGTCCAAACAGCCTGCAACTGAAGAGTTCGGAACATTTTCTCCGCTCAAACGCAGAATGTTGTCGAAATGTCCAAAATATCACCACGTTCAACTTCAGGAATAAATTGGTGGCCTTCGGCGACGAATAAAATAGAGGTCTATGGGTACGGATGCATTTAACCATTCCGATCAGCTGTGCCGAAGCGAAGAAGTTCGCTGGACATGGATCCTGGCTTGATAAATGGGGCATTTAAGCCGACATTTTCAAGGGGGAGTGTGATTATAAAAGATCAAAAACCTGGGTAGGCACAAGATAGCTAATTCCGATGGTTCCGGAAGAGTTGTTGGAGGTACTTGCTGATTTATTGGCTGGCCACAGACGTTGTTGTGAGCAACTTAACATGCATTCGAGATGCGTACAAATCACCATTCAAGTATACTATGCATGCAGATGACTCTTGTAAACAATCTTTCCTTTGGTATACAGACGTAATGATCTAAGCAGCCAGTCGTTTGTTGCTACGCTGATTGTCTACTTTTACTATTTGTAGTTTCGAGATCACGATCTGCGCGGCTAAAACTTGTGAATAAAAATAAAATTTTCAATGTCCTACACCATTATGGGTATAAAGCTTAAAACCCTCCGATAATACTTAAAAAATAAGTACAATGAAAAAAAATTTAAATTTCTATTAGATTTAGCTGGAATATGTTACATTGCTGCCTGCCTAAAATAACAAAAACTTAAATTTTGGTTCTTTACACTTAATTTTTATCAATTCATACTTATTATGGCATCCTATTAAATAAATTTTTCCCATTAACAAAAAGTTGTTCTTAGTTTTTACACTGCTTCAGCAAGCACCACAAACTAATAAAAAACGTAGAACTCCATTAGACAGGTGAATGAACTTTGTATATTTCTTTTAATCATTATTATTCATAATGATAAGCTTTAACAAAACAGATGCAATGGCTTTTCACTAAAAACTTACTATCTAGTGTACTGCTAGCCAGTTTTTAAAACAGCTATAAGTATTTCTAGTTTTAATTGCATTATTAGAAATTTTATAAAACTATATCGCTAATATTGCAAAACTATGCTTAGGAAATTTGATAAATTACAATATCTGAATTATGTAATATAATTTCTTTTATACGGCAACTCTAAAATTGTTTAACCCATTTAATCAGCTAAATTTTTTGACTAGGAAAGAAGAAACTTCAAAGATCTAAATCACAAAACAAATTTAAAATAACAAGTTTTAAAATATAAATCGTAGTAAAGGAACTATCATTATTAGTATTGAACTAGAAAACATGTGTACTTAACTAAGATAAATCATTCAAACGTATTGATTATAAAACACTTTCGAACACAACTGTATTTTTTGTACTACGTAAGTTCAGAAAAAGAAAAAAAAGTTACTTCTTTATATCACTGCCAATAGAGCGTAATATGTTACTGTTTTTCGATTGATCTGTTTTGAGCTCTAATTTAATTCAAGATTAATATTCCGCTTAAAAAATAGCAAAATCTGCACCTTGTTGCATGTCGGTTAGTTAATTCATTATTACTTATATTTAAATTATGCTTTATTAACAGCATTATTTGGTGGTATCGCGTCATGATTACATCCCAACTAACAACCAAATTTGGAGGCTTACTTTTAGCTCCAAACTTGAAGATATACCCTTAAAATTCGGCACACTTAGCGGCCATTTGGTGAGATTTTAGGCATAACCTCAAAAAAGTTGTACCTCATTTATATAACTTTTCGAGACCCAGTAAATAATGTGCAAATGTTATTCTCATTCTTTTAAACAAAGCTTTGATGAACAGCTATATACTAATTGTACTGTACTTCTAATGGATGAATGTCTCTAAACTGCCGTAAACCTGGAATTCTTTTGAATGTTTCTCTGCTACATACACTATTTTTGATGGAGCTCATCATTTTTCAACTAATAACGTATAGCATTAATTATGTTTTGTGTGCAATAAATTAATCTTTCTAAAATAAATTTTAAACAATGATTGTCCACAGAACGGAATGTTTGAATTTCTTTTATGTACTGCTGTTAAAGAATCATAAATGCTACGCGTACCATTTTCAATGGTGTGTAAGACACAGTGCATAGCGGAGAAACATATAAATTTAGCAGGAATCGACGCATATTTATTGCAGTTAAGAGGATGAGTGAATAAATCGACAAACCGAAATAATAAACGTTTTACAACTTTGTTTAAAAAGAAGATTAACTCTTATAGTTTGATGAATACTGAAATATCCAATGTGGTTATGAGTCATTTTTATCTATATATCTGACAATAACATTTATTATTGACAATAACATAATTTTTTCAGTCTACATTTTTTGAATAGATGTATGAGAGAATATGAGATTGAATATGAGAGCATATATTCTTTTGCTGTATTTTTATGTGTGTGTGTATGTAATGTGTCACGGCAAACCTACACGAGGGGTATCTGCAGAGAAGAAGTACCTAGTCGGAAGACTTTTTAAGAGGTTCTAACGCTTACACACGTTGCATCTGAAGGAAACCGCCTAAAACTCCAGACCTTTAGATCAACAGCCGCGCGATAGTTTAGAACCCTGCACCTTTAAATTTCAGCCATGGATCTAGTTCAGTGTTTTATCCACTCGGCCACAGTGGGGCCCTGTATTTTTATGAAGTCAAAAGTATGAGCACTAAAATCGCTCTAATTACCTATTAAATCAGATTACTTGGCGCAAATTAAGATTTTTGCCATAGGCAAAATAATGTTTCTCCCTCAATATTCTGTAAATATCCTCTTCTGGTGAAAAAAATACATCAACCGGGTATCATTAAGGTTCATAAGGTTTAATATAAAAAATTTAATTTCTATATTAACATACTATGATACACTTGAATTACAATACATTTCCCCCAATTCATCTTACTTAGGAAGTTTCTGATAATAGACAAGCTGTCCTACGTCGCTACCCTACTAGAATAATAAATTACATTTCCGGCTTTTAATTGAGTATTAGTAATCCCAGCCCACTATTAGGAGGGAAAATGGGTAGCTTATAGCACACGACGCTATAGCTCAACGATAAAAAATAATGAATTTATCAACAAAGAATATTCAAAAGGCTTAAAATGTCTAATCGCCCGTCATAACAAATGACTGATAGAGTAAGCTGACTTTTTTCACGTAAGTTGCTTAATAAATAATGCGTTATCTAGTAATAGCTCAGATTATTCTTAATCAGCTAAGGTGCATATAATAAAGAATGATTGGAAGAGTATATCTTTGGCACAAAAATACCCGATTTAACTTCGTAGTTGAAATTTGAAACAAAATTGAATGAAAAATTCTGGATTTATCAAATTTTTAGTTCGGGTTTAACAAATTACAATAAATAAATAATTAATTACGATAAATAATTACACAAAAGAGCAAAACTATTAGTATTTAACGACATCAGATTGTCAAACAAGAATGTATCTCTGAAATCTGTGGACGAAACTAGATAATTTACTATTGCTTTGCTTTTTTTCGTTTAGTAATACTGTATATAGATCCACAAAGATTCTTTAAGAATATTTCAAACATAATTTTTAAGATCTATATTTATGGAATTACTGATAGCAATGAAGTTAATTTGCAAAGAAATGTTACCAGATTTCCTGAAAATTCCACTTGAATGCAATAAGAAACGTGCTTCGAAAAAAAAAAAAAAAAAGTTGGAAAAAAAACTGTAAATAATCTACAATGCTCATTTAATTTCATGTTTTGAGAGGTAATACATTGTTAGCTGTTTAAATTATTAAATCTTAATTTACTAGAATTTTTGGGATCAGAACTTGAGTTTGAAAATTAAAAGCACTTTGTGTCATTTGTTCTCTATTAAAAAAATTTTAGGTATGTAGATATTCTGTTGTGTACAAAGGGTTCCCTTAGGCATAAGACTTTTTAAAGGATTCCAACACGAATTCACGTTGCATCTGGAGAAATCCGCCTAGAACTCCACACCGTTAAATAGACAGCAGCACAGTAGGTAAGAACACTGGATCTTCATATTTCATATATCAACTATATGTTCATTGTCTTATACCCTTGGCACGGTGGGACCAGAAAATTTTATCATCCACTTCATAAGAAACATCTAGTAAAACATTTGTATTATTTTATCTAATAAATTTATACACAGAATAAAAAAAAACGTTCATTATTTAATACAATAATTTGGATGAATCAACAAAATTTTCTTCAATATTTTCATACATTTTTGTTAATCTTGCAAAATTATTGTATTGATATCAAGGAAGTCCTTGCTGAATCATCAACGTTTCATTGAATTCTTCAAATAGTTTCTTTTTCGTGAAAGCTTTGGAATATTTTAGTTTTATCGCCTGCATATATATACGTATATGAAATTAAAATAAAGAAACTGTATGCTAACTCTTTTGGACTTAAATTTAACTTTACTTTTAAAATAATTTGTATATTAATATCTTCGATAAGAGAAAAAATTTTTAATTTTGATGCAGTATCTTAACCTCATTGGTCTTCGAATATTCATAAGAATGTTTTTGCTAATATTTTAATTTGCCATATATTTCCGTTTATGTAGTAACAGGCAGTTTTTAAATTACAACATTTACTTATTTGCTGCTAAATTATTTTATATAAACAATTTTCCTCTTAATTTCATCAATGTTTATTTAAAATGTCTTACAGTCTAAATCCTTGGCATTAATCCTTCTTTTGCACCTTCCCAAGTATTTGATGTTTTGCGTTACAGTGGTTTCTTGCAGTATGACACACTTATAGCAAAGCCCACAGGGGGTTCTCGAAACATGGCAGAACTTCTGGGCAGTATAAGTCGTTGAAGTTTGGCAGCAGACACACTGAGCGTTGATTGGACAGAAGTCTGGCTATGAGTCTTGGGATTCTGGAACTATCTTTAACTTGTTATTTTTTTACTGAATTCTACGTTTACAAGCTGATGCTTTTTAGAGTTGTAATTTGCAAGTAATTTTTTTTCCATAGATCAGGGAGAATCACACCTCTGGGGTTTGCCATAAGTGGAGTGCATGTTTACTTGCCTCGTAGCAATTTAAATATATTTATAGTAAAGTTTGCTCTAAACGGCTTATACATATAACATCTTTTCCTGGCAAAACCTCAGGCTGTAAGTCAGAAATCTATAATTTTTGGGATTTGCAATTCTCCCTCCGTTGAGACGTTGCATTTTATGTAGTATTTCTGTAATAACAATGGCTGGCCTAGGGGGCGTTCTTAGATTTTATGAGTATATGTACATATATCTATAGTAAAATAGCCAGATTTAAGAATCAAGGAATCCAAGCCACATTCCATGTAATGTAGTCAATATACAACCAAAAAATATTTATAGTACAAATTTCAATAGAGCTAAAGCTGGTAGAAATACTTTAAAACACAATAGAACTGGGTAACGCGTATCCGATCCGATTAGACATTCCACTAAAAGAAAATTGAAGGAAATATGCAAACAAATGTCAGTAAGCAAGGATTATGCTCATCAGTCTCCACAAACCGAATATTTACTACCCCCCCCCCCCCAAAAAAAAAGCAGGATTTTGATGTGATGGCTTAGCGCAAAAAAGCTAAATATATCATCCAGGGGGCAATTCTGTTATCAAAAATAAATATGGAAGCAAAATGGTACAAAACTTGAAGAAAATTCTAAATGTTGCCAATGGAAGAAGACAAATTTACCTGTTTCCAGTATTCGATTGTAATAAATTGTAATAAAATGGCAAAACAATACATATGTGTGTGTGTGTGTGTGTGTGTGTTGTAATTCTTCATGAAGCTTATAACCAATTCATAATGTACAGAACAAATATTAAAAAATAAAAGAAACGAAAAAGCATATCAATCATTTCAGTCATGTGCGGCGAGGGTCGGTACTCGAAAAAAGTGTTCGATTGTGAAAACAGCCACGGTGGTTTTTCTGCAGGTGCGATGGACACCCAGATTTGTTATGCAACTGCTAACATGGATTCTGAAACGGACAGCCAGTCGTCAAACGTTAAGTGACCTGTAAGGTCGTGGGAAGTGGAGATTTGTTTCTCGAAAAAAAAATCGAACAGTCGCGTGTGTTTTTCTGTCCAGTGCGTGAGTACGGCATAATGCAATCTAACGTGTGACTTGTGACATACACGAGTTTAGATGTTTTTTGAAAATAACGATGGGCTAAAAGCTTTCAGTGAGGAATACCACACGCCTTTTGAATTTCACCTGTCTTTAAAATAAAATTGCTGTTCAGTATTCAGTAATGTTTAGCTAAATAAAAGCAGCACCACTGAACCATTTTTTAAGCTCAAAGTTCAGAGCTATTTGGTTGCATGCGGTTTGAAGTTATGTACCAGAATTACGAAAAAAAAATTTGTTTCGGCCAAAGACTGATCCGCATCATTTGCTTTAATAAAGTGACACGATTCTAACTTCGCCGATCTATAAATCTATGATTTTTCACGCAATGCAAGAATGAATTGTTGCATACTTATAGGCAGCTGAAATTTTCACATTTGACAATACCAAATAGCGACGGCAATGTTCGATTGAAAAGTAAAATTATTTATTATTCACGTCTTTTTTCATTCAGCTTATGATGTTAAATGAGATGCTTCAGTGCTATTGGATATCTATGGAGTTGGATTTACGTGCATAAATTTTGTTTTCCTTTTATGAATTAGTATGATTCACCCCCACTCATTAGCATTATTTTATTTTGGAGGGGAGAGTGAGAGGAAGGGTATTTTGAACTCACTTATAATTTTAAATATATTAGCTAAGTTTTTTAAATATTAACGTATGTTGTCTTAACGGATCCCGTAGGGAAGAGTTGGGACAGTGGGAGGGAAGAGACACCACCAATTATGCCTAAAGGAATTATTATTTTCCCATCAGGTTTGGGTAGTCATAGCATCATAGTTATTGCTATAAATCAATTCAGTTACAAATTTCTGCGATGTGACATGTGACAAAAAAGCTGTTTTCTAACACCAAAAGTAAATAGCTTTTTGAACTTTCGATGCAAGTTTTCAGTCTCATCATTGTAACTAACGAAATTATTATTTCTACTTCGCAGACCTAAGAACATAACTTTTATAAACCAGACATAAGCCTAGTGAGGTTTAGCTGCACTATATTTTTAAGAATAATTTTTTCTTTTTTTTTTTGTATGTTGCGCAAAAGGGGGGATAGGACACTTAGGGAGGAAGAATGATGAGAAAAAAATGAAATTTTATCTTCCCACTAAGTCCATCCATCCCACTAAGTCACTTCCGTCTTAAAGTAATTTTAAGAAACATTTTTGTTAAAAATGTCCCTTCCTCTCGTCTCTTTCCTATATATGTAGATTCTACCTTTTTCCACATTTTCCATACACTGGCATTTTCCTTTATTTCAGAATGTATGTAAAATTAATGTAGTCATCAACTGCCAACTCTCTCAATTTTCATGGCTGAGATATAAATTTTCATATTTCGGTTAAGAAATTAACTTAATGAGCTCGAAACAGTAGCATTTAATTAAGAAAATTTTGGAAACATTAAACCACAAACATACGTCAAAATTTTCTTCTGTGACCGTTAAAAGTAAAGATACCTTTTGAATGTGTATGTTTTTTCTCTTTTTTGGAGGTACTGGAATCTATATATATAAAAATGAATGTTTGTGGGTGTGTATGTATGTGTGTATGACGTTGCAAAACTCCAAAACCGCTTGACCGATCACCGTGAAATTTGGTACACCTTTTAGCCCTTTAAGTCTTTTGTCACGGAGAAGGTTTTTATGCTATCCATTTTACTCTAGCTTGCCGCTGGGTGGCGCTGGGGAACGTCGAAATCTATTCAACCGCTTGCTATGAAGATACCGTTCGACCTATCTTGACGAAAATGGGTACGTATGGATATTTGAACACGGAGAATATTTTTACGCAATCCATTTTGCTATAACTCGCCGCTAGGTGGCGCTGCAGAGCGTCGAATTCTATTCCGTTGGACCGCTTGCTATGAAAGTACCATTCAACCAATTTTTATGAAAATTGGTATACACGGATATTTGAATACGTAGAATATTTTTACTTTATCAATTTTGCTACAACTTGCCGCTAGTTGGCGCTTCAGAGTGTCGAATTCTATTCCGTTGGACCGCTTGCTATGAAAATACCATTCAACCAATTTTGATGAAAATTGCCATTTAAGGATATTTGAACACGGAGAAGATTTTTATGCTATCCATTTTCCTCCAGCTTGCCGCTAGGTGGCGCTGCGGAACGTCGAATTCTATTCCGTTCGACCTTTTGATATGCAAGTACCGTTCAACTACTATTGATGAAAATTGGTACACACGGATATTTGAAGACGTAGAATATTTTTACGTTATCCCTTTTGCCATAACTTGCCGCTAGATGACGCTGCAGAACGTCGAATTATATTCCGTTCAACCCTCTTGCTATGAAAATAACGTTTAACCGATTTTGGCAAAAATTGGTATACGTATGGCATCGTGATATTTGAACACGGAAAATATTTTTACACTATCTGTTTTGCCATGACTTGCCGCTAGATAGCGGTGCAGTACATCGAATTCTATTCCGTTCGACCGCTTCCTATGCAAGCACCGTTCAACTAATTTTGATGAAAATTGGTACACACGGATATTTGAATACGTAGAATATTTTTACTTTATCAATTTTGCTGTAACTTGACGCTGGATGGCGCTGCAGAACGTCGATTTCTATTCCGTTCGACCGCTTGCTATGAAAATACTATTCAACCGATTTTGACGAAAATTGCTACACACGGATATTTGAAGAAGAAGAATATTTTTACACTATCTATTTTGCTGTAACTTGCCGCTAGATCGTGCTGCAGAACGCCGAATTCTATTTCATTTAAGCCCTTGCTGTGAAAATACCGGTCAATCGATTTTGATGATAATTGGTACACAAGGATATATGAACATGGAGAATATTTTTACGCTATCCGTTTTGCTACAACTTGCCGCAAGATGGCGCTGTAGCACATAGACTTCTATACCATTCAACCAATCGCCATAAAAATTTTGATGCTTACACATTTGAGCACGGAGAATATATTCTAACTATTCATTTAGCTTTTACTCACTACTAAATGGCACTGCAGCGCATTATTACTTTAACTCGATATTAAATGGCAATGCAGAGTACCAACTTCATGACCGGACAATTGATCTCTATGAAAATTGATATAGCCAGATACTTGAATACGGAGAATATTTTCGTGTTATCCATTTTGCTATAAATAGCTACTTTTGTGCTGTAGCACATCATTACTTTAACTCGCCAATAGATAGCACTCAGCAACGTATCAACTTCTTACTTTAATTCGTCTACTGATGCGGCTGCAGCATATAAAAGACTGTTCAACTGATCGCTATGAAAACTGGTATCGATAGATATTCGAACACGGAGAATATTTTGGCGTTATTCATTTTGATATAACTTGCCACTAGATGTTACTTCAAACCAATATCTTCAGGACCGTTCAACTAATCGGCATGGAAATTCGTAAATATAGATGTTTGAACGAAAAGAAGATTTTCTTAGCATCCGTTTAGCTATAACTCGCCTTTTTTACCGTTCAACCGTTTGCTATGAAAATACCGTTCAGCTGATTTATGAAAAATGGTACACACAGATATTTGAGCACGGAGAATACCTTTATGCTACCTATTTTGCTACGACTTGCCTCTAGATGCCGATGCAGCGCACCAACTTCAAAGCCGTTCAACCGATCCCCTTAAAAATTGGTGTACATACACATTTGAGTAGAGAGAATATTTTTTTAGTATTCATTTGGCTGTACTCACAACTTGATGGCACTGCAGCCAGAGCCTGATTTCCGGAAGGGCATTCGGGGCAAGCGCCCGCCCCCCACCAAAAAAAGGGGGCCCCCAAATTGTTCTTTAAGTTTAAAAATTTTTAAATTTTTAAAAAGTTTTTGAAAGAGGGTCCCCTAATGAAGCTTTTGCCCAGGGCCTCCCAATTCGGCAAATCTGCCCCTGATTGCAGCCCTAGAGTTTAATATTTTAACTCACCACTAGATAGCACTTCAACAATCAACTTCTTCATCGTTCAACTAACCGCTTCGAAAACTGGTATACATACACATTTGAACACGGAGAATATTTTCGCGTTATCCATTTTGCTTAACACTCGCCCTTTGATGGCGCTGTAGCGTATTATTACTTTAATTCGCCACTAGATGGCGCTGCAGCGTATCTTGACCGTTAAACTGTTTGCTATGAAAAATCGTACATATAGATATTTGAACATTAAAATATTTTGATGCTATCCATTTTGCAAAAACTTCGACAGTTGATGGCGCTGCGCCGAATCATCTTCTTCACCGTTTAAACGAAGGCCATGAAATTCTTTGTGCATAATTATTGAATGCAGATAATATTTATGAGATATCATAAATATTATCTGTATTTTGCTATATCTATTCATTATGATAATTAGTAATTACAACAAATCGTAATATAAATAAAAAAATCCATTCATTCCCGGACGAAGAACGGGGCATTCAGCTAGTGTAGTATATAATGTAAGTGTTCTAAAAAGAAATCCTTCAAATGCGCGTTCTTACCAGAGGTGCGCGTAGGATCTTAATAAAAAACTCGCCGCAAAAATAAAAAAACAGCTCGATTTCTAAGAAATCTCTAGGAATCAAGGATCGCACAGTAAAAACCACCCAATCTTAAAGGAAGATGTCCTGACTGACTGACTGACGGACGATCCTCGCACAGCCAAGTCTACCGGAGATACAGACATGCAATTTTTAGGAGCTTATAGCTTTTGGCGTCAAGGCGTCAATTAAGAAGCAATTTTTAAAAATACGAACCCATACGGGGATGGCCGCCCAAAACGTTCTTTTACGTTTCCCTTCATATATCAGGGGGCGGGGGGGTAGAGAGAGATAGCGATAAAATTATTGATGTAAAATATGACTAACAGAAATCAATAACCTAAAAATCAATTTCAGGGTTTTTTAAATTTGCCCCCAACAGGGATAAGGGGTCCCAAAACGTTCTTTAACGTCCTTTTCACACGTATCTTCATATCTCAGAGGGAAAAAGAGATAGCCGTAAGATTCTTCCTTTAAAATATAACTAACACAAATACCTAAAACCACTTTCAGGGTTTTTTTTTTTTAAGAATTCGCAACCAAACGGGCGTTTCTCTTCATATCTCAGAGGGAAAATGAGATAGCAATATAATTCTTGCTTTAAAATATAACTAACAAATACCTAAAAATAATTTTCAGGATTTTTTAAAATTCGCACTCAAACAGTGGTAAGGGTCTAAAACGTTATTGTCACGTTTTCCTTCATATCTCACAGAAAAAAAGTTATAGCCATAAAGTTTTGCTTTAAAATGTAACAAACAGATATACCTAAAATTAGTTTCAGGTTTTTTTTAGAATTCGTGTCCAAGCTTTGTGTGAGACACCAAAACGTTACTTTCATACTTGTCATCATATATCGATGGAAATGAAGATAGCTATAAACATCTTGCATTAAAAAGTATCGAACACAAATTCATAACTATCTTTTCAAAGGTTTTTTTAAAATGGACCTCAATACAGTGTGGTTTACAAAAACTGTTTTTCAACTATATTTTAGTTCTAGAGGTCTGTTAACTTCAGACAAAGTCCATACACTGACCTTTTGTCTACCTGGTGAAAGGGCGAATCACTTTTCAAGGGCTGCCATATGAAATGTGAAAAGACTCCAATATTCATTCCTCCCATTTTTGGTGATTTATCGCCAAGTTTGACATAAATTTATTAGTACCCAAAACTGGACCCAGATTATCGATATCTTCCGTATTTGTCAGGAAATTGCATAACCCTACTATTTAATTGGAATATTGGTGTCTGTATTCGTGTGAGTAAAGGTGAGTTATAGTTAGAATATAGTTAGAAAATTTGAGGCAAGGATTTTAAAACAATTTTAATAGAAAAATTTTGGCGAGGATTTTAAAACAGTTTTAGCAGACGATTTTAATATAGCTTTCAAATTTGAAGAAGTATTTCATGGAGCAAGAAAAACTAATACGGCACACTCGCGGATTATGATGCACATTCCAAACAGTATTTTAAAATATCAAGTATAGTTAGAATATGCCTGACGAATACTGTAAAACAGTTTTTGTAGGCGATTAAATATATAACCCAAGTATATTATTTATTTAATATACTTGGCCCTAAAATCCTCGCCTCAAATTTTCAATCAGTTAATCAACTTGCTCTTTTCTTCATTTACTTTTTCAGATCTCGCTGTTCTTCTCCTGTAGATGGTGGAACATTTTTGCTGCTGATGAAGGATGTAACGATTAGTACTTTTGTATGTGTGCTTGTTTTAGAAAGTTAGAATTCTTTTTTAACTGCCAGTTACATGATTAGAACTATTTTTTAATCTTGCTTAATTTAATCGCGATAGATTTAATCTAATTAAAGGTTAAGTATATTAAATATTTATTTACGTATTTTCCATTTGTATTAATTGGTTTTACAATATTCATTCCCTGCGAAGAACGGGTACTTCAGCTAGTGATTTATAAAAATTGAACTTGAACTTTAAAAGTGTTAAAAGTCATCATTTTTACGTATGGAATTTCATCTGGAACCGGAAGCCAGCTGAAGAGATTAACATCTCTGTCTTGAACTTAAACGGGAATTCGATCGTTTCCTTTGATTCCATTTTTTTAGTCAGTCAAAGCTTCGGAAAAAAAAATGGAAGCACTTCTCGAGAGCTTTTATGGTGACATTTGAATGAATTACCCCCCAAAGACAATTTTGCCAATTCCGAAAAGCAACAAAGTTGGAAAAGACAGAAATTGGTGGTATCAAACTGAAAACAAGCGATGATTTTTTAAACTATGTTTCTTATAGCAGAAGTAGATGTCTAACAGTGCCAAATTATACACAACACTCTTAAAATAAAAATTAAAAAAAAACAGCTCGATTTCTAAGAAATCTCTAGGAATCAAGGATTCTATGTATTTTCTTAGTATTATTACTGAAGAAAGTCCAATATAGTCAGTTACACTTCTATTGATGTTCTTGACTTTCTTAGGTAATAATACTAAGAAAATTCATTGAAGTCTTGATTCCTAGAAATTTCTTAGTAATCAGCCAATTCTTTTCTTTTCTTTTTTTTTTGAGTAAAATATAAGATGAGTTACAAATTTCTCTACAAAATATGTCAAGTCAGTGTCGAAATTAATCAACTAACTTTATCAGTCGATTGAATAGTCTACTAAACCTTTAATTAGATTAAATCTATCGCGATTAAATTAAGCAAGATTAAAAAAACAGTTCTAATCATGTAACTGGAAGTTAAAAAAGAATTCTAACTTTCTAAAAAAAGCACACATACAAAAGTACTAATCGTTACATCCTTCATCAGCAGCAAAAATGTTCCACCATCTACAGGAGAAGAACAGCGAGATCTGAAAAAGTAAATGAAGAAAAGAGCAAGTTGATTAACTGATTGAAAATGGGAGAGCGCTTCATTCACCACTGGAGACATAAAATAACAAAGTTCGCTAGTCAGTCAACAAACTGACCAGTTAACTGACTAGCGAACAAACGAACAAAGAGGTTGATAAATCATCTAACAAATTAAAAACAAACAAACTAACTTCACGGTAAGTTCGTTGGTTCGATTATTGTTTTTGTTAGTAAATTTGTTTGTTTATTTGTTAGTTTGTAAACCAGTTCGTTCTTTAGTTCAATAAAATTGGTTAGTTGTACTATGTGTTGACGAAGAAGAGAAACTTGCAGAACATATTTTGTAATGGAGCAGCATTTTTGCGTCATTTTTCTAGCATTTGTGTATTCACTTATGATTATCCTGTAGATGAAAAATTCTATGCTTGGACCATAACCAGGGTATGTGTCTACCCGCCATCCCTTGAAATTTGGGTTTTTGTCAAAAAAATATTATATTCAACCCTTTATGTCAGAAATTCCATTTTTTTCACCTTCACCTCCCTTTTGTTTGTAAGCGTCAGAACGAAAATCTGACTCTGAATAGAATCTGAATTTGGACTTATATTGGCAAATATTTACGTATTATTTTCTTGAAACGTAGAATGCGTTATTTCATATATTACTTTACTGCTAGGATAAAGATGTGTAAGGGCCTACTTCTCAACACTGAGGAAGTAAAACTTCAAACGGCGATAGACCCAGATAATAGAACCAGATAAGAAGAGGAATGCATATAATATATTTAGTCCACTTCACTACATTAAAACTATGTATATGTATATTTATAAAGGAATATCCATTGAATGAGAAGACTGATTCCTACAGTAAAGGGATACCTCATTCAAATCAAATTAGCTTGGTTCATGAAACAAAATTGATCGTCCAGTCAAATTGTTCAAGATCAGTCATAATCAAATTTAGTTTTTAATGGACATATAGGAGTAAAAAACTTTTCTTACACTTAATTCATTATAAAAAAATTTAGAGACTTTCCTCTGCTATTCATCTTCAACATATAAGTCAGCTGTTTTCAGTAAAAAGCACCTTTCAGAGTTCATCCACTATAAAGGATTTTCCTATTCACTGTTCAATGACTAAAATGTTTAAACTTTTTTTTATGTGAACTAATTTCACCTTGATCCGGAAACCAGCTGAAGTAGAACACTCTGCATATCCCTTTTCTTTTATTAATCTTATCGTTTTAAGAAAAGATAATTTGATAGCCCTCCTTCCTTCCTTCCTTCCTTAATCAGCCAGATCTTCGACAAAAATCAAGACATCAAGGGACTGACTGACTGTTCGGTCCGTTGAACGAAAAGCTCCAAAGACAAGAGTCAGAATTCCCTTTTACAAGGGGCTTGAAGAAACCCCTCCTTCCAGTAAGTGTTAAAGAATGACGCCAATTTGTAAGGTCGAGATGCCCACTTAAGATAAATGTCAAACTAAATAGGCAGATGCCGAAGCATAGGACAAGGGCAGATGCGTGAATGTTGTGTGGAGGCATTGCAGATGCAATTTCTTTTCAATGATCTATCATTCGCAATTGATGGGCTCTAACGGCACTTTCTTTGCAGTTCGTCTTATAACCCGGGCTTCTTCGGTTGCGGAGGGCAGCAGCAGATGATGTAATATTCGGCAGGGGGTGAGATAAGGTGGGGCTGCAAACATCGGCCCCGCTTTTTTCAAATTATTAGTATTCCCTTGAGGTCTTAAACCGCTAAATCGCCAAAAAAAAGGAATAACATATGAAAACAGTGGGGATCAAAAATATCAGAATATTCAGTTGCGTAACGTACTATAATGACAACTACCTCATCTGAATTAAAGAACAATGTATCTGTACCGGAACTGATATATTTTAAAAGTTTATTTACGCCTGCTTCTCTGATTGTATGCATAAGAGAATTATAAAGTACATACAAACATTACAGAAAATAATTTAAACTGATTAAATGGGATTTATTTTCAAAATATTCATAAATTTCAATTTGTGATAATAAAATTATAACAGTACACCGTACATTCTGATTATATCTTTTTTTTTCAGAAAAATTCTGGTTATATCAAAATGCTGCGTTTTAAAAATCATATTCGAAATTTTTATGTAGTTTTAAGCCATAGCTAAGCTTTAGACCAGTTTTTGTACACATTATGAAATGCATATAAGTCTTTTTGGTACATTGTATAGAATATTTTAGACTATATTATTTAATAAGCTATAATTCTATAGTGTCAGAGGAGTGCGTATAAAACGTACTAAATTTCAAAAATACAACTCGTGTTACTTCTTAATGCATCACACTTTTTGAAATTTTAAATATCGTTATGCATTTTAAAAAATTTCGTTTATATACTTATTCACTCGTGCTTGAACTGAATTATGTCACTAAATTGTTACAGATTGTGATGTAATGGATTCTTTTCAATGCTTTGGTAGAAGAACTATAAATGATATTGGCATTATTTTTCATGGAGAGCTTTATTTTGTAATCCTTAATATCATACATGAATTTTGTTTTAAATATCCGCATATCTCTAAAATAAGCTTTAATGAATGACTGTCTATACAGCTCAATGTATTGGAATTTTTTGCGTGCTCCTGTAAAACAATCATAAACGATACACACCATTTTCTGCAGGGTAGATGTCACAGCACATAGGATAATAACGTACGCAAGTTTCGCAGTAATCGTTGCATGAGCACGGACGGACGGACAGACAGACAGACAAACCGAAACCATGAACAATTTTCAACCTCGCTCTAAAATGTTAAAAATTGTGTATTAGAAATTGGAAATTACAATTTTAAAAAGTGTCATTCGTAATGAATGACTCCAGATATGTCTTATGGAAAATTAATGCGTCTTTGATTGTCTTGTAATCAGAATATGACTGTCGTGAATCGGAATACGTAAACGAACCTTATTTTTAGCCCCTTTGTCAATAACCCTTTGATGCAAAGGGTTATTGACAAAGGGTCAATAGGGGTCTCTAGGGGGCAAAAGGGGTCTCCTTTTGCATCAGTAAAGAAGACCAACTGGATAGACTGCCCATCCCAGTACTCTCTCATAGACTGTCCTCTCAATAGGGGGCAAAAGAGGTCTCCTTTTGCATCAGTAAAGAAGACCAACTGGATAGACTGCCCAAGGCTGAAAAAGTCAGCCATTGCCTTCGATCCATTGTCACTCTGTGGCGCTGGATGGGCGATTCGATCGACCGCCATGCTGTTGGTAGCTAAATGGTAGCAATGGCTGCCTCTTTCCAGCCTTGGAACCATTTAACAATTTTTCTTTTTTTTTTTGCGACTAGCAGTGAAAGCCCTGAAATAAGGTGGTTTTTAATCACCGCGCGTCAAAGGCTTAAATTTATGATTCCCTCACAGTTGATCTTAATTAGAGTTTTCGAATCGAGAAATAGGAGTACATGCTCTTGAATAATATCCCATTGTAGCAGCCGCGTATTATAATCATCGCGGCACCGAAGTCAAGCACAATCCTTTGAATAATCCTCCTCCATGATGCGGAAATTAGCCCTTGATGCACTTATCAATCAAAAAAAGTTATCTTCCATCTACATAATCCCTCTTGCACTTCGCGATAGCGCACTTCTTCAACTTTCTCTCACCGACATGCCAGAGAGAGCTGGATGGCTGGCTGGCTCCTTCCAGCGTCCGATGCCCATTAGGGTCTAATAACCCTTTTACCTCATCTCACGCCATTGTACTTGACCTGTTTCACTGTTCTTGCCTAATGCTTTAACCCCGCATCGAAAGGGAACAAGCGATTAGAGCAACATTCGATCTGCTCTGTATGTAGAACACGTTTTTATAGATGTATGGCCAGGGGACGGATGTTGGCAAGAGAGAAGAAGACCGGGGTCTTTATTTTTCTGATCATGAAAATGCTTGCGTGAGTTGTGATCGTCTGTCAGGGGGTACCCAGATCACGTACTTGAGCAGTTCCTCTTTTTGTTTTGGAATTTCTCGTAAGGGATATCTCCTGTTATTAGGCGATAATTTTTTTTTAAAGATCTGTCATATTTTATAAGTGTGCACATTGTATGTGTGACAAAGCTTTTCCGGAGCAGCCACATGTCACAATGTGTCTGCGGTCGCAGTAAGTTATCTCTGATTTTATCAGAGGACATTTTAAGAAACTCCCGGTCTAGAGACTGCAAGACCATTTAACAGCTCGGCAATTAAATACTATCTTCTCTTGTTTCAGTTCGTAATTCGAGGTGGTAGCTGGCATACAAATCATGACAGGCCCCTGTAAAAGAGAGAGCAGACCATCTAAATCAAAATCGACACTTTCAGTTATCAATTAAAGGTGGGGGGGTTGTAAATTCGTATTTGAGCTAATTCCGGAGACAAATCTATTTTTTTATTAGAAATTTAAATTTAAGAATGACTTTACTTCAGAAAGCTTTGCAAAGACTCATTATTAGACTCAGAACAAAAACTGCGTTATGTCTTTATCGTTCTTTTTTAACAACTTTCAATATTAACATGTTTTTTTTTTAAACTTTAGTTTTAATATTTATCACACAGAGCTTTTTTTTCTTAAACCTAGAATATTTTTTCCCTCTTGTCAGCACTCTAAACAATATTTTACTTCTATGATGAAAACTAATTTTAATCGCCAGAGTATTATTTATTATTTATTTATTTTGATAAGATTTGTGACTAAAAAAATCCTTGTAATCTTCAACGGTTTGAATACTCGAAAGTACACCTTTCTGTTTGTTAGGTGATTTTGCTTCTTCTTTTTCTTTCTTGCGCAATAGGAACATTACAAAGTTTACATCATCTCCAACTTAATTACAATATTCATAGATTAATCTCTTAATTATAGTATTATTTTTAAAAAATTACTTAGATTTCATATCTGAAAAAAAAAATTTATCAACGAGTATTATTGTATAGTATTTAAACCGGAATAAATTTTTGATTTGTAAAGATATTTAATAATTTTAGCAAATAAACTTAAGGAAAATAACAATAAAACTTGTTAAGAATTTTCAAATGCTTGTAATTTCCAACAAGTTTGTTTGAACCTCCAAGATATCCCTTTATCAGCAATTTAAAACAAAAAATTATATGAAAATCTAATTTTTCTCCACTTAATCTGGATCACAAATTTGAACTTTCTCTATTTCTCAGATGAAATTCTTTTAATTCTAATAAAACATCCTTTCAATTAAATTATTAACTAGGTGCTTCAGCATCCAGTCAGAACATTCAATGTTCATTGGGTGATCTACCTCTTTATGTAAACATCTAAACCACTTACATTGAAATAAAAATAGGATTTACTTTTAGCCACCAGTTGTACTGTAGTTACAATTTCTGGATAAAAGTTACTCTAATTAGAAAACTCTTATTTTTTCTTTTCTTTCTTTCGTTTATCTTTTTTTCCGTTTTTTTTTTCTTTTTTGGTATTCTTAAACATTCAATGCACTTAAAAAGGCTTTAATTAATTTATCCTTTAACTGTAGTTAATCATATTTTCAATAGCTTAAAGAAGATTTTAAATTAAAATTTTAGCACGATTGGAAAAATTTAAAAAACAACGTCTTAAATGAAAGTCAAAAGTTACTCCAATTAGAGGTAAATCCGTCAATTTTTCTTTCCTTTTTTTTTTCTTTCTGTTTTTTCTGGCTTTTTTTAAAAACATTAAATGCATTTAAAAAGGCTTTAATTATTTTATCATTTAACTGTACTTAATCCTTTTTCAACAATTAAAAGAATTTTACTTAAAATTTTAGCATAATAACTAAAATTTAAAAAGCAGCATGTCTTAAATGACCGTCAAATACCTTTTGAAAATTACAAAGGGCATTCCATAAAAACTAAGAGTAATTTTTTTACGTAGTGGCAACACCGCGAAACTAAAAAATAGAAGTGCAGGCGATTTTTTCAAACTGTTAACTGTACGTTTATACAAAATTCTAAACAAGCAGACGATTTTATTTTCCTAGTTCCGTGCTTGTTTAAAGAACTGTTTTGTTTGCCCTACAGAAACGGAGATGAGTGATTCAGAGTTAAAAAACGAAATGCGTTGTGCCATAAAATTTTGCTATCGTTTGGGCAAAACAGCTCCAGAACAGATAAGTTAATGAAATAAACTTACAAAGACAAATATTTTGGTGAGTCTATGATTTTTAGATGACATGGTGATTTCAAGAAAGGCCGTTTGTCTGCAGACTGGCTCCTAGACCTGGGCGACCAAAAAGTGTTGTGAATGATCGAAATGTTAACACTGTGTGGGTCATCACGATAATGCTCGCCCGCATGTCGCTACTTCTGTTCAGCAATATCTTGGTATATGCAATATTAAAATCATGCCACATCCCCCTTACAGTCCAGATCTCGCACCATGTGATTTCTGGCTGTTTCCGACGTTGAAGGAGAAGCTCCGTGGCAGAAAATGTAACACAGATTCTGAAGTTATTTCATCAGTGGAGGGTTCTTTGAAGCAGCTTCCAGAAAAGGGCTTCTCTCCTTGTTTTGAAAAGAGGGTTGAACGATGGGACCGTTGCACAGGCGCGTAGCCAGGAAAATTTTTCGGGGGGGGGGGGATATGCGCCTGGAAAATTTTTCGGAGGGGCTACGCCCCTGCCGTTGCATATCATCAGACGGAAGATATTTTGAAAAAGAATGATGTATTTTTTGTTGTAAATATATTTATTGATTTTTTATGATTTTACTCTCAGTTTTTATCGAATGCCCTTTGTACATCCAACATTTTAGAATATCGACGCCTTTCCTATCACTATTTAAATAGCCAGTTTGAAATGGCATAAAAGTTTAATTCGCTTTTTTAAAACGATAATTTAATTTTAAACTAAAAATTAAGGGTTTATTTAAATTTAATAACTTTCTTAAAAGTCGATTGGGATTGGTAAAATAAAAATTTCATCTTAAATATTTTTGAAACAGAAAATGAATTTACCCCAGCTTCTCAAATGCAGTATTTTGACCCTTCTTTAATGTTTATTTCGAAAAACCTAAACGATATTTCACTCGTTAATTTATTTGCTACTCTTAATAATTAACCCACAGGTTGATTCGTTCAATGACATCAATAAAAATAAATTTATGTTGTAGTTAGTAATTTCACTGGTTACTTTTCATAAAGAACTAAAACTCCTCCCCCCCCCTCCATCAATGTTTTCTCGTTTGCTTAATACTGCATGCTGTCAGATAGCTTAGATGCACTCATTAAAAGACATCTGTTTGTTCCATTATAGCAATCAGTATACATTTTGGAGAAATAAAAAATAAATGCCCCCCCCCTTTTCTTACTAACAAGCTCTTCACGTGTAAAATTTGTTTTGCAATTAGTACTCACTGCACAAGAACAAGTTTTTATTTCCAAGCAATTGTCTATTACTTGAAGGCTGAAACTAATATTATCGGCAATGAAGGGTGGACGACAAACGTTGAAACCCGCCTATTTTGGTGTTCGTTTTACTCAGCAACAAGATCGTTAACACGGTTATTGAAAATTGGCCTCCTGTTTCAGTCGACTATAGTATAATGATAGGAAACGCACAATATGTATAAGTTATGTATAATTATCCTCTATTAAAAGTAATAAATAAACCGTCCAATTTAGAAATAAATCTATACAAGCACAGTAACAGTATATGTACCCGTAAAATGGCAATTTAAAACACCAAATATCACACTTTACAGCATTTGTGTTTGTGGATTAAGGCCGATTGACTGCACTAGGGTCCTATAGGCCTATACGGAAATACCCTCCGTGTGGGATAATTTTTCTAGTAATATTAATGTGTAATCTACTTGAGATTACACATTAGGTAATCTCAAGGTAGAGTTGTTAGGTAGAGTTGTTGAGCGGTCTATTTAACTTATGGTTAAAAATAAGTAAAATAAGTTTAAAATAAATGTGGTTTAAAAAACAGACTGTCCAAGCATTTATTGAAATTGAAAAAATAAAAATGTCTCAACACATAATTAGCATTTTCCCACAACTATTTGTAGCCCTTTACTAAATATTCGAATTTGGAATAATTTATCCTGGTGTGTAAATTAATATTGCAACAAGCATAGATATGCAGGATCATGATTTCCACTCAGAAAAGATTACTTAAATTCTTGATTATTTATTTATTTACTTTTATTAATTTCTTACGGCAAAAAGTTTAATTATAAAGAATTAAAAAGCTATTAAAAGGGCAGTTACTTTTTGGCTTCTAATTTTTTAAAGTCTTGTGTAATTATAATGCGATAAATAATTTTATTAGGTAGCAATAAAACTCACAGCTTAAAAACTTTAAATATTCGATTTTAAAATCATTATTATCATTGTATTTAAATAGCATGACGAGGTGTAATAAAAAAGCTTCGGTTCTGTCCACAAAATCGATCTTCATTTTTCTCATTAATTGCAACATGATTTAAGCAGGTAAATGAAACTGATTTATATCAAGCATCATGTTATTAATTATAAAATAAAAAAGATTAATGGCATAATATTATGTTGTTTTTGGTATCTTTACAGAACTGGAAAATTAGCTTATAAATAAAAATCATAATTAATAACGATTAATTGAAAAGTATCTATGGCGTTAAACTTGTTTTAAAACTAATGCCTGCCACATGATCAAAATAAATGGAAAGTTATTCTTGGTATATTTTTCAATTTCATTGTAGTCATATGCAGCTGGAACGGTCAGTTTATTATTTATTGTAATACAAAAATTAAAACTTCTTTTCTTTTAATAAAAATCTCATTTTTTAATATTGGTTTCACTTTATTTTGATTTAATAAAATATTTTCTGGGTACAGTTAGTTTTGGTGCAAGCATCTTGTAAGTCATGCTTTGAAAACAAATACTTACGAAGGTCTTTAAATTTACTTTCCATGTCTTTGATTTTATTTATAGGGGAAGGTGGCCCAAAATGATCCCTTTAAGAGGAAAACTTGAATAAAATACCATAAATGGTAAATAAAACTTTGGCCTTTGCCACAGAATTTGTCACTTTATTTTGCATCATTAAAATTTAATAATATTTTAAACCCAAGTTATGGAAAAAATAGAATTTTTAAAATGTGTCAAAAGTATCATTTTACCCGAACCCAAGGTCAAAATGATTCTTTATTCAAAAATAATTGTAAATTGTTTTTTATCGTAAAAATAATGATGACTGTACATAATGAAATAAAATAAATTTTACAATCATTTAGTATGCATAATTTATTTTATGAAAATTTTTAAATAAAAAAGTGTCACGAACAATAAAATGGAATGTTTCAAAATTATAATTCAAAAATTATAGCTTACAATAAATTCAGGAATAAATTAAATAATGTAATGGGGTGTCAAGCATTTTGAGAACGTCTGAAGGGCTGCCATGATGACCTGGTACTGGAGTTTCTTCAGTCGATGGATCATTTTACCTAGCAGTATGGCTGCCCACTTTAAATCATATTATTAGAACACACCGAGAAACATAACAAACTAAACAAGTGTAATTCATATCTAGAAACATACACTATTCAATAAACCAAGTCACATTTCTGTACATTAAGGCTGTACTTCTAAATAAATAGGAAAGTTGGTGCTTACCTTATAAGAAATATGATAAAATCCCGTTTTTTTAAGAATTCTACTCAGACACGTAACGTAATACACCGATCGGTTAAATATCGCCATTGCTTCTTGACACAGCTAGTTTATGTGTTACCTAGTAGATAGCACTGGCTGTGTGGAAGAAAACATAGGTGTATCGCTTTGCCAGCTAGGTCATTTTGGGCGACATTCCCCTACAGTAAAAGCACCCTTTATTCGTCTTTCAAGGGGCCGGTCTGAAAAGGCGTATAAATGAGAAGGCATATAAATGAAACATGAATAAACAGCTTTCATAATTACAGGTTTAACAGCAAGTAAGGATAGCTTACGTAAATATAATGTTTTTTTTTAAGGTACTAGTAAATTACTACTTTATACTAGTTTTTACACTGAAAAGAATAACTGAATTTTTCATGAGTGTTCGTTCATCATAAAAGTTTCATTTACCACAAAATTGAAACCAATACTATATCTTGAATACTATATTGCATATTTTACTGCTACTGTATTATTCGTTGTATACCAATTATAATGAGATGTATGTTCAAGCAGAGTAGACATTGATATTCTTTTTAATTCTTTCATAATCGTCTGATGTGCTGACTGTCTTTATTAACTGCAGCATTATGGAGAATGAAATAAGTTAATGAAATGTTTTTCACGTGTGTTCTGATAAATAAAATATAAGGGGCATTCAAAAAGTAAGTTACACTCGAACAATGTAGGTCAAAAGCACTTTATTGATGAGTGCACTACAATACAATATGACACACATACAGCACACAGTTTCTCCACATAATCTCCCAGTCGCTGCAGACATTTGTTGGAACGTTCGACCAATCGTTAGATGCCTTGATGATAGAATATCGTTCCTTGGGCCCGGAGCCAGCTTAGAACACCTCCCTGAACCTGGTCATCGTTGTAAAATTGTCTTCCACCCAAATGCCTTTTGAGTTTCCCGAACACGTGAAAGTTGCAGGGCGCCAGGTCTGGACTGTACGGTGGAGGCTGCCAGACGTCCCATTCAAAGCTCGCACAAGCTCGCTCTTCAAGCACGCACAGCAGCAAATCCTGTGTTGTGGGTGCCTTGTGAGATCTTGCATTGTCATGCGAAAGGACAATGCTTTCGCTTGAAGCGATTTGGCCACAAAAATCGTATTGTCCTATGTACTTCAACGTTGGAGTAAGCTTCCAGTTTACGCGCCATTTCCTTCTCGTACTACGCACCAACGGTTGCCACTATCCGAAAGAAATTGCTACCGTTGGAAGCCGTGGAACTGAATTATCGTCTGCGCAAGCTTCGGTCTTGTTTCGCAATGTTGTCATCCGTGGAGGAACAAGTGTAACTTACTTTTTGAATGCCCGTAATAGTTTCTAAACTTTCCAATATAGTCTATTGCGTCTTTAAAGGAAGGTAATGAACGGTACAATCCCTCCTCACATCAGTTATTTGACGTTTTTCAGGCAAAAATTCTCCCTAAATATTAAAATGACTGAGAAGAATTTTTTTTTTTTAATTTTAGGAAGGTGAAAAAGGACGTATAACCGATATTGTGCGTCTCATAAAACGAAATATTTTTGCATTGAAATGAATAGGAATGAATCGAGTCTTCGAAAAAACGACGTATAAATGAGAAACATATAAACGGTGCTTTACCTGTATATATATAGATTCTATATGACGGTCTGTTTCACTTACGAAATCTCCTTTCATCAACTGAATCTACATATTAAAAATAATCCATATATTTTAAAGAAATAGGCTTTAAATTTAAAGTAGAGGCAAAATATGTAGGTTTTACTTTAAAAGCATAGGATTAGCCTTAGTTACTTAATTTTAATTTTTCAATGAAACTTTTTTCATGGCAGTTAAATTTTTGTCGTATAAAAATCTTATATAAATGAAATCCTGATAATTAATAGAAAGTTTCAGTTAAATAAATTATTTACATTACCTTGACTTAAAATAACATTAATCAATCATGATAATATATTACTTTGGGATGCATTTAAGGATTTATTTTATTTTTCAAAAATATGTCTGACTATATTTGTTAAAAAAAGCGTTCAGATACTGTTCTGAAAATTTCCATCGGAAAAGTGACTGAAATAAACTGAAAATAACTAAAGTAGACTGAATCCACTGAAAAGTGACTTTCAATATTTAAGGATTTTATTCATTGCCTTATGACGCTCCGAAAGTTTGAGTTATTAATCCCCATCTGTGTTAAAGGCTCAAGTGGGCAAGCTGTATCATAGATAAGTGAAAAAAATGAAGAATGCAATCAACATATATGAAGGGAGAAATCATAAATGTTTTCCTGAAAGGTTCAATTTTCATTCAAAATATGTATTAAAAATCCTCCACAGTTAAAGATAAAAGGTGGAATATATGAAAAGTAATACATTTGAAATAGGTAGTAGCTTGATTGAAAGCTAAAGAGGGCCGAGAAAAAGTAAAATAGAGGGAAGCAAGTGAAAGCCAAAGCTTATTAAAGAAATTAAAAATCAGTTAGTCAAAATCTCTATGCTTCTTGACTTGAGTTGCAGCATATTAGCTATCGAAGAGAGGTGATTATTCATCTAGTTAAAAAAATAAGTAAATATTTTTGCGAAAATTGTTCAAATTACATTTTTTCATGCACGTTAAAGTTTCTTATAAATTCTTAATGAAAAAAATTTTGCACCTTTTCAAGTGACAAAAAAGTGTATGTATTTAAAAAATAAATAAATAAATAAATAAATAATACCTCAAAGATGCAAGTCAGCCATCACCTCAACTAATCGTGACCACTACATCTTCAATTGCTATCAAATTACAGAATGTTGTTCAATAGTTTAATAAATTTCGTATATATGTGTCAGTTTAATTTACATTTCTATGAAAAAGTTAAATATTTTTCACGCAAAAATTTTATTTAAAACTATACAATGCTCATTCCACTCCACCCTTTGGAATGAAATAAGTATAAAAGCAGGTTTTGGAAGAGTGGGCTTTTTTTCCCACTATAGGACTGTTTGTGTAATCTTAACCCTAAATATTCGAAGTACACGATTCAAATGTAAAAATCATATTTTAGACGTTCGGTATCAGATTTGAATGTATTAGCATTTATTTAAAAAGCCTGTTTTAGTGCCATATCACTTCAACAGATCTTTTGAGCTATTTTTCGTTGGGACATACGTAATAAGAAACGACAATCATTATTTTCATCATCATAATTGTTAGCTTTTAAAAACTACGTAAATCGAATCAATGTAATATTATTTAAGGCTTATATAGCGGTAATAGTAATATATATATAACTGCAAACTATCGGTTGTTCACAAATTTTCATTTTCCACAAATTTTTATTTGAACTACTCATATATATAATCAGTTCTGTCTGAAACATAAAATTTTATTTGATTCAATTTTACACATTTTGCTAGGAGTCCCTTATATCTATAAAGGGTATTACAGAATGAACGTAGTATTTTTAAAATCAGAAATATATTCAACACAACATAGATTTTCATTACACATCTAATCTGGCAATCGAAGTTACTAGCCAAGATTTTAGGAAGTCTGCGATTTTGAAATTAAAATTCCCAGTGAGCACATTTTTAAAATGGATTAATAAATAAAAATAATTAAATAAATATGAATGTTTGTAAGGATATAAAGATAGGACTAGGTAAATTAATTTTGGAACTTCCCCTATTGAGCTTTCTTCTTCTTTTTTGCTTTTTTTTTTTTTTTTTCTTTTCTTTCTTTTTTTTTTTTTCTTTCTTTTTTTTTTCTTTTTTTTTTTTTTTTTGGTAGAGTGACACTCAGAAGGTAGTCTTGTTTTTTCATTGCGCCGACTAGCAACTCACAGTGTAATCAAATTAGGATTACCACCAAGCACAAAGAAAGAACATTTTGAAAATTCCAGTATAGAAGGTTTTTGAATCAATTACCACTGTTTTTCTTGAGGCAAAGGAGTCGTTATTTTTACACCACAGAGTCATAATTTTACATTTGCTGCAACTTTGCAGTCAAAATATCATTTTTGGTTTTCATGGCAGTCCAAGAACAAGTGGCAGATGGAAGAAGACTTCTGCAGTTTATTCTGGTCATTGACAATATAAGGTACAGAAACACGCTTTTGAATCGGAATTTCCCAATCATCTTATAAGAGATCACATGAACAACAAAATGGACTAGGTAAATTAATTTTGGAACTTCCCCTATAGAGCTTTGATACAATGAAATTCTTCTTCTATCTAACAATTTTGTTTTTATGCACAGACAGCAGAAGTGCCACTGTCGGAAAACAAAATCCATTCATTATTATCAGATCCATCTCGTTCTAATCATGCTTGTTATATCCACGACAGACTTAAAATAGTATTTAATGACACTCTAGAAAAGGCCAATCCAAGCTATAACAAGAACATAATTCACGCTAATTATATGTTCTATTGCAGCTTGTGTCATCTAATAGCTATTAGAAAAATGTTTTTCCTTCCAGAACTAAAATTTAAACTCATATAGTCATACTCCTTTCCCTTTACAAATAGTAATAAAGAGTTACAGAAGGTGTGACGTATGTAGTATTATATCTTTTTTTCTTTTCAAATTTCTTATAAGCATCATATATACTGAGCATTAGTCCTAGCGATACGACACATAACGAGCTTATTAAGAATAATCATTTATAACAATTAAACTAGCTTTACAGATGCCCCAGAATTAACTTGTCAGCGCAGCTCTTTTATGTCAACGATTTTCACACCCTTCAGTATCTTTAATTATCAAACGGCATAAATATTGTATGAGCTGCGCTGCACAAAACTACCAAAAGACCCGATTCTTGACATGTCAATAATCACACCCCGCTAATAGGGCACGCTGATTGTCCGAAAATTGGCGCTTTCACAAAGAGAAATTACTATATGGTTTCCTCATTCAAAATAGAATTCCAAATTGTCACGCGAGAGCACAAAGCTCTCTAACGATGATGTGACCAATTCGGTTGCTGACAGATCATGTCCGCCAGGAATGTTAGGTCGCTTAGATACAGCTTATAAATATGTATATAGACACTAGTATTTAGAGCATCATCAGTGAAACGTTATCTATAAGAAGATGACTATGCATTTATTTAGATTAACCCTTTAACGAGCAGTATTCCTGCTCTGGGAACACCAAACTCTGAAGTTTTGACTGTTGCCAGTCAAGAGGAATCGATTTGATTTCTATAAAAATAGTTCCGGGTGATATAGCTCCACGAGAATCCTTTACTTTTTAGCATGTCATTTCCCGTCAAAAAATGGTCACGATTATTTTTAACAGCACTGACAGCTGCTGAAAAATGGAAGACTGCGAGAACAGCTGGATAGATTGCCCAATGCTGAAAAAAGGGCAGCATTTGCCATCGGTCGACTTAACTACCAGCATGATTTCGGACAATCGAAACGTTCATCGCGTGCCACAGATCTAGAGCCCCTTTTTTGACGCAGCTGGCTGTGCCGGCACAGCCAGGTGTCGTCAAAAAAGGGTCTCTAGATCTGTGGCACGCGATGAACGTTTCGATCGTCCGCCATCTTGCTGGTAGTTAAGTCGAGCGATGGCAACGGCTGCCCTTTTTTCAGCATTGGGAAAGGGTTTCCCCTCAAAGGATTAAGAAAATATTCTGAAAATCAAATGCCTTTTCAAAAAGGCTTAGTTATTATCATTTTCTTAACAAAAACCCAAATTTCGGGGGGAGGGGGAGTTTCTGTACTCCCCACAGACCATGTCCTTGGTAATTCAATGATGCCTTCATCCAGAATTCAAAATTATGCTTTCATAATTACCTCTCTATCAGTATTATGCATCGTATGAGATCAAGTAAAGGTGTGGTATGCAACGGTTTTCAGGGGTACTTTACCAAGTCTTCCATAAAACATCTCAACCCAACCCACAACCTTTGCTCCCGAAAAGCTGTAAAATTGTCTACTGTTTGTTCCCTGGCAGCTGCTTTGCAAGGGGGTCTACCGCAACAAGACGTCAGTATTCAAGGGCAAGCATTTGCTACTTAATCCCCAAAATAGAGTCACAAAGCACATAAACAAACAGTTTTTTTCTTCTTTCCGAGGAGATACTTTATGGATTATAAAGGGATGCCGAGACTGCCATGTGGTCGCAAAGACAAAAACTGTATTGGCAAATGGCGAGATAGTATACATAAACATGGCTGTTCAAAGAAAGGAGTGCAGCTTTTACGGCTTTATAAGTCAAGATTAAGTTGTCCAGGCCCATTCGCTCAAGGTAGTCGACCGCAATACGCAGTTGGAGGCATTCGTCTTTTTTTTTTTCCGATCGGAAATTTCTGCTGCAATATTGAATCATTGTCATAGTATTGCGAGCTTGGAGAAACGTTAATTGAACACCGTCAGCCTAAAGTATGATATACACACAGACAAATATATAGTGTGTAATTTTTTAAAATTTTTCTGTAAAAATAGAAAGGTTAAATTGGTATATATAAAATTCTATGATCTAAAAACCCTTTGTAAAAATTTGATTTTAAGCTTTTTTGAAATTATTAAACAGGGTGATTAAAAATCAGAGAAACAAACTTAGGAGGGGTAGGATACACCTACACTACTCGAAATTGCATTGGAATGTGGCTCGCAGATGTCGACTTCATGCAGCAATTATTACATAATTTTTTAAAAACGTTTTCAAATAATTGTCAGCCTTCCAAATGCAGCTTGGGAAATATAAATTAATTTTTACTACACTTAACAATTTAGAATTTTTTTCTTTTCTTTTTTTAATGTAATACTCGGAACATAACTTCATTATTGAAGTATAGTTAAGAATTTTTCTGATGTGTCAGATTTTTGAAATTGATCATTAATCGGTGCATGAGCATGATGTTTGCGAGCCTACATTGCCACGTGATTCTTAGTCGTTTAGGTGAATCTTACTTCTCCCAAAAACTTGTCCCTTTAATTCCGAATATCCTGTATAAAATATAATTAGAAGACATTTAAAAACCTAATTAAAATTTAGCAAATTTATTACTTCGCATCTTCAAGCAGTTGGTCATGGGGATAGAAACTCTTCTGGTATTATAGCAATTACAATATTTTAAAATAGTCTGTCAAAAATTAAACATGCAAAATGAAAAATATAAACTTCTACATCAAGTTCTAATTATGACTGAAAATGCAATTCTTAAAGCAGAAAATTTGTTGCTGGGTATTGTCAAGTTAATCGAACTGACATTTGAAATATAGTGACTCTATCACAAAAATTTATCTTCTCTATTTTTACGAATAGCGTACATTGGATTTTGGACGTCGTCTGTTATATCGTAAAAAGATACCCCCACATAAATATATATGCGCAGTGAAAAGAATGTTGTGAAATATCAATGCATGCAAGTTAAATTACTTACATAGACCATATTTTAACTATCATTAATCTTTTTCTACAACTATACTGATAAATTTTGTAATTTATCATCTCAATCACATACCACTCATACCAATAAATGAACTATTTCCTGACAACTAACTAATAAAGCTGTAAAAAACCTATCATATAAGTGTAGAATATCCATCGATGTGCGTTTTCTTTCCATACGTCGATCAATATATAAATATACACATTAGTTTTTCACACCTTTTCTAGTGTCAACAGAAAGAAGTCCTGCTGTGTTGACATCTCTTTTGGGTATCAGAATAGGAGGGGAGGGGTGTATACTTCGGGATTAAGAAATCATCCGCTCAGTACAAACATCTGGGGGGAGTATCAAAAGGAGGGGTGCCCTTTAAAAATACTCTTTTAAGAAAAATATTTTGACATAGCGTCATATTTCATATAGCACATGCTTCACGTTTTCTTTAGATAGATCATAAATTATAAAGTTTTCAGCATTAAGTATTTTTTATGAGATACTTTCTAAGCGGTTTTTATCGAACCAAAACTACAGCATACATTAAGGTAAATAAATAATGTTTTGTTCTGTGAAAAAAACTTTAAAATGTGCAAGAGGAAAATTGCATAAAACTACCTTTTAATCATCAGTTGCTGTGTAATTCTATGTAAACCGTAATTTAGCATTCGAAATGTTTTGTGACTCTAGCAATTAGTGAATGTTAATATAGGTCTAAAAGTCCTAGAATGTAAAATTAATTTTGTGCTGAGAGATATACTTTCTTCTCAGATATTATATGTTTTTTGCTGTAGTTAAATAATTATTTATGTTAAACTGTTGGATGGTATATTCCTTGGAAAAGGCATATTCCATCCAATAGTTTAACATAAATTAATTTTTGTTAGTGCGAATTGCTCAAAATAAAATTACTAATTCAGCCAAACAATTTTTTTTTTTTTTTTTTACAATGCAAAATGTTTTACTGTAATAAAATTCGAAAAGCTTGTGAGTCGTTAGTTCATATTTTGCTTGCTATGTGCAGCATTTATAGTAGTTGAATCCCACCAAACAGACTCTGAGTTGAATTGACTTTGAATAAGACTATGGAATTCAAGCTCGTATTTTCAAGGGTGTACGAAATAGTAGCATGCAAAAGTTTGGTTATTAAAACCATTCCAACCGTAAATGTATGGATTGTAAAATACTTTCCAGAGTAAATATTTTTCTTGAACAAATAAATGAAGCACACACACACACACACAAATTACAGAAAGGTATTACTCAATAATCACTCTCTCATCTTAATCTAAAGTTATTGGTGATCCTGATACTATTATCTAGAAAAGTTCTATTTGAGAATTTATTGAGATCCTTTTTTGGCCAAAGTACGAAGTCATAAAATGCACTTTAAATTTCTAATGTATTTTGAAATTAATTTATTTGTAACCTGTAAAATAAGTTACTAATATTATGTCGGGGTTTTTCAACGGGCATTAAGCTTTTAAAAATCTCAATTACAAACATGGTAATACTTTTCTTTAATAAACCTTTTATTAAGTTGAAACTTGTCATTGGTTCATTGAATAATCCAAATTCTACTCAACGAATACTTGTCTTTAGCTAGAAAAAATTTCAATCCCTTGCGATTTCATTTTACAGTGGTTTTGCAGTTTTCTGTTTCGTTTTAGATAGAGTTGCCTTATTAAATAATACTTTGACATTTTCTGGACGTAAAAAATGATGCATCAGAATTCTTTTATGTGAGCTTGTGATAGTTAATTTGAATAAAATATATAAATTCGAGACGAAGAATATTTATGAGAGTTAAGAGCACGACAGAGCCGTATCCGCAAAATAACTTCGGAGAGGATCCAAACAGTGGAAAAGGCTAGGGATGGACGTGAGACGCGAGAAATCTCGCATTGTCTCGCAGACGAGACAGGCAATTTTTTTGGCGAGACGAGACATTGTCTCGCCAAAAAAGATTTCTCGCGAGATTTCTCGAGAGAATTTCTCGTCTCGCATAAATTTACTATACGAATAAGTTTTCAATCAAAATAGCAGTGCTGCATTTGAGGAGGTATATCCTGAGATGGTAGGGTGCACTTTGCCTGAAGCCTCTACCGTTTAACTTTCGTCTACTTTGTTATCGTTCCTGGTATATTATCAGTACTCTACAACACACACAAACACGTAACATTTAAAATTAGGACAGCACGAGGGATGTACAAAGCACACAAAAGAGAGGGTAAAGAAAGAAATCAGAGAAGAGTAGAAGAGAGAAAACTAAAAAGTAAACAGAGGAAAGACGATACGGTATGTCCGAAGCCTGATCATATTTAGATATCTCTCAGGGGCATCACAAGCATTTTAACCCCTTTCTGACCTCTGATGAATTTTCGCAACACAATGCTTTTATTAAGATTGAATTTTAAAATTATTTATATATATTTGAGCAAGATTATATATTTGAAAATTATTTTTATTTTAATATTTGTAACCCATTTCTATCATTGGCTTATATGGACGCTAAGTCAGGGATGCCTATTATATGACACGCGTGTCATGTTTCGTAGGGAATTTTCCTGTACCAACAAAATATTTGTAATTTTCTTTTTTTTTTCTTCTTTAAAACATAAAACACACAGCACTAGTACCCGAAAACTGCATTTCAGTTAACTGTAGTTTTTGTACTTTGATCAAATCGTATTTATCACCCCCCAAAAACATGTCTGTAACTTGATCTAGTGATAGACAATTAGGTAATAGCTATTACAGGGGAAATTCAGTTTTTTCTTCCCAATTACTATTATAGCACATATGAATTTATAATCTAAATAATCGGGATATATGGGTCCCCCTTTTTCTTCAGGGGCACCGGGCTATTGCACCGCTTGCCCGTGTAGTAGTCCCCGTGTGATAATCGGACTCCGGGTATATCAGAGAGAGATTAGATGTAGAGCAGATTGCATTTGCAATGATAAATTTGCCCCCAACGCCCTGACACGTAGTTGACATATCCTCGTACTGATATTATCCTCAATCCCCAAAGTTTCCCAGACTCAGTGGCGTAGCGGAGGGGGCACCCAAACGGGGGGCAACTTTCTAGGGGCGCAGACAAATCCCTATCGTTGAGAAACAGAACTGGTCACAAGTCTTCTCTGTTGTCTCTTCTTTCTGACGGTGTGAATAAACGAGTTGAACCCGGTTTCCCGATTAAATATGGAACCCATATCTCATACACTAAAACGAGAGGGGCAATAAGCAGGCTTCACTATAATTGAAACTTTTATGAATTCCCTATTTCGTACATTGGGGCCACTTAATTAGATTAAAATTTTATTTGCGCAACATGTCCTGAGTTCTGCATTAACAAAATTCAAAGCTTTACATAATTTTAAAAGTAAATGAAACTGCCATCAACCATACATATTACATTTACTTAGTTTTGGAAATAAATAAATAAAAATAAATATTTTTCGATGTCATGTCACATAATATACGGATTAAATCTGAATTTTTATCACTTCAAATGCACATATGATTTAATATGGTAACTAATGCATGTACTAAGAAGATAATTTGTAACTGATTGTTGTTATTAATATTAATTTCCAAAAAAATTGTATTAGTGTTATTAAAAATATGGTAACAAAATCGCAGTCCTTAGTTTTGCGAGACTCCTCACGTTTCGCGCAAGACGAGACAGGCGATTTCTCTGCGAGACGAGACGAGACATCTCTGTTTCTCGTCTCGCTTCCATCCCTTGAAAAGGCAGAGTTTTGCACAAAAAGACTTTATCATTTGTTAACAAAAATCGAAATTTCGGAGGGGGGGGGCTGGACCTCCTGGATCAGCCTCCTGGGCACTTCCTTGCACGGGGAGGTAGAAGGATGAACAGTCAAACAGAAGTCCTTACCTTATTCCCTTTGGAAAATATTAAAAATTAAATACGAACAACTACCATGTTTCACTTATTAATGCATAAAATGTTTAGAAATTTATTAGAACGAAAAATAGTGTTTGATCTAGAAAATTCTCTGCTTCATTTTGTGTGTCTTTCTTCTTATTTCTCATCAATCGCATGCTGCATAAATCAGGTATCGTTTGTAAATGCACAATGCCATAAGCTAGAACACTAAATAACGTACAAAAGCATGCTTTCAAACGATACAACCTTCCTTGAATTTTTAACTAAAAAGCAAAATGTTAGAGATGTTTTTCGTATACTAGGGACTGAGCAATCCATGAGACCTGGGCGACGCCCGAAATTTTGGATTTTTGTTAATTGGGTGTCAATAAATCAAGCTTTATGTGAGAAGTTCTATCTTTTTCACTTTTTGAGCACTACCCGAAATTTTTTTCTCGCTGCGTCCCTGGAACAATCCAACAGCTGTTTTCTTTTTTAAAAAGTTCCAGGCTGATATTCTTTACCTGAGTTCCATTCAATAATCAAAGACTGTAGCGACTAGGGGGCTGCAAATAAATAAGTGCAAAATTATTGTAATGAAAAATATAGTTCTTTCAAATGTTCTGTCTTATCGTATACTGTAATCATTCGCAACAAAGTTCATTATTGAAAGACAGTTTTAAGGAAAAGGTCTGATCCCTACTAGCAATTTTGCTCGGGCTATCACCGGCCCCGTAGCCAGCCGATGATGGCCCGAGCAATAATGCTAGTAGGGATCTCTTTCTTCGCAGTTCAGCTGAATAATCCAAGCTTATAAAACCAGATACAGTAAATAAATTATTAAAAGACACTTTAAACAAAAATATATTAGACGTTTTATGTATACATTTTAAAATTCAAACTGATAATGAGAGTAATAAATTTATGTGTGCAATAAGTTTAATTATTTTCATTTACGGAGCTTGTTTAGTTCAGTGTTCTGGTTCCTTCATTGTAATCAGTATTCACATAAAATCATCTAATATGTTTAAACTCGGACTGCTGATTTCTGCCGCTTCTAGCCATCTTATTCGCTAACATTAAGTTGAACGATTCAATTTTAATTTTCCACGGGATATACAATTCCCATTCAGAACAATATACATAGAAACCGAACCCATAACATTCAATATTTTTCTTTTTTTAATTTTTTACTCTCATTGAAATCAGCATATATCCCAACAAGGTATACAGAGACCCTTCTCTTGCGTTTCGGGAAACCACCTGCTGCACGATGCAAAATACGCGGTAGACCGCGAATTTTGCGTTTCCTATTTTATTTCATTCCAGTATCGACCCCCCCCCTTTTTTCCCTATCAATGGAAGAGACAAAGCAGAGGGCGTTCGGATATTCTTTTGCAGAGGGGTCCCCTTTTTTGCAGATGGTTGAAAAAAATATGGGGCAGCTGGCCGTCTCGCATGCCGTCAGTATATTACCTGAGATGGGGGGAAGAAAAGAAAAAAAGAAAGATGTTTTTTTAATTGAAAGTTTCTACTAAACTGTTGGGGGACTATTAGGTAATGATGCTGATAATAGTAAGTGGAGGAATCGGACACGAGGGAGAGAAGAGCAGATTGCAAATTTCGTGAAGTTTCGTTCGGCAAGAGCAGTTGTTTTACAGAATTTGTTATTCTTGGAACATCAGAGATTATGTCAGAGAAGCTATATAACATGCCACTCTATCATGAAGGGAAATATGATGAAGCGCTTTTAATTTGTTCTCTCTTTTTACCCTCCTCATCTTTGGCGGACTGTTTCAGTTTCGAAAGGATAAGCTCTTAATTCGAAATTATTCTGAGAGAATTGCCTCATAGGGTATCATCAGTGCTAGCAGCCGCTCGAAGTGGCAAAATTTCTAACTTAGTTTTGGACAAATGATATCACTGCTTGCGCTTTTCAGATTTTTACTCACAAATTCACTTTACCAACCCCTTTTTTCTTTGCTAGTTTTTTCTAAAGATATAGTGGACTTGTTGAATGATTTGAAAATTGAGATTAGTTTCACTTCTTTATGTGTTAGCGAATTCATAGAGAGGATAATAACAATTTTCCATATGCGCAATGTCTGTCCAAATAGATTTTCTTAGCACTAATGATCATTATGTATATCAAACAGAGCCGCATTTCCCATTAGGCCAACTAGGCTTGAATCTAGAGAACAAAATTTTTTAGGGTTTCAAAACTTAAATTTCGGTGGGTTTTTTTTTTTTCTAAATCCTCTTTGACTATTCTATTATGTTTAACGCTAGCGTACGAAAGCTAAAAATAATTAAAAACATCTTTCCCATTTGGTATTTTTCGCACATTACTTCTAGCGTCTAATGGTAAGTATTTATTTAACTGTAATACACTCTGTGTTCAATTAAACTCTAGTTAACTTAATTGTTTAGTTAAATACTAGTTTAATTCTCTATTTAAATTTCATTTAGTTAAGTTTTATTTTTAATTCAGGGAAAAAGTAGTGGAGAATGTTTGGAAGAATAGGGGATGTAGTTGTTGGAGGCGTTGACGGCAAAAGTGCCTAAGTGCACCGAGCTCATAAATGCAGGACTGGTATCAAAATTACCAATTTTTTTTTTAAATTGTATAATATCTAGAAATCTGTCATCCAACTTTGAAGAGTATTACAATCTCATTTTCAAAAATAAAAGGAGGCTCCTTTGTACCTTGTTATTATCTTTTAATTAAACCTTGTGTTGACAGATACAAAAGCCCTGTATGTTTTTCGCTGCTATCAAACTTCATTCAAAAAAACGAAACTGGTATTTGGTTAGGTCGTAGCGACATCAAATATCAAATACAGAAGGCTTGTGCGGTTACAAGCCAAAATATAGGGCTGGTCTCATCGCCAAATATGTTATTTGAAACTTCTTCAGCCCTTCTTGAAAGTTCATCCCCAATTAAAATTTCTCATTTGAATAAAGGGGACTTTTGAAATATTGAAGCTCTTCAAAAATTGCGAATAACCTCCGTGGTGTCCACCTCTTCAGGGTCGACAGTGATCTACTGATTTGGCAAGTAGCCCTTCCGATTGGGATGCCGTGTATAGTTCATGGAAAAGAAAAACGGAAAGTACTTATACTAATTTTGAAAGATAAAAAGTACACAGAGAAAAGAAGAATAAAAATTTCATTATTTCATTTCAGTTCGACTTATCGTAATAAAAAGATGGAACCTAGGAAATATGCTGAAGTATGATTTAGAAAGAATGATACGAAGTTCGAAAATTGTGATTTCAGAGAGAAAAATGTATCAAATGGTGGGATGTGTTACGTGAACGACTATTACGGGACAGAAAGCCAAGACTTCAGCAACTAGTTCAAAAGGCGTTATTATCATTAATAAATCGCTTACGTTCTCATAACGCAGGCTGAATGTGCTTTGAACGTCGTTTGAACTAGTGCTACTAGGGCAGTAAGTACCTTGAAAAATTAAGCAATATCCACTTACAAATGCTTAATTTCTCTGCCACCACTCCTTGTAATCCACACTGGATTGGTCTTGATTGTTCGCTGCAAGGTATGTGATCTCCATATTGTTTGCCAAACATGTTTTGAGGGAACTCGTTTTTTAATAGATTTTAGAGTTAGTTTGATTTCAGAGTTTTCCTATTTTTTAATCCCCGCTTTTCATCATGATCTCGATAAGCTTTCGTCCCTCTACTCTGATCTTTTAATTCTACAAGTCTGTATTCGTAAGACACTGTTAAGATAAATCGCCTCTCTAAATTCTTCGCAAATAGCAGCATGATTTTCTGTAGTTAAGGCCAACGTTACTGCGCAGTTCAGAAAGAAACAATATGGATAAAAGCATTTCGGAAGTTAGAATTAGTATTTTATTTACAAAAATTAAGAATTCTCCATAATAAAAGCTACATGTTCACATGTCACATTAAGAAATCATTCCTTGCCTGATAAATAAAATATTTAAAGGATGAAAATAATAATGGAGGTCCAAGAAAACTGAAAATGCGGGTTATCTCAGTCGCTTCTGCTTGCAGTGTTGCCAATAGGGGAATGAAACCACACGCTCCGTAAAATTTCTTTTCCTTACACACGTCCTTGTTTTAAAAGATTTTTAAAGAATTAACACCTGTAAAACGTAAATTAATTCGAAATTCTTAAAACAGTCCTACACAACATAAAACATAACATAAACAACATACAACATACAACATAAAACAGTCTTAATCATTCTTAATTTTAAGAATGATTAATCCGGTTACGCTCTGGCTCTAATCTAGAGAATAAGCGGAAAATAATATTTCTTTTAATTATTGTACGATAGTAAATACTATGAAATCAGAGCCGTGTTTAAGGAGTGCAAACTGGGCAAATTTCCATGACTACTAAAATTTAGGACCACTAAAAAACAGTTCTGTTTGAGGGTACCAAATTGTCAAATAACTCTTACAGTTTTTGGATGTCATCATAAAGCGGAAGGTGTCAATGCTAAGTTGACATTGCTATGTAGGAAAAGATATATGGTTTCATTTCTTTTACAAAATGATTATAAAAGTAAGTTTAGTAGGAAAATTGAAATTTCACGATTGGAAACTCTGGTATTATACCTTCGCATACTAAGTCTGGATGCTTCATAAAAATTATTTTAGCATTTTCAATTTGATTGATTTGACTTAGTTCATGCATTTGTACGAATGACTCAACAAATTAAGCAACGCTTCATAATAAGACATCTAATTTTTTCATAACAGTTCGTAAGCAGCCTTCATTATTTAGCATCAGGCGCGTAGCCAGGAAAATTTTTTCGGGGGGGGGGGGGGATATGCGCCTGAAAAACCTTTCGGGGGGGATATGAACTTAAATCTGTATAAATTGACTGAGTTTCATCACTAATCCAAAAATTTCGGGGGGGGGATATATCCCGATATCCCCCCCCCCCTGGCTACGCCCCTGTTTAGCATAGCAGAAACATTTGCGTCATTTGAATAAAAAATATAGAGTTGTCTATATCAAGGCTTGTTGCATTCGTTTGAATAAAGTGGTGAACCAATGTGATATATCTGTCCATGAATTCGGAAACAATGGTGTCCAATTCCAGGAAGCGATTTCAGTTCAGCCCCCCATTGATGGCTAGAACAGTATTATATGATCTAATATACTGCCTAAGTTCTTCGATTCGGCAGAATCTCTGGAAGCTATGTCAAAGACAATTTGCTGTAATGGCAGCATCTTGTAAATTTCTTTCTGCTGTTTTCTTCATTTTTCCAAAGCGAGAGCATGTCAAAAGTTGCAGCGTTTCGTTAAATTTCCGCAATCGTGTTCTGGAACATCAGCAGCATCGTGTTCTTTTATGTCGACGACTGTTAAGCCTAATCATACTCTGATCTACGCTTTCTCTTTGGGGTCCTTCTCTTAATTATTTCGTCTTCGGCTTCTTCCTTGTGTTTCTTTCTAATTTGCTTGTACAGATCGCTAAGGAGCATTTTTAAAATGATTTCGCAAATCCATTTAAATAAACACTAGCCGTGACATTCTCAATATTAAGCACGGTGGCTGTTCTGCTAATGTTTACATTTAACCGTTGCCATCCATTCTCAGTTAAGAAATATCGTAAATTTTATACTGCTTTTTCTCAAGTTTCACTTTATTAGTACCAGTTTCTTAAATTAATGATTAATTACTAAACAAATTCCTGCATAAATATTTCTGAATTATACAGCAGCTGCGGACTTCCACAGATTAGTGCTCCGTTCGCAGTCGTTCCGTTCATGAGCTTCATAGTTCCACTAATGTTTATATCTAGTTGGTGCCTTTCGCAGCGTAGAAATAGTATCGATTTTGGTACCGCATACGCTAGTGTAATACATAAATATGGAATAGATCTAGATTTTCAATTTCAACTGAAGAAAAAATTGCCGCCTTAAGCAAAATTTCATGGGGAAGCGATTCAGTTGCATTGACGTTCGAAATAATTTACTACTGCTTAATACTTAGCTTTTTATTTAAAAATATTTACTTTATTTTATTTTTACGGCTTTAATTGATAGTTTGAACCTCCCCCCCCCCCAATGCTCTGCTCATAATATTACTCTTTCCCGGAATGTATAGTTGGAAATCCAGAGCTGTTTATAACCAAACACAAAAACAGCTACATACGTACGACAAAAGTAACAAATAAACTACTTTGCCTGAAATAACAATAGGTTGCACATATCAAATGACTGTACGATGAGGAAGTCTGCTGAACGTATTATTCCCGTTAGACCTGAGCAACAAAAGAGATTTATTCTAATGTAATGATCTGACGTTCGGTAGGGTGGGAGAAGGGAGGCTAGATAATGTTGTGGTGCAGTATGATCCTAGGTCTAAAAAGAAGAAAATAAAAAAATATCTAACATCAACTTCATTCGTTTCGCTTGTGCCGATCAGATTGACGTAGAACTTTGACCCTTACGCGCAGAAAATACAGCTGTATGGGCCCTGAAAACGTGTGTTCCAGTACACCTTTTGGTTGTTCATAATTAATCTCTGCCTAACAGTAAACACAGAGCAGGCTTAGTTACTATGGAAAGCATTTAAAAGGCAAAGAGAGATTATTAGCTAAAATTTGCACGCGCGAGTGTGAATGCATCGTTTTAAGATTGAATTTTAAAGATTTATATAGCAAATCGAATAACAAAAACGAAATATTTTCTATGAGATTTATTTTCTATAAATATCTTTATGTTGTAACCGTACGGAAGATAAATCTTTTTTTTATCAACGAAGAAAGTTATGTTTTGGACATGATTGGAAAATTTATTAATGAAGTGTCAGAATTGAGATTCTTCCTATGATTCTATTCGAAGAACCGAAACTTATGTATACACTGCTTACGTTGCTCAGATGTATTATGTGTTAAGAGCACAGTTTGCCGAAAAAAATTGTCAACTGATCGCAATCACTGATGCATGATTGATGTGCTTTGTTTTTCACAAATACACGTATTCTTAATAATATATATGCCTTTCTAACCTTATATAATTTTGCTATATAAGGCTATATTTACTTCAGTCGTTGAACCATTAGCTAACCCTATAGTAGAATGGCATTATGCTTGAAATGGGTGAATGTGTCTGTAAAACTGCCCTTAACAGTAATGCATTGGAATTTTTTGTTTGCTCTTGTACAAGAATTATAAATGATAGGCACACTATTTTCGATGGACAGCTTTATCTTGTAATTCTTAATTACACATATCCAGTGGGGTAGCCACGAGGGGATACGGGGGTAACACCCGCCCCCATGAGGAATTTTATAAAATGTACTTTCTTCACTCTCTAATCATACACACGCATGCATATATATGAGTTGCAGTTGTCGTACTCCCCCTCCCATGAAACATTTCTCGCTACGCTACTGCACGTATCAGTTCTTATTTTTTTCTTTGAAATTCCGGAATGTCTCTAAATTTTTCTTTAACAAATGACTGTACATAGAGAGTAATGCATTAGAATTCTTTGGAGTACTCCTGTAAAATATCTATAGCTGCTACATACACCATTTTCAGGAGGGTACGTGATACTATACGTAGAAATTGCATATATAAATTTTGTAGTAATCGATGCATACTTACGGCATGCGGCAGTTAGAACATGGACGGACAGATAAATCGAAATCATTAATGCCCTGCCATTCTGAAAAAGCACGTGAAAAAGACGTGATCTAGATATTAAATTGATTTATTGTGAATAAATAATACTTGCTTTTGGACATATTAGAAAATATACAATTACTTCAATATATCAAATAGATTAGACTTTGAATTTTTCGAAAAAAAAAAACTTAGGAGAAATTAAAATAAATTCTTTGCATGTGAAATAATTTCCTGGCGCTTTATATTAGGAAATATGATAGGGGATTCTCTACATTTATATGATGCATTTATTTTACTGGGAAAAAAATAAGATTACTGAACTATGAGTAAGTGATATTCTATCTCTGTCTTCACCTAAATAAAACAAACATAAAGACACCTTCGCTCTCACCAAATTAACTCTGTCAGTGAGGCTTAACATATCAGTAGAGAGGTATGCCAAAGTCGTTGGGTACACGTAAAATATGTAAAGTACTTTGGATTACGCATAATCTAAGGTTGATGGGGAAGCATATTGAATTCTTATTGAGCTTATCAAAAAAGATTCGGAAAAAGTAGTACTTTTTATGTACTTCACATGTTATGTAAGGCATGCAAAAGATCATATTTTCTATGGGGGTAAGATTGTTGACTGTTTACAATTTCTAAGTGTACGAGGTTGAATTGGATCCCTGTTATATACCGGCTTTCCTAATCATGTTATGTATTTCATTATTTAGTTATCTATTAAGATAAATATGCCATTTTAACTGAACTTGCTTAGGGTTAGAGTGTTATTAATCGCAAACCGAAATATCAAGGCGTTCATGTCAGTTATAGTATTAGGAATGTCAGTTAGCGTTTATTAAAAATGCTTCGTGAAACTTTATTCTCAAGTATTTTGCATTACACCTATGGTTATATAAGTGGCGTTGAAAAACACTTCTTGCATTTAACAATATGCACCCACACTTCTTTTTTGAAATTTTATACTTCTTAAATATCAAATATTTCTAAAAATAAAGCCTCTTGCTAATCATTGGATACATTGTTACATTATGTCTAAACCATACACGTTATAATCATATCTATATAAATAAAATTAGACTTTTGTCTGTACATTTCTTTGAATTCAAAAATTTTGCGATTTCTATCCGTTTCAAGCACCCGGGAATCCGATGCGACCCTCAAAAAAAAGTTTGTCTGTCTGTCATTCTGTCATTCTGTCCGTGACGCTTTTTTTGTTTAAGCATCACGTAAAAACGACTGAAGCGAATGATTTGAAATTTCGTGTCATGATAGGTGGTCACTCAACTTAAAACATAGGCGTCGAATTTTTAAAAAATCTTGATTAGATTTTCAGATTTTGCGAAAATCGTTTCAAACTGCGTAAATTTGTGTTCAAGCATCACGCAAAAACGACTGAAGCGAATGATATGAAATTGGGTGTCATGATAAGTGGTCACTCAACTTAAAACATAGTCGTCCTATTTTTAAAAAATCCTGATTGGATTTTGAGATTTTGCGAAAATCCTTTCAAACTGCGTAAATTTGTGTTCAAGCATCACGTAAAAACGACTGAAGCGAATGATATTGAAATTGAGTGACATGATAGGTGGTCACTCAACTTAAAACATAGGCGTCCAATTTTTAAAAAATCCTGATTGGATTTTGAGATTTTGCGAAAATCCTTTCAAACTGCGTAAATTTGGTGGTTCAAGCATCACGTAAAAACGACTGAAGCGAATGATATGAAATTGAGTGACATGATAGGTGGTCACTCAACTTAAAACATAGGCGTCGAATTTTTAAAAAATCTTGATTAGATTTTCAGATTTTGCGAAAATCATTTCAAACTGCGTAAATTTGTGTTCAAGCATCACGCAAAAACGACTCGAAGCGAATGATATGAAATTGGGTGTCATGATAGGTGGTCACTCAACTTAAAATATAGGCGTCCAATTTTTAAAAATCCTGATTGGATTTTGAGATTTTGCGAAAATCCTTTCAAACTGCGTAAATTTGTGTTCAAGCATCACGTAAAAACGACTGAAGCGAATGATATGAAATGGGGTGTCATGACAGGGGGTCACTCAACTTGAAACATAGGCGTCGAATTTTTAAAAAATCTTGATTGGATTTTGAGATTTTGCGATAATTCTTTCAAACTGCGTAAATTTGTGTTCGCACATCACGTAATAACTGCAAAGGTGAAAAAATGATATTTGGTGAAATGATAGGACGTGGTCACTCACCTTAAACTATAAGCATCTAATTAAAAAAATTGATCAGATTTCGAGATTTTGCGAAAATCGTTTAAAACTGAGTGAATCTTTGTTCCCGCATTAAGTAATAATGACTAAAGCGAATGATATGAAATTTGGTCACATGATAGATGGTTGCTCAACATAAACTATAGGTGTCCAATTTTTTAAACATTTTTATTAGATTTTGAGATTTTGTGAAAATTTTCTCAAAATATGCTTATATTTCTTCAAACATCACGTAATAACGATTAATACGAATGATACCAAATTTAGTGATAGGATAGGTAGTTGCTAATCTTAATTTATAGGCGTTGAAATTTTAAAAATATATTGATTACATTTTGAGATTTTCGAAAATCGTTTTAAAATGCTGAAATTTTGTTCCAGCATCACGAAATAAAGACTGCAGGGAATGGAACGAAATTGGGTGACAGGATAGGTTGTCACTCAACTTAAATTCTAGCCTTCAAAATTTTTCAAAAATGTTGATTAGATTTTGAGATTTTGCGAAAATTATTTCAATATGCGTCAATATTCGTTCGCGCATCACATAATTACGACCAAAGCGAATGAAATGATATTACTTAGTTACTCTCTAACCTGTAATATTTTAACAATACATAAAAATTATAACTTCGCTTTCTTTACTTTGGCAACATACTACATCCATTCTGTGTACTCCTACAATGCTGACGAAAGTTCTTGCTTTTTGGAAATTTGCATTCAGTACTAACCCGTCAAGGACGGGTACTTCAGCTAGTGTGTAATAAAAACGTCCTTTCAACATACAAAATTATGCTCATGCAGACAAAATGTCCTGAAAATATTATTTGCTGTTCTATAAATAATATTTAGGTTCTATTCCCTGAATCCGTCACATCGATTTGATTCAAATCGAAACATTTTGTAATGTAAAATGGAAATTTATCAGAATTGTTATCCGACAGCAATTTTAAAATTAGTTTTTTTTTTTTTTTTTTTTTTACTGTGATGAAATAAATTTAACCCGAAATATATTTTTTCTTCTCCTTAACCCTTTAACGCGCAGTGTTCCGCTCTGGGAACACCAAATTCTGACGTTTTTGACTGTTGCCAGTCACGAAGAATAGATTTGATTTCTATACAAATAGTTGCGGGTGACATAGCTCCATGGGAATCCTTTATCTTTTTAGCACGTCATTTCCCGTAAAAAAATGGTCGCGATTATTTTCAACAGCACTGACATCTGCGGAAAAAATGGAAAGAATGCGAGAAACAACTGGATAGATTGCCCAATGCTGAAAAAAGGGCAGCCGTTGCCATCGCTCGACTTATCTACCAGCAAGATGGCGGACGATCGAAACGTTCATCGCGTGCCACAGATCTAGAGACCCTTTTTTGATGCAGCTGGCTGTGCAATCGTGTATTTTCTTCCAGTATTTCCTTGGAACATCCACAGCTGAAAATTTTGAGAGACTTCGAGTGCACAAATGTTGTTTATACAAATCGGACGGATATCATAACAAACAGAATATCCATTCCAAGTTCACGTGACACTTTCGTTCCTCAACATTTCATACCTGGATGGACGAAGTCAAAAATCAAAAAAAAGACCAAAACTTTACACCGACTTGTGTTTACACCGCTAACCGCCCGTGACGCGGAGTCGCCTCCAAACGGACCGTGCAGGGGGGACACCGACCAAAAAAAAAAAAAAAGAGATGTGTTTAATAAAAGATTCACCTGCTTGGGCGTACTGAACTCCAATAAAAATAAAGAAACTCCAGATGTTTTTACGCAGCGTTTTGGTTTTTCAGCTAAATGTCTAATTAGCTTTTATTGCGGCATGTAATATGCGCGACACTTCTGTAATGAGCGAAGCGTGGAGCCAAACACAATGGCGGGGGCCCGGTGGTGGGCGACTTTTTGGACTGTCACTTCCTACGCCCACCGCAGAATGCTTTTGCAAAATAATTATGCACAGAATTACTAACGGTATTTTTGCAGACGGTGTACAAGATCAAATAAAAAGTATATATAATTTAAGACAAAGGCGGAGTTTTGAATATAATAGTTAACATATCACTCTTATATTAATTACTATTGTATTATATAAACGCAAGGGTACATCAGGTTCCCCACTTTTTCAATTTTGATAAATTTAAAAGTACAATGAAGTAAATACTGTCGGACCTCGATGTAAGGTCACCCCTCGGAAGTTACCTTCTAAGTAGGTGACCTTATAACTGATTCATAAGGATTTGTCAATAAATAAGCATTATGTAAATACAGCATAATTCTTTGTAAAATTTAATACGTACGCACTTTTTAATTTATTAGGTTATAATTTTTTAATTGAATGGAACAAATTAAAGTTACTGAAACCTGAAAGAAATTAATTTTAAAAAATTTAAATTCGGAATAAATTGTACACTACGAATAGGCACAAGAAAAGATACTAACATACACACACACAAATTACCATCATTAAAATAATCCCTAATACAGGGCTGTCGCCATTTTGGTTTCATTGTTTGTACAATGTTTTCTAACTTTTGCAGTTTTCGAAAATATTCTTTAGTTCCCTCATGGCTCGTAAAAAAATGTAAGACATTGAATGCTTTGAACGGTTGTCCTTGTGTCATCCCTTCCCTGTCTGTACCACTATCGTTATCATTACTTTCTCTGCTGCAATGGAATCTAAGATTTTCGAAAAAATTTCGGAAATGGAATTTAGAAAAGAGGGAAAATGACTGAAACGCCCCAGAAAAAGTCAGACGAAAGTGACCTGAAGGCGCTTACAGTATTTAGACGAGGCCATACATCCAATAATGCTTAAGATAAAATTCCTATTCACTGAGAGCTTACGAAAAGTGACCTTATATGCGGGTGACCTTATATCGAGGTCCGACTGTGCAGTATATATGAAGGTAGGCCAGGAAGATAAGCCTGAATCAGAAAAATATTTTTCAGGGGTAGGAGGCCCAAAAAAGGTAGAAATTCTCACAGATGGGGTTACAAACATCATTATCATTCGGGGAACAAAAATCCAATTTTCATGGTTAATTTCTGGCTATTTTCTAAAAAAAATTTTGCGAACTTTATATTGCCCCGCAAATACCGCGAATTTATCTAAGCGGTAATTCAATGAAATGGGGCCATGGTATTAGAAATATGCGCCAGAATATGAAACAAATTATTAAGGGTTTGTTTATCTGAGTCAAGTCGTTATCTGAGTGAAAATGTTATTCGCAAAAAATGCTTTTAAGATAGGATAATAAATGAAATTCAGATGGAGCCAAATCAAGACTGTAAGGAAGATGTAGTGAAATTTTCCAGTGCCAAGCCAGGAAACATAGAGGTAATATTGTCCTTGGCATATTTCGGATGATTTTGAAACTAACTGTCCAACTCAACTAACTGTCCATGATAAATCTCTAATCCTTAACTTTATACCATACCTACCTCTTTCCTTATGACTGACCTAAGGAAACTTAGATCAAAACAGTTCCAGATATTTATTGAATGGAAATCTGTATGTTTATTTGTCCTTTGGCTAAGTCTCATAAAACCAAACATCTCTCCATAAGGACACATCAAAAGAAATTCACTTTTTATCGATTGGGGAAACTTGGAAGATTCCTTACTACTACAATCGAATAATAAATAAATAAATAAATAAACAAAATCACTAGAATTTGTAATATTTCTCTGCTTTCAAACCACATTTTCGCGTAGATAAACCAAACGATGGTCCATGAATCATTCATCCATTATTTGATTATTCGCTCCAAACAAAACTCACAAACCAGACGCCGATTCAAAGAGAGTAAGTAATAGTTTAAGATGCGGCAGATAAAAGCTGTGGAACTGTGGAAATCGGTCGAGCAGCAATCCGCGACGATAGGCAAATCGTCGCCCATAGGCAGAAATATTAATACTAGAAGTAACTGACCGAAATTCTGCTTTCTGTATCAAGAGTCTTCTGATAACTGATATAGTTAAATTGGAAATGCAGTGTTATACTCAGTTCCGACACGCGAAAGCAATGCCATAATTATGCATATCGAATCATTAAGGATGTTCTTCAAGAACTAAGCTGAACTGCTTTGCAATAGTTACCAAAACCCTCCTCGGCTCATTCTAAAATTCCATCTGTACTTAATCCTTTAACGCGCAGTGTCCCGCTCTGGGAACACCAAACTCTGACATTTTGACTGTTGCCAGTCACGAAGAATAGATTTGATTTCTATAAAAATAGTTGCGGGTGACATAGCTCCACGAGAATCCTTTACTTTTTAGCACGTCATTTCCCGTAAAAAAAATGTCACGATTATTTTTAACAGCACTGACATCTGCTGAAAAATGGAAGAATGCGAGAACAGCTGGATAGATTGCCCAATGCTGAAAAAAGGGCAGCCGTTGCCATCGATCGACTTAACTACCACCAAGATGGCGGACGGCACAGCCAGCTGCGTCAAAAAAGGGTCTCATATCTGTGGCACGCGATGAACATTTCGATCGTCCGCCATCTTGGTGGCAGTTAAGTCGAGCGATGGCAACGGCTGCCCTTTTTTCAGCATTAGGAAAGGGTTGCGCCTCAAAGGGTTAAAGCAAACAGACAAACTTTTCTCTGTCCCCGACGGTGTGCCGATTAGTGCTTTTTTTTTAAGATGAAAAAGGGTAAACCTTTTCTACCACACTGTGAAATGTGAAAAATCTGTTCAAAATAGAGAATTGTTACTTAGTTACTGAATAAAATATTTTATAAAAAAATTTCATTAAATTATATACAAAATATTTTTTCCAAAACCAGTTGGTCATAAAATATATACTTCAAATAGCAAATGACACACAGCTGAACTTCTCAGTGAGGGTTATAATGACGCTGGAAAGACCAGACAATTGCGGTACTATAACTAAGTTACATTAAATGTGGACTTGATTTTTATACTAGATTTAAAGAGAATATTTTGCCGTCATAAGACAATTCTCACTATAAACGAGTTTATCAGTATTTGTAGCCCTCCACCCCTACCCTAAACTAAAATCCTGGGTGCGCTACTGTTTCATTGACTCCTAAAAAGTTTTATCACGGAAGCATTCTCCCTCAAGACGTTTTCAACACATATACTCGACCAGTGCAGTGGCGCACACAAGGAAGGGGTCCAAGGAGTCCGACCTCACCCAAAAGAGTTGTCAATTTTTCTTTGTTAAATCGTCTTGTAATTTTTGACTTTTAAATATGTTAGAAGACATCACATTCTTATTTTCAATAATTAAGACAGATAAATAAAAACACGTTAGAGGGGGTTACGATAAAACTATAAAAAAATCCGCATTTTTTTTCAGCTGGTTGATGACACAGCTTTATGTGTTGGACCCCCTCCAGAGAAAAACCTGTGTGCGCCACTGTACTCGACTAAAAGTCAAAGCCCGTTGTGAAGGCAATTACAACGAGCGTTAGAAAAAAGTTTGACTAAAATAGGTTTACACTCAATGTACATTTAATCTTCATCCACCTAAAATAAATAACTTCATATTCAAATTTTATTACATACCCAAATCGAATTTCATGCTCTTCTGGAAACGCGTGGAAACTTTTTGCATTCGAACGATTTCGTTTTGAAAACACAACCACTCTTATATCAATGCTTCAAGCAGAAGATCATTTTAACGAAAAAAAAAATTAAGCTCTGTTATCTGGAAAAACTGTTCAAAACGAACTGAAATCGCAACTTTCCCTTCAAAACCTAATGACCGTGACTTCAAATATGAAGTCATTGTCACTTGCAGAGCCTAATTTTGTCATGCAAATGATTCACTTTTTTGACTCTCGGAAATAAAAGAGCTGAAAATAGAAAATATCGTTTAAAAACGAGGGAATGAGGGGATTTTCAGATTTTTAAAGCAGCGTTGATTGTTTTCTATATTTTAATACATACAAGTAATTATGAAAATTTTCAAGCGAATGGTATAAATAGTGTACGTGCCATTACACTTTCTGTGCTTTTTAATCTTTTTGAACCTTTTTATCTTCTTGGAATAATGACGGTAAAAGTTTTATCTTCCGAGCAGTTTGTCCGAAATTGTTACAGAGTGAGTCAGTAAGTCAGAGATCAGTGTAACTATCTAGTAGGGCTATTGCTCCACAGTTATTTATTTGGCGCTACATATTTGAAATATGAATCAGGATCACTTTTTTTTTAAAATCTTCTCAGTCACATTTTTGCAAGAAACGTTCTCCTCATTCTCTTCAGCCAACTTTAAGCAAAAGAGAACAACGAATCGATCTGCTTTAGTCATCAGCCGTCGCATTTAATAATTCAAAATACAACCATGGCGTGCGAGCGTGAAATGACATCTTTTGCGTAACGTCAAACAGCAGCAAAAATCACAGCATCACCTGGCTTTATTCCCACAGTCACAGGTGGGGGCGAAACGTTTCATATCTGCATTAACACCGCCGCCTACAACGCAGGAATCAATAACAATAACTTACTGCCCCCCCTTTTTTTTCAGCTTTAATCTCTGTTGCCAAAACAGTGGCAGAAATACGCCGCGGAATAATTAAAAAAAAAAAAAAACGTTTAATACCTCCGCTGGGTTGCAAAAATCAGATCCAATCTCTTCTGTTATTACGGTTATTATTAATGGTGTGTGAGCATGTCTTGGCTAATGGTGCAAATAAACACTGGGTTCGCGTGTTGGAGGAAACAAAAGCCTATTGTAATGGCCGGTCTTTTGGCGATATAGTAGTGTATTAGCGTGACGTCAGACACATATAACCGGTGCACCGGAATTTCCGGTGGCCACAGATTAATTTGAGGAGGCACCTGTGGACCACCTTTTTGTCTTTTAAGTAAAGGGATAGAGGAAATAATCATAGGTGGCTACTTTTGTCCCTTCGATTGAACAAAGCCCACGCATATAGGAGGACAGCAAACACAATGCTAATCGTACGTCAGGGCATCCGTTGTTTGTTATAGAAATGTTCAGTGGATTTCACGATAGAGTCAACGATACGAGGTCACTTGCCGATTTAACAGTTTGAGGCGCAACCCTTTCCCAATGCTGAAAAAAGGGCAGCCGTTGCCATCGCTCGACTTAACTACCAGCAATATGGCGGATGAACGTTTCGATCGTCCGCCATCTTGCTGGTAGTTAAATCGAGCGATGGCAACGGCTGCCCTTTTTACAGCATTGGGCAATCTTTCCAGCTGTTCTCGCGTTCTTCCATTTTTCAGCAGATGTCAGTGCTGTTAAAAAGAATCGTGGCTATTTTTTGTACGGGAAATGAACGTGCTAAAAAGTAAAGGATTCTCGTGGAGCTATGTCACTCGCAACCATTTTTATAGAAACCAAATCTATTCTTCTTGACTGGCAACAGTCAAAACGTCGGAGTTTGGTGTCCTCACGGCGAGGACACCGCGCGTTAAAGGGTTAAATGTGACTTCAAGGGAATGCTAAGTGATACAAATAAAAGGAGAAATGTGAATACCGTCAACCAGGTCTACTTTGGTTCTTGCGGAGTTACTTTGGTCTATCACGAAAAAGAAGCTGTACTGAACAAACAGTTCAAGATAAATAAGAACGTGTGGGCTTGAAAAATACTCTGTACCCTGTTTGAAGGTAATTCAATTCTTAGGGTAAATTTCATTATTTGTTATTGGCAATACTGGACGTTTTTGTAAATATATGTTTGCATGTGAAGATTTTTACCTGCCAAACTTTTTCATATGACGCAATCTGGAAAATAGTTAAGAAGAATATGAAAAATATTACCTTCAGTAACTTATTACCAATTTTTTATCTGTTTGTCCTTAACCCTCTCGTCACCCTGAACCTCATATGAGGCTCCTACTTCAAATAGCAATATTTAGAGAGAAAAAAAATTGAATTTATTATTTTTTCTTTCAGTGATAGCAATATCATTCATTCATGTAGAAAGTATACGAGGCTCTTAACTAGATGCATAAATCGTGCCTAGATTGCAGTACTAGTCAATTTAGATCATTTTTTACAGTTTTCGCTTCATTGTTTCAGGAGAAAAATTAAAAAAATATTTACGCTGCTTTTTTATCGTTTTTTTTTCTTTTTAAGGTAACTATAGTTTTTTTCTTATTCCTCAACCTTTGCCTAATATGTGCATCCTTTTAAATTAATTTTAGCATAACAAAATGCTCCGAAAATGCAAAAATTAATATTAGAAAAAGCAATATTAGAAGAAAAATATTTTTACATGATATATAATAGTATTTCAGATGCATTAAATGGTAGACAGATTTTTTTCTCTGATTTTTCATAATTCGGTGACGATAGGATTAAAGTTTTGTTTTAACAGTCTTTTTTTTGCTCTGTCAATGTAGCAAGAACCGAAGTACATTATAAATTAAAAACTTTGCTTGTTTCCTTGATTATCGAATAAGAATAATTAAATTGATAAATCCACATTTTTAATAGGGAATATTTTTGTAAATATGAGTACAAAGTGACTCAAATACAAACCAGCAACCCTTGACTCTTTAAAAACATAACTTTATTTCATAAAGGTCACTAACCTTTATCCCCCTCTCGGTCACAGAGCATGTGTTCGAGTACGAGAGCTTAAGAAAAAGCATTCTGAAGGGGGCTGAGAAATATTTTGTCTTGTCTCTTCAAAAATATTTCATCCCTAGCATCGTAAACGATGTTAAGAATACTTTTCTTTATCAAAATCGCCCCTTCCTTTCTCAAACGCCTCGCATTATTTCGACTTGCACGCTTTATCGGACAGACGAGATCGTCTCTGTTGAATAAATAGTTGCTATCGTGCTGGGTAGGGTACGATGATAAGATACTTTCATGAAATACTTTTCATAAAAGAGACTTGTAATATGTATATAGCCTATGAAATGTTCATATTTTTTATTGGATTCTCGTCGGTACTTGAGAAAGCAAAGATTTAGTGGAAGGCAACGTAAAAGAACAATGAAAAGTAATAGGGTTGAAAAACCAGACTGATGAGCCATAAAACTTGAAACATCTCAAATTATTATTCATCTGTTGTTAAGAAACTTATACTTAAAGGGATCTTTTATTTCCCTTCACTTCACTTCAAATCAACAGAAAAAAAATTTGTAGGTTTTTTTTTTTTTTTTTTTTATGTAAGAGGTCAAGAAGCTCCCTAATAAGTATTGCGTGTATTATGTACTGGCAAAATGGATGCAATTGAATGAAAATTATTATTGAAAAAATGTAACTAATACGGAAATTTTTATTTACCTACTATATAAATAAATGTTCTAGGGATGTTTTTAAGCCACTTGAAGTACTCCAGTCAATTAATTTCAGCGCTGTTATTTATTTTTGTATTCTGATATAGATTCTAATGTATAAGAGAATGCATTTCATTCATATGCTTTCTACTGTAAGAAAAAGAGCATGGTACTAGAAATTTTGGGCCGTATAAAGATCTACTAGAAGTTTCCTTCATTAGAATTTTTAAAAATTTACAATGTAGCAGATTCAAAGTATTTTTAATATAATTTAAATTCAATCGAGATATTCAGTAGGACAGAAAGATGAAAAGGATGCATAGTAATAATTGCAATACAATGCTTTAGTCTTCTTATTAATATGTATTAGTTTTAAATTAGTTATCATTTCATTTTCTAATTAATTAATAAACAAACATTTCAGATATTTTAAAAATAGAAGCACTTACTTTTAACCATTCTTTAAAAGTAATTAATCTGGTAACTTTCATTTGACGAAATATTAAATTTATTAATCGATTTACGCCTTTACTGCCATCTATATCTGTAAAATTACTATCGTTCTACGCAATATTTTAAATCACTCTTAAAGAAAAAAGAAAAAAGAGGAAGAAGAAAGCAAATAATCTCAGCTTTTTATTTCTTACAATTTTAAAAAAGGAATATGCATAAATGCCTTTGCAGTGGCCGGTAAAAGCTTTACTGGACTATTAAAAAATAATTGTTTATGAAACTATTTTTTTAATTCAAAGCTCCTTTTTAGCAAGGTGTCGCCATTTTGCAGCTTTTCTTAAGAATCGTCTCCCAGCTTGGTGTCGTATTACATGCACTGTAGTTTTGTAGTTTCCTATAACAAATCAGCACGTACAACCATAAAGAAACAAAATATTATAAAATATTATTGTTATTATTATTATCATTATTATTTGTCTCTCTGTGTGTGAATTCGTGTGTTAAATTAAATATTTCGTTCGGCGATTGATTAAGCCTAAGATACTTTTATTATAAAAATGCAATGCCAATGTGACTTCAATGCTAACTAAATAAGGAATTTTACTGGTAGCATTATTTAGTCAAACTTTTTTCATTTATTTAGTGAATTATCTGAGATATTTCCAAGATAAGTTTAAATAACGAAATAGGTTGAGGATAAGTAATCGCAATTAAAGCCAATTAAAAATTACAGAAGCTTTATATTTAACAGTGCTTGGTATTTCCCGCCCCCCCCTCACACACACACACATACTAGTAAATGAAAAACACATTCTTACTCTTTACTCGGTTTAATGAAGGAATTTCTTTGTCGATCTCAAGTTCTTTCAACACCTTACACGTAATCTTGTTAAATCAGTAGTTCTCTTTAAGTAGGCCTCTCTTCTTACAAAGTACAAAACTCCTTAGAAAAGGCGGACAAAGCAAGACTCAAGACATCTGGGATAAAACTGCTGTAAATGCCTTTATCCCATTACATTTATTGCCCCCTGATAAAGAAAAAAGATTGAACTCTCTTTTTATATCTTGGAGAGATCTTAATCTCAATTTGCTGAGTATTGTAGCCCTGTCTTTGTATCTTCCATCCGATCAATATTATCTGGAAAATATTGCACATCTTGTGCTCTGGAGCATAAAAATGCCACCTAAGAAACTAAAGGAAACCGTTAATTCTTTTTTATAAAGACATTTGTGGCAACAGCTGCTTAACCTGTATCCCTAAAAGAAATGCCAGCTTGGGAAGTTTAACCCCCCCATTAGGCGCGTGAAATACGATCGTAGGCCTGGTACTCCTACTTAAAAAAGTATCCGAGTAATAGCCAGATTTCCTATTTTAGTTCTGTAAATAACTAATTAATTTTTGAAAAACACAAAATAAGGAAGAAATATCAGAAGTTATTATTATATATGAGATGACATCATTCACTTTTACAGAGAACAGCATTTTGCATATTTATCTGACGTAGGATGATTTTACTTATGCTTGAATACTGTTTTGAAAGAGTGTACCTGGTCTACGATCGTAGTCCATACGTCTAAAAGATGGTTATCCATAGTCAAATGTTTGAAATTTCTATCAAAGAAAGTCTTCACGAAAACATTCCATGAGTTTTAACCCCTTTCCCGTGGAATATACTGGGAAATCATGCCAAAAATGGAAAAAGAAATTCCCTTTAATTTTGTTAATTAATTCAGGTCGGGCATATGAAAATTATATAAGTTTTAAAAAATTAGATCATATTTGTAGTAAGCCGCGCCTCACAAAACTTTGAACTGTAATTTGGTCACATAAAAATACCATTATACTAATATTTAATTCGATTAAAACATTGCTAAACTAAAAACACTGTAAAATCGTTGCTAATTTTAAACGATTCTTAGAGACCTGAACCATATAAAGAGTTGGAACTAGAAATATTTACTTCATGTGAAACACAACGCATCTAAAATATTTCTATAATACCGATTTCATAAATAAAAGATGGGTAAGAATTTTTTCGGAAAATCTATATTTTTTCTGGCATAAAAAGGTAGTGCTGATATTAGTAAAAAAGTGATTTGATGTAAACGCACCTACTCCTGACACTGCTCCTACAGCTGGCACTTACTCCTTAATTTACTTGAAATAAGGAAATACCACACTTATGTTGGTATTATTTCATGTAATGTGGTATACTGAATGCTTTTCAAGTAAACTGGTGCAGCGGCGTAGCCAAAAACTTTTCATGGGAGGTGTTACGACTACTGCAACTCGCATATATGTATACGTGTGTATGATATGGGAGTGAAAAATATACATTTTGTACAGCAAAAAATTCCTCATGGGGGGTTGTGACCCCCTATCCCCCCCCCCCCGTGGCTACGCCGCTGAACTGGTGACTTCCAAACTTATTATCATTTTGGAAAAAAAAAAAAAATACCACAGGATATGTGCTGTTGCTATTGAACTGCTGTGCCTTCCTTACCGAAATCATTAAGAGGTGAGTGCGTTTATAAGATATGGATCATATAATTAATGTGCTGAATAAACATCAAGTATTGATATTATTTATTTCTGGAGTGCATCAGTTTATGGTTTTATCATCACAAAAATTGGGCTCCAGAAGGGGTATGTCAGATTTAAGATAACAGCCTCCTAACTTTGTTCTTGAGACACCACTGTGTCAGCTTTATTCTCCTCCGGTTCCTAAACCTGACGCCAGTGGCGGCCCGTGGTCAAAACTGTTAGTGCAGCCAGGAGCATATGACCCCCCCCCCTCCTCCGGACAGGAATGGAAAATCTTTGTTATAGAATTCGAAAGCTGGCGGATTAAGCCCTCACCGAGGAAAAAAAAAAAGAAATTACATAAAAAAGTAAGTGATCCTACTTTACTTTTCCATAAAATGGACATAAATTTCAAACAGTCGCTCTTATCCTCAAAATTGCATTAATCCGTGTCTGATTCGAAGTTTCCTTAGAATTTTCTTTTGTAACGATAACTTGAGAAGAAAAGAAAAAAAAGAAAACGTACTTATTTTTATAAGTCAAATCAATCCTCCTTTCTTTTGAACTTGCGAATCGGTCAGTGATGCCCTCATAAAAAGGCGTTGTTTTAATCCAGATATCAATAATTTTAAAAGCTCTTTAAAATTTCCTATGTTTAAAGAATTTTTTCACTCGCCATGTCCTCTAAATGCCAGTTCTTGCTTACTTAAAAACAATACTGCTTTGATGGGTAATTGTCCATTCATAAGCGTCTATTCAGGCTTACCTTCTTGATAAATTCAGCAATATAAAGTCCAGAGCTTGCCGAACATATATTCTCCTTACCCCCTCCCTAACCTCTTGAGCCAATCAGTGAGTCGAATTCACAAGTGCTGCCGACCTTTAAAATTCTTGAATGAGCTGAGTCTTAGCTGCGTACCCCCATTATAGCCTATGCCGGAGGAAATGTTTACGTAACCATTGTCATGGCAACAGTGCTGCCAATTTTCTTATCAGCACTCTGGGCTGAACCAAAGATTTTCCCAATTGAATTGGGGGAAGATTAAAGTGCTTTTTTTCTGAATGAGCGATCTGAACACAATACAGTTTTTTTAGTTTTTTTTTTTGGTTTTTTTTTTGAGATTTTTTTAATTTACCATAGGAATTCCACAATTCTAATCTGAATTTAGGAAAATTAGTAGAATAAATTATTTTAAAGTATGTGCTGATAATTTCAAGTGCAGCCCGGCTGTACTTGCTGTATCCCACGAGCCGCTACTGCCTGACGCATTCTTAAAATATTCTTTTTAAGGCTTTTTTTTGAGGCAGTTTTAATATTTTTGCAAGCTACTTTAATATAATTCCAATCCTGCTATTTAAAAAATATATGTTTTTCCAATTTGAGAACAGAAAGACCTACAGCCAAAACAAAGAAGGAAAAAAAATCTGTTGTTACTTCAAAACCATGGCAGGGATATTTTGAAAGGAAATGTTGAAAAAGGAACAGTCAGAAAACACGAAGAATGAAAGGCAGTGAATAAGAGAAGATAAGAAAAAAATACAGAGAAGAATTAATGACTCATAAAAATCGAAAGTTACATAAATGTAACAAAAAAATTTCTGTCCTCAAACAGACATTTAACCCTTCAACCCGGAAGTTAGAGGCATTATGAGGGTCAGCACATGTGCACGTCAAACCGGCTTGAGAGGTTAAACTTCGGTGAAAAATCAGATACATCAGAAGATGCAGATGAATCTGTATGAATTGATTCGCATAAATAATTTCACTATCAAGGGATCATTCCCTAGATCAGGATGGACAAACTTTTGCTATCATTCGCCATTTTTTTGCACAGAAGAGTCCAGATGCGCCATCAAACAGAAGCGCATTTTTTCTTCCTTACGTTTGCGGGTAGATTTAGAAAATATGAATACTGTTAGGCTTAAATTTAGGGGATAAAAATTAATAAAATATGAGCACACTGAAATTGTTGTTGTTTTGAAGAAGAGGATTCTAGAATTAATTTTTCGATTTTTTAGTAGGGTATCAAAGATGGTTCGATTTTCTATGGCAATGTAGTTTTGAATGTAAAAATGCTTCCTTTTCACTTAGCAACATAAATTATAAGAAATAAAATATTTCTCTTGGAGTTGACTCGTGAAGATTTTCGTGCAATTATTTTTCATAACTTTCGACGTGGATTGTCAAGACAAGAGTGCTTCGATGAACTTAAATCTTTATACAGCGAAGAAGCACCATCCTTACAGCACTGTAAAAAGGCTGCTATAACGAATTTAATAGTGGTCGGTGTTCGATCTAGGACGAATACCGTGCAGGTCGTCCAAAATCAGTTGTTGGGGCAGAAAATACCGATGCTGTGCGAGAACTGATTAAGCAAGATCGTCATGTGACATACCGTGAGATTAAGGTGTCTTTGGACATTAGTATGACAAGCATCAATAAGATATTGCATGAACATTTGACCGTAGAAAATATTTGTTCGCGTTGGATCCCGCATAATCTGAAAAACGCTCAAAAGAAGGCTCGTATCGATTGGTGCAAGGAAATGCTGACAAAATACAATCAAGGTACATCAAAGGCTGTGTATAACATCTACACAGGTGACGAATCATGGATCTATGCATATGAGCCGGAAACAAAACAGCAATCGACTGCATAGGTCTTCCAGGACGAGCAAAATCCAACAACAATTGTTCGAGCAAGAAGCACATAGAAACAAATGGTTGCCTGTTCCTTCGGCATTACCGGTCACGTGGCGTTAAAGCAACGCAGGACGGTCAATTCTGAATGGTACACGGCTATTTGTTTGCCAGAAGTCGTCGGAGAAATTCGAAAAAAGCAGAAGAAGAGAAGCATAATTCTTCATCATGACAAGGCGAGCTCTAACACATCGGCTCAAACAAAGGATTTTCTGAAATGCCAAAACATCGAATTGATGGGTCATCCACCGTAAAGCCATGATTTGGCACCCAATGACTTTTTTTTTATTCCCGTACATCAAAAATAAATTACGTGGACACCGATTTTCGGCACCCGAAGAAGCGGTTGATGCATTCAAAACGCATGTTCTGCAGTTACCTCAATCGGAGTGGAAAAAGTGCTTCAAAAATTCGTTCAAACACATGCAAAAGTGCATTGATCTTCATGGAGGATATTTTGGAAAACAATAAAACCAATTTCGATTATAAATATTTATTGTTTCATTATTAGGTCAGAAATATAAATAGCAACCCTCGTAACACTACAATCATAAATGTTTGTGTTAGGATATTTTGCGATAAAGCAGAATCATAAAAATATCATTTTGAGAAAAATCAGAGACTGCACTTGAATACTGCCACTTCCGAAATGACTAATATTGAAATTCCTTAACTCAAGTTCAAAGCAAAATAGCAACAACATTCAATCTAATTTAGAAAGCTAAAACATCCAGGTTCAATATTAAGCGAAAAATATTAAAATCAGATGTTTGCCTGAAAATTTCATTTTAAAGGTAGGCAGTCATCTTAATTTACATAGTCTGTCCCTTTATCTGTGAGATTTTAATTTTGTTAGCAGTTAATCTCACTTTCAAATTACTAAAGCATTATAACAGCAGTGAAAGTTTATTCTCTTATACATGGCATCACAGAAAGGACAATAAATCTGTACCTTTCCCCTCTTCAGTTTCTGCCTCAGGGAAAAGACCGCAAAAACGAATTCAGTAAAATCATGAATTATTCCCTGACGCTTCACTCCATGTCTACAGCGTGTTCTGAATACGCGAACGATGATTACAGAATTGCGCCCGAAAAAAATAATAAAGACTGAATAAATTGGAGAGGGGGAGATTAATCATAACATCTGGATATTATTCGAAGACCCAGGTGCAATATGTGCGAAAAAATATTAAGTGAATACATTTCTCTTGGTAAAAACTGAGATCTCGATATTCGATGTTCCGAATTTAAAATTCTGATATCTGCAAATGCGGAAAAAGAAAACAGAATAACAGTTGTTGCGACTGTAGTAAATTAGATCACTCAAGTGGGAACTGCTGGTGCATTTTTTAAGCAAAAATATGCAAAGTTTATTTATTTGTTTTTACAAGCTTCACAAAAGTAACGCAAATTCATGTTTTGTGGAATGTTCGTGAATGTATACATACAATTTATGAAGAAAACAGAGGCGCTTCTAAGCAGGCTCTAGGCAGGCGCTTCTAAATGCAAATAATATTATTTGCTTGAAAGAAACCCCTTAGGTAACGTATTAACAACAATCCAACGAAAACTAACTACACAATAGTTTTTTGCGATAACGAAAGAAATGAATTTTGCATGTTTATTTATTTGTATATATTGATAACTGTAACAACGAAATAATTAAAACTTTGCAAAATAACACACAGAAAATGTACTTATCAGTCTGGACACATATTTTGGCCTAAAAACGTTCGACCTTCTGCAGACCACACATAAATAGTGTCGTCCACACACAGTGCCGCAGAACAGACTGATAAGTACATTTTATGCTTGATTTTTTACAAAGTTTTAATTTTTTCATCTTTCAAGTAACTGTTTCTTCTTTGTTTTTTGTTACCTACAACAATATCAAGTAAACATTTTCAACAACCTTTGAGAAATAATAATTTTAAAAGTACATTTCAAAATTTTATTTCAGGCAGTTTTTTTTAATAACATTCAATAATTTTCTAGATACTAAGTGAAATAAAATGGTCAACCGAAAAGAGCTTTGTTTTTCTCTTCGGCTTTAAAAAAACATTGCAAGAAGTAAACAAATTAATTCATTATTATATAAACAATGCGTGAAAGTTTAAAAATTCTCTACAATTGGCAAGCTCATTTTTCAGTTCTTTTATTCATGTTAACTTTTGGGGGACAGCATAGTGATTTTCTCATATGAAATGGAATGATAAGGCTTCTGTTGTACTTTAACCCTTTGAGGCGCAACCCTTTCCCAATGCTGAAAAAAGGGCAGCCGTTGCCGACTTAACTACCAGCAAGACGATCGAAACGTTTATCGCGTGCCACAGATCTAGAGACCCTTTTTTGACGCAGCTGGATGTGCCGCACAGCCCCGTCAAAAAATGGTCTCTAGATCTGTGGCACGCGATGAACGTTTCGATCGTCCGCCATCTTGCTGGTAGTTAAGTCGAGCGATGGCAACGGCTGCCCTTTTTTCAGCATTGGGCAATCTCTCCAGCTGTTCTCGCATTCTTCCATTTTTCAGCAGGTGTCAGTGCTGTTAAAAAATAATCGTGACAATTTTTTTTACGGGAAATGACGTGCTAAAATGTAAAAGATTCTCGTGGAGATATGTCACCCGCAACTATTTTTGTAGAAATCAAATCTATTCTTCGTGACTGGCAACAGTCAAAACATCAGAGTTTGGTGTTCCGAGAGCGGGAACACTGCGCGTTAAAGGGTTAAAGGCTGAGCTCTGTCTGTTTTAATACGTAGATGAGCCTCTAAAAAAATTATTATAGTAATGCAACGCAGTTTCGCTGCACCGGAGTTAATCAACACACTAGATGTCACTTATACAAGGTGATCCAAAACTCTTGTAAGAAGCATGGATGGGGTGGTAGGGGGGGACCAAGACGGTTCAGATTTATACAGCAATATGAGGTCGGAAATGTCGTTTTCATGTATATGTTAATAATCACTTTACAGTAATAGTGAACTTTGCAATCATGGTTAGTCAAAGTTTAATTGATCTTTCACAGAAAGTATTTGGCTAAAATTGATTATTAAAGTGGGGATCATATATTAATTGCAGGATTAATTATTAATCTGATTATTAAAGTCATTATTAATAGGTAAATGGAAAAACACTTCTGACCCCACATTGCTGTGTGAATCAAAATCGTCTTGATTTCCTCTACTACTCCTTACATTTTTTTTACAAAAGTTCCTGAATTACCCTGTATACTTACGTATATATTATATATATATTTACACTTTGCAGTTTTGGCACGGGTATGATACATTGCGCAAAAACAAAGACTTTGTGATCTAAATGCAGAATTAGTAAAAGAAAAGTAGGGTCATGTGGAGGAGGGAATGGTGGTAAGGGGAAAATGGGGGTATATCATAAAAAACCTTTTTTCACCATAAAAAATTAGATGCTTTAATATTTTTTTTTACTATGCATATATATTTTAACAACATATCAAATACTTTTAGAAGTTAACTGATCACACTGATCTAGTGTGTGACTATAAGAAGTTTTAGGATATTCCAATAATATTAATGTGTGCAAAACTTCTTGTTTTTGTTCTGAACATACTGCCTGTTAACAAGTGACATTAAAAAAAAACTTTCTTCTAGATTCCTTATAATTAGATAAATCATTTAAAATTTTTATACATATTAGTAGAAAGTCTCCCAAAAGAACTGGACTATATGAAAAAATAAATAAAATTGTAATTTCTATTTTTTCTTCTTCTTCTTCTAATGTGGGATAAAATGGGGGTATGGTTAAACTTAGCAAAGTTCTATATGATATTGACATTTCTGTTTCTCTTTTAGTAAAATATTCCTGAAGCAGCAGTTACAATCAACGAAACTGACATTTTAATTAACTGTTTATTGTATAAATTAATTTTGTAGAACCAGTAGCATAGCCAAGAATTTTTTTCGGAGGTGAATGAGAACTCAATAAACTAGAATACAATATATGTAGTTTATAAACATCGACATATAATAACTTTTCTTAGGGGGGGGATGGAACCCCTTTACTTTACCTTCAAGTGTTTGTCGCACATAAAAATAAACTTAAAAAAAAGAAAAATAAATAAATTCTTAAATCGAATTTGAAAGCTCTGTAGTTGCAGAAACATGCATTAGAGAAAATATTAAATTTGGCTTTAGTCCGTAGCTGAACCTCAAAATTTTCAAGGGAGCTTTCAAATTTATCCACACATGCGTAACTTTTTTCATATCTTATGTTTACTTATTTCGGGGATGGGCTGCAGTCCCATCAGCCATTCCCTGCCTACACCCTTCTGAGGAACTAAGTAGCATTAGGCATATACTGAGTGAACCTGAATTTGATAATCATGAACCTTATTTCTTTAGCTAAATGATTTGGGAAATATTCCTTTTCGGCGCATCTTTTCTGTAAAGTATATTAAGAATACATTGAAATGTGAGTGCCTTTTCTTTCATTCATAGCATTAACATGATTTTTATTAAAAATATATAGTTTTGTTACTACCCCCATTTTCCACCACCATATTGGAAAATGGAGGTATCAATACTTGCCTAACTAAAAATGACACTGTAGAATGCATTTTGATAACATCAAAAGTAATACTATATATTCATTCGATATAAGTCTAATGTATATAATATAGGTCAATAATTTAATTAACATGAATTGAACAACTTTATTTTAGGACCTTATAAAAAAAAAAATTGATTTTCCCACCATTTCCCCCTACCTGACCCTATCATTCTACTTCGATAAATGGTCTGTATTATTCTACATAATGATTTTTTGTTTCTGAAAGTAGGGTCATCTACTTATCAAAACAGATCGAAAGTTTTCGAAGTTCAGTGGCAACAGTATGATTCAAAATCATACTTAAAATTAGTATTTAAAAAAGTCTTTTAGTAATTTTCAACGAAAAATGTATGAGTTATAAGTATTGAAGAATGATTCTCTAATGTTGAAGAGTAATTTTTTAACATCAGTCCCAACTTCTAAAAAGTTGAATACATTGTACCCTATTTTATTTCAAAATATAATTTATAAAAGATTAAATATAACGATAACGGCATCTTTAGGATTACAAATTCTTTTTCAATGAAATTATTAAATCGTTTTTCGAAAAATGACAAAGAGGAACATACATAAATTTGTTTTTCATTAGAACCAGTATCAACACACCCCAAAATAAATTTTGGTTGTAATTAGACTAAAGGCTTTGAAAATATCACCTAATTTACTGTAATAGCGAACATCTAAGGATCGAATGTTAGATTCAATCGGAGCTTTGTAATATTTATTTCCAGAAATGGTGTTAAATTTTCACACAGTTGCCAGTGGAAAAGTATGTAAATTTTTACATGAAGCAATGAAATTTCATACCTAGTGTAACTGACGCTCAGAACAGCAACTGAGCAAATAAAAATAATGGTTTCCGTTAGAAATATCGTTAAATAAGCAAATATTGTGAGAGCTAAAACAATTAAAATTCATTTTTAAAAATAGTAAACTAATATAAGTGTATAACTTATTTCTGAGACTCGTGTGATATCACATTAATTCAGATTATTTATTTATTTGTTTATTCTCTTGCTGTACATAAAAGCAATGCAAATTTGACAGATTAACCCTTTAAGGCTGTGCCCGCGCACAGCCAGCTGCGTCAAAAAAGGGTCTGTAGATCTGTGGCACGCGATGAACGTTTCCATCGTCCGCCATCTTGCTGGTAGTTAAAGGGAGCCATGGCAACGGCTGCCCTTTTTTCAGCATTGGGCAATCTATCCAGCTGTTTTCGCATTCTTCCATTTTTCAGCAGATGTGAGTACTGTTAAAAATAATCGTGACAGTTTTTTTACGGGAAAGGACGTGCTAAAAGCTAAAGGATTCTCGTGGAGCTATGTCACCCGCAACTATTTTCATAGAAATCAAATCTATTCTTCGTGACTGACAACAGTCAAAACGTCAAAATTGGTGTTCCCAGAGCGGAAACACTGCGCGTTAAAGGGTTAATTTCTTATTATTCTTACTATTCTTCGATACGATTGCTGCCCCATAAACAAGAACTGGTGTTCCTGGCATTAGATTTGGGAACCTCAGGAGTTCATGTCGATGACCTGCATCGCGACCCCATCACCGAAACAATTCATCACATTATCCGAATCTCAATTAACTTCCAAGACGTTTGTACAAGCATCTGGCTTGGCAAACGCCCGGAATTTCAAAACACTGTTTAGATAACCTCTCCTTACCTACTACAACCACCTGCCTTCTCCTAACATCACATAAAGATTTCGGCCATTACAGATGGTTGACGTATCTCGTAGATGCAACACCTTTCGTGTACTATAGTTTAATTCTTACAGCTGTAGGAGGATTCTGATTGTTATTTACCTCATATTTTTTTACTCTTCTCGGTTAGCCAGGAGTTTGCTGGCTTGCGTAAATTGAAGGGGTTTTCGTAAACAACTTACTAACCCCGTTTGGAACCGGAAATAGGTTAGGGTTACGATTTTTATTCTATTGGATACCCCTTGCCCTTGACTTTTAGCCGAAACTTGGTCGCATCAGGGTCAGAGCAGAGGAAATGGTGACATATGTCGGTTAGGAGAGTCAAAGAGTAAGATGTTTGTTGAGGAATTCGAATTCTTTATAATGATGACCTCCAAAGGGTACTTTATAAAATAAAATTTGAGTGCTACGGTAAAAAAAAAAGTTTTATTTGTCAGCCATGTGCACGACATTTAGGGCGAAAACATCTAGCGGAAGAAACAGCAGATGAAGTCCAAAATATTCTAAGAAGTAAGATCTTATAAAACATCATGACGAACATCTTTGCCAAATAGAACTCGATAAAGTATTGTAAGAAACCAGGAAAATAAGGAAGTTAATAGAAATAAGGGAAGCAAGTTGCGAGAAACTGAATTAAAATGCACCGAAAACAATTTGATCGCATAATAATCACATTTACCTTGACAATGAAAGTTCATTTATTCATCGTGAGAAATGAGCCGAATAAAAAATGAATAAATAAAGCATTCTAGTTTTCACTCTTATATATGATCATTTTAGAATTTGTTTTGTCAAACTATAGGTGGTATTGATAAAAAAACTGCCTTTTTTATACATGAATATAATATTAATAATAATAAATACTCCATATTTTATTAGAGCACAGGTGTTCAAATATCTCTCAAGAATTCGGTTTATTTATTTAAGGTGGCGTTATAATAAACCCTTAAATAGAGTCCTTACATATTAAAACTGGCATACGGCACAAAAAAAAAAATGGCTACTAAGCATTTACTATAATATAGGAGTTAAACAACATGCAAGTTTTGATTAAAAAAGAAATAATAATAATCAAGTCACTAGAACACAAAATTTCAAACTTGTATCCGATTTTGGATTTTTTATTAAGAGTCAAAATGGGGGATTCAAAACCAACAATTTAACTTCAAAATTTTTATGAAGCTCAAAAACTTAATAATCAAAAGCTAACTTATGGTAGGAAATTTATAAGGTCTGTCTGACGAGATTTAAAATTAAAAACTAATGCTATGTGAAACTCTTCTTTTACTGCACTTAATTACTTCACACATGCATCTTAATAGAAAGATCAATCGAATGAAGCTTTAAAAATTAATTCTTCATGTATTTATTTTGTATTTTCTAAGTAAAGGCTTAGTATAAAGTTTTCAAATTCTATCCATTATGGGCCTTAGCAGCTGCTCACTGCTTTCACTCGACATAAAGCCGAAACCGCCATGATTGCAAAATTCAAAAAAATAAATAAAATAAAATAAAATATCGTTAAATACTCCTCCAAAAACGCCATGATTCAAAACGCATAAGTTATGCTGAATCACTCTTGTTTCAAGTTATTATTTTATTTTTAAAAACTGAATAATTAAAAAAAGCCACAAGTGCAATAACAAGAACACAAAATTCTGGTGGTTCAAAATGTTCTCCTTAAATCAAAATGTATAAAATTACAAGAGTATTATTTTATGTGGGCTGAGAAAATTCAATTACATTACAGATGTACAGAACAAAACAAGAAAACACAAATGATATCTATCATCCATGGGAAGAAATATCTTCAATTTCTTTTTTAAGGGATTCAATGTTTTCTATCTTAATGTATAAAAATTTTCATTGTTTAATAGTCCTCTATGTAATTCAATCTGTACTTAAATTTGAAGTTTTCAATAATAGCTATCATTTTAAAACTGCCCTTTCGATTTATTGAGCTTCATTTATACCAAATTTCAAACTTCTTATTTAACATTGCTTGGTAAAATTTGAGTTCATTCATATTTGGAAACTATGTTAACATTTACTTACGCACATGTAACCACACTGAAACATGCAATTACCAAGAAAAACAATTTGGGGTAAGGAGTATTACTAAACATACTGACATGAAAAAATATAGAATAAATAAATATGTATGCTTTATTCTTTCGCAATATTTTAAATATTATTTAATAATTCATAACTAATATAAACATTATAATAAAAAAAATTATAGTTATGCCTGAGTACCTATGAATTACCCCTTGAAAAAAAGAGTCTTCATTGTTTTAATAACTATTGTTTAAAATTCTTTTTTAACATGATAACTACTTTTCTCAAAGTGAAATTTACAATCCAGAAGTTGGTCTTCAATATTTGCCTTTCTGGTTGTGCAAGATTTCTAAAAAATAAAAATAAAATTTAAGGTATAAGTATACTACATATATTTTCTATAATAAAAGAAATAGAGAGACGGAAAGAGACGAAAAAGTTGCATTAAAGGTATATAAAAAAAAAGATGTATTCTAATGATCATTTTGAACAGAAGCAGTGGTTCTCTCAGCGGAAACAAAAATATTACTGAACGCTACATTCAAAGTTTTATATTTTAATGCTAAGTAAATGTAAAATTGTACTTTGTTTATTTTGACAAACTAAATTTTAAGATTTCGGTCCCCACCAGTGGCCGAGCGCATAGCGCACTCAACTGGGAGAAGGAAAGTGCCTAATTCAAACCCAGGTCGAGTACTTCGACCTTTCCGTTCAGCGTTTTCCATGGTTTACTCTGAAAATTCACGTGAATATGAGTTAGGACCCCTTTGAAAGACCCCCACGAAGGGCACCCCTCCTTCGGCCTAGATCCCTCGAGTAGATTCGAGTAGAGTCGTAATCCCCCAAATCAAGTCAAATCAAATCAAATTACAAATTCGGTGAAAAGATAGGGTTGGCGTTAAACTTTGTAAACTTAGGTTTTCTTTTAATACGTGGATTCTCCATTAAGACGAAATTGCCGTACAAAACAATTGAGAAAGGAACGAAATCATACCCTTCTTTTCTCCGTTGGTTAAGTACAAAAGAAAATTATCACTATGCATTTAAATTTTTCACCCTGCGACCAGTATATAGTATAAAAAATGAATTTTGATTCTTATAAACTAGACTTGTCAAAATCATGAAGCGTTGGTATGAACAGGAACATCGCAACGTTCAAATCCATGAATTAAAGCCAATTAAGGTACTGATTTCTTACTTATCAAATGTGAATACTAAGTTAGAGCTGTTCTAAAAGCTAATGAAAAGTCTTTTTTTCTGCATAAAAGTTCAATCATATAAAAAAAAAGTCTCAAATAATATTGATAGTGAAAAAGAAATTTTCAAAAAATATTTTTATATTTTTCGCAGACAATGGAAAAGCTTCAATATATTGCTCTGAAAATTAATATTTACTGTCCCTTTCTCCTTACGGCTCTGTTTCGATTCAGAGGTTTGACTTTTTATTCAAAACCTATATTTCAGTATAACAAATTAATTTAAACCCGGTACGTAAATGAAAATATCATTTACTTTTGCTGCAATACGTTCATGGCGTTTTGCGTGACATTAGATAATATTTATATATATATATATATATATATATAATGTGATCAAATTTATGCAATCTATTATCATAAAAAGCTTACAGGGCGGCAGTCAAATGGCTCATAAAATTAATAGACTTCTTATAATTAATACCCTTTCGCTTATTAATTATAAGAAGAATAAGCTATTATTCTCGTAGCACAAACTTCTTTTTTAAGGAATGTAAACGAATTGTTAAAGTGAAAAGAATAGTTTTTCGTAGTAATTAAACCTGAATATTTTGTTTAAAGCAATATATTCAGGTCAAGTTTCCTGGGAAAGTGAAGCAATTCAAATCTGAATCCATGTGAGCAACACTTTAGCTGCTGATAATCAAAATTTGGTGCTCATTATATTGTTCTGATAATATTTCTCTTACAATTAACTGTTCTTTTTACTGCAAAAAGAATTAAAGAAAGAAAGAGGGTAAAATAAAGAAAAGCATAATTATCTGTTATGATATATTGAATTAATAATTTACTTCAGTCTTAATAACAAATGAAATTGTTTTCCATAAACCTAATCGCTGAGATTTATAAAAAAAATCTAAAGTTATCATTACAGTGTCTCTAGCTTATCAGTTTTTAAAGTTCAATTTCAATATAAAAAGACTGAAAAAAAATTATTCCCTCCAAGTTTTATTGTGTTAGAGATGCTCTAATGAAATTTTGTTTTCAAATGTTTTGAACCATTAGAAAACAACTTTAGGATGATTAAGTCACGATACATTCAAATGCAATATTTCAGTCTGCATAAATGTCATAAATACTTATTAAGTACTTATGATAATTTGAATGGTAATATAGCAGCAACAGAATGAATTTTGATAACGGTTTGACAGCAGGGGCGTAGCCAAGGGGGGGGAGGTAGGGGGGTCATAACCCCCTCCATGAGGAATTTTTTGCCATACAAAATGTATACTCTTCACTACATTATCACAAATACGTATACATATATATGAGTTATAGTAGTCGTAACCCCCCCTCCCATGAAAAATTTCTGCCTACGCCCCTGTTTGATAGGTATATCCAGGGACTAGGCTAACTTCCAGATATAATAAATTTCAAAATATAATTATATAAATTAACTAAAAAATAATTAAATATAAAACTAGAGCATCCAGTATTTCTATTTCTTCATAACATTATTTAATATCATAATTAACATAATCTGCATTCAATAACTATGTTATACAAATTTAAATACAATATACCACAATAAAACTCACATTATTATTATAATTTTGCTAAAATTAATTGGTATTTTAAATGTTGTATAGATTTATATTATTTGCTAATATTAAATTTCAAAAAAGGTTCATTTTCAGTATTCACAGAGCTATTTGCAGTTTTTTAAAACAGCCAAATGAAGTAACCACCCAGCTTTCTGTAAATGCAACTTGGACTGCACAGCTAAAGCCATGGAGTAAAAAGTCTGATTCAAACAAGGTTTTATGGTATATCCGGAGCAGAAGTCGGAATCAAATTTTTTTTTTTTTCGATTTGAATTTGAAATGAAGTAAGATCGTAACTTGATTACTCTAGATATCATGTAATGACATGACGTTATGTATTTATTGACAAGGTGATTATAGTGAAACTTCCCCTATGAACTAGGCTCTACAGCTAAAACGGGTGAACAAGTTGTAACCTAATTTGTTACATAGCCTATGCATGAGATGTGCTCAAAGAATTTTTTAAAAGAAAGTTCAAAAAATGTCCAGTAGGTGGAGTTGTGTATGAATAAAGCCCAGCAAATTTAACAGTGGAAATTTAATTTAAAATGCGCAATTTCAACATTTTCAACATTTATTCAATAGTTTTTGAGTATTTACCAACTAACTTCGGTCACTTTTTGAGCTGACTGTGACTTCACCATGCAAAGCGCCACTTATTGTACATTTTTTAAACTAAATTTTTCAAAACGCGTCTTGGGCCCATCTCGTGTACAGTCCATATGCCAAATTTGGTGGCAATCTGAACACTCGTTTTTTATTCCCACCAAATTACGTCGATTTACATTTAATTTTTTTTAATAAGGAAAGTCGCCCAAAACTTTTGTTCAAGGAAGAACAACTCAGTCATTCTAAAAGCACGCCGTTGAAAAGGTGTTTGGAAAAGGAACACTTTTGTCCCACATTGTATATTAATAGTTCGAAAAAGCTAGCCATTCTAAAAAATGAAACTGAAAAATGTTGTCAAGATCGTTTACTTGCTATCAAAGTTGGAGAAAAATCGACGAAGTATGTTCTGAAATTCTTAAAAAATTGATTAACTAAAACAAAAAGCCAAATTTGTTGCATTTTTATGCATTTCACAAGACAATGTCTCAAAAAAACTCAATTGAACAGCACATTATTCGGAATTTCAGTTCCGCCAAACAAAATAGCTCGTCGTTACATTGGCAGACTTCAAAGTCTCTCCTCTCTTGCAATCAATGTATCCAATGGAGTTTCCGTGATTGAGCGGATGAGGCGCTGCTTTTAAAATGACGAAGCAAAATGTGTCATCGTCACCCGAAGCGAGCTTTTCCTGCAAATTTTTTCTTAGGTGGTGTTTAGTGGTGAAATTCGTTGGTGTTGGTGTTGACTGCTTCTTCGGGGTTCTCTCCTGCGAAATCTCCTGCGAAATCTCCTGCGAAGTCAAAATTATGCTGGTTAGGGAGTATTCTACATAGTTTCTTTTCTCTTGATTTAATCGGGCTTGCCGTAGGTGTTATGTCGAAACACACGCAAGCAGACGCATAATTGTCAAAAACCTCATCGGGAAAAAAAGAATGCAAATCATATGTGACGATTAAAATGAGCAAACCCTTTTTGACAAGTGCCATTCAGCACCAGGTCTCACACACAACTACCAAGCACGTTATCTTCCCTTGCGTTGTTTTTGAACATGAATCCCCAAACCCATTCACAATGCTTGTCTTGAAGAATGCATGTTTTTGCTTCATTCTGTGACAGCGTATTCCCCTGATGCTCAAAAACTGATGCATCGCACTGTGTTCATAATGCATGTTCGTTTTCTCATAGAAGGCTGGCGGACACTGAGAGGAGTTTTTCTGCTATCACAGATTGTTGACTCTAAGTAGTCGAAATCACAATAAGTCGACAATGATGACTTTCCCCAACATTTCATCGTATTAACACATACATAATAGCAAAATAAATGACATTTTATCAATTTAAAATATAATATAGAACTAAAATATGCTCGAAAACCACAAGTCATATTTTGACCTTGATGGTGTATCATATAACATTATATTCTTGGCTTCTACCGACCATCTGCTGACCGTTACAACGGCGCAGATGCTGTGTACCGTGGATTTCTCAAGGTCCCGTTCATCTTCCGCCTGTGGACCCAAGTGGGTCAGTAGTAGTGGGCGCTGGTCATTCTCAGCACCCTTTGCCAGATGCCGTAGCACCCAGGTGATCCCAGATGAAATCTATTCTGTAAACAATTCAGGATGCAGACAAGCCGCTGCATTTAGGAATAAAACGGTGGGGATCGATTTGTATTATACTCATGAAGACATAGAAAGGAAGTGAAATGGAGAAATAAGACTAGATGACTATTATTTTCAAACTTCCAGGCATAAAATATGGTTCCAGTTCCGCAGAAACAAAAACTAGGTCTGTAATTGAGCGCACTTTCATGGATGGGTGAGGATATCGTTTCACGTTTGAACAAACATATTGTGTCGTCTTTAATTTTCTTTTCATTGAATGACAATGCGCTAAACTTGACATGAATAAAATTATCATTTAAAAAAAAAAGGAAAGAATGAATGAATGAATGAAGAATAACATTTGGGTATTTTGTATGCTGTAAAAGTAAGGGAAAACTTTCAAAGAAAATGAAGGATTGAGTCGAAACTCTAATTATACAGTGGTGGCCAAAATTGTGGACACTTTTTGAAATGTTTAGGTTCTCTAACTTGGGGAGAGAACCTAAATGAGAACCTTGGGGAGAGAACCTAAAACCTTCCTATGAGAGGCTGCTCATAGGAAGTGCTACTTCTCACAAAGAGCAAACTCATATATAATTTTAAAGAGAATTTAATACTGATTTCAATACACAAAACTAAATTTAAATATCTGAAATAGAATAAACATTATAGTTACTTTAATCTGAAAAACAAATACAGTGATTTAATTTCTAACTTTGCAGGGCAATCACTGTTATTTTTCTGAGCGTAAAACTCTCATTAGCTCAATGGAACATAAATGTGAAGCTGTAATATATAATTAAGGCTACCCTGCAAACTGTTGATAACTCACTTCAATCTTCCATATCTAATGTATATTGTCGTTTAACTTTTCTTGTATTGCAAATATTTTAATTTTGTCTTTCGTATTGAAATCACTATTAAATTATCTTTAAAATGATGTAAAAGAGTTTGCGTTTTGTGAAACATAACATTTTTTATGCGTATACGAACTTAGAAAAAAAAACAATCCAAAAGTGTCCACAATTTTGGCCACCACTGTACGTTATACGTTAACTGCAACATTATTTTTTTTAACTCAATTAAAACTCTCGTTCTTTCTCTCAATCATTAAAAAAAAACTCATAACACATTTCAGACGCAATGGCATTGTCAAAAAAACAACTTTTAAAGTAGGTACTAAAGTAAAATCAATTACAGTTTCATCTATCAAAAACTAAAAGCATTTACTGTTTTTAACAGAAATTATTTTATATTTATGTAATTATCATTGTTTTGATTAAATTAGGCAAACACTTGGAAATGAGTTGACCATTTTAGTAGAAATAATAAAAAAATGCGTTACATTCGTCTATTTTGCTATTAATACAGAGAGTAACTTTGCTATTTTCACGCATAAGTCGATTCCAAAAAGTTCTCAAAATAATCTTGAGTATTCCTGTTACCCCTTTCACGTTATATGGTATAGGACATCATTGCAATGTAAAAATAACTTTGGAACAATTCTTTCAATTCAATTAAATTTTTAAAATATGATTTTATAATTATTTAAATTTCCAGAGTTTTCATGTAGCATTTAAAAAAATAAAGTATGCTGGATTTAGATTTTAAAAATTATTACTTGACAGTTTATATATCTCAAACTAGTGTTCTGCATTTTGCAAAATGTATTTTTTCTTAAGTCACCTGCCCTGCCCTAGTCATCCCTCCCCCCCCCCACCCCATAGGAGGATGTAATCCTCATGTAGGCTTGCCACAAAGTAGCTTTTAGCTTTAACTTTAACTTAGCTAAAGAATTGAACAAATTCAGTTAATTTAACAAAAATACAGTTTTAATAAAATAATTTTGTTGCATCTGTAAAATATTTCTTTTAAAACAAAATATTTCATTTGTTTGAATCAATAAAATTTTTATTCAACTGTCATTTGAAAATATTATTGAATCAAATAAAAGTTTGTTGATTCAATAAAATTTTGTTGAACAAAAACGAAACATTTTTTTCAATGAATAAAAAACGGATTACACAAGAGTCAGAAATTTTTATTACCCAATACAACTTTCTTTTTCTTTTTGTTTTCTTCTTTCTTATCACTTACCGTTTATTTGTTTTTATAGAGTGAAATCACTGCAGCTAATTTATGTGGTTTTCATTCGAAAAAATGATGCATTATTCATCATTAAGGGGGGGAAATGTTTCATTAAGAGGGAAGGATGTTAATCTCCATTTTTCTTTTAATTTTCAAAATCGACTGCAAAGTATGCTTAAACCGACTTAATCTCGCAATGGTGAAATTCAAATTTAACGGCTTTTGGATTAATTCTTGAGACACGACCATCTCTACGAAAGTCAAGAGATGGGAGTGTTCGGCTACACACGTACATTTCTTCGCATCCAATTCCTTTGATACTCCTTAACGCAAAAGACCATTATCGCAAGATTTGCCATGCTTTTCATCCAATACTTTATTTTGCATTGAATTGTCTGAAGCCATAAGTCTATAGCGTAGGTTTAACAAAAGGGGTATTCTCGATCTCCACCTAGCCCCACCAGGAAAAGAAACTCCACATCTGCTTTGGGACAGAGTGGGTGCAGCCTTGTCACCCCTTTCAAGAGCTCCCGAATCTCCCTCAGCATCTGGGTCAAGCGAACATCCTCGGTAGGTTCCGGCCACCCTTGACCACCACACGGTGGACCCTACAGCTGCCGAAAACGCAAGCTGAGGGCGCGAGATGTCGTCTGTTTTTCACGGTTGCAGCCGCTGAGTAGACTGTGTAAGTTTAACACAGTTGGAGGATCAGCGTACACTCTAGCACAAAACATCTTAAAGAATACTATTCAAATTGAAACTAACTAACGTATCTCAAACCACATTTACATAATCATTTCACCCTTTAACGCGCAGTGCACCCGCTCTGGGGACACCCAACTCTGACGTTTTGACTGCTGCCAGTCACGAAAAATAGATTTGATTTCTATAAAAATAGTTGCGGGTGACATTAGCTCCCCGAGAATCCTTTACTTTTTAGCACGTCATTTCCCGTAAAAAAAAAAGGTCACGATTGATTTTTAAACAGCACCGACATCTGCTGAAAAATGGAAGAATGCGAGAACACCTGGATAGATTGTCCAATGCTGGAAAAAGGGCAGCCGTTGCCCTTTTACCAGCATTGGAAGAATTCAGTCCTTTACAGCAGCAATCGCCTTTAGGAGATATTTCGATAATATTCCAGGACGTGAGACCAGGGCACGTTTCTAGAACATCTTAGAGTGAATCAGACCCTCGCTGTTTATGTACATTTTTGATATGCTGAATATCCATACGATAAACTCAATAACATCTATCATATTTACAAGTAAAATGCTAAATTCGTGATGTTTTACTTTTATGTACGCGTTTAGTGACGTTCATTGTCATTCTGCAATTAATAAGGGAGATAATGACAGATAAAATAACAACAGTAACAAGCGAAATGAAAATGATTAATTTAATTATTTTAAAAGAAGTCGTAAAAAATATAGTTTTTATATTCAGGTGATTCTTAACTCTTGGGTGGGAGAATCTGTAAGGCGTGGTAGAGGTAACCAAGACGGTTTAGAATCACATAGCAATTTAGAGTCTAAACGTCGTCTTCATGCCCTCATTAATGATCAAGTTCGTCTAATTTCTCATTCGAGTTTCATTAGCATTGAGCTTTCCTCCGTCAGTTTTCCCGATGAAATGAAATAGAATTTGTAAACTATCAATTTCAGTCTAGTACTTTTTATGAAAGATACGCCAGTTTTTCACAAACAGTGGTCCAAAAGTTTAGTATTAATACCTTCCGAAGAGATCATTAACAGGTGCATGAAGTTTTCGACTCTACCTTACTTATGATTCTAAATCGTCACAGTTCCCTCGACCACCCCTTACATCTCCCCCCAAAGAGTTTTGTATTCCTAGGAATGACCTTGTATAAGCATCAATGGGATAATGACAAAACCATAAAAAATCCTCCTACTATACAGTTACGCAAATCACTGACTTACTCTGTAACCATTCCGGGAAACCACTTTAATATAAATATTTTACCGCTATTACTCCAAGAATATTAAAAAGCTCAAAAAGATTAAAAAGCAGGAAAAGCGTAATAACATCTAAACTGCTTATACGATCCGCTAATATGAAAATTCACCGGTTCCCTAATTTTTAAGCGATTTTTTTCTTTTCTTTTCTTTTTTTTTTTTTTTTTTTTTTTTTTTTTTTGTATTTTCGGCTCCATTTTATTTCCGAGAGTCAAAAAAGGGTATCATTTGCGTGACAAAATGAACTGTTGCAATCGATATGACGTCATATTCATCACGGTCATCAGGTTTCGAAAGGAAAGTGTGATTCCAATTCGCTTAAAATAGTTTTTCCAGATTACAGTATTAGATTTTTTTTTTTTTTTTTTTTTTTTTTTTACAAATAAATCATCTGTACGGATATAAGAAAGGGAAAAATCTTTCTGATACCAGAAGTTTCCGCGCTTTTCCAGAAGAGCATGAAATTCGATTTGGGTATATAATAAAAATTGATTATGAACTTATTTATTTTAGATGGACGAAGATTAAATACAGAGTGTAGACAGATTTTCGTCAAATGTTTTTTCTAGCGCCCGCTGTAATTGCCTCCACAACAGGCTTTTAATTCCACCCATCTTATCAGTCAAGTAGTAAATATTATAAGTAGAATTAGATATTATTCTAATTTACTTAAAATAAAAGGCATAAAAACTTTTATGTTGATATTTTTTATTTTTTTACAACAACCGAGAAATGTTTCTGTAAAAAGTCAAAATTATTTTTTTTAATAGAAATAAAAGTAGCATTTAAATACTAACGTTAATGTAAATAATAAGCAGGACGAAATTACATAATACTGCTACTTTTTATGTTAGCCCAAATTAAACTATATTAAGAGAAGGAAACATGAAGCCAGAAAAAAATTTCGAGGTCTCAAACTGTGGAAAAGGTATAATTTGTCAAGAAAGGGCTTATTTATTGACATAGAATTATATAACATCCGAATTTTGGGGCTCTCGTGGCACAACCCTTTGTTACGTCCCTAGTTAAAACAGTTCCAAAATTCAAAGGGAATTTTACTGAATACCAAATATAAAATACTTTCTTTGGGGGGAATATGATAAACGTATAAATGTTTTGAAATTAACATTTTTGTGAGTTAAAGGCATAAGCCTACCTACGTTGAAACATTTGTTTAAAGTAAAATTTTATTGAAAACATCCATGTTTTTAACTAAAACGAGGTGCAAAATTTAAAATTTAAATGCAAATGTTAAAACAGTTATGAAAATATTTCAATCTTTATACGAAAACTCAGTATTTTTTCTAAAAAGAAAAAGCATTTTTTTGAAGGCAAAAATTATCCTCAAAACAATAAATAAATACAAAAATACTATATTCTGCTTCATAACACAGCTAGTAATCGTCAAAATATCCTGGCCAAGTCAATATTTTAAACAGGCTATGAGATATGGCAATTATCGTAAAGAACATTCATGATGAACACATTTTTCCTGAAAACGCTTTTAAAGATTTTAATATTGTACAAAATACTGTCTTTCTGGTACATTAATTATTATATAACTTAGCTTCTATTTTTCGTAGAAACAAAAGCAAACGGTTTTGGAAACCAAATCGTGTGATCTGTAATAGTAGCAAACGAAAAAGTTTCGAAAATTTTCACAAAAGAAGAATTTTTTGGATAGTCTCCTGACATTAATCAACAACGCTAAGACCTTAAATTGAGCCAAAATGACTTTTTCATCTTTAATGTTTTAGGCTAGAAGAATCGCTAATATTTTGAATATACCTCAATATTTGCTTATTAAGATTTATTATAAAGCCTCATCTTGGAGTATTTATCATTACAGTTTTTTAGTCAGTTGTGTAATGTTTATGAATACAAAAATATTTCTATTTAAAAAATAATGTTTGATCTTTTTATTTATTTTTTTCTTCTTCAATTTTCGCTTAACTTCTTTCAGAAACATAAAACTGTCTCCGTTTCTCTGCAATAAAAAATAAGCACAATATTTTCAACTTGAAATGTTTAAAGAAACAGTGATTTCTTTTTCTGTGTGAAAATGAAATGCTATTCTAATTTTTTTTTCTATGTGAATGATTGGTTTAGTTAAAGGCGCTCTGTAAAGAAACTCTTAATCAGAAAAGGAATCAACAAATTCCATTAGAGGCATGAAAGCAAAAATCTCTGATGTTCCTTATCGAGTTGTATTGTACATCAAAATTAATTAAAAGCTTTGAAAAATAACTCGCATAAATAAAAAATATTTCGTGTTGACCTTTTATAACCCCTTGAAACGATTGTAATAAAAATATTAATGTATAATTTTTATTATTTTACAAATCTTTGAATTAATTTTAACTTTTAAGCACCTATATTTTAGTATTTCTATTGTATTTTACATTATTCCAAACGGTAAAAATGTAATATGTTTGAGAGTAAGGAAACTTCAGGAAAGTAAATTATATTTTCTATAGTAATGCAAAATTTGACGAGAATAACGAAAAATGGAATTCTTGAAATTTTTACGTAAATGCTTCATAATATTCATAGATAATTCAAATTCGTTAAGTAGATTAAGTATTTTGTGAAAACATTTTCAAAATGCATAATGTTTAGACTTTATTTTTCATTCTTTTGTAGGTTTACGTGTTGAATAATTAGTACAAAAAGTCATAGAAATGTGTGTTTTCACCTTGGCAAATTTTCGCAAGGGCTAGAAGGGAAAACCTTATTCTTTTAGTTCCATCTAGGAAATTTAATTTTGTAGAACTTTAAAGAATGGGAAATAGAGATCTCAAGAGAACTTTAGCCCTTTATGTATGTATATTTCAGTGCCTCATCACCGCACAGGCCAACTAGGTCTCGGCCTAGAGCTCCCAAATTTTAGGGGACTCAAAATAATTAAATTAATTTGAATTCAATTCTTAAAAAAATTAATGTAAAAACATCAATGACAATAAATAAACACCTGCACTTTTAAAAACACATACCGCCTAGCAAATGTGCTTGCTTACACTGTATTCAGAGAAAGATAGGCGTCATGTTAAGGTCCAAAGTAGAACATTCATCGACGTGGCATCATTTGAAGCATAACTTTTGTGCATTAAAAATTTTTGGAGAAGAGGTGTTTGTAACCTTCCTCTCCCCACTTGTATGTGTCACTGATCACAAATATTTGCACCCTGTGATTATATGCGTCAACAAGATATGTTCGTATAGTGGCTCCCAGAAAGTGCTAGCCTCGGGCCACCGAATGGCTTAGTCTGGCTCTGGTATATTTCATCGTCTTTTGTGTTTTTCTATTCTTGTCGTGTTCTTCTTTTTCTTTTTTTTTTTCGCGTTTTTATTTCTCAATTCTAATTTAATTCTTCTTTTATCTGAATGTATTAATTTTAGTAATTAGTCTATATGTATACATGTATATATATCCAATCAACGACGCTGGTTTTGCTTCTTTAATTTCATTTATTTGCTTTAATAGTTTATAAATTTAATGGGAGTTGCATCACTGCACTTTTTATTTTGAAAATAACATTTATTTTTGTCTCTGAATGCGGGATATAAACTCATCTTGAAAACTGTTGATTAATCTACTCATTCCGATGGTCACTTCTCTCAGTTATTTCTTTGCATACGTCTTCTCTATTTTTAAATTCATTTATATTTTGCAAGTAACAATTTACTTCCTCTAAGAAGCTTTTTTTAGGTGTTATAAAACCCCATTAACACGGCTGGAGCAAGTTGAATCCCCCCGTACTATCATTTCTCAATATATTAGCGCAGTTATCAGAAAACGGGATCGCTAACCCTAATAAAACCAGCCCCACGAAGATTCCAAAACAAATACATAAACCTAGTTCTCACTTCGTCGTCCCCCTTTTCGCGGACACCCTTTCCACCAATTCATTTCCTTCACCTTGAACGCGTGACGGAATGCAGAACCCAGTCAAAAACCGAATTAAAATACCAACGGCCATTATGCAAATCGACGCCCGCTTAATATTATATTTTCACCTCCGTGTACAATATCATTAGTCATCGATTATGCTAGCGAAAATAAAATAACGAAACTAACAACGGCTGATTTACATGCAAATTGAGTCACCTCGAGTCATTCGTGTAGTAATGACCTGGAAAACAGAAATGAATAGATATGTTTGTGCCTCATCCTTTACCACTCGCAATCAGTTTCTTCGTCTGTTTCCATGCGGGCACCCCTTGCTCACCTTAAGGTCAGTCAGCTGCTGCCCTATCGTTGTATGCCCCCTCAAATCAACAACTGACCAAACGGACCAAAATGGGTCACAGACACCAATGACCAGGAAAGGCCGATATTACTGCACCCATATTTCACCCGATCTCCCACGGAAATATCCTTAGTAAAAAATAAATAAATAAAGGTGGCCAGTCAGTCAGCTGGTATAGCTAAGTATATTGGATATGAGGGGGGGGGTTGCCACCTTCAAATAACAACATCAGAAAATATCTTGGAAGAAGAAGGAAGAGCTAGCTCCCCACAGACGCCATGACCTGGATTCTCCAAGATGCAAGGTCAGGGTCGGGATCTTTTGTGGAAGCCCGGTCAGCTGATGCCTGTTCTCTCGGGATCTCTGAGCAGCAGATGCTGGTTTTTCGAGTTGGTTGGTGCTTTACCAGTTTCCTCTCTTTTTTGGGGTGGATGTTGGACACCGGCGAGTGGAGTAGAGAAGCATCTGCGCTGGTTATAAACATAGCAGCACACGTTGCGCTTTGTTGGTGCTACAATGGTGGCGCGTGGCACAGGCTAACTACCACTGTGGTACTTAAGTTGGTGGAAGGTGGGGGGGGGGGGGGGGGGTGATAGTCGATATCGCAAAATAACCATGATGCCTCACTCCGGATCGACCTTGAGGATGCATGTGCGATGTTTTTCCGAGAGCAGCAGTTGTGTTGTTTGATGTCAAAAATAATTTTTCGCCACCACCTTGCGTATAGAGGGTATTATGTTGCGTTCGATAAAATGTGTTTGCCCCCTTCATTCATTGTTATTAATATAGAAATAAAAAACAAGGATTATCGAATATAGTAAACATGAAACACCTCGCAGGCAAAAAAAGCATGATAAATCAAAACTCGAACAAACACACACTAAAAAAATAAAGCACGTAAATAATGTGTTTCGCATTACAGAATACATTTGATTTCTTCCTAAATATTTTATTAAATTCACTAGTCGTTTTTCTCTGCAGACTGCACTGAAAATAATTTTTCATTTCATAACAAGTGCGTAACGCACTTTTAAAATTACAAATTATTCTGTTCATGGAGCTACAGTTTATATCAGTTACAAATATATAGTCTATGCCACTGTTAATTTTGTATTAAATAAACCAATTTCTACTACAGTGAGTTTCTTATTTTTTGCACATAAATTTATGTCCTAATATGAAAAAAATTAATAATATATTCAAACAGTAGCTGGTGGTAGCTAAGGTTGCCAGTACACTTGAGCGAAGCATTTCTTCTCGGCGAACTAAAAAGTAAATTTGTAATTAATAATATTTTTTTTCATTATTTTCTATATTTATTTTCACTTATTACGTTAATTTTTACTCGCGTTGACGATAAATGCTACTGATGGGGAGGGTCTTTACTTCCTCCGAATTTTTTTTATGAGCTATTAGACCGTGAAATTATACCGAGGACGAATACTGTAATTATAGGCATTAATATCATTCCATGAATGTCAATCTGATGGTGATTCATTTACCTACAGAAAAAATTAATATACAAAACTAAAAGTAAATACTGGAAATCCGCATCGTAAAACTAAGAACAGGAGCGGATATTCCACTCTGCAGAATTCAATTTTGATTGCAATGAATCCAGGCAAAATCACACAAAAAAAGTAAACTTGTTCCTGAAAAATTCTAAATTTCATAACAAGCATACATATTGTCTCATTTCAAGTATTCATTCATAGTTTGATTATTTTGTGCATCCTTTATACTTTAAGTAGTTTTTGGTTCACAGGTCCATTATTAGACACATGTCATCCAGTAAACAAAACTGTGCGCATCATTGACTGATTGGACAATAAATTTGAAAATGACAATATAGACATTGTTTAATTTTAACGTGATGAAGGAAATCTTTGCAGAAACCATTAAAACAAAATAGAGATCCCCCCCCCCCTCACAAAAAAAAAGTATCTTTCTATGAAGGATATGAAGGGACACGGGTTTTGGCAGAGTCATCGCCAAAGTTGACAGTATACGTCAAGACAGACACACTTGCCCACAGCCAAGAAATTAAGGTCATCAACCGAGTTTTCGTACACCACTTTGATAATTACGTTTACATTTTATTTTTTTAAAGTTATATTTCTTTATTAAACTATACTAAAATGCTTTTTCTCACTTCATTTTTTTAAAACTGTAATATAAAATTATGTAAAATTATAATGTATATATAATTATATATTGTCAATTTATGTATTATAGCACTTACCACAATTTTTAATTTTGGCAACACTTTATGCTTGCCTTCCATGTGCTTGCTACCAATCCAGAATTGTATGTCGATTTTTCAGTGCTTTTCTATTATTCTGATTTCTTATTGCTTTCCTATTTTTCTTTTTTTTTAATAGTAGGATCGAGCCTAAAACGTGTGGAGTGAATATCTCGTTTGAAATACCACACATCCGAAATCCTACTATTTTGTTTGTCTTTAATTGTAATTTTCTGGGTATGACTCCTGAGGATGGTCCAAGAGGTTATACTTTCCATTCCATTCATTCTTTTATTATTTTGTTTGGCTCTGTTTCTTTCCTTTTTTTCCCCACTTGGGGTATGTCATTTTTGCAGTAACATTCATTGTGTTTTACTTTTTGATTATATTCTATTCTGAATGTCATCGCTGCATTTGCACGTAACATTTAAGATGTTTCCTTTATACCTAATTATGGATGTTTGATTTCATTTTAAATACCATTTTTGCATTGTGAAAACTTTATAAATTATATACTGAAATAGAAGAAATAAATGTCAACATCAAAACCAATAACTAAAGTACACCGTTGATCAAAAATCATGGCAGACGCCAACACACTGCAATATAATGTAAAATTGTAGAAATAAACAATTTAATTCATTATTGTAAACCAAAGAGTTTTTTGAAGAATGCAATTTTTAGAGAAAATATCCATTCCTTTGAAACTTGATTTTGAACATTGTCTAACATTGCAACACTCTTTTTTAAAGTGAACTATAGTAAAATCTCAGTATAACGAATTTCAATGAGCAAATATTCAATTCGTAACTCTGAAAAATTCGTTATTATGAAATTTTACCATGAGCGAATGTGTACTATATCTATATGAACTTCTTTTAATAGAAATATTTTATTCGATAATCCAAAATAATCATAATAGTTAAGTTCGTAGTAATAAAATTCTACTGCAGTGCATATTGAGTACGTTTTATAGAGGAAAAAGTTAGTTTTGTTGTACTCAAAGTCACCCTTCTTACTTTGTCAAAACTACTTCTGGACATCTTTACATAGTAAAAATCAATTTTTCAAAATTAGAATTAAAAAACAATATTTTTACAATATCGCACATAATTTAATTATTTTACATAGTTAAATTGAAAATTAGTTTCACAATGTAATATTTATTTTTTATGATAATATTTCGCATTAATCAAGGAATTGTTTTTATTTATCAGAAATCAATATACTGATCATCCCATAAATCACTGTTCTCTCTCTCCCTTCTCGCTCTCTGCCTCTCTATCTATTTTTCTACCTATCTCTAGCTCTGACCCCCCCCCCCTTTCTTTCTTTGTTAATGATCCTCTTTGCTTGAAAAATAACTTCATATTTGTTACTTTTAAAGTAAGTATTTCATAATTTTTTTTCCTTTGAAGAAAGATAAGTGAAAAAAAGGGAGGGTTGCAACCCACGCTTCATACAGGACGAATTGCAAAAAGGTCAGTAATTAATTTTGTGGTATGTGTGTGTTATATTTTACTGCAAGATTTTTATGATAGTTCTTTTTTTTTTTTTTTTGAGATAGAAAAATGTACGTGAAAAGAACAATATGTCACCCTATTCTCCCACAGGATACGAATTTTGGAAAATCCTTTTTGATCAGGACCCTACGTTACAAACCTAACACATTTAGCAAATTTCGTATTAATTGCTTTAAAAATTTCGCCTAGGTTAAATATTCACACACAAAGAAAGAAAGAAAGCATTACTTTTCTGTCTCTTTAACAATAATTAATCGACAAAATGTTATCTTACAAATGTAATTGCATTTTTAAACATTTATAAAACAAATTTGTCGCCTGAAGTTAAAGGAATAATATTTGTTCATAAAGTATCTCAGAAATGAAAAATTAATTTCTTATTTCTTTTTATATTTTTATCCAACATTATCGTTTCTCAACATGTGACCTGCCCATGCATTGGATACGTCAGTATAACTTTTTAATTCAGAACAAAATAGACATTGTCATAACACCGAAATATAAAATTCGTATTGTCTCTGTTTAAAACTGTTATTTCATAAACCTCACTCATTTACCAAATTTCGTATTAGTTGCTTCAACAATTTCGCCTAAGTTAAATACTGACATAAAAAAAAAAAACCATTCCTGTCTCTTTAACAATATTTTGTTTTTGTGGGATTAAGGCCAATTATCTGCACGAGGAATCTAAGCCTATGGGTGGGTGCCCTCCGTAGGGGTCTTTCTAAGGGGTCCTAACCCGCATTTAAGCAAAGTTTCGGAGAAAACTACGGAAAACTCCGAACGGTTAGGTCGATGGACGTTCGGTGGGACCCGAACCCTGAACCTTCACTAACAATATTTTAAACGCCAAAATATTATCTTACAAGTGCAATTACATTTATAAAACAAATTTGACGCCCTATGGTTAAAGCTATAATATTACGGATTTTTGCTCATAAAGTATCTCCGAAATGAAAAATTAATTTCTTATTTCTTTATACATTTGTTATCTAATATTATCGTTTTTGAACATGTGGCCAACCCATGCATTGGATACGGTCATTATAACTTTTTTATTCAGAACAAAATACACATTTTCGTGACATCGAAATATGAAATTGGTATTTCCTCTGTTGAAAAAATATTATGTCCCCCCCCCCCCCCTAAAAGATATTAAGATATTTATTTCTAAGTATTTTGCATGCTTGGAACATTTTTCATTTTTTTTTTCCCCCAAAAAAAGATATTTGAGTGGAGCACTATCAGATGTGACATCACAATCCTTTGACGCCATTACTTTCCCACAAAGAGATTGAACTCCGGCAACCCACGTCTTGACATTGAACTTGCGGTTTGAATCACATTGTTATTTTCTTTATTTGTTTCGTCCTCCCTTAATTGATAGCCCCAGACGACTAACTTTATACGCATTGTTTAATTCGTTCAATGCATTGTATCATCTTAGCTCCAAAGTAGGCGTATGTGCTGTTGAGAGGGAATTGAGTTGGCTGGGAGCTATCCGTTACAATTATAACTGACTGTCAATTTAGCAGTGACATTTAACAGTTACGGCGTAAGGGAAAATGAAGTTGTTTGTGTTCTGTTTTATATATAGAGGGAAAACACTTGTTGGGCGTGGTGAATAACTGCGAGAAGAGTTCATAGAAACTGGCTAATGAGCTCTTAATGTTTTCCATTAATCATAATTTATAGGCTGAGAAAAGTTTTGAGTATGAGGGTGGTCCTTTCACTGAACTTACACAACTGATCTGCAGGCAATGATATGCATGCATGGTATGATATCATATAATGATGAACCAGAAATTTTCATCTGAGCAAGATTTTCATTTAAATGTTAATTTTTTTCTCTCTGTCTCATGTTTGAATTAGAATTTATGTTTAAAAATTTAGCTTTAGCAATCGCTTAATAAGTTATTGTAACGCACTTTTGTAATGTATGATATCACCCCATGTATGATACATAAAACAGAGAAACAATCAGTAGCGATCAGGGAGGGGCTAGGGCTTCAGCCCCCCCCAAAGAGATGCTCAAGGTAACATTCTGCTTTATTATCACTTAAATAGCTCAAATGATCATATCTTATTACTTAGCCCCTCCAAAAGCCTAATACATTGTTTTAGACTAAATTTTGATTTATAGTACATTTTAATTGGGTGAAATAGCTTTAAAATAATTTAGCCCCTCCCAAAAAAAATTTCTGGATCTGCCACTGGAAACAATCCATGTAGCGTGTAGGTCAAAAACTAAACTTTCTTTTCATCTAAAACCAAAGTACTGAATTAAAAATATATAATAGTTTTTTAATCGTTTAATCATTTTTAATATGTAGTTCATATTTTAAAGATTCTCGAGTTTGTAGCTAAAGGGATTTACGTATGTGTATTACATAGTACTGACCACACATTTCATTGCAGTGATGTTTTAAATTCAAATTTACACGCAAATAGTCGAAGGCTATAGATAAATATATATGCGTTACATATATACTAACGCCTACGACTCATGGTACTATCTTGATTATATTGTTTTATTTCATAATAGTTTATTCAATGCAATATATAAAAAAACTTCTGATGTATATATACTATTTTACTGATTGATGAGAAAGCGTCAGATGGATTGCTACTTCCGTGCAGTCGCACCTACAAATAGATATAAGAAATAAATTGCTACCGTCTATAGCTACACTTCCTCAGTTATTATGTCATAAATATTGTTTGCAGCTCTCTATTACGTAATAAGAATACATTAGTATCAAATAAATATATCGACTATATAAGTTCTCCCCTATATTAAAAGCACGATTGTAGCAGAGTGATACATAACTAACATACATCATGATGTAGAAATTGTAATATGTATAATAATAATAAAATGCATAATAAATAAGACTACTATATATATTCCAGTAAATTGAGACTATGGGTTTTCAACATAATGCTTTCATTCCTTGAAAAATGTGTATGAAGGAAGTGCACTTGATAAACTAAAGTTACAAATTTCATTTCTTTCAGGGGTGCTCAAGGCATGCAAAAACTCGAAACTGTTAATTTTGATTAAATTATTATTAGCTAGAACGAACAATAGTGTTGTAGCAAACAAAATAAATCTCAGAATAAAAGAGGAAAAATTCGACTCTTTTTAAGCACTATTTTAATAGACCAAAATGAAATATTCAGCTTGGAAATTTTTTAATGTCAATTATAAAAATACTTGCGTAGAAACAAAATATTGAGTTTAAGGGAGAATTTCTTTGCTATCCAAAAACTTTAAATATTTTTAAAATTATGCACACTTAATTCTATAATGTATACATTTTTTCTTTATTTTTCTTGAAAAGGAAAAAATTATTTATATTTAATAAAAAACGCTAAAAAATATTTTTAAAAATTAAACCACAAATTTTTAAACGTTTTAAATAAAATTTTATTTTGATGTATAATGTTGTCATGTGTCTATATTATTTTTATCTATTATTATTTTTTATTATTTTTATTATTATGTTTTTTAAGTATTTTTTTAAGTTTAGGGAAGAGAATTTTTCTATGTCACCATTTGAAAAAGTTGATGCATTAATAGGTAAACAATTACTTTCAAAGGTCTTTAATTCTTTCTACTATACATATTCTAAAAACATTATCAGAAAATGCATCCTAAATTTTAGTACAGAAAACTTGAAACTTTCAAATGCTAAAAGAAGACAGAGACTCTAAAGGATTTTTATGATAAACCTTATAAAACATTTTACAAAACAAGAGTTAAATCCTAAAAAAAGTGAAATTTTACAGTATGTATGCAAAAAATATTTTAAATATACAAAATTTTACTCCTGATAGGGTGCTTTTTAGCCACGTATTTTAGATTTTGCTATAGTAGTAACACGCGATAAATAAATTTGATAAAATTTCGCTTAATGGTATTAAATGTTAACAAAAGCTTTAATCACTTAAAACAATTAATGAGGAAAACTTGAATTATCACATTATATTTATTCATTTGAAATATTTTTAATATATGGCAAGTTTTATCCTCAAATCTTACTAACTAGCAATATTCTACCAAAAGCACAATTGTGAAATGCTCTTCAGACGTAAAGATCATTGAATGATTTCAATACAAAATCTTAAAATCAAATTCATCGATTTTCAAGATTGAATAGAAAGTATCTTACAAGTCTACTGTAAATGTCAAGTTCTTGTCTCATACAAGTTCTAACTTGTCTCATAATGAGAAGATGTTTTCATTTACATAAAAGGCTGTCATATAAGAATGATCCAACGGGATAAAATAAAAAGTTCTCATGGAAAATAGTGTAAATATCTTTCAAGTCAAGCCTTTCAAGTTAGTTTCTTTTCATCTTTTTAGTATCTTTCGAGTTAGTTTTTACTTTTTCATAATTTTTGAAGAAGTAATTTTATATTTAGTATATTTTGCATAAATTTTATCTTTTTATCTATTAGAATTTGCTTTTATTTAAAAGCAAATGATTTGGCTTTAAATATTACTTCTAAACTACAAAGGAATTACTCATTTTTAACTAATGAAGAAAAAAAAAGTAAATGTGAAAATGAACATGAATGCACATTGTGACCACTACGGAATATTATTTCATTATTTCCTTTACTCTGTGCTTATCTTTAGGCTTTGTTTTCTCCTTTCACCACACTTTATACTTATTAATTAAACAGTCAAGAGTGAATTGTAATAATTACGTGACTCGAATAAGAACGAATGTTTATTAAAATACTTGCTTTTATTCTGCTTTTCAATTTTGTAAGATATAAATTGAAAATATTTAAAAACTGGACATGACCAAACATTGTTTACAATTTCACGAATACTCATTTTTTTTTAAATATCGCCAAGTTGTGGTCAGTTAATTAGCACGCTTATTGTCAGGAGGGGGGGGGGGAATTACGCACGCCGTTCACAAATATTTTAACAATAGACATTCTTCGTGAAGTAAAACCAATTTATATTCCTTTGCTTTGGAATAGGTTCAAGGACATTAAAAGTTCAAAATACACCAGCAGTTCATATAAAAAAACAGTTCAAACTTCAAACATACATGAACAATAATGGAGGTAACACTTTGTACACGCTGTTTCGTTCGAATGAGGTACGAATCTACAAACTAATAAATTCATTACGGAAATATCCGACGACAAATACTGTAATCAAAAGACGTTAGCAAGGCCTAATGTATTATTTAAGTATTGTCTCTGAGTTTAAGATAGTCACGTTTGTTTCAGTTAACATTGTCAGTTTATGTTTTTGCTTTTGTTTCTGCTTTTCAATTTGAGGTGGTGGTATTGTCATAAATGGCATTGAACAAGCAGTGCATAGCACTAGAACATTACCATTTTTTTCCCCTTACATACGGGAAGGGAGGCTGTCGACGAATGAATGATAATGAAAATGCCTTGAAACTTAATATGATTCACGAAAGATATAATCTGGAAAGCATACTTGTAGTGTTACTGTTCATTTAAAATGCTGATAACATCTTTGAAAACACTTGCGTTGTTTTGAAATTACTGCAGTGTTCTTCACGTTCATCAGTTAAGGCAGTGGTCCTCAAAACCTCCCGGGCAGCGAGCCGGTACCGGTCCGTGGATCAAATGGTACCGGGCCGCCCAAGGAACATTCAGTTATTCCATTTTATTTGCTGTGGTCTATTTCTCTTGGGTTGGAGCAACTTTGTCTGATTTGTGCTGATTCATACCTTTCTAACAGAAGAAATCTTGTAACTATTTTAAACTAGCTTATTCTTAATTATACATTTCATGATTAGAAATTAAAATTGTAATCATGAAATTTAGGGGTCCCATTAATTTAGCGTTCTAGTGAGTTAAAATGCTAAATCACTTTATATTCATTTTTCGTTGTTATATTCATTTATATTTTTCGTTGTTATATTCATTTCGTTGTTATATTCATTTTTCGTTGTTGTTTTAAAGGTATGTTTCAATACGATTAACTTAAAATTATTAAATTAAAACAATCTAAGATATAAACAATCAACATCCCCCCCCGCCGCCCCCCCTCCCCCTCAGCGGGCAACGGTAAAAATATCAAACGTTGGCAAGTCCGCAGCGATACAAAGGTTGAGGAGCGCTGATTTAAGAGACTTTTATACTCTTGGAGATAAAATTAGCATTCTGAAGGTTTTCTGGAAAGATATTTTCATATTTTTATACCTTTCTTCTATAAATGTTGCAATTGCTTTTGCACGAAAGTTTTCTTGTTATACATATTTGATTCCGTTCGGACCACTAGTTTTGAAAATATTATCAAATACATCCAATCAAAAAAGTATTCGAGTAATACCCAAATTTAATATTTTCGTTTTGATAATCACAAATCAGTATTTTGGAAGGAAAAGAAACATTAGAAAGATATATGAGAAATTATCATCGTATATGACATGGTACTTTTCCCGATATCGATATTTTAAATGTGAAACAGGCATCGAAAATTTGTCTTACGCTAGAATATTTTTTTTGAGATGGTGTACTGTTAATAAGTAGCTTCAAGGCCATACGTTCGTTTAACTCTACCGCACACACATATGCATACACTGTACAATGCTTTGTGAGGTCCTGTGATTCTAACTCTGTTAAATAGTCTGATATTCTTACACAAATTATACCACCAAAAATCTTTGCAATATCCTTTTGAATTATTTACGACGTCAAAAATAAGAAAACCGGTGTTTACATTATGTCAATCACGGTACTGTCAATCCAGAACAAAATCAGTTTTACTGAAAAAAATCTACCATTAGATATTTTCAAAAAATATTTCTTTAAATTTTCTAAGTAAAATGTATGTAATTATCATATCAGTTTTCGCAGACGTCTAATGTGTCGTGGCTACTAAAATACCTAATGCTGAAATCCATACAAGGAAAAAATAAATGGGAGGAAAAAAATTTAAAGCCGTTTTAATAACTTTTTAGAAATTAGTTCGGGGTTTTTAATAAAATGACAATGGAATATGTATATCATACATCAAAATGGTTTATAAATGAGGCAAAAAAAAAAAGGAACAAACTTTAAAAAAAATTTCCAGATTTTATTCATGCATATATACAGTACACTCTTGGTAATCCAGCTGGTCGTTAGTCCGGCGTGTTCGATAATCCGGCGCTCTAGCGTAACATACGTCATATGTCTTCCGACCCGATGACCGCCGCGGATGCAAACAAACATGTCCGCTCTTCTGCTTCCCTCCCTCTTTCGTCATTGTTTTCAAGTTTACCTAATGTATTTTGTGGCGTATTTATCTAGTTTACCGCATTGCCGACCAAACGAAAGCACGTGACTTTGTGTCAAAAACAAGAGACCTTGATAATCCAGAATTGTTCGATAATCCGATGATTGTCTGATGTCAGACATGTCGGATTATCAAGATTGTACTGTGTATTATATCACATTTTGTTGAATTTGTGTAGAAAGAGATGCATGTGAGTTTTTCAAAAAAATCACTGACTGATTTGAAAAATCTTGCAGCTTTGAACAGACCTTTCGTGATCTATGCTATTTTAACGTTTTCTTAATGACGAAACAGATTATTAAAAAAATTAAAAAATGACAACATCTTTTTCTCCGTCCAGGTGTGTAGTAGCTAAAGTAGCATTTTATCACACCTTGAACCCGAGTTCGATTCCCGGTTTGGGCTTGGGTGTTATCTTGTCCGTAACTTGATAGGGGGTAACGCCGGGCCGGCCCTCTGCGTACTCCCAAGATAAAATTACCAGCATTTCCGGCCTTAGTAGTTGACGAATAGTTGATGAGCAAGTATCCGCCCTTTGGAAGACGAAATTTGGTATTGATGAACTGAAGAGTATTTTTTTATCAGCCCAGTGTTTACTAAAACACAGTTTTAATAGAAATGTACAGAGTTCTTTTTTACCATTGTTATTCTCATTTAATATCTTATACATTACGAACTGATTTCTTGCAAATATCTTCAACATATAACACAAATGAAATTAAATATGACAGATAAGGTAGTGAAAAAAATATATACAAATGTAGATAAGAATAAACAAATCGGGGGGAAAAAGATGGGATAAAAAAATATCCCACTGTTTTTTCAAGTCCAATCAATGCAGTTATACTCATTGGAGGAAAAGATCGAGGTATTGCTTGCTTGATTGACTACAGCATTAACTCTATTGTGTTTCCAAAGGTATGATGCGTCACTTCCGGTGACCACGTGATGCCACCCTCCCCTTACTAAAAAAAAAAACCTTAAGCAAAAAGTAAACAAACTGCACGGTGAAAACAAAAGGCTAGTGGTCGTCTGGGAATGCGAAGGTCTAACGGCAGCGGTCGTTGATATCCGTAATGGTCGCCAAAATGGCTCAGATAATACGAGTTATCCTACCTTTTGGCAGCTTTAAAACGGGAATTCAAATTGAGTGTACTTTATTGTTGTTTTAATTGTTGTTTTTTATTTATGAAAGAATGACAGGTGCATGACAGCGTGGCGAAAATTGTGACTCCTAATTTCTTTCGTGCCAATGTGTTTTCTTCCTTTTAGATAATGCTTATTATTACTATTATTTAAAAGAAAATTTATTTACTTATTTTATTTATATATTGTTTAATTTCTTCCATTTAGATAATGCTTATTATTACTATAATTTTAATGAAAATTTATTTACTTACTTTACTTATATATTGTTTACTTTCTTCCATTTATAAATAAAGGATTGAATTCAAATTTTAAAAAATATGTTCATTGATAGTGAAGAAAGTACTTATAAATTTTAATAATTAATATTATGCTAACCCCTCCAATCAAATATTTTTAATTTATTAAAGTGCAAAGTTATTTATTACATTTAATTATATTTATGGACCTTGGTTATTTTAAAAAGTTGTAATCATATTACTTTAGCATCTATATTTAACCTTAAATTCATATAACATTCTTTTTCATAATGCATACAAATAATAATAATAATAATGCTGTTACTTTAATTAAACTTCTTATTTTTAATGTTTCTTATGAACTTATTTTTAGTTTTAAAACTGGATGTTTCAATCACAGTTAATTTTCAGTCTATTTTCTGAGTTTTAATATAAACGGAAGATTATTCCTTCGATTCATTTTGACTGATTATTTCCTTTGATTCAATATTTTTTACAGAAATAGTGAACAAAATAATAAAATTTATGCAATCATCCTGTGTAAGAATAAAATTAATAAAAATTTTTAGAAAATAATATAATTTTTTAATATAATTTTTTAAAGTACAATTTTATATTTTATTATCGCCGGTCTAGCAGTATGGCTAGGGATTGTGCATACAATACATACATACATACATACACATACACACACACACACACACACACACACACACACACACACACACACACACACACACACACACACACACACACACACACACACACACACACACATCATATATATATATATATATATATATATATATATATATATATATATATAATAGATTTAAATATCATTTCTTTTTTGGGGGGATGGGGTGGGGGTAAGGTGAAAACATCAGATTTTCCCGAGAAAGAGAGGGGATTGTTCTCTCTCTCTCTCTCTCTCTCTTTATTTCTTTCCTTCTTTCTTTCTTTTTTTTTTCCAGCGAAACATTCACCTGCGGAAGTGGGATTTTTACATGTTCAGCGCCAGTTTCTTGAAGAACACAAAAGACTTAAAATCACGTAGACAGAGACATTTCGTACAGCCATAAGAAAACAGTCTTAACTGGAACATACATAATTATGAAAATCACCTTAATATTTTTTAAGGATGGTGAAGTAGTTTAAGTCAAACTCTCCGTGTGCAAAATTAATAAATTAATGTAGTCAAATTTTCTAAAATTCTTCTAGGCAGCAATTCCTTAGAATCGATGAAAAGTATACTTTTACACAAAATTTTCATATACTTACAGACAAGAGTCTATGGGTCATCCTCAAAGACAAATAATGCCCGTCAGCAACATTCATATGTTTTTGCACTTGTTTTCGTCACATTGATGTATTCTGATAAAGCTCAGTAACAAGGAGTACCGTGTTTACCCGTGTAATGGTCGCACTTTTTTTGCAAATTTTTCATGGTGAAAGTCTAGATGCGACAATTATACTGGGAAAATTTACTACATAATATTGTAACTCTAAAGCTATTTTTTCCTGCTTCATAACGGGGTCGCGACTATTATGCGAGGGTGATTATTACGCGAGTAAACACGGTATTATAGGCTAATATTTGTAATACAATAATCTCGGTTCATTTTATTTATTTATTTTTTAATATCATGTAACAGAATGGATATTTGTGTGTTTTTTTTCTCTTTTTTTAAGCCAAAAAACTAATCTTGTCATTTACAATGTGAAGAGTGTGCGAATTTTGTTATGTTTTGCTGAATGAAGTACTGTTACAACGAGAAATAAGTAAAAGTTCCAGAAAAACGAATTCTTTTAATAGATGTTGAAAATGAAAGGTGTAATATTATTTATTTATTATTTTTAATTTATTTATTCATTTTACTTCAAACTGCCGGTCAATGGCACCCCCTAAAGGCTTCTTGAGGCTGCCGTTGATTTCTAATCCCACTCATATCCTCATCCGATATTGGGACCTTTGAACGAATATAGGCATTCATTGCAAACAGCATGCGACCGCTGTGAGAACTTTCGGAGCCATGGATTTATGACTACTGTAATTATAATTTTAATTCACTATACTAAATAAATTAATTAATTAATTGGTAAACATAGAAAATTACAGTACTGTACTCTAATGTTCAGGTCCAGTTCTTTTTTTTTTTTTTCCTTTTTAAATTTATTTTGATGGCTAAATTGCAATAGTCACTATAAATTACAATCTGCTGAAAAAAAAAAAGAGTCATATATATCTGATCAATGGTTTTTCTTTCAGTGCAAAACGCGATGTCTAAAAAATTTTCGGTGTCACCTACCCTAATATTAACATGCCGAGTTTTCTCAAAATCCTTGCAAAATTAGAACGTAATACCCAGAGCCGGCCATGCGATTTAGAGAGGGACGCCGTAATTTGAAAACACTGTTAAAAAATAAAAATAAAAAAGTGGAAAAATCTCAGATTTTTATGTCATTTTGAATGCGAATTAGCCATTTGAATATGTTGAACTTTTGTTTACCAAATAAAGTATTGTTAGGAGTTTTCTCCTTACACACAAATTCAGTACAGTGCGCCTATCGATATACTGTATGTACCGATATATATATATATATATATATCGATATATCGTACCCATTTTCATAGAAAGGAGCGCCAAAAATTATTCTTGCACACGTAGCATTTTGCTCTTAGGCTGGTACTGGTAATACCCTACTGATTTTTGACTGACTGCGCCATAACATCAACGACAGTGACGTTAATTCAATAAACTGTTTCTCAATCAATATATTATCATGAAATATAGCAGCAAAGCTCAACAAATTTTACTCACTCTTAGCCGCCCAAAACATTTTTAAACAAACATACTGACACTAATATTGGAAGCTAACGTTAGTTAATTTTTTAATGATTGATTTTTCTGAATTTCCTCTATTTTATTTTATTGCTCATGATTTATCAATAGCTCCTATTGGGGAAATGTATGGGATGTCGAAAAAAGAAGCCGAGGGCAATAGAGAAGCAAAAACATTGAAAGAATATTCTTATTTGGTATGGATGGAGAGCTTGTTTCTCTATGAATACATGGGGCACACAGTCGCTTGGTGTATGTCCGAAATATTAGCTCAATATCCGCATTTCTCGTTTACACCGGCAAATGTCGACATTCGCCGTGCACTAATGGCGAATGTTGACATTTGCTTTTGTAAGTGATGCCGGTGGAAGTTATTCTAATATTGCTACCTTCAAATTCTAATATTGCCTTTTTCAAAGTTATTGTGGATGGCAGGCAGTAGCGGATCCAGGGGAGGAGCTAGGAGGCTTCAGCCCCCCCCCCCCAGAAAAAGAGATTGCTAAAGGGTAACATTCTGCATTATTATGCACTTTAAATATCTAAAATGATCAGATTTTATAACGTAGCCCCATCCAAAAGCATGCACATTGGTTTAGACTAAAATTTTGATTTATAGTACATTTTGATTGGGTGAAATAAGCTTTTTTTTTAATTTAGCCCCTCCCAAAAAAATTTATGGATCCGTCACTGATTCAGGGGACGGTTTCGAACCCGACAAACCCCTACACCCAGGGGCGTAGCCAGAAATTTTTCATGGGGGCGGGTTACGACTACTACAACTCATATATATGTATACGAGTGTGTGATAATGTAGTGAAGAATATACATTTTGTAAGGCAAAAAATTCCTCATGGGGGGGGGCGGTTATGACCCCCTACCCCCCCCCTTGGCTACGCCCCTGCCTACACCTAAACTAAATATTTAAAAAAAAAAAACCAATAACTTTAATAGGTTTTACTCAGAGACATTCTTCACTTGTAACATGAGACTTTTTTTCTTATAATTAAATTTTAGCAGTAAATATATTTACTTTTTTTTCCCATTTTACATTTACACCATGAAAATGTCGGTACAAAATTGCAACATATCTTGTCATCTAATGTTGCAAACGAATTATGCAATCTAACATAACGCAAACATAATACACAGCGAAGTTTCTCCCGATTTCGTGGCAACCCTTGGAGCACTTTTATTAATTCTCGTCACTGGTGCTATAATTGGCCTAGCGCTTCAATTGAAGATCGTCCAGCTACTTCGCCTTTGCCCTTGATTGACAGCGAAGTCGTTCCCACGAACGTATAATCCTAAAGTTTGAGTAAAGAATAAGTAGCGCCATCTGTTAGTTGAAAGATGAGTAGCATTTATCAGCAGTATTTTCGATCACTTATTTCATCATCATGTTTTCATGTTTTCCTTTGAGTACAGTCGAGAATTCAGAAAATTTCGAGATGGGGGGGGGGGAGGAATAAATATTAATATAATAAATATAGGAATAAATATAGCAAAGTATTTTATTAGAGATGGGTCATTCTTTTTGTTCTATTCATTTTTAATCTCGAAACCACGTTAAACTTGTTCGTTTTCATAACTAAGCTGAAGAGAAGAAGACTATACATAAGCATAAGGAAACAACGCATATAATAGCACCAATAAAAATGACAAAAGCAGACTGGTTTCGGCATGTATCGCATGCCGTCGCCAGTGCTAGAATCCTTCTCTGAACAGTGCCGCTTCCTAGTGACTGCGCAAGCAAATGCAACGCTGGACCCAGCAGAGCATTCAAAACCCCAATTTAAAAAAACAACACTAGTTACAGAAACTGGGGTTTCTCTGCTGCACCTTTGCGACGATGGGAGCGAATAGGTGACACCTCAGTTCACAGTGGGTTAAATTCTCTAATAATTCTAGAGAACTTATCGTTCAAATGCGCCTGAAGGAAGGGAAGGATAAATAAGCTCAAAAATGGGTCAGAGAGGATCCCTTACCCTCTTTAATCCTTCATTGTGAAGATTAAAAAGGAAATCAACATTACAAACGCGTAAAACAGCCTACACTGAGAATCAATGGCGCACACTGGATTTTAGTTTGGGAGGGGTCTGGGCTTCAAATACTGGTGAACTCGGTTATAGTGACCTCCATGATAGTTATAACTCTCATATGACGTCGAAATATTCGCAATGGTCGATCCAAGAATTTTTCCAGGGTTTTATTTTTGGGAAAATTGCTTATTTTGGGGAATTTTGATACTTAATTTTGTGAATTTGAACACTTATTTTTGTGAATTTTCATACCAATTTTTACTTAAAGTCACTTTTTTCGTTAAAATAATTGATAAAATAGATTAAAATTTAGGGTAAAATGCCAATGGAGTGCCGTTTTGATTGAATTTTTGTGAAAGGGCCATTTTAATCCATTGTGTAATTTTATGAAGGGGCCGTTTTAATCGACTGCACTTTTTTGAATGGGCCGTTTTAATCGATTGCAATTTTGTGAAGGGGCCGCAAAACGGCCCCAATTTTCGTCTGCATCGATCCCTGATTCAGTAGCACTTGACTTGTTCATAGAACACAAGCCTACTATCTATGTAACTCATTATAGAGACATAAATAATTATCGGATCTTTTCAGTGATATAGCTAAGTTTAACTGTGTTTCATCACTAAATGTAAGTACTTATTTAAAAATTAATGTCTCTTTTTTTTTTTTTTTTTCTTTTTTTTTCTTTTTTTTTTGTAAAAAAATATTTTAGAAAGAATTTGAAGACGGTTTTTATAAATAAAATGTTTTAGTTAAATGACAATTTTCAATTTTTAAAGCTTTCCACTTCTAACTCTTCATCTTTAGGGGGGAGCTTTAGCCCCCATAGCCCCCTCCGTGGGCATATGCTGAGAATAAGCCAAGGCTTTCTGTTGAAAGCTTGTTTCAGAACTGGAGAAGAGTCCAAAAGCTTTTTTTTTTCAATCATGACCTGGATTCGGAGTACTATATAATCTTTTGAATTCGAGCGAAAATCTCACATTTTGTTTTAACTCATTAAATTTTAGTATTAGTAACAGTAGTCAAGGGACATGGGAACACCTGTACCATGGAGGAAGAACGAAGAATTCGAACATTGCCAAATGCAACATGATTTTTTGTGTGTGTGTGTGACAGTGATAAATCTTAAAACTGCATACAAATTTATTGATTATTTTTTGGCATTTATGCAACATAAGGTGATCCTTGCAGTGGCACTATCCATACTATCCATCAAGCGTTCCCTTCAAGGATTTGTTCTGATCCGTTCGCTGGCTCTTAATTAAAATGCTTACGAATAAGAAAAAGAATAACAAAAGAAGAAAAGGGAAAGAACTAGATTGGAAAACGAACTATAAAATACACCTTTGCGCATGCAAGTTAGCGCTTATTATCACAGTTTGTGATTTTTAGCGTACAGAGCATTTCTCCTGAAGAAATGAAAAGAGTCTTGAAACTTTGTTTTCCTGAAGCAGCCTGAAAAATGTTGAAAAGTATTACTTAATTCAATAAGTTAGATTCTATCATCTCTGGGCAAACTTTCCGAAAGGATAACGAATGCAATAGCACCGGAAACACTGCTTGGTGTAGGGGAGACTCCAATATTTTACAGATCTAGCAAGAGATTCTGGATAAATTTTTTGCGGTAGAGCTTAGAAAGTTTCCATCACGCCACTGGTAAAGCAATAATTTGTGGGTCATTTTGGACCCCTATCTAGTGAAAGCCCTGAATCAAGTACTATTTTGTTCCTTCAGACAGTTCACTTAGGCCCTGATTGACCTGGATTCCTCAAAGCCTTCTTCTCTCTCTCTCTCTTTTTCTTTTTTGAAGAAAAAGAAGGAACAAAAGTGACAAACTTTACCTATGACAAAACAAATACAGTGGCGGAATAGAAAAATTTCAAAGCCATCCCTCATAAAGATTTTGGAGAATTTCTCCCTAGCTTATTTAACTTTTGATTTGCGATTTGCCCCTTCCTGAAACGGAATGATAACAGCTACGATGCGTCACTGACCCCCTAGCAATAAAAACAATAAATTACGCAGTCTTCATTTTACGATTCCAAAAATAACCATTATTATTACGTAATGGTTATAAATAGAATCATACCCTGCAACTCTACAGACAATTAACTCACGCAACCCGTTCGCCTGCTCGTTAAAAAAGCTGCATAATAAATACAGGGTGGAACAAAAAGAAAAAGAAAAAAAAAAAAAAAAAAGCCTAAAAGGAACAAATGAGTAGTAGGACTGAGCAGCAGATCTCCCATATGTACGAGGTAACCTGCTCTGAGATTCTGCAATAAAATAAAATTCAATCATAAAACGAGAGTAACGTCATTGTAGGGCTGTGCTGATTAGTGGAGTAAAAGTCGAGCTTTTTCTTTTTTTTTTTTTTTTTTTAATGCGCTTATCTGCAAAGGGAAAGCGGATTACAAGAGGACGACAATCGCAGTAGACAATATATGTGAGACGATAGCGAACTTCGGCGATTAAGCGATATGGGAATGCTTGTGTTTCCGGTGTTCACGGTCATTTCTTGATGACTTCTGAGATACAAAGGTTACCGAACTTTTACTTTCGGAGATCTATTGGCATTGGCACTTGACCATGCTGTGAATGAGTACGTGGTGCTGCCATCTGTCGAGTATGAATAAAAACTCACAGAAGAATGCTGATGAAACGTGCTGGTTTTTCTGGATGATTTATAGTCACTATGTGTTCGAGGCCTGATTACAACATAGGCGTAATAAGCCGTGGCCTAGAAACCCTTGAATTTACGCTCCCCGCAAACAACTAAAATAGAGTTTAAGATATAACAGAGAACACGCAGACATTTTTATTAATAATTTCAATTAAAAAAGACGTGGATGGCAGTAAATAAAAGGTACACAAGCCATGCCGAAATCAAAAACGTAAAATATTTTTTTTTTTAATTATCTTATTTGTGCTTACATTATTACCTAGGGAATGATCCATCGAATCCAAAAAAATTCTGGAGGGGGGGGGCTACAATTTTGTCCCCTTTTTCTTATAAATTCAATTAATTTACAAAATAAATCAATCTTCTACAGCGTAAACTTAGTCCGTCTGGGGGGGAGGGGGCATGGGACCCTGCCCTGTGACACCCACATCCTTTGGATCCGACAATGCTCTTGAATCCCATCGTAGCAAAAACGCCTCGATTGTGACCATCGTTATTTCCCCTGATGCGTCTTGCAGAATTGTGCTGCCTTAAAATATAAGTTTTCTCGTCTTTATTCTTAGATATCATCTATGAGAGTTACTTTGATTTCTGCACTTGTCTTGATTGCTATAAATGCTATATACTCTCATTTTTATGGAAATCCGTTCGTACGCATCCATCGAAATCTCGCCAAATGTTAAGCTTTTCTACTTTGTGAAACTGTCGCCGAATTTGGTGCCGAAATTAAGTTCCTAAGCCTGAACCTAGCTTATAGAAGATATCGACAATCGTTTGGCGGAAAATCACCAAAACCTAACGTAATATAATGGGAATTTTAAAGATTCATAACTCGCACACTAATGAATCGATTTACTAGCTACAAAATACAAAAGTTCGATATTTAATGCGTAGGACACTAATTTTAGACTAAATTGAGCCTTAGAAGAACAGATCACCCCAAAAAATTTGTAACATTATATTGCTCGTGAAACAGCGTTACCACGTACACGATATATTGTTTTATATCACGTATACAGAGTGTGCCTTTTCATACAGCCCGAAATACATGAAAAAAATCCGACTTAGTAAAATGTTCTGCATACCTTTGATGTACAAAATTTCTGACACTCGTCATAAAGAGGCAAAGAGATACGTTTAAAGTAAGTTGGTAAGAGGCTATGCAATACCAATAATAGCAAAAGTATTATACAATTATTGTTTTCTTTCATAATTTGTGCATAGCCCTTGAATCGCTATCTTCCGGTGTGATTTTTTCTCTTCGAGAGCCATTAAAAGTGGTTTAAGTCAATATATATTTACATTCGTATCTCTGAGCCTTTTTATGGCAGAAATTTGTACATCAACAACACACATGGGGCACATTTTACTAATTGAGAAATTCTTTTGTACGAGGATCAGTTTAAAAAAAAAAACTATTTATTTAGGCATAATTTATTTAGACTTAATCTCCTGTAAAGTTTAATAAAAAATTAAATTTTTCAAAAAATTATGCAAATTTAAAAATTAATTACAAATATTCGGATTTAGTTTATGACATGTTCCATATGCTTGCCATCTCTGGATATGATGGGGGAACAGGCGAATAACGGAATTCTGTACAACTCCCTGAAGAGGTGAAGGTTCTCTCTACCATTTTCTGGCATCATCTTTGAATCAAATTTTTCGTTGTTGTAACACTTGGAGCAGTTGTCTTCAACTTGCACACGTTCGCAAATTTCCTTTCAGCATCATTAGGGCTGCTATAGCTCCAATTGTAACCCTTGACGATCTATATATACCCAGAAAAGCTGTCTTTAGACATTTGCACTAGGAAAATTAGCAACAACAATTAGAATGTGTATGAAAAAAAAGTAAATTTTTTTAAAAAATCCAAATATGCCATGCATCTAAACTTAATATCGCTAATAGTTAAAAGTTACCAAAGTTTTTTCATATGCTAAATAATTGATACCTTGTTTGTAGACAGCATAGTTCGGTTGTGGTTGCTATAGCTCGTCAGAATTATCATCACAATGGGCTAATAACCAGTGTTACCAAACAACTGAATATGATCGTGACCAAAACGGTCTCTAATTATTATTATTTTTTTAAATCTTTTGACCATTTAAAATTTCCTAGTGCCAATTTATTTTATGGGTTAAACAGTACAGCTATTGGCGCCTGCAATGCAGCTTTTATATAGTGAGAGGACGTTTAACAAATCTTTGTAGGTAAAATGAAACCAAAATTAAATTAATGCTATTGAAGATGTTTTCTGATAATTAATAAATAAAATAACTGAATCTAAATATACAACTTTAAAAAAAAATTCACTTAAATAGTCGCCTCTATTGAAACTATATAGCGGGATTTTTATAAGCGTGGGATTACTTATCATTTAGTTAGTTATAAAGCACCCGTTTTCCCACACTGCTGTATTGCTTTTGTGCATATCTAGGAGTGCTATAAAGTAGCACTGATTCTTTATAAACTCTTAATTACTACGCAACTCCTCCTGAAAAGTTTACTACTGTTAGAAGTTCTTTTCGTAAAACTTCCCGGGCTTTAGACTTTCACTATATATTTAAATGCCAACCAATCGCAGTAGAACAGCTCCTTTCAAGGGACCAAAGGCACTATAGTTCCTAGATGAAAAGTCTGAGAACTACCCACGAACGTGCAGTAAAAGTAAGGAATGGCTGTATAAGTCTCCATTTTGTTCAAGGAATGCAGTGGTATTTTCGCAAGTATGACTTGTACCTTTGCCATGGTGACTTTCCCCTCTTCAAAAGCCATTTCCAACTGCAAATATCGGACTTAATGGAACTTTGAACTGATTTTAACATTTTTGCCCCCACTGAAGTTACTTTTAATTTCCCATTGTAGGAGGACCCCAAGACAACCAACCATAAGCCCCTTACTGAAACTTTCAAGGCATTCACAGATTTAAAAAAAAACATCGAGGATGGGTGATATGTACGACGAAACATTTTATCGGAGACCCCACCCATTCGTTTCTTGAACCCATGTTTAACGTAATAAGAACAATTAAAAAATTGATAAAGAACATTGTCAATATGACATACATAGACATGTAATTTTAATTTTACTTGTAAATGTTATTTCAGTTCTTTTATTAATTGTAACCATGTTTAACCTGTTTGCTCACATAATTGAAAAGACGAAACGGAGATCCCCTCTTTGTTGACCAGTGTTACTTAACTTACCTGCAAGGTCTTTAAACTCTCTGTTGGAGCCGTAAGTTGAACTTATGCAATCGTTGGACGGCGTTGCGTCTTTCACTGATAAAGAGACCAGGTTAAACATAGGTATAATACAGGATTAAACTTATATAATATTCGACGGGGATAGACAATCCACCTCAATCCCCCCCCCCCCCCCGCACATTTTTTTCTCTCCAAGTTTTCTATATTAAGTAAGCATTTTTATGCAGCGATCACTCAGATAAAATTATGTTTCATCAAAGTTCATAATTTCTTTTCATTTATCGCTTGCAGAGTAGCTCTTATACAGGGTTTTACAAAATGTTCTGCTTTGAACAAATATTTCAGCAAAAGCTGGTGAACATTATGTTTTTAGCTTTTTCAACTAGTAAATCTGATTGCTTTTTTTTCAATCTTTATTATATGCATGCAAGTATAGACCTTGCAACTAAGTTCTGCTTCGGTAGATTTTCTCTGGTAACTAACGATTTCATGAATAGAAACATTTAAGACAGTGTTTACCCTTTTCGCGTATTTGGAGATTTCTTTCGATGTAGGAACAATAATTGAGGGTTTTTCTCTTTCCGATTAATAACTATGGTTATTTTGAAAGTAAAAATTTTAATTCCATGCATTTCAGCAACCTGTTTTAAAAAATGTGTTCCAGGAAAAATATATGCCCTTCAATCCACAGCAAATTTGCGTGCAACATTCTGAAAGAAGAATAAATTTTAAAGTAGCAAACGATATTTTTTGTTAATAATAAACTGTTACAGAAAATTTTATTCCAAAACATTTTGTTTTTTAAAAATTCTTTACAGATATTCTGGAAAAGTGTACATAGGTTTCGGAACATTGTTAAAAAGTAAAGATTTAAGATTTTTAAAACGTTTGTTTTCCGCTTTTTAAGCTTAATTTATTGTAGTAAACGGTGGTAGGTACTACACAACGAACTGAACTTCCGTTCAAAATATAAAACTGCGTTTAAGAAAAAAAAATGTTACATTGCGAAACATCTATTGTCTATTCTGTTTAATATTTAATACCTGCTAATAAATCAATTAAAATTTAATAATAATTTATAAATCTCAAGAATCGTGAAAAAAAAAACCATATTTTTTTATGGCGTATATTGAGAGAAATACATCCTCGCGAAGCGAAAGAGTGAGTGAGATGGCATGGACTTCTGAAAACAGCAAGAAGGCTAAAACGTGAAGCTCTAGCCTCCTTGTTGGCCAAAGAGCAAATGCATTCATGCAGGTCCGTATTAAAATCCCTGGAGCTGGGAGAAGCATGGGACCCCCATTAAAAGGAAAAGTTTTGAGGTTTAATTATTGTGAACCAGAAAGAATCTTCGTCTACGGCTTTTAAGAGCTTTCTGAATTATGCTGTGAAAAATACTTACTGAAAAATAAAGTTTCGAAATACAACAATGGGACACATAACAGAATTTAAAATTCTTTTTTCTGCACTTTGCTGATGCAAAAATTTGAATAAATTCTTCGAAATGCACTTTTCGAAAGAACGTGAACTCAGGTGACAAGAGGGTTTATTTTCGCCAACAGTTGTGCGTGTTTTTGGTTTTATCCTCTTTAACTTTGAAAAAGAATGCTCGCCTGTACTGTTTGTTACTTACAAATATACATCAATTAATTCTGAAGACCACACAAACATTGGGAAGAACTTCCTTTAAGTTATAATTTAGTAAATTTAATAACTTTTAGTAATTTCTAAAAAAGTTTTGGGGGCTCCTTTGGTCGCGGAAGCCTTGGAGCGATCGATCAAAAGCCGTCCCCTTAATTCAGCCCTGGGTACATCTATAATTTTTCTTCTGGATTACAATATGAAATTTCATCATGTGATCATAATTTCATAAGCACAAAGTTGATGGAGTACCCCTTCAACTTTAGCTAACACTTCATTCTAAAAATCTGATCTCCCTATACGGGCGCAAATAGCGACTACGACTAGTATGTTTCAAACAAAAAATACGCCTTGCTGGCCACATTAATTTGAATGACTAAACTGTGTGTATGTGTATGAGAGTATACCTGGAGATCAGATCCACCAACCCAATATTTTTGTAGACTCTATGTTTTTACAAATTGCGTTTTTATTAGCTGCTCTTAGTCCCCCCTCCCCAATATGGGTTGTAATTTCGCTAAAATTTTCCATAAGCCAAACGAACCTCCTTGACTTACAAAAAATTAGTGCTGCCATCTATGGAGAAAACTCATTATTACAAGTTTACAATTATGAGGGAAAATATTTTTTTTTTTTATTTCTAGGAAACGTTGATAAACGCGAGGTTTAAATAATTCTTCATTAATTGCTTTAAAAACATAAGTAATATATGCATTTTTATAATTATTTCTCATTAATAAAGTTTTTCTACTTTACTGGAAAGTTAAAAACAGTTCCTTTTTTTTTTTTAAACCATGGAGACTTCTTTTCAAAATTTCGACAATAAATTGGAAGGAATATTTCAGAAAAACAAAAAATAATTTTTTCTTACAAATTACTAAAGTATTAAATATAGCCTATCATAATTCGTAATATTCGTCCAAAAGCATACAGATGTATGTAAGTAACAATTACAGCATCAACATTCATTAGTGTAGGAAAGGGGGCCCAATTTCATTGGGGCTTTGAGGCTCAAGCATTCCCCCCCTCCTCCCCATACTCTTGGAAGAAGAGAGAAAATTATCACAAATCAGAACAATATGGTGTATTTTTTAGTTCCAGAATTGATCTAAACGTACTGGCCCCCCTCCCAAACTTATTGAATTGTTATGCTCCTGTCAACATGTGAAAAAGAAAATCATGTCATGGACGAAGAGGCTGAAGATTACAGAAAAAACACTCAAAATACTGGTGTTAAAATATAAAACAAATAAAAACTTTGTGTAAAAAACACACATAAAGAAATGATACTTACAGAATTATACTGAAGATTTATTTCTCTGTACAAAACATATGTTGAGGGAAACATGCTTGAAAACTGCAGGTTTAAGGTAGTATGATCTATTTTGTGCATTGATAAATTGCTTGTATTTCTTACCATATTAAAAAATTTTACACAATTAATACCGCCATAAATGGCCCATTGCTGTTGTTGCATTAAGGCAAAGCTACACGAGGACTTTCTGTCTAGGGGGATGTCTAGGGTGAAAGACTTTTTAAGTAGAATGGAACAGTAAAAAAAAAAATTAAAGTTTTTAATTTGCATAATGCATAAAACATAATATATAATTTAAATAATTTATATAAAATTAACTTGATATTAATACATCGATATGTCACATCAATTTAGGGACAAGCAAAGATGCACTACCACTTCACTGCATTTTGACATGAATTTTTATAAGCTGTTAAAATTTACTATAGATATTTTGTAAAATCTATTTTGAGAGATAAATTCTTTAAAACATATATATGTATACACTGCGTAAAAAAAGTAGAAGCACATTTGGATTTTTTTAGAAAAATAAAGAGCCCTTTTATTTTTACTGTTTTTTTTTTTTTTTTTTTGTAAGCAACATTTTACAGATCATTTAATAAGAAAATATCAACATCATAACCATGATATTCAAAAATAAAACATTAATGACAACAGAAATAATTTCTACCATTTGAACTACCATTGGATATTTTTGTTTGAGCCCACTTAGTGATCGGCTTGGCTCACTTTCTAGGGGATACCAGTTCAGAGGAAATTATTTGATTATATATACTCCACCAAAACACTTTTCTTTATTATCTCCACGGCACCCCTGACATACGCTCGTGGCACCCTAGGGTGCCGCGGCACCCAGTTTGGGAACCTCTGCGTTAGCGTGTAATGTGCTTCTCTGCATAATCTGAGAGCAAAACAGAAGACAATGACGTGAAAATGACGTCACACGCGAAGGAAATAAAATGAAAAATATGCAGAATTGCCTGAAAAAACTTCGGTTATTTTTAATGCGCAAATATGTTAAAATTCTATTTGTTTCATATTTAATGCGTTTTCACTTTTTTGGGTCTTAAGAGCTGTAGAAATGAGTGGTTTCACTTAATTATTAAATTGAACAACTTTAGTGGCAACAATGGATTCCGTTGCTACGGAAACTGTAGAAGTGTTAAAAATAGAATATGATATGATTTATTTATGTTTACTTTGCCAGAACTGCCATTTTGGCGTAATTAACGTCGGCAGTCGATGGCAAATAGCCAAAATGAATCACACATTAAAATTGACAATAAATGCAATAATTTAAAGGCATTATCAGCTAGTCATACTGGGTTTAAAAAATATTCTCATTCATCTCAAACAGCATTCGTATTTATAAAGACTTCCCATTTTATTACACCTTGTTTGGCGGGATTAAAAAATATTATCTATTCATACACTCGTAACACCAACTCATATCAATCGGGGCATAGAATTAGCAATACAAATGAAAAAATTTAATTTTCTGAAATTTGGCGGGGTTTCCCTAACTTAAATCAATTTATTTAACTTGATAAAAATTCTGTAGATCATTTAAAATCGCCTTAATAACTGTATTATTTCTGAACAGAAAATTAAAATTTCAGGCTAAATTCTAGTAAAACCTACACTTGTTTTAAAAATACTATTTCTTTACACTCTCAGTAAATTGCGCCAAGCCCTAAAACTGTGCAAACCGCTGCAAACTATTTTCTCAAAATCGGTATTTAAGCCATTTTATTTGTCCCCAAATTATAAAGTTATACACTAGTCTCGGAAATTTACAAATCCTTTTTCTTTTGCGTATGAAAAATATTGAATTCCTGGTCTGATTTCCCACGCAGACGATATTTTAATTAAAAAATAACCTAGCAAATATTCGAAACAGAAAAAAAATTATTATTCCTTTATTTTTAATGCAAGAGTGTAAATCATTTAATAAATTCGCCAAACAAGGAAACCTCAATGCTTATTTCTCCCTTTTTTGACTACAGGGGTTACAATTGCGGAAAGCAAAAATTGGCGACTTTGACGGGTTTTTTTATCAATTAATATCTCCTAAACTAATTCGAATTTCCAAATTTAATTCAGTGGAAGACCTTTCTCGGAATTTTTCGAATCCGGGGACACCTCGATCGAAATTCAACTTCCAGCCTTTTCGGAGGAGATGATGTTACAGACAGACGCGCACAGATTTTAATAGTATAGAAGACTAGCTGCTTACCCGTTCTCCGCACGGTAGGAGTCGAATATTTTTCTTACACATATAATTCGAATTAAACCCAGTGATAGGAATCGCTAATAGTGAAAAATTGCTGGAATTCTGACGAAAAGCTGACTCCATGAGTGGAAATTTGAGACGATTGCAACATGATGACACAAAAACTACGCCATTGTCACTGGCGATCAGAAAAGTAAGAACTTTACGGTATGCAGACGAAGCTTTTCTCTTTCGAAAAATGCCTTATTTCTACATCATATAATTCTCTTTTTTTAGATTTAATTTATAGCATTCAAACATACCATATGAATGACATTACATGATGTTGAATACTATTTTATCTTATCTTGCATTTCGTAAAGCGTGGACAATGCATTAGCACAGTTATGTTGCAGATGACTTTGAAGTTGAAAAATTAAATTTAAATCTTATTAAATTTTACCTAAATTTAAAAAACCTACTCGAAACAATCGATGCACATTGTACGTTCAGAAACCAAAATGCATCCTGTTTCCGTGAAGATCTTGTCGCTTTCGTAAATGAAAAACATTTGTGACGTAACTTAAGTGGAAAAGCTTATTACCCTTACTGAACTCTTAATACAGTAGCACACTTGTTACATACAGGGCCGGTTTGAGGCGTAGGCGACGTAGGCGGTTGCCTACGCTTGAGTTTCAATCGAGGGGCGCCAATTTTCACCTTTTTTCGTGTTTCCAAACATTTTCCTTTTTTTTTTTTTTTTTTGGTTATTCAGATGGACGCACTGACTGCTCTCATAATATTATCAAGCTTTTAAACAGTAATATTGTCACAAATACTTTTAAACACTTCTAAAGTTGCCGCTGTGTATTGTCAGGAAGCGTTCTTTGATCGCTTCTTTTTTCATTCATGGGAAACAGATGTCCACTCAGTGTCCAGGCCTCCACCTCCAGGGTATGCTGAATTACCCTCTTCCGCAGGGGTGGTCTTTGAACCTGCTGATTCATTACCTCCTATAATTATTTTGAGCTGTCACTGCCACCTTATCCTGCAGATCTTATCCGGATGTTTAAAGAAATGGTTTCTCAAGTTACCTTCCTTTCTGATATACTTCAAAAGAAATGCCGCAAAAAAATATAAAAGGACAAGCTATAATAAATTTTGAACAAAGCTACATAAAATCTAGTTTTTTTTTCTTTTTTTAATCAAGTTAGCGGAAAAGAAAATGCACTTAATTTGACGCCCCTCTTTACAAAAATATTATTTTTAGCTACTTCTGCGCCCCGGTGAATTAAAGTTCTGGGATACTTCCTAAGTTTTTTCAGCTTCTAGAAGCGGTTTTCCAAACAGGGCCGTAACAGTAATAGGGCGCAAACAGAAGACGGGGCGCAAAATCAGAAGGATCACATAGGTTTATATAGTTTTTCTTATTAGTGTTTCTCTTTTCAATACACCGCATCTGTAGGTGAGGAAAGGACAGGATTTTATTAGTATAATGATTCTGGGCAAGTGCGGATAATAGGGAGCGCAGTCGCACCCCCTAATTCAAAAAAACATTTTATTTATTTCATATTCTAGATTTTAGTACATCAAATATTGCACCCCCAAATGAAAAATTGAAATGCCGCCTCTGATTCCCGGGGCTGAAAAATTATGAAGTCGTCATTAAAGCTGCATAAAGGGGTGGGGGGAGCAAAATTTGGACGGTTTTGCTAGGTTACACCAGACTATACTCCTGTTTCCAAATGAAACAGATATATCACTCCAGGAGGAACACACTTTTCAGAGCGTAAATAAACGAAATAACAGTAATAAACAATATAAAATTTCAAAAGATCATGCTTAAAAAAGTTTCAAAGGAAGATGCTGTGTTTACTCGCGTGTAATAGCCGCCCTCGCATAATAGTCGCACCCCCCGTTTTGAAGCAGAAAAAATAACTTTATACTTACAATATTATGTAGTAGATTTTCCCGCATAATAGTCGCACCTACATTTTCACATGAAAAATTGACATAAATGGGCGACTATTACTCGAGTAAACACGGTATATTTCAGTTTTCACTCCCTTAGTACGCCGTGATCCATCAGAATATACTCTACAGTGAGGGAGACAAAGAAATCGTCTAAGCCATTTGACAAGAACTGAAAAATAAATTAAAAAGTAAATTTTTGCAGTTTTGCAGCTGTGGGATACTTTAGCCTTAAGTGTTTTATATTGCGTTGGCGAAAGGGAAATGTGACTGATTTTGGCGCCCCTTACTAAACAAAAATCTTTCATTTCGCCACTTTTGCGCCCTTGTGAATTATAACTGAAGAATGCTTCAGTTTCCTGAGTTCGCAGCGAGGATGAGGCGGGGATAGCCCTTTCGAGGGGCGCAAAATCAGCTTTATGACAGGATGTTTAAATAGTTTTTCTAATCTGTTAGAGGACAAAACATGACTGTGTCCATAGAACAGCAAGAGTCCATTTACTGGGAAGTAAGCTCAGGGACCCAGGTAGAAAATTTTAACGGGGAGATATGAGAGACATTTTTCAGATGATAAATAAACCAAATTCCTTCACGATATGAAATTCCGAAAGATCATGCTAAAAGTTACAGAGGAAGATTCCACTCCATTAGTGCACCCCTGATCAATCGGAATGTAATGTAGGGCGACAAAGAATCTTTTAAGTCATTAGACAAGAAATGAGTAAAAAATAAAATTCATGAAGTTTATATCACCTTGGTAAAAAGGGAAATGCGTTTGATTTTGACACCCTCCTTTAACAAAATTTTTTAATTTAGCCACTTCTACACCCCCCGTGAATTACAGCTGTGGGGTGCTTCGGGCTTAAGTTTTTTGTATCGCTCAAGTTTCCTGAGTTCGCAGCTCCTGTAATGGGTATTTTAAGCAAAGTCGCAGGGGGGATAGCCCTTTCGAGGGGCGCAAGCAGAAGAGGGGGGCGTAAAATCAGCTTTATCACAGAATGTTTGAATAGAGTTTTTCTAGTGATATCCCAGTGGTAAAGGCGTTGGACTCGTAACCGGAAGGTTGTGGGTTCGATACCGGCGTACCACTAAAGACCACGGTGTATGTGCACGTTAAATCCGTAGTTCCGAAAGTCCTCTCGGCGGTCTGTAGCAGTTTCCAAGGGGTGCCAATATTCAGAACTCCCCCACCTTCTGATGAGGTTCCAAATTGAGCGGGGTCTTATAACGCATGTTCTCTAGCTAACGTGACCATTTATTTTTTCCTTCAAAACGGGACATCATCTACTTTTTTGGCAATAGTGTATGTATTTTCTTCCTCAAAACGGGACATCTACTGTTTATAAGGTAATAGTGTAGGGAGACTGAATTTCAGGTCTGGGTATCTTTTAGTTGTTAAGAAAACGTGCAAAAAAGCTTGTGTTCATGTTAATTTCAAAATGAAATATAAAAAAACCTTTGCTTTAACACGCATATACTATAAAAAAATAGGTCAAGACGTACGTTTACGGGTGGTACAAGGGGTAGGCCCTTCTTCGACTTCAAAAACACCATGCGACACAACGCAGGAAGGTAAGAAAGTGAGAATGTAAACAAAAGGACACACGGAAAAAAGGAAGTTGTCATTCGGAAGGGAAAAAAAAAATCTTAGAGAACCTGAGTGAAAAGGGAAAATAAAGTGGAGATCGGGGGGGGGGGGGGGAGATAAGCAATAGAGGAACATGACTTTAAAAAAAGAAATAAAAATTAAATAAATTGAAATAGTAGACAAAAAAAGAACAAACAAAAAAAACACTGCATCCCCCATCGTTTTCTTTGCGGCTCGAGAGGGGAGGGAGGGAGATTAGGTGTTTTTTTTTTTTTTATTTTTTTTTTACAGATACTGCCGTCGGATGATTTTAGAGGCCTTTATTGAAATCGTTACCGCAGGTTGCTCTCTTTCTAAAAACGGGACATTACGGAATCCCGAAGCTGTGCTTGGGGACAACGGGACAAGCCACCTAGAAACGGGTTGTTCCGTTCATAACGGGACGTGTGGTCACCTTATCTATAGCCAGTAATTTCGACAACTGCCTTTTTTGCTATAGATCATGTACTGTACTAGTATTTTATTAACAGAATATTTCTCTGGCATGACATTAAAGATTTAATTGAAATAGTAAATTAAGCATTTTGCTTATTCTAAAGAATATTTAAGATAGCAGTTTACATTTACCAGGACAAGGGCAGAAAGACCACCCGCGGAGAAAGAGGTTAGGGCAGCATATGCGTAGACTAGAAATCGGAAACAGATACTTTCCATTAGTTTACTATAAAGAAATGACAAATGACAGAAGTCCAGTTGTGCGGAGAGGGACATAGTTTACCCAATTAGGTATTCTCAATTCTCAGGGTTTAGTCAGTTGTCATGTCAGTATAGCACTTGGTTACCTGCTCGGTCGTCTCGATATCTTTTGCGTGTGAGATTGCGGGGAATACTCATTCTTTCTGTTTCAAAGGGGATATTTTGCTAACGATTTTCATCTTTAAACATGAATAGAAAACGTCCATCCGGAGCTTATTTCAGAAAGCAAAAGAATGAGAAAAAAATGAGGGAAAGCTTGGGTAAATTTTTAAAACAAAATTATAATGAAGATAACCACTGTGTATCGGCGACTCCGGAAGCTAGCAGCCAGACATTTGGCAAGTTCAAAGTTCAAATACTGTACTGTTTTTAAATCCTTAATTGTGCAATTAAATTTTTATAAGCAATGAAGTATCGATTAAAAAGTTTTATTTTCAGTTCTTATTTATAATTATAATTGATTAAATGATTTTACTTGCATTATTACGACTTATTTGATAGATTAGTTTTTTTGTTGACAAGTCGAAATGTAGTTTAAAAACTAAGACTTATAATGTAAACACAGTTTAAAAGGTGATTGAAATTCATAATCATACTTTATTTAAATGTTTTGAGGTTATTTATTTTTATTTCATAAAAAAATACCCAAATTTGCGTTTTTTTTTTTTTTTTTAATGAAAGAGTACCTGAAGAATATTGCATTTGAAATACTTAAAATAGAGAGAGGAAGAGGTTGCGATTAATATAAGCACATTGTACATTCCTTTAAACATACAAGTACAACAGCATCTAACTTCATAAAGCTTTAAACATTTCAATAATACATAAATATTGTCTATTTAATAATCTAAAACACATTTAAAACAAATATTCACAAAAAGATTTTTCAGAAAGGTATATTTTTTGTAATAAGAAAGGATGTCAAAACAATATCTACTTAGTGTATTACTAGGAAAATTATTTTTGAATAAATAAATGAAAACTTTAATAATCTAAATTCTAATGAAATGAATCATGTTCAAACGATGTTTCCTGAGACTAGCAACAAGATATGTTTGTTTGTGGATTAAGGCCGACTGACTGCACTAGGGTCCTTAGCCTACAGGAGGGATGCTCACCTTGGGGACTTTCTAAGGTATTCTAGCCCGTATTCAAGCGAGGTTTCGGAGAAAACCATGCAAGGGGTAAGTTCAAAGACTAAGCGTGTACATGTACAACTGTTCAATTACATTTCCATAAACATTGCAGCGTAGCATGAATTTTTACTTTAAACTCTTATAATGAATTTTTAATTTAAATTCTTATAACTTTTACTTTCCGAACATGTACCATGTCAGGAAAGTATTGTAATAATGAAAAAATTCCACCTAGAGATTTTGGTGTATTTACACGTTTTGGGGTCTTCTGAATTCATTTATGCTGTTTTTACGAGATGTATGTATGTATGTGTGTGTGAGTGAACACGATAGCTCCTAACGGGGCATTCAATTGAGCTCAAATTGGGTATATATGTTATAAACCACCGTCGCAAGACCGATATTGATTTTGGTGTGTATAGGACTTATAGTTTTTCTACAGGTCTACGACAAAGATTTCTTTTACATTATGGCCTATGGGGAGAAATTCTTGAAAGTGCGCTAGCGTTTAAACGGTACATTCGATTGAGCTCAAATTGGGTATATATGTTATAAACCACCGTCGCAAGACCGGTATTGATTTTGGTGTGTATAGGACTTAAAAGTTTTTCCACAGGGCTACGACAAAGATTTCTTTTACATTACGGCCCATGGGCCGAAATTCTTGAAAGTGCGCTAGCGTTTAAACGGTGCATTCGATCGAGCTTCAATTTGGTGTATATGTTTGAATTATTCATCGATTAAAATTTATTTAAATGCTTGGCAATGATCTTAATCGTAAGTGTTCGGAAAGTCGAGTGGAGTCACTTCAGATTTTTTAATTAAATAAATGGATTTTATTTGCATTATTATGAGTTATTTGAATTTATTTTTTAAATTGTTGCATTTAAACTACATGTTTAAATGCAACAATGTAAATTGTTATAACGCTAACTTCGTTTAAAAACTGATTTCATTTAAGTTTATGCTTTATTTACTTACACTTTATTAAAATTATTTTTTTGCAGAGAATATTTATTTTTTATTCATTGAAAACATCGACATATATATATATATATATATATATATATATATATATGATATGATATAATTTCTTTTAAGAATTATTTACCACAAAAATTTGTATTTGGAAATATTAAATAAGGGTGGGAGGGGGAATGGGGAACATGTTGTAAATAATGTATGCATATGTCTTTGATAAATCAAGTGGAATAGTATATAATGTCGTAACGATTCAAACTTCTCAATATCATATAAATATAGTCTAATTAATAACCTAATATAAGTGGAATGGAAAATTAATATCAGTAAAACAATATCAAACGAGTAATTTCATTTTTTCTTCGATAACGAAAGTAAAGCTACTGTATCTACTTATTACTGTAGGAAACTTTTTGAATGAAAATTGTAATAAGAAAAGTGAAATGAACCATTTTCATTTAGCGATTCCCGAGCAGGCACGTGCCAACAGGGGGGGCAGGGGGTTTATCGCCCCCTCGGTAAATGAGTAGAAGGGGCGAACTATATAATTCTCCCCCTCTGTATTTTAGCCCCCTCAATAGTTTGCTTACAATAGTTTTCTTCTTCAGGATGGGGGAAGCAACTTTTCCAGCCCTTCCCCTCAAGAAAACGGTCATTTAAACAAACTAATGAGGCATAAACGAAAATTTTGCTAGTTCAAACGGAAGGGGGGGGGGTGGCGAAATAGCTGTTACCACCCATCCCCTTCCGCAGGAAGAAAACTATTATTTTAAGCAGACTATTGAGATTTTTAAAAAAAATCGGTAAATTAATTAGTTTACATGAAACTGATGCAGAAAATTTGGCGTACACTCGAATAGTTTTTTGAGAGGGTGTACAGATGAGGTTAAAAAAGATTGAAGCCGATTATTTATAAAGATTGGAGGGGGGGGCGAAATAGCTGCCCCGTCCCTGAAGAAAATGATTATTGTAAATGAGCTATAGAAGTATACAAACAAAAATTTTCCTGGTACCAAGGTTGACACCTTTTATTTTAAAAACATTTGTTGGTGGAGGGGGGGTATGAGGGGCTGGTGAAATAACTGCCCCCCCTACCGATGTCGGAAAAAATCGTTCGCCCCCCCCCCCCCCCAACTTTCCAAGACGTTGGCACGTCCCTTTTCCCGAGACTAGCAGCCAAACATTTGGTAAGTTCAAAGATTACATGTTTACATCTAAAATTTTGCCATTAAATTTCAATGACTATTAAAGCATAGCATGAATTTTAATATTTAATTGTGAAAATCCTTTTACTCTAGTAGTGTGGATTTTATTTTCATTATTATGAGTCATTTCAAAAATTATATTAATTGTATAATTATAGCAATTAATATTTTTCAAATAGACTTGTGATTCTTAATAATGAGAGAAAATAATAAGGACGCTTTATCTTTCAATATTTTGCAAACTTTTAACAGTATATAAATTTCATAAAATTTAAAAATACATAAATCAATTTTATTAAATTACTTTTAGTGCTTTTCTGATCACGGGGCAGGGGAGTGATAAGGGAAGTGGTTGAAAGAAGGGGGGGGGCGTAAAACATCTCATATATGAAGGGGCGTAAAACCATCTCTCATATGAAGGGGCGTAAAATCAGTTCTCGCCTACGCCTGTAAAATGCCTAAAACCGGCCCTGGTTACATAAAACTAACGTTGATCTCACTGCCAATTCACACTAAATAAATAACTAATTTCATATTTTATTTTTAACATAGATTAATTGCATAGTGTCAAATTCAATATTTTCGTTTCTAGAGCTCTTGGTCTTGTAACTGGAATATATATGAATAAATAAATAGAACTTTAACGTATAAGTAATTTATATGAAATATTCTAAGCACATCGGATCCCGTTATTCGGAAAGATTCCACAAACGCCATGGGATGAAAGAGCAATTAATTTCATATTATATTTTGTATTCCTTGCAAGCGCCTTTGTTATGTACATGATAGCAGTATCATTCTCCTACACGATGCTTATCCTATAGTCTTTGGTGATTTATTTTGGATTTTCATTTCATATTCCTGACTTTTCAAACTTTCGAAATTTTGGTGCTTTGCGCATGTGAATAATCGATTATTATTTCGCATTACGGCTAACAATTAAATAGTTTTCCATATCGCTTCCTCCACGTTAACGACGTTAATCTGCCTTTTTCTAGTTGAAAAGGCATTTCGCGGCACCCTTGTCAGTCTAAAAACATTTCGCGGCACCCTTTTCAGGCTAAAAACTTCCGCGGAAGATTTCCTTTAAAGCAACATGAATATGAAGGTTAGAATGAAGCAGTTTGGATGCATTTTACGTTATTTCTTGTTTGTTTGTTTATAGGGCTAATTATCAAGAAAGTACTCTCTTGGGAAAGGGATATAGAATTTTGACAATACCCCCATTTCAGGGAGTTCCTATAAAAGAGAGGCTACAGGAAAGTCTTGAACTTGACTGAAATATTTTTTTTTGAGCCCACTTAGTGATCGGCTTGGCTCACTTTCTTGGGGATACCAGTTCAGAGGAAATTATTTGATTATATATACTCCACCAAAACACTTTTCTTTATTATCTCCACGACACCCCTGACATACGCTCGTGGCACCCTAGGGTGCCGCGGCACCCAGTTTGGGAACCTCTGCGTTATTTAATTATTAAATTGAGCAACTTTAGTGGCAACAATGGAAGAGAATACCCTTCTACACAAAGCACTAAGTATTACAGATTCCTGAGAGCTTTGGTGTGTGTGTGTGGGGGAGGGGATTTGGTAACCCCCCCCCCGAACCCTCCCCTTGGCTGTGGCTTTGTAATCTAGTGAAGATGACACCAATGAGTCTGCCTTGACCACATGCTCCTTCCAGTGTCTTTTATCACAGTGACTCCTATCCAATTTTTAAATTTTCAGTTTTTTTTTTTTTTTTTCAATTTAATCAGGCCAATAGTCTTTTTTTAATTCAGGATCACTGAAGATTTATGAATGTCAAAATCTTAGAAGGGTTATCTTTTGAGCTCTTTCAAACATGACCCAGACGTTTTAATCAATAACTACAGATGACTAAGATTTCTAAGACTGAACAGTAAGAATGCATAGCACTGGGACAAGTCTAAGGGCGATAGTGTGTAATGTATTTTAAAGGAGAAATCTGATTTTAAACACTCGAAAAACAGTTTTAAAAAAATCTGCAGTGACTCCACTCGACTTTCCAAACACTTACAATTAAGATCATTACCAAGCATTTAAATAAATTGTAATCGGTGAATAATTTAGCAAAAATTCTTAATATTTTTTTCTATTTGAGCTCAATTGAATGTACCATTTAAACGCCGTCATAGCCCTATAGAAAAACTATAAGTCCTATACACATCAAAATCAATACCAGTCTTGCGACGGTGGTTTATGACATATATACCCAATTTGGGGTAATTCGAATACCCCGTTTAGGAGCTATCGTGTTCACACACATACACACAAATGCACACACACACATATACATACATACATCTCGTAAAAATAGCATAAATGAATTCCGAAGACCTCAAAACGTGTAAATACACCAAAATCTCAAAGTTGAATTGTTCCTTCAAACGGACCAATCATGGCCGCCTACTCTGAGCTCCCATAATAAAATGGCGAGTAATTCATGATTATTAGTGCCAAAACGCTTAATGAGCAAAAGTACCTACCCACTGGTGCCCCCCAAAAACATTGTATATTGGAAGTACTTTGTACTTTATTGCTCTATATTGCAGTCTTTTAAGATACTTACCAGCACATAATCAATTCGTTGAAGCATCTGGAGTTTTCTCTTTTGCTTTAGTTTTTTCATGACTTTCGGAAGCCACATGGTAGTGACAGTCATCCCAACCACAATGGGTTAAACTGATGTCTTTGATACACAGTACAAAATATCTTTAGTTTTAAAATATTTGATTTCTTAAGGCAAGAAATTCGTTGGTGTATGCTTCTTTAAATTTGTGGCAATAATGCACATATTGCTTTAATGTTGTGCTATAACTCTTATTTATTTATTTTTATGATTTAAGGAATTTCTAAGAAGTATTTTGATTTTTTAAATAGTTTTAAGGGCCCCGGAAACTGTTTTTCATTTATAAGGAGTTTCTACAGATTCTAAGGACGCATACACACCCTGGTAGTTGTAGCTGACCGTTAAAAAAGTAGTTTTTTCAACTTATTTATATTAGATAACTATTCACTTATTTCATACATTACACTTTGAACTTCGCACACTATAAATGTTTTGGTCACTGAAATGCAGACATGAATTTATAAATTTGCCATCCAAAGGCTGAACCAAAGCTCCATCTATTCTATCACCTTTAAAAATTTGCTGCCATAGGTTACAGCCTAGGTGGCCTTAGCGTGGTTCACAGGCTAATGCATGAATACCCAGACTTACAACGTACATTACAGTGGGAGTTATTTCACGCTTGTGTTGCTTCGCTTAGGCCGCTGTATTGTGTAGTAACCTGCAATACCCAGGAACTCCATACCAACAAACAGTTATGTGATAATATTTTATTGACATTCTCAATAGTGGAAATTACAGGCCATGGTATGTTGGCTGGCAAAAAATGAAAAACTGCATCGCATGATACCTGGGCAGAGACAAGAGCATAAGTGAGTGTCAAAAAGGTCTGAGAACAGAAAGCCAACCTGGGGATAGAACTGAGCGCTAAAAGGGACAGTCGCCAAATAAATCGCCAGGTTGAAAAAATAAAAATAAAACGTTAGGTTTTACACATGTTTGCCAAAATTTAAATGTGAGTCGCCACAGGGGTGATCAGAACAGAGAAATTGTAGCCTAGGCAATATTATTGAAACCCTGTGAGAAATGAAGAAAAATTAAATGAATTCTCAGACTAAAGACACCAACAAAGTGTATTGCAAATGCTAAAACTAAAGTAATTTAAGAAAGAGTTAAATAGTGTTACAGAAAGAGATGGGAGATTTAAAAATGGCAAAGAGTATTAAATTTAGACTATGTAAGGGAAAATCAGAAGTAATTATAAATATGTGATTAACTGCATCACAACACCTACAAATAAAAATAGACACAGACATAGCTCTCTGAAATCAACATGCATAATGAAAAAAAAAAAGTGTGAGGGTTTTATGTGCTTGCTGCTAAAACTCTACGACCAACCAGTGCAGTGCAATGGGGGTTACATATGGTATAGAAATCCTCCATCTCCCATCTATGAAGGTTGTGAATTGCATGGTTGGGCTCAATGAACTGAGGGTCAAGAGATATGCAATAATGGACTTGTAACCCTTCATTGCATCATTGTCTAGAACCAACCAATAAAACCCTTTTAAATTTCTTCTTACTTAGGGTGATCTGAGTTTAGGTGATCATCTTACATAGGTGATCTGAGTTTTGTGCCACATCTGGAACCAAAGGCATAGCTAAAAATGATACTTACGTATTATCCCGGCAGTCATTCGCGCCAAACTATTTTTTTCTATTTTATGTATTCAAATGAGTTGTCAAACTCTTGCCAATCGTATTCAAAACTATTATTAATTTCATCTGCACGGCCTTTATCTTGGCAAAAAATCGCCCATCTTGGCAGACCGCCTGGATAATATATGTAAGGGGATAAAAAGAAAAGAATAAAATAAGGACAAACAAGAATACATAAATAAATAATAATATCAATAATAATAAAAAGCAAAAAAGAACACATGAACACAAACAAAGGAAAAAATATAGAAAACAGAGCAAACAAAAAACAAAAATAACATAGAAACACAAATAACATATTTTTAAATACACCTACAGGACAGCACATTATTTAATTTTTTTTAATAAATAAATATATTAAAATAATAATAAACATAAAGGAAAGACAGAAACACACACACCTGCACAAAAAATTAAATCATTTTTTTAAACAAATAAATATATTAAAATAATAATAAACATAAAGGAAAGACAGAAACACACACACATGCACAAAAAATTAAATCATTTTTTTTAAATAAATAAATATATTAAAATAATAATAAACATAAAGGAAAGACAGAAACACACACATGCACAAAAAATTAAATAATGTGCTGTCCTGTTGTGTGTGTATTTAAAAAAAAAAAAAAATGTCATTTGTGTTTTTATGTTACTCTTTGTTTTTTGTTTGTTCTGTTTTCCATGATTTTTCTTTTTTTTTTTTTGCATGTTCTTTTTTGCTTTTTATTATTATTGGTATTATTATTTGTTTATGTATTTTTGTTTGTCCTCATTATCTCTTCTTTTTATCCCCCTTCCTTTAATCTCTGTGGTTTTGCGCCTTTTCTTTTTTCTAAGTGGCAACATGCTTGTTTGTTTATCTTTTTCAGTTCCCACTGTTTTTTGAGATTAAGAGCTTTGACTGATGAAGGCTGAATAAATTTTCAGTCAAAACGATTGTATCTTGTTTTAAATATCTTTTTATGTGTGTTTTTTTCACAAAGTTTTTATTTTAACGCTTAACACCAGTATTTTGAGTGTTTTTCCAAAGGCATAACTGTTGTGTATCAAAGCTGCTAGCCACTTTGTAAATGATGAACGATCAGGGTGTCAATGGTTTAAACCAATTGATTTAAATTAGTGATTTTAATTATTATTTAAGTCAACTGACTTTAAAAAAAAAAATCTTTGTTTTGAATCAACAGTGCACACGTCTGGCCCACAGCCATTATCGGCTCATGACACCTGTTTCATTCACCTGCAAATGCAGATGCATGTTGAAAAACACGAATGAGAGTCCATAAATAAAATTTTTAAGAAAAGGAATTAATTGTGAAGGTTTAATTATTTCAGATTTGTTTTCCATAGCCATAAACGTAGCACCAGAAGATATTCAGTTATAATTTAATAATTGAGTTTTATTAATATGTGCCATCATATTTACAAGAACTTTTATTTGATAATGGGGAAATTCCACAGTATCGCGATCGTTCATGTCATGCTCGCAATAAGTTTGATTGGTCATAACAGCACAAAAAATTGAATTAGGTGAACAATTTTCCCCTTTTTTTTTAATAAACAATGAAACATGCTATTTAAAAAAAAAGAAAAACTATTCACCCAACTTAATTTTTTGTTTTGTTTTGATCATCCAAACTTGTTGCTATGACATAAATGCTCACAATACTGTGGAATCACCCATTACCCTTTCCTATGCGTGTCATCATACTTTAAAAAATTTTAACATGCAAAGAAACCTATAAACGCATGTTTGGATTTGTGTCATTACAACCCTCAATTAGTCTGTACCATATCACTTTTAAGACTACATTACTTGAAAGGGACTATATTCCATATGCGGTGCTGTTTACATTTTGATGTTTGTTTACATGTCTGATTTGGTGTTGTTTCTATCGTGGGCGATGCTCAGAGAGAGTGAAGTAACCTGACAGTGGTATTTGTGACTAGCAAACATTAAAAAACGTGCATCGTCAGTTTGAGAATTTGAAATTGTTTCATGTTATGGATGGAAGAGAATGAAATATGGGTACTTATGTATTATCCCGGAAATCATTCTCGCTAAACTATTTTTCCGTCAAATGAGTTGCCAATCGTATTCAAAACCATTAATAATTTCATATGCCTGGCATTTCTCTTGACAAAAAAATCACTCGTCTCGGCAGACTGCCGGGATAATACGTAAGTACCGAAATATGTTATTGTATGAAAAGAAAGTGTGTGTTTGTTAGAAATATGGTGTGAATATAAAGCTAAATAAAAGAAAGCATGTTGGTTTTACATTATCAGGCAGTGTGTGTGTTTGTTAAAAATATGGTGTGAATATAAAGCTAAATAAAACAAAGCATGCTGGTTTTGCATTATAAGCCGGTTGGCGTTAGGGACATTTCTGAGCAGTTAATTAAAAAAAATAAAGGTAAGTGCTTTTTCTAAACAAATCTTTGCAATGTTTAAGGCTTTTAATGTGAATTTTAAATTGATATTTGATATTGTTATGTTTTCATATAAGTGCTATACTGACTTTATATGAGGTGTACAACTAGGTTGTTTAATCCACCAATGTTTTTTGAGTTATAAACAGGCCAGTGTTTGTCCAGTTTACACAAGCTATACAACTAGGTAGTTTTTTTAGTTAAAAATGGTCCTCTGTTTGCTCATTTTAAATTGCCTGTTACTGAATTTGCAGACGTTTTTTAGGTTAAATATGAACAGTGTATTTTGTTTTAATGTTTTGTTAGTGGAATATATGTGCAATTTTAGTGTGTTAAAATACTTTGCTGGTCGTACAAAATGGTTGGCGACAGTCACTGGGGCTTGGCAACTGACAAGCTCCGGGCGACTGTCACCGTGTTTACATGGGGTGCACACCGTCTTGTATGATTTTACCCTTAAAAGAAGAACACACTACTTGATTGGCCCTTGATACCATACATTTAAATTGTGGTCCACAAGCCAAAAGAGGTAGTGCATAATACTAATATTGATATTGCATGTTATTAATATTTCTGTAAACTTTTATTTTTGAAATCTTCGCTTTTCAATTTTTGCAAATTGTCAGTATATAATCAGTCAATTTTTCTATGCATTCAAAATTATCCACCATTATCATACTATCATCTATGCCACCATTGAGACAAAATTATTTTATTTGCATATCAAAGAATTATTTTATTTACAGATTTATACTATCATAACTAGATACTTACCAGTTGTCTATACTCTTTACATAAAGAAGTTAAACTTATTATTAATCTAATAGTTTTTTTTTTTTAATTGACTTATTTAAGAAAAATCTAATTTAAATAAGAAAAATTAGATTTTCAGGAATCCAAGTCGGTGTTGGTTCTGATTAACTCGGATTATCATGACTCGACCGTATCTTGAATATCTGGTAACAAGGTGACAGTCTTTTATCTAAAAATTTATTAACATACGCATCTACAGTAAAAAAAAAAAAAAAAAATGTATGTAAAAATTAGCTCGATTTCACTTACAAATTTTAAATAACTTTTAAGTAAAGTTTACTTGCCTGGAAAATACACAAAATTGATAGGTGAAAATGGCCAGTAACTTGAACTGAATGTTTTACATGTTAAAAGTATAATCATATACAATGTGCTTAACTGCATCCTTATCATTCCTTTAACTTCAGAATGGCAAAGAGCTATGTCCATGAAAGTGGGGTCCAGATGTAGTATAATGCAATGCAATGAAACAACAAATAGTGTCAAGAGACAACTAAATTTGGAATTAGTATTCTTGTTTCAAAATCAGTATGAGATATGGGAATACAAATGCTATATATTTCGTAGGGTTTCATCGTTTAGAATTTAATTTATAATTCAAATGACCATTTAAATTTCTTTTAAACAGCAATCAATTTGTTTTTATTTATTCTTCATTCTCGTAATTTATATCTAAATTGGTTAAAAGAAACTGCAAGTTTGAAACTTCTAAATAATGAATTAATGTAAGAACAAAAACATTTATGTTTAAATGCATATAACATGCGTAATGGGAAATAAATATGTGCTTATATTTTTGCTTAAATATGCCTGATGAAAACCAACTTATCATCAAAAGAGATGACTTCTAAAAGAAAGAAAATATACACTTGATTAACAAAATGCACTTAAATAAAACCTATTTTATGCATTTTTAGCTCCTAACAGTTTTTTACATGCACTTGCACATCTTAATAATCCAATGTTCAAAATCTGTAACCTATACATCTGAAAGTGAAATGCTTTAATTAGTAATTTTCCTGAACACTTGTTGACTTTTTATGTTTGTATACTCTATTTACAAAAAAAAAAAAAAAAAAAAAGAGTAAAATTCTAAAATTTGAAAAAATGGATAATAGTTGACATTTGGTGATCCCGCATTTTTTATAATCTCCCTTTTATGACTGTAGCTCTTGCTATTCTGAAGTGAATTGAGTAACAAAGGACTTTAGTGGGCATGCTATATATTTTTCATGCTTTGACTAGGAAAGAGAGAAACATTACGTTTGAAAATAAAAATAGAAATATATTTAACAGAGAAAAATGTCACATAATTTACATAAAAATTTAGTTGACATAAATGCTCTAATACTCAGATCCAATATTTTTGTAATAAAATACATATTCTGATCCATGGATAAAAAAAAATATTTACTAAACTTTAAGCAATTATCACTGTACACACGTCTAAACGCAAAAATTTTCAGAACAACTGAACAAATGTCTAATATCTTAATAAAATTATCTATTACCTTGATTACAAGGTACCCATCTTGCTATCACATCTAAATATCTAATAAACATGACTTCATTTAACGTACATTAAAACAAAACAAATGTAAACAATATATAAAATACTCAGATTTCAAACTATTAACCTTAAGCATAAAAGACTAGCCGAATCAAAAATACTAAAATTGTAAAACAATAATTTAAAATATCGGAACTGCCAAAAAAGGGAAGATAAAATATAAAACTGTTCTGAATAATTGTCATGAAATCGAATAAAGCAAACTCTTGAACATGTCATCAGCATATATATGCACAGTAAAGCTTAGATGTCTATCCCTAGTTACCTACTAGCACAAGTGAAACTTGAAATTCAATAATTACCAATTATATTGGTTTATACAGGAGGGTAGTGACATATTTTTTCTTGTAGCGATGTGTAGCACTCAAAACTACAACACCATCTTTAATGGATAAAGCATAAAGATGATTCAACATCACATGATTTGGTTCAGGAAGGAGATTTGGCTCGCATGACAATGGTACATCTTTGTTTAATATGACTTGCAGTAGATGGGGTGGCAAAATTGGAGGTCCAACAGTTTTTTCGGTAGGTTTATGTTGAGGAATTTCCTGAGAATAAGATCCAGGAGGGGAGCCAGGGTATGTAGATCCAATACTGTCGGCCGCTAATGCTTCGAAGACAAGAAAATCAGACTTTTTAACAGAAATTACATTATTTTTGGAGCCAACATCATTATCTACAGTAGGCTCATTAGGATTATGATGCCATTGACCATCAACTTTAAATTTATATTGATGATCGCCTTCTGGTATTTCTAATATAAGAGCGAAATCGCCGTGGCTCTGTACCATAGGTATGGGCTTCCAATCGGAAAACGAACCACTAATAAGAACTTCTTTGCCGCCGCCACCCCACTTGAATACAGTAGGGAGGCATTTTTCATACATATCAGATGCTGCAGAAAGTTTCAGTTCATCCGATTTATCACGGGTCAAATTGGAAAAGTCATCGTAATCATCCAATGATCCTTGGCATAAAAACTTATCTTTGCGATTTCCAGCGCTGAACTCAACTTTCCCTTCTTTATTAGAAGCAGGCGGACCTTCGTTATCAGATGAATAGGCTCGATCACGTTTATTTGCTGTGTTCCCCATTGTTTGTTTTTTAATATCTAGAAGCTAATGATTAGCATTCCCCTAAAATTGGGAGAAAAATCCAAATGTTGATCAAAATCAAAACAATAACAGATTTCAAAGAGCTCTTTCATTAGAAGTTAGAGATGAGTTTTGACCGGAATGAATTCTTTGACGCGTATGTCCTTGTCGCCCGCCGTCCAGTATCCAGGATTTAATATCCCTTAAATCAATTTGTTCCCTTTTCTTTATTTTTCTGATTATACAGCGCCATATTAATTTTTCTTTGTCGATTGTCAGCAAGATATCCCATGTCGACAACAAAGGTAACTCGCGGATACCTTACGGATATTAGCATATTCACTTGCCAAAAACATGGCTCTCTGGGATAAATACAGGCTGTCCGAAAAGCTCCATTTTTGCGTAAGAGAAAATTTTCCCTTCTTCGCCGATTTGTCGCTTTTACCCAGCTGTATCATTGTTGCCAACTCTGCCGGAGAAAAAGAATCCGGAAAATGAATATCCAATCCAAAGAACTTTACCTAAGGTGACCATATTTCTAAACAATATTTTGGGGACAAATCAAGCATTGTCCTCTAATCCAAGGAAAACTTGGGGACACTAGAAAATATTTTTGGGGAACTATTCGAGGACACAACTTTTACCATGTATACCCATACTTTAAATCTTGACTGACTTTGATACTTAAAAATGAACTCTAATAGCTCTTTATATCAATTGTGTATTCTTATTTCTAATAAATTAATGGAAGTATTTAACTCATTTATAAATATTTATTTAAACCAGAAATAGGAAAGAAACATCATGTTGAAATATTGCAATGTATTCAAAATTTAACTCTTGGAGTAATATTTGTATTTTTCAGAAGACATTGCTTTTTACATTGGATCATTTTGTGATAATTTTTCATGAAACTTTGCACACCCTCTAAAAAAAGTATTCGAGTGCAAAAAAAATTTTCGTACGTATATTTCATATTTAAAGCACGGTTCTTCATGAAAAGTTATTAATCATTAACAAAACTGAAATGGGAAATTTGGTTCATAGTCGGATACTTTATTGAATGTCTGTACACGCTACACACACACAATGACAACAAGCGTTTTCAGAGATCGAATTTCATTGTTTCTTTGAGTAGATGGCGATTTTAGTTGGTTTATTTTTCTGATTTCTTCAGATTTTTCTGAAAGAAATAAACTAAACGGAAAGTTTCAGGGGAAAAAAGTACAACTCTTTAAATTTGGGGACATTTGAGGACAAAGTATTTTGGGGACAAAATGAAAAAAAGATCTATATTTGGGGACTGTCCTCGAATTTCGAGGACGTATGGTCACCTTAGCTTTACCAGATATAGCTTTTCGACCTACGTCATTGCATTACGTCAGATCATAGCAACCAGCCTGGCAACACTTTCCTGTAGGACACACTAACGTTCGTTTGAGGACGGTGATTGGCGGAATAATCGTCTTTCTACCTCTAAATATCCGAGTTGTCCTACAAAAAGTTGCCCTGACGTCATGTCTAAATGCTATTGCATTGTTTTTCAATTAAATTACTGTTAATTATTGCATTAATTATAAATGTCCCCAGTTTTGTTGTCAGAATCGGGGACATGTCCCCGATTCTGACTACAAAAATCTGGTCACCTTATCTATAAGCATATTTTAGCAGCATAAGCACGTAAGCGCCGAAAAATTTTTATTTTTTTTCTCATCTTGAAAATATTGTTAGCCATTTGTGGATACTTTGATTATTATTGGGGCAGAGTGCGAGTGGTAGAGGAATTAATTAATAGCATTCACACATTTAGAACATTTATTAACGAAACATAACATAGCACAACATATAACATCGACAAAAAACATTGGAATAAGTAAAAGACAATAAGGGGTAACTAGGGGCAACGGAACAGCATGTTGCCATACTATAAAAAGGTTAACAATTGGAAAGATTATTATTTGTGACATCACAGTCACTATTTCACTTTAATAATTATCCCCAATACCTAAGGTGGCCATACGTCCTCGAAATTCGAGGACAGTCCCCAAATATGGATCATTTTTCATTTTCTCCCCAAAAATACTTTGTCCCCAAATTTAAAGATTTGTACTTTTTTTCCTGAAAGTTTCCGTTTAGTTTATTTCTTTCAGAAAAAACTGAAAAAATAAGAAAATAAACCAACTAAAAGCGCCATCTACTGAGAGAAACAAATTCGATCCCTGAAAACGTTTGTTGTCATTGTGTGTGTAGCGTGTACACAGTGTACAGACATTAATTAAAGTATTCGACTATGAGCCAAATTTCCCATTTCAGTTTTGTTAATGATTAATCACTTTTCATGGAGAACCATGCTTGAAATTGACGTACGAAAATTTTCTTGCACTCGAATACTTTTTTTAGAGGGTGTACAAAGTTTCATGAAATATTATCACAAAATGATACAATGTAAAAAGCAATGTCTTTTGAAAAATACAAATACTATTCCAAGAGTTAAATTTTGAATAAATTGCAATATTTCAACATCATGTTCATTTCATGCTTCAGGTTTAAATAAATACTTATAAATGAATGAAATACTTCCATTAATTTATTAGAAATAAGAATACACAATTGATATAAAGAGCTATTAGAGTTCATTTTCAACTATCAAAGTCAGTCAAGATTAAAGTATGGGTATACTGGTATACACTCTCCAAAGAAAGTATTCGAGTAAAAATTTCCTACGTTGGTTTCGTATATTAAAAATTATTTATCATAGAATATGAATTAGGCTATGTATAAATATGACTTTCCATATTTCTGTCATGTTTTACGTTTTTCAAAAACTCAATTATTATTCGCAAATCTAAAATAGTAAATTTATCTCTTACTCGAATACTTTTTTTGGAGGGTGTACATGGTAATATGTTGTGTCCTCGAATAAGTCCTCGAAAATATTTTCTAGTGTCCCCAAGTTTTGTTTAGATTCGAGGACAATGCTTGATTTGTCCCCAAATTACTGTTTAGAAATATGGTCGCCTTACCAATACCCCCACTTTATAAAAGTCCAAATAGTTTAGAAATGCCAGACAAACGTTTGGCTGACGTGGCTTGATTAAACAATCAGCTGAATTATTTTCTGACTCTACATAGTTGACTGTCATCAAGCCTTCTTCAATTTTCTCTCTCACAAAATGATGCCTGATGTCAACATGTTTAACACGTCGAGAGTTGATTGGATTTTTGCTAATGCATATGGCACCTCTGTTATCACAGTATAATTTGACTGTTTCAATTTGCAGATTTTCCAGTTCTTCTTGTAATTGCTTAAGCCATAACAGCTCTTGTGTGGCTGAACTTATAGCCATATACTCAGCTTCTGTTGTGGACAATGTGACTGTTTGTCGCTTTGAGTTCCAGCTGATGGCTCCGCCTGCATCTATAAAAATATATCCAGTTGTTGAACGACGGTCATCTTTGTTGTTAGCCCAATCGGAATCATAGTAACCACATAAACTATCTCCATTTTTGTAAAAATGCAACTTTTTTGTTAATGTGCCTTTTAAATTTCTAAATATTCTTTTAACTGCAATCCAATGTGTCTTTCCTGGATTGTTACAAAACTTGCTTAACAAACCAACTGCGTGAGCAATATCTGGTCGAGTACCTTGTGCAATATAAAGTAAAGAACCAATTGCCTCACGATATGGGACGCTTTCCATTAATTTTCTTTCTTCTTCTGATGCTGGACACATATCTTTGGATAAATTATTTTGAAGAGTTAAAGGAGTTGATGTACCTTTACAATCTTCTAAGCCAAAACGTTTCAGTATGTCTTTAATAAATTTAATTTGATCAATAGCTATAGAATCTTTTTGTTGAACAATATTTAGGCCAAGAATGTAATGAGCTTCACCAAGATCTTTTACGGGAAATTGTTTGTTTAGCTTTTGAAATAGTTTATCTTTACGTTTCTGATCGTTCGTAATAATTAGTAAATCATCAACATATACAGCAACTATAAAAAATTCCTTACCTTTGATATTAAAGAAGATGCAAGGATCTACTTTAGATCTTTGTAAATCCATTTTGAGTAGGCAATCACTTAACTTTTTATACAAATTTCTGCTGGCTTGCTTCAAACCATATATTGATTTATTTAAGCGGCAATAACGATTTGGAAAGTGTTCCGTTTCAGGTAGTTCCATATAAATTTCTTCATCAAGCTCAGGATGGAGAAATGCTGTTTCAACATCCATTTGAAATAGCTTCAGATCGTGTTTCACTGCAAGAGATAAAAGGTAACGAATGGAACTTCGGCGAATTGTAGGTGAAAACGTTTCTTCATAATCAATCCCATATTTTTGAGAGCATCCTTTATCAACTAGGTTAGCTTTATATCTTTCTCCATTTGCTTTGTATTTAGTCTTGAAAATCCATCGACGTCTGATCTGTTTCTTATCAGATGGTAGGTCAGAGTAGGTCCAAGAATTGTTGGCAAGATGAGCGTTTATTTCATCTTCAACAGCTATCGTCCATTTATCAGCTTAAGGTCTTTTCATTGCTTCTTCGTACATTTCTGGATCTTGATCATCAAAAAGGTTCGCTTGATAAACTATAAAATCGTCATTAAAATATTTACTGGTTGGAGTGATAATTCTCTTGGGATATCGACTACTGTGAGATTCTTCCAATTCTTCTTTGGCTTCATCGTCAGTTACAGTTTCCTTTTCTTCCTGTTTATCTATAGATGTGACATTTTCTTCTACTTCATCTTTGTTAGTTTCTTTAATTTCATCAGCATCTTCGGGTGGTTGGGATAAATTCTTCATAATTTCATTTTCAAGGAATATAACATCTCTGCTAATAATTACCTTTCTTGTAAGCAGTTTGAAAATACGATAGCCTTTACTGCCTTCTGCATACCCTATGAATATTCCTTCTTCAGATTTAGCATCCCATTTCTTCCTAAGGGAGTATGATACATGTACCATTACTTTGCATCCAAATATCCTCAGGTGAGAAAGATCTGGCTTTCTTTTTGTCCAGGCTTCTTCAGGTGTCTTAAATTTAACAGCTGTCGTGGGTGACCTGTTTTTTAGATAGTTTGCTGTATTAACAGCTTCCGCCCAATGTTCTCTTGGTAGACCTGAGTCGAGCAGCATAGTACGAGCTTTTTCAACAAGAGTTCTATTCAGTCGTTCTGCGACCCCATTTTGTCCAGGAGATCTGGGAACTGTCGTTTCATGTCTGATTCCAGATAACTTCAGATGTCACTCAAGGTCTTTATTCACATATTCTCCACCATTGTCGGTGCGAAGGGTTTTGATTCGCTTTCCTGTTTGGTTTTCAACCAGAACTTTAAATTCCAGGAATTTACTTTTAACTTCATCCTTTGTTTTTAGAAAATAAACAAATGACTTACGGGAGAAATTGTCTGTAAACGTAAGAAAATATCTTGATCCACCAACAGAAACAGTTGATATTGGACCACATAAGTCTGAGTGTACAAGTTCCAGAACAGACTTAGAACGATTTTTCGATGCGTGCGGAAAAGGTTGTCGGTGCTGTTTGCCTTTAACACACGTGATTCAGGGCTCCTTTGGATCAGCTTCACAAGAAATTCCTGTAGACATTTTAGAAATCAATAGCTTCATATCTCTTCTATTTAGATGAGCTAAACGGCGATGCCAGACATCGTGAGAATTCAAAGTTGCCACTGAAGCTTCAACTTGCAAAGTGTCCAATTTGTACAACCCATTATTTTCTGAAGCTGTAGCAAAAATGAACTTTCAAGGCATTTCAATTACCGACTCAGTTATTTTGCAACCTTGTCTGTCGAACACTACTGATTAGCCTTTCTTCACTATTTGAGATATAGAAAGTAAATTTGTCGTCAAATCCGGAGCATGAATGACATCATTCGCCTTAACAGTGTGTTTATTCGCTAACTGAATATCAACATCACCAATTCCAGAACAATGCCGGCACCAATGCTGGAACAGAATTACCATTTGCAACATCAATATTTCGATTAACTTCAGGTTTAAGATTCTTTATCCAGTCACTTCTAGGAGTCATGTGATTGTTACATCCAGAGTCCAAGTACCAGTCTGTTGGTTGCTTTTCATCATTTTCAGTAGATGTAAACAAACTACAAGCTTTATTATGTGGTTCGTTCTTGTATTTAACCGTATTTCTTCTTGGTTTTAAACATAAGCTAAAATGGCCAAATTCATTACAATTATAACAACGAGCTTTTCGACTGTCTTTATGCTTACGTTTTTGTGAAAATTTGTTCACTGACTTCCCATAAACAGTATTATCAGAGGATGTTAATTTTGAACACATGTCCTTAATGTTTTCTTGTAATAGCAAATTTTTCACAATTCGATTGTTATCGTCTGATTGGATCCCTGTATTCCAAGAATTAGCGGGCGAAATTTTTCTGGCAACCCTCCTAAAATAATACCACCAACAGTCTCATTTTCAAGCGGCTTTCCAATGCTTTCTAATTGCTCTGCGATAGAAGTAATATGATCTATATATGCGGTCATAGAAGAAAATTCTTCATATTTTGTTCTAAATAGAGAGCCATATAAACCGATTCTTCGAACTACACCGTTATCCTCATATGTTCTTTGAAGAGACATCCAAGCTTCTTTAGCAGTTTTAGCCTTTTTGGTTTCAGCTGACGCAATGGGCTTAATGGATAAATTTATCTTAGCTAATGCTCTTTTATCTAATTCAGGATCAATATTAGTGCCTTCAATACAATCCCACAAACCGGCATCTACAAGAAAATTTTTCAAAAGAAATTTCCAATCGGCGTAGTTTCTGCCATCTAAATGCTTTGATTCAGGTAAACCCCCACTTGATGTGGACACGGGAGTTTTTTAACATTTAATTGCGTTTGTAATTGTCCAATTTGAAGCTGTAAAGCTTTAATCGCTTCATTGGTTGATTCCGACTTTAGGACCCCCACTCTCGCCAACGTAAAAAATCGCCGCGTTTTGGCGAACCTTCTTGTCAATAGTCCGTGATCACCTATGCGCACAAGTTTTAACGCTTCCCAGAGAAACTGGATGAAATTAATGTGAACAATTCAGCATTAAACGCACCAAATACGGAATTTGGCGACAATTATTAGAAATTCATTAGTTGGCAAGTAAAATAAATGTAATGATGTACTTACATGTTCCAAAGGACTCCATTTGACAAGAATTTATGAGCAGATTCTTTAAATTTATATGTATTTCCTTTATTAAAAGCGGATTCGTGAATTTTTACTTTATTTTAACCAATGAAGTATGTTGAATCACAACAATTTTAGGAAATGGAATCAGAAAAATTAATGCATAAATAAAAATACATATGTATAGTTTAATATTTAAAGTTACCCTAGCAACCAAATTTCCCGTATCAGATTTATTTGTGTTTGACGATGCTAATATAAATGAGTTGAAATCGTTTGCTCCTATTAATATGGCTCGAAAATGCGTAAAGGGATACTAAACCTTATCGTTGCCTACGTAATACTACGTATTATGAGTATTTCGCAGGCGACGGCCTTATTCTTAAGATCAAAACTCATGACTGATCACGTGCAAAATCAACTGGAATACCGGTTGATTACTGAGAGAAATTTACGAATAAACCCTTTGCCGTATGGCTGCAATATAAATACATAAAATCGTAAAGCCAACTGTATATCAATATTTATCGTCGCGTTGGCGAGAGTGGGGGTCCTAAAGTAGGAATCAACCGCTTCATTTTCTGCCATAATGAACGCACTTTAAATCTTTTTGAAGAATCAGTTCGAATACGAAAAATTAAACTTAGAATACGAATAAAATTTTATATTGCATACCTTTATCACAATCTTCTACGCTATTTCTGGGCCACTATAACCTATTGGGGCAGAGTGCGAGTGGTAGAGGAATTTATTAATGGCATTCACACATTTAGAACATTTATTAACGAAACATAACATAGCACAACATATAACATCGACGAAAAAACATTGGAATAAGTAAAACACAATAAGGGGTAACTAGGGGCAACGGAACAGCATGTTGCCATACTATAAAAAGGTTAACAATGGGAAAAATTATTATTTGTGACATCACAGTCACTATTTCACTTTAATAATTATCCCCAATAGATTTTAGGCACATTTTCTCCGGCAGAGTTGGCAACAGTGATACAGTTGGGTAAAAGCGACAAATCGGCGAAGAAGCGAAAATTTACTCGTACGCAAAATCCCATAAGAGAAACTGGTTTTCGGACAGCCTGTATATATCCCAGTGTTGCCAGAAAGTTTTGAACAAAAATCGTAAGAAGTTGATAGTAAAGCATGGAGGTTTAACTTATGGAGGCGCCCATGCTGTGCTACGCAGTGCTAGGAAAGTAAAGCCTACCCGGGGCCTTCGGAATTAGTAACGGGCCTGCGCGTGTATTTTGATGAGCCATCCAAAGAGGCCTACGGATGCATGAGTCTTCACATATACATCAGGCATTTTTTAAGCTTCCCAGTGCTTTCAAACGTTATTTAATGTAGTTTTAAGTAGTAATTGTGTTACTAATTCAAGTAACGAACTCATGATTAATTTGTTTGCTATGGTACATATTGACATTAAGAAAATAGATGCATATAATTTGAAGGAATAACAAAAAGTAGCTCTTACTCTCATGATTCACGATTGCTTATTCTAGTTTCACAAGTGGATATTTAATATACTTTAAAATAACTAAATACACAAATGAGAAAGACATTTTTATAATGAATATTTCATGAACGTAGTTGTATTTCCTACGTTATTTTAAACAATTCAACATTAATCTTTAACAAATGATGTATTAAAGCGCATTTCGGTGTTTTCGGGATATCCTGTATATTGGAGAAAATTGATAAAATACGCTCTATAGCGTGATCCCTGAATTAATTATTCTTTAATAAAGACATTTCATGCAGTATATGTTATTCTTTTGTCGCTTTCTCAATCGAACTTTGGAATTGAGCAAGCATAATGAACGCTTGTACAAAATATTAACTACATTTGAAGTTTCTGTATAAACGGGCAAAAATCAATAATTTATAATTTACTGTATTTCTGCACTGTACCAGATGTAAGTCTTAATCACATAATCAAGGCATATATAACTGATAAATAACATTTTCACCTGGCAAAATTAAATTGTCTAAATAGTATCACAACGTCATGCTTATTTACAAGAATAAAAACTACTCAAGTAATACGATTTCTGATTAAAATAATTTATTTATAAATAACACATGAGTAATTATTCACTAAACATGATTTACATACATATTTTTAGAATTTCTGAATACATTATAAGCGTTCACTTACCTTTACATTCAGAGCAAAATGTTCGAATTTTAGGATAAATTTTCATGAAAGAAAATGGCGCAAGATTCACCAAACGATTACCTACATTTAAAGTTCTTTAGTACGACAAAAGTATAAAAAAATTGTTTTAAAATAATAAAATAATATAACATTTTATAATACTTAGAATAACAAAATAGAATACCGTGACTGGGGAAAACAGGCCTCAATGATAAACTCATTTTTAGGGATGGCAACTCATAAGCAGGCCCGTTGCTTAGCGATGGCCCCGGCCTACCACGCCCCCACATTCTCTCAGAAGATTGAAGAACGCATAGAGATGCGTTGAAAAACGAGTTCCAGAAAGTGTTAATAAAAATAATTTAAACGTTACTAACCAATATTTTTTAATCCATTTTACGTTTATGGAAGATTGTTTACACGTATTAACTTGTTTTTTTTTTTTTTTTTTTTTTTTTTTTGCATAATTTCAAATTTATTTTCATGCATTGCGTTTTAAACATCAAGTGAAAAAAAAAAAAAAAAAAAAAAAAAAAAAAAAAAAAAAAAAACTGTTATTCCTATGATTATACTATACTTTGCATAACTGGTTATATTTCTCCATGGTAATTGTTTTATTATAATAAAAAATTGCTTTTTATATTTCTAGGAAGACATTTTTTGTTGTTACATGGGTAAAAATAAGTTTTATTTTTATTTCACATCAGCCTTAATTATTAAATTGCTCACATTATATTAGCAATAGTTTTAAGTCATATTACAGGTATTAGAAGTAAGAATGCAATTTCAAATATGCTAAATAAGATATATGAGGTATTTACAGACAGTGAGAGAAATATTATCTTCTTTAGGCATGAGGAAACAATTATTAAAATGCTTTTCACAAAAACCTTCATCTTAAAACAGAACTTTTTATAAAAACGCCATCTAAATGGTTCCCTCAACAAAATTTCCATCATAAAACAAAACACGTTGCAAAATTTTGTGTCTTAAATGTACACATTTTACAAAACTTTTCCCACCCACAAACTAAATTTTTTAGAAATGTAATCATTTACATCAATACAAATAAAATCTCACCTGTCACGAAACAGTTCAGTTTTCAATAAGTTACCCTTTTCAAATTTGTATACGACCCCCCTGAAAACATTCCCAGTTAGTAAAATGTGACGCATACATTAATGAGATGATGTACAAATTTTCAACTTTTCCTCATAAAACGTCTCAAATATATCTTTAAACAAGATGATCTAGAGCTATACATGAACTTGAGTGCAAACGCTTATTGCTAGAGTGGGGGAAAATATCTCGTAATTTCTGCACGACCCTTAAGAGGCCTCTCTACTCACGGAAAAAATCGCAAACGGTGGCTTCCTCTGAGATGCTCTGAAAATTGGGAAAGAGGGGATAGCAATCTGTGACAGTTTTATTACTCTCTTGACCACACCTCTAGTCTTCATCTTACAGAAGACCCCCAGGAGTGAGGGGGCACACACAACAACCCCTGTTCCCTCCTAGTTGTTTGAAAATAAGCTATTCATTATCACTTCTGTTTGAGAACTTGGACTGTACAGGATTTTTTCCTTTTACTATAAAAATGAGTAGTTTAAATGTTCTAAATATCACTTTGTTTGAAATGATTTTAAAATACTGAATATACACAAACACGACTCCGTAAAAATGTATATTTATGGAGGGATGTTTAATATATACTGTAGTATCAAAATATAATGTATATTATATTTTGATATAGCAAAGTATTCTTTCTTATATATAATTTTTTATATAGCAAAGTATTCTTTCAAATTATATTTATTCATGAAAACAATAATAATAATAATAAAATATTCAAAGTAACAATATTATGATTTGTGTGTGTGTGTGCATACATTAAAATGCTGAATAAAATTTCCATTAGAAGTCAAATTAAGTAACATAAAAATATTACACATTATCTGCAATTCTGTTAGACAAAAAAGAGCGTTTTTTTTTCCATTTTTAATACGCATTCGTGTTTTTATTTCAGAAATTGAAATGTGAAAATACAAGATTTTTAATAGCTCTTTTATTCAACAAGATAATATAAAGGTCATTACAAGAGACAATTAGATAATTTACGATATCAATTATACCTCCATCTTCTCTCCTTCGAAAAATAAAAAATAAAAAAAATAAATAAATAAAGAGAGAGGGGGAGGGGGGGTTGGGGAGACAGAAAAGAGAGAGAGAACGAAAAGAAAAGAAAAAAAAAAACACAACTATTGATCGAACAAAACGCACCGCCCCCCGCCCCCAAGAAAAAGAAATTAATGTAAAAGATCCTATTTTACTTCCATAAAATATATGTATTTGTCAATCTTCTAACTAACCGCCCCCACAGACAAACTAATCGTCCCCCCCCCCCCCGACAAACTTGTATTAATCCGTCACTGACAAAACGATCTATCTGTGGTTGCTATTTCATAAAAACAGTGGTCTAAAGAGATAAGTAATAAACAGTATAGGCACATTTTAGATTACGTTTTTGGCAGTAAAATTATAATTATGAAAAATAACAAACTCAATTTTCAAATCAAATACTTTCAAAAAGAAATAATTATTAATTTTAAAAATCTGATAAATACTACAAATTATACATAATTTTATCACAAATTAAGATAATGAAAAGAAATTGCGCCCAAAAATTTTCTATACTGATTACAAAATTAACACTCAAATATTTCCTTCTGAAAGGAAATATAGGGACAACTAATTCACAGCATGACTTATTTTTAATACTGTTGCGCTTTCATCAGTCTTTTTTCCCCCTGTTCTCGATATTTACTTCGTCTAGAGAGACAAGTAGTAAATTGTGCCTCTGTACATTTTATATTTTCCCTATATTAAATTCCATCATTATTGTCTAAATGCCAAACTCAGTTTTTCAAATCGAATGCTTAAAAAAAAAAAAAAATTAAAATCAAATAAACAAGTTGTACTATGCAAAAGAACTATTTATCACAAACCAATGAAAAGGAATTGCGCACAAAAATTATTATAAAGGTTGCAAAACTGACAGTTAAAAATTTCTTTCTGAAAGAAAATATAAAATTATATAGACAACTAATTCACAGCATGACTGAATATTTATTTTTAATGCTATTGCACTTCGGGATTGTTATTTTCCGAGCATGTAACATGTAAGAAAAGTATTGTAATCATGAAAAAATTTGGCTGCGAGATTTTGGTGTATTGACACGTTTTGAGGTCTTCTGAATTCAGTTATGCTGTTTTTTACGGGATGTGTGTGTGAACACGATAGCTCCTAAACGGAGCATTAGATTGAGCTCAAATTGGGTATATGTGTTATAAACTACCGTTACAAGACCGGTATTGATTTTGGTGTATATAGGACTTATAGTTAGTTTTTCTACAGGGCTAAAGATTTCTTTTAGATTATGGCCTATGGGGGGAAATTCTTGAAAGTGCGCTAGCGTTTAAACGGTTCATTAGATTGAGCTCAAATTGGGTATATATGTTATAAACCATTATCATAAGACCGATATTGATTTTGGTGTGTATAGGACTTATAGTTTTTCTACAGGGCTACGGCGAAGATTTCTTTTACATTATGACATACGAGGAGAAATTCTTGAAAGTGCGCAAGTGTTTCAACGGTGCATTCGATTGAGCTTCAATTTAGTATATATGTTTGAATGATTTATCGATTAAAATTTATTTACATGCTTGGTAATGATCTTAATCGTAAGTGTTCAGAAAGTCGAGTGGAGTCACTACAGTTTTTTTTTTTTTTTGTTGTTCTCTATATTTAATTGGTGTATAGCAGGGTTGTCCAACATATTGCCCGCCGATTGTTTGAATCCTGCCCACTTACTACTTTTTGAAAATCGCAGAAACAGTCTAGCAATCCTTTTTAGTAGTATTTCAAGTGGAAAAGCAAGTAGTTCCAAGAAATGCTGTGGAGAAGAAACTTAAATTTTGAGAATGCTACTAAGATCAGTTTTTGATTGTCCACCGTGAAAACGAGATCTAGGTTTCTTCTGACCGAGGAACATCTTGTAGGAATTTTGCGTTAGCTATGTCAAGTGTACAGGCAGACATTGACTATCTGTTAAGCAAAAGTAATGCCAACCCTCACATAATTCTATGTTTGGATGTAATGAAAATAAATGCGGTAATAAAACAGGGTTTCTACAGACCGGGAAAGTCAGGGATTTGGGAAAAAAGTCAGGGAAATTTGAAGAAATTGAAGAAAGGTCAGGGAAATGCAAGAATATGCGGCAAAATCAAGAAAATACTTCCTGTTCGAACCTAATTGTAGAAATTGTTTTATTTTCATTTTCTTATTTAACCTTATAAATAATTTTAAAATCTGTCCTTTATGAACATATCTTCTTCAGTTGAAATATGCTTAATTTGATCCTAAATTATTATCAAACATGGTTTTTGTTAGAATCCAGTGATGTCAAATAATATTTTTGTGTATATTGATTTTATTATTATTATTATTTGTAAAAAGGGGCAAAATATATAAAAAGTTATTAATTAAAGGATGTAAAATTAAAAATAGAAACGCAAAATTCAGGAAAGCACGCTATTTAAAAAGTCAGGGAAAAGCATGATAGATGTCAGGGAAAAGTCAGAGAAGCAAAAGCTATGAAATCCGTAGAAACCCTGTAAAAAAATGTAAGAAATTTTAATACCCAATTTTACGGATTATTTGTAATGTGTTTATTTTGTAGAACTCGTAAGGAAGGATTTATGATCACCACTTTAACGTCTTATCCTCAACTAGCATCCTCTTAATTTTTGAACTGGATTAAAAAATTGTGTTTTCCAAAAGTAAAATACGACCCTGTGGACTATCAACTACATCGTTTCATAGAACTCCGTAAACATAAAACACAGTATTTACAGTACATAAAAATACACTTATTTACATTGCATGTGCTGAGAAAAAAAATATTAAACAAAACCTTAGGGGGAAAAAAAAAAAAAAAAAAAGCCGCTATTCTGGTTTAAATTCCGAAGATAACTATACTACCAATAAGTTGTAAACAAATAACATAAATCAAGGGTGCTCGTTTCACATCAGCTGTTTGTAATGTATAACATACAATAAATGAATTGGATTAAAAAATGAGTTTTCCAAAAGTAAAATATGATTCTCTGAACCAGTGGCGTATGCAAGGGGGGGGGTTCAACCCCCCCCTTTTGAACTTAACTATTACGCATTTTAACACAAAGTTATGGCTATAACCCCCCCCCCCCCCCTTGAAGGAAGTCTGCATACGCCACTGCTGTGAACTATCAACTGCATCATTTCATAGAACTCCGTATTAGACACTCACATAAAGTGCAGTATTTACAGTACATAAAAATACTTTTATTTATTTACATTGCATTTGCTGAAAGAAAAAAATACCATACAAAAAAAAAAAAAAAAAAAAAAAAAAGGCTATAGATGGTTTTAATTTCATTTCTTATTAATTTTTTTAAAATCTTTTGTATCTTCATTATGTTTAATTGCGTCAATAATGTAAGAAGGATTTCTGAATCGAAGAGACAGTTTGTAAGGTGGATCAATGAGCTCCGGGAGAATAAACACTGCTCAAAGCAAATATTCGACAGACTTGAGAGCAGTAAAATAACAACACTTGTTACTACAAAAGGCACTGAGCCAGATGATTTTACAGATACACAGAAACGAAAGTTGAAATGTGAAGAGAATGTTTATGGAGGCACTGGGGTGGGAAGTGAGGACACCACAGGGGGTCAATGGGTCAATATACGCCCACCTCATCCATCACCGCAACTAATGGTTACCAAAGTGGGGGGATGAAATTCGCGTTGAAATCATACATTTCATAGCATATAACGTTTACATTTAATTGAAAATAATGAAAAGTTGTCATTGAAAAAACACGAAAAGAGCATGTAAAAATAGTGAGATGGCTATACAATGACTTACGCGAGTTAAAATTTTGCTAAAGAGCGGAATTTTGAAATAACGGATCGTCAAACATGAAAATAACGGTTTAAAATTTGTGTTGCTTTTCAGATTGCTATAAAATCTCTTTCGGCTTAATTAACCCAAATTTGATTCACGCAATACTTGCGAACTGTTCTCAAGATTCACACAAGAAAATTTCATGTAAAAATACCAAATACTTTCCGAGAAAAATTATTAGGCGTTAAGGCACTTTTCTTCATAGGAAAGCATTGGGACGTGAATCTCCGCAAGCCGAGTAGAGAGGCCTCTTAAAAGCGCAATCATTCGACGTGAATTTTTCCCTCCGAGAGCCACTGAAAAGTGGTTTAAGTCAGCATATTTTTAATCTTCACATCTTCGATACTTTTCAAAATATAATTTTAATTTTTTTTTACATCACCTCATCAATATATCAGGCACATTTTACTAATTGGGAAATTTTTGTACGTGGATCGTATACAAATTTTAAAAATGTAAATTTTTGAAAATTAACGAGAGAATTTTTCCTTAACGGAGTCTTAATTACAAAACTGTTATGAAAAGGGCCAGCGGTAGCACATTTTCGAGGGGTCCCCCACAGCGGTGGCCGGACCCAGTGATGTTTTTTAGGAGGAAGGGGGTCTCACAAAAGGCCACCGGTAGCATATTTTCCTTAGGCGCAGAAGGTAAGGATTCCGATGTAACTCGCTTCTCGATTTGATTAATAGCTGTTAGCGCGCGTGCAACTGACCCTCTTCCAAGCAAATATACAACGATTTGAATGTTCTGAAACAAATAAGCACCCTAAAATATCAGTATAATCCTAGTATTTCCCCCCTTCCTCTCTTTTGAGAGCAGAATTTCCATTTGGAGCACTGAATATTATTAATGTCACGTATTTGTTTTGCAATAATTAAGTGGATAAACAATGATAAGACGTATTTTTTCAATTTAAGCATCAAAATATTTTTATTTTTGGAATTTCACTATTTCATTTTGTTCACTATTTTCACTTAATTGGTACATTATAAATACAGTATACATAAAAGAACAATAATAAAAATGAATAAATCATGCAAATTAACTGATGAGATACATGCGTGAAATAAAATGAAATATTCTACGAATACAATTTATTACGCATCCATATACAGTTTGAAACTTGTTTCATATTATTTTGGATGGTTTGATAAAAAAAAAAATCTTAATAATTATACTGCAGAACAAATTGATTTAAATATGATTTAAAAAAAGGCAAATGTGTGAACAAAAAAACTGATAAAAATTAAACAAATGAAACCTTACGCATTTCTCAATGGTAAACATTAAGTGTTCGCCTGGATAGTTTAATAAACCTGATAACTCTGATAATGTACCAATATTTTTGTGTAGTGATCCTTTTTGATTACCTAATGCAATATGATGACACTAGGAAAGGAAAAATAAATAAATTTTAAGCAAACAAAAGTTGTTAAACGACGAGAACAAATTAGCTTAAAACGGAAGCGATACAGAATGTTGATATTCATTACTAATAATATATTTATGCTAAAATGGAACATGCATTCAGCTGTGCATATTAGGTGATGTAACCGAAAGACACAGTCATACAATAAACTGAATGCCGTACGAATGTTACAATAACAAATAATAAAATCGAGCTTACCTATGAAACGATATGTTACTTAAACATCTGTCTTCTCTATTGGTACATCCAACAACCCGTCAGAACAACCCGTCAGAACAACTCCCGTCAGAACAACAGAGGAGATTGAACAACCCGTCAGAAATTACTCCTTAGTGTTTACATAGTTCACTGAAAGAAAGTAATTATAACAAAGCGAACAAAGTAATGAAAACGCTCTCCATTGATGTCCAATTAATAATACGTGTTTAAAAATAATCGATTATTTAAAAATAAACAGTAAAAGTATTACAGAATTAAGATAAAAATTATGCCTAAAGATGTGGCTTTAAGATAAACTTACGTACAATCAGTAAAAAATGAGAAATACAGCAGTTTTGTTCTTGAAAATTTACATGCATGCCAATGACGATTTTCAATGTTTTGAGAGAATGAGGGGGCGTGGTCGTTGGCTTCAAAAACGGGGAACATGGGCGCCTCCATAAGTTAAACCTCCTTGTAGAAAAGTCGCAAAGGTGACGCCATAGTATGACGTCACAGTTTGACATCACGTGGCTAACGAAATAGGCCACCACCCTCTTCAGTATTAGAGATATAGTCCAGTGATTTTGGTAGATTGGTTGTTTTACATGGAAAGTTTTTCGAGAGTTTTGAAAAAGGGCAATTTTATATGCCCATTCGATGTGCTCCCAGATAGCACAAACTTGTCCAGAACACGTCTAGAAGACGTCATATAGACAAGCTGACATGTCCATTAAACATCCAGGATTCGTCCAATTCTCGTCGATTTTACGTCAATGTGGCACTATAGGACGCCCATATGACGTCGTATAGACATGCATATGGACGTAATAATGGACGTGTTTGTCTATTTATGGACCTTTTACGGTCGAATCTTGGACATCAACAAAAACCATTTCATAATTTTTAGCTAATTTTATGTAATGATTAATTTAAATTTATCGTTACATCTTAATAACGAATTTTGTAAAAATATTCGTACCTAATTTTTCCTTTTCAACCAACCTTTAAGTACTTGCCCCGCTTCAGATTCGAACCCTTAATTATGGACTTTTAGCCACTATACGCAGCGGGACTTGCTCTGTTGTGTCAAAATGTTGAAGTAAAGATTTTTTAGTTTCGGACTGGGAATATAGAAAAAAATATGCGGCTATTCGTTTTCGGATGTTGAGTCACTATAGAATTTTTTTTTTGTATGAGGATATGAGTTTCTTTTTACACAATACCGCTTTTATAGGAAATAATAATACATAAAAAGTATTTTAAATTTCAAAAGTTCCCCGACAAAAAAAAAAAAAAAAGCACCTGTAGAATTTAAAATGTTTTTAAACTTTTTTGGGGTAAAATGTAATATCAATAAAAACATAAAGTATAATAAATTCATGCGTCGTAAGTACAGTATTGGGTAAAATGAAAATCAATGACAAAAAAGTAACTTTTCCATATTTTGTCCATTTCTGGACTTATATACACATCTATTTTATGTCGTATCACTGACATAGTGTGGATCATCTGGTATACGTCCATACATGGACATATTCTGGACATTCTAATTCTAGTTTCGGTCAATTCATGGACATATTCAGGATTTTCCAGATTATGTCCATAAATAGATGTCTTATGGATGTCTATGTATAGACATGGATGTATTATGGATGAGTTGGATTAGAAATATACATAAAATGGACAAGTGTGTTATCTGGGCTCTTTCCGAATTTCAACTTTTCCCCCTTCGTATCTTTGCTGCTCGCGCCGCCATATTCGAAAAATGGCGCCTAAAAGCAGTTTTTTTGCCAATATCTCCTTTCCGACTCATTTCACGAAAAAAACAATTACAAAAAAAGAAACTAGGGAAACCTACAATTTATGTGATTACCTTTATTTCGTAAAATCAATAGTTTTGGTGTACGAGCTCTGCAAAGTGTAGTACAGTTTTTTTTTTTTTTTTTTTTTGAGCAAAATACTTATTTCCACACCATCTTGTGAGGTAGAGTAAGCGGCACGTTTTTTAAATTTTTTAAATTTAATTTTTTTTACATTTATTGTGGTATTCCCTGTAGGCCTAATCCACGTGCATTTAACTAATCCAGAATTTAGCGCATTCTCCTTCGCTTCCCTTTTCTTGATGGAGCAGGTGTTGCGAGTTCATTGTCCCTCGTTAGTACCGATCGAAAAGTCACAGCCCGAAATTTCTTCCTCATCAGCCGCGATGGGATTATCAGTTTCATCATAATCCTCTTCGTTCTCGATTTCATCTTATGTTTGCTCGAAAATAGTCTCCGATTCTTTCTCTTCATCGCTGTCTTGTAATGGAACTTGCGAGTTATCACAGGTACCACTGCAATTCATGCGCCATATACTTTAGGACTTTAAGAATATCATTCCTAAAGTCTACTTGGAAAGCACGCTTTCCTCGACCAAACGTCCATGAGTAAGGCCGCCAAGACATTTCATCGTCCTCATCAGCGATTATTCAATTATCATATCTGACCACGTACCACACCAAAATTTGTCGGAACTTCTAATTGTAAAGTATCCCTTAGTTGTGAAAAGTTCGTATTCTTCAGCTGTCACTCTTTCTTTCAAATCAAGCATATCTTGCAAATATAAATGGCCAGAGTTTGCATATAAGAAGTGACCACTGACATGAAAATAAGGCGCCATTTTCTGGACAGTGTCAAGATGTAAATTCCTGTCGCCCATTCTTTCTGCCTCGATGAATTGTTTTACAAGTGTAACCATTCGGAAATATTGCATCCATAATTTCGGCGTAGCGCCACGTTGTCCCAATTTAACCAGTTCACTGGTATGGGAATGAACAAAATGCAGAGCAATGGGGGAGGGGGAAGAAATAAGGACGGCTAATTCTTGTCACCACACTCGAACCCCCAGCTCCGGAAAGCTTGTTAAAAGTTATTTCTTGCAAATGCAGAAAGAGACGTCAGAACGCCTGTGGATGCAAAATGGCTGGGTTAAAGTGCTCCGTTATATACACGAATTGCAATGGCACCTGTGATAACTCGCAAGTTCCATGAAAAATGCTATTTCCTTAAGTTCTCAGTAAATTGCGCCAAGCCTAAAACTGTGCAAAACCGCTAGAACTCACTTTCTCAAAATCGGCATATACACCATTTTATTTTTCGCCAAACTAAAAAATTTACATATTAGCCTCGGAAATCTTCAATCCTTATAGTTTTGCATATAAAACGTTTCATTCCTGCTCTGATTTCCCATGTACACGATATCATAATTAAAAAAATAACCTTACAAACATAAGGTATAACAAAAAAAAAAATCCTTATTATACTTTTATTTTTACTCTAAGAATTTAAAACATTTTATTCGGAAAAATCGCCGCACATGGCAACCACGATGCCTGTTTCACACTTTTTTTTACTACAGGGGTTAGAATTACGGAAAGCTTTCTGCGTGGAAAACAAAAAATCTCTCAAACTCCGGGAACGGGTGGACTTTCAAAGTTTTAAAGTGGACTATCATTTATTCTATATTATTTTACACATCTGTGCAAAATTTCAGTCTGACAGGTCAATTTTTGTGGATTTGTATACGGTCTAAAGCCACATACAGAATTTCCTTTTTATTCATAAGGATTTATTATTATTATTATTATTACTATTATTATAACCTACTTTTGATAAAGTGTAAAAAAAAAGGGATTTGTAGCACTTGTCATCTCATCTCCCTTGAAACTTTTATGAGCCCGCCAATGAGTGCATGATCGTCTTTGGTTCTGGTGTATTTCTGAATTTGTTTCTTCGCAACGAACGTTACGAACATATTAAAACAAACACGACACTTTTCTTTTTCATTTCCAAAATCATCGCCTACAGAATCTAATGAAGGGGAGCCATTTATTGAAAAAGCAAAAAATATTGCGTCTGTACTTCTTAATGGGGACATGCTCTGAAAAACTTTTAATTTTGTATTATTCTAATAATCATTTTTTTAAGTAAAAGAACATCTTTAAAATGCACATTAAAATATGATTTCCGGTTGCCTAGACAGTAGAGATGAGTTCGGGCTCATTTTTTGAAGCCCGAGCCCGAGGACTTTTAATCCGAGCCCGCCCGAGCCCGAGCAATATTATTAAAATTGGAGCCCGAGCCCGAAATTTCAGCTAAAGACAAATAAATTTAACTACTTCATTAATAGGATACAATAAATTTTGGAGCTTCACACACCTTCTAGTCTCCCGTGCCGCTATTTTTTTAAATAAGTACGTCTATTTATCCCATGAATCACTTTTTAAAATCTGTTTCAAGGAGTATGTTCAACAAAGGAGAAATTTTTCACGAGCCCGAGCCCGAACGCAATCGTGAATTACAGAGTCCGAGCCCAAGTCGGTCCGGGCTCGGGCTCGGGCTGAGCCCGTCTCATCTCTACTAGACAGTGGATTTTTTTTTTCGCTTGTGTAAAGGAACTGTAAATGCCTCATTACACGATTTGTTCTAGTTTAAGCACGGTTTGTAACTATTTATTTGTTAAAGCTTGTATATATAAAACTCAACAACATGCATTTAATTTTATTTTGCTTGAAATAAATTAACATCTCTAAAATGCACTTTGAATAATGACTTTCACTGATCGATATAGACTGCAATATATTGAAACTCTTTTCTGCTTTCCTCAACGCTATTTACTCTATTTTTAACAAGGTGTGCAGTACAGTAGATCAGCTGCTCCCAAAAGGTATGGAGTACAACCTTCGAGGGCGCAGAGCGTTTACAGGGGAGGGGGTGCGAGAAAAACAGGCAAAGATAATGCGTGTTTTAAAGAATATAGTTAAAAATCTATCTATTTTCGTTTAAAATGTTTATTCTAACTTTACCGATAACATTATTTTGTAGAAAAGGCGATTAAAAGCTCATTGTTGAAGAATAAGGAAGTGGCATGGGCCTTCATCGTAAGTTGCCATTTGCTGGAGGAGGGGCACACAATGTCAAAAGGTTGGGAACCGCTGCAGTAGATGACAATACTATGCATAAATTTCGTGGTAAATGATACATGTTTGACTGTCAGATAAGAAAAATTATACAAAACAACTTTTCCGAAAATTTTTAAAAATACTACTAAGTAAAAAATAAGTTTTAACGCCAGATTATTATTATTATTAATGTTGTTGTTGTTGTTATTATTATTATTATTATAATTTGATAGTAGAAGACTGGCTCAAATACGATTAGTAAACAAGCAGAAGGAAAAGTGCAAAAAAATATTTTAAAAGATACGTCACCTTTTTAATGTGTGCTTTTAAGCAAAGATTTTATTTAGTTTATCCCAGACAGCACAGCAAACTTGCATCAAACTTGTAGCAAGCTTGATTTATCAAGTCAATAAACTTGAATTAAGCTTGAAAATTTCATGCGTGTAAGCTTAATGCAAGCTTGAATCCAGGATTCTAGTTTACACTTGCCCAGTTTGCATAATTTCAAGCTTAAAAAATTTTCCTAAAAAGAAATTTCCTAATTACACGGGGCACCGAATTCGCCCCACATATTATATTTTGCCACGCATTTTCCCCTCTACGCCGAAATTTCAATTTAATTTAATCTGTTTCCATCAAGTGTCCGCGGCTAGAATAGAACCCGGGACCTTTGGGTTGGGAGGTGAGTGTCCTAACCGTTGTGCCAATCTCAGTCGGGCCGGTATGACTAAAGTTTGAAGTGACTGTTAGGGTGTTATGGCGCTGTTTTCTGGCCAGATTGATAAGTGGCCGATGTGCTATTTGTTTCTTTTATTTTTCCATGGGATGCATCAAAATTAAAATAATGTTATGTGTGATTTAGAGACTCACAGGGAAAATAATACTAATAGGGAAATAAACATAATATAAACTTAACAGCAGCACAAGTTTTAAAACTTTCAAAATCGAGACAAACGACTGATTTTGAAATCAATTTCGTAGTATAATTGTATTTTATTTTGAAGAATTTCCATATTTGGAAATATAAAATCTATTTTTTTTTAATTCTATGGTCAAGTACATTTATGACTGATGATAAATTATTTTGTAGCGGCCGGAAACCGCCTCATTCTACCACCCATAAAGTGAAGTATATTAACTAACTAAATTGTGTTAATTATATTAAAATTTATTTTTAGGGCTAATTAATTAGTTAATGGTATTACTAATGTTAATTAGATGTAAATAAAACTAAAACTCCCCTCGTGTTACACTTCAGAGGGGCTTATCCCATTTATTCCTTCCCCTTAGACTTTTCAATGTCCATTCTCCTTCACGCCTACAACGACAGATGGCGCCATCAGTGCAATAATCATGCTAATGGATTGAACTGTCAAGCTTGTATAAATAAGTCAAATTCAAAGAAATGTCAAGCTTGATTTAAGCTTATGTTTGTCTGGGATACACATTAATTGTTTTTCCAGGTACTCTAAAGAGAGGATGCAAATTAATATCAGTGAATTTATTGAAATCACAAACATTTACAAGAGAACAACAAAGACTGAAACATTACAGCTCATTCCTAAAAAGTACATAACAATAATATAAATATTTTTTTTTCTTTAACCAAAAATCCCAAACACATTACATATTGCCAAAAAAAAAAAAAATAAATAAAAAAAAAAATAAAAAATGTTCAATACGTCTTCGATACAAGGTTTGAGGAAATGTACGAGTATATACAAGTATAAAAAATCAAAGTTTTAAGAAATTCATCCGTGGAACCGACTTGAGAATATTGTTTTTTTAAAAACGAATAAATAGATAACATTTTTTAAATACATATTACTTAAATAATATAATAAGAACAAACTCTACTAATTATAAATAAAAGCATTTCGTTATCAATTGTGGAATATGAGTAAAAATTTTTGATGTTAACATTATGTTTGTCTATTGAGAGTCATTTACAAAATAAAAAAATAGTACTTCAGATTTTCTTTTTCTACAATCCCAAGGAGTAAACTTTAGAAATTAGGTACTGAAGTTTATGTACAGAAAAGTATGATAAATATACTTAAATATAAGTTTATGAGTTTTATATTGACCATAACAATTAAAGGAAACAAAATAGTTACAATTAAAAGAAACCCTGTAATTTGATGCTGTTATTATTAAGTTGAAGGTACGTAGTTCCAATTAAAAGAAACCCTTCATCTAGGGCGATAATAAATGAATCTTCAAATGATAAATTAGCTGTAATAAATACTATGAACAACTTTCCACTTTTTAAAATTAGTATATATTTTAAATTACATGGAATGAATGTGCTTTAATAGTTTTTGGTACTCAAATATATGTTTTTAAGCCCATTCTTTAATCTATATTTTGCTTAACACTCATTCTACTCGTACAACGGTTTAAAAAGAATCTCTCTATCCAAATATGTGTATATATATATATATATATATATATATGCTTTATTGCGATAATAACAATCTTACAAGCTGCATATAATTTTTATTTTTAATTTAGTTTGTAAAATTTTTGCTCAGTACTTATATTTAAACTTACCTGACAAGAACGAAAGAAATTTATTTTGTTATTTTAGAAATTAATTTATATTTAACTAAAGATTAAAGTATGTAATACCGTATAAAGTTGTTGATGAATTTGAACCATATTCTAGAATTGTAACGCAACAAGATTTAAAGTAATTACGTTCAATTTAAAAGAAATATATATATATATATATATATATATATATATATATATATATATATATATATATATATATATATATATATATATATATGTTGCTATTAGAAGAATTTAACTTTTTTAAAGGAAATTTTAATACACAGAAAGTAGTTTTATAATTTAAGAGGATATAGAATTTGAACTTTTTCTTATAAATATATGCTAATTATTAATTTCTTTGCTAAATTTATCAGTTAAAATCTTCTGAAATACTCAATAAAAAAATTTATAAATTCTCCTTACTTAGAATCCCAAATTTCTAGGTAATATTTTACGTCTAATTTAGCTTGAAACTATTTTCTATCTATCGTTTAAAAATACAATATTTAATAAAATATTATTTTACTTTTGACTTCTACATTAAAATGAAAGCATTTACCAGAATATCTGATATATTTTACAACACTCAGGTTATTTATCACCACACAGAAGAGAAGCGAATTTAAAAGTATATAACATGCATCACACAGTACGTGCTTCAAGACAATGTAAGAAATACAGTCAAAATCACGTAGGAAATCTAGCCCGTTAAAAAATATTTTCTTATGTTACAAGTATGAGAATATAACTTAAATTAGACGGGTTAAAACATATTTCAGAGGTATTTACTGAGGCAGCATAAAGCATATTATCAAAATTTCAAAATATGTATATTCAAAATGAAATTTAATGGTTCGAAGCTTAAAAGAAACTTTAAACAGCGTTAAATAAATAAATTACAATTAAAAAGATATTCATTGTAATGCATGAAAGCCATTTTACAGTATGTTAACACGAGGAAATATAAAACTTTATAAATATGTATAATGAGAATGTAAAATTTTATCAAAATGAGTTATTTGTTGACCAGATTTATATGATAACATAGAATAAAGAAAAACATCCACCTACTTATTGTTGTCTATTGTTACCACCTATTTTTCCTTCTTGAAGTTTAAAATGTTTGAATAAAAATATGTTAATTTTAATAGGAGTGTAAAAATTAAAAGTGTTGGAAACCCCTATTAATCACAGCGTATATGTATATATATATTTGTGTGTGTGTGTGTGTTTGTGTGTGAATTCCAAAAATGAAAATCACACACACATCAATATAAATTCACTTTAAAAGATCATTTTAACTTATTAAGCGGGAAAAGATTTTTTTTTCATTTACATACTTCGAGTTATTTGAATAATTACTTTGAAAAATGTACCAATTAAATAGCTTAAATACGAGCACATTAAAAAATTAATAATATTGTACACATCGCAACGTGAAAGTCAAACTATTTAGAAATCTTTTATAAGAAAGAATGTTTACAAAAGTTCTGCAGCCAAATATTATCTCTATGATATCCCTTTTTATAGGTTCTCTTATCACATTCATCACATCGGCGTATTTTCAATCTTTTTAAAATATCGATTGACGATTTAGTCGGCACGTGCAGCTGTATTATTATCTTGTGAACTGAAACAGCCGGATTTAAGCAGTAAGGTACTAGTTTTGCAAGAGATCTGTTTCATGTTTGAAAAGAAAAATCATCATGCCCTCCCCCAATTAAGAAAATTAACTTTTCTATTGACATAAAACTTATTACATGCTCATAAATAATCAAGAATGTCTGTACATTTAAGAAAAATTATGAAATAAATAGCACTCATAAATCTAGTGTTTAAAAGAAAACTGTCTACATTCGAATGGATTAAGTTAACAATCAGCTCCTAAAGCGGAGAAAATCTTTATACTTCTGGAAGCGTATACAGAATTAATTCATTAAGTTTCTCATAGAAAATTATTAGATATTTCCTGTAATACAACACCTACAAAGTGCGATGATTCCATTTCATTTCTGGTAGTTCCCCTCTTTTACAGTGTTCATATTTTCTGTCTGTAAAAAAGCTTCAAGAATTTTCTACACAACAAAACACAACATTCTCTAAACACAACATAAAACATTAGTACTGTTATTTATCAAGCATTTGAGAGTTTTTCGTTAGCTGAACAACTTCAACATTTCTAAAACTTTGTTTTTTCAAGTTTTCCACAGTAAATGCTGTAGTTCGAAAAAACAAAGTTTGCTCCATATCCTTGAACACAAATTAAATCGACAGAAGCTACAAAAATTTCAAAATGTCTCTTCATTCATTTTAACTATGTAATAAACAATTGACTTGTGTGAGTTATAAAATATTCTAAATAATGCTTAGACATGTAATTCTACTGAAAAAAATTTGAAATGCGGCCTGTTTAGCAATATATTCTAAGAAATTAAAATATTGTGAATTTTTTCTGAAAGTTTCATAACTGTCGTGGATTTATTGTCTCTTGCTGCTTATGAAGAAGCTGTTCCAAATCTTTTGCAAGCCCCTCATATAATTAATTTGTTTTAAAACATGTTCGTAACGATAGAGCAGAGGATCCAAAACTTTTTATCCTCGTAGACCACTTTCAAAATTTTACTGGTTTTGGTGGACCCCCCTGCTTACTACATTTCTACCATATTCCCAAATCTCGTCAAAAAATGTGAATGAATCCCTTTTTTTTCCACGCTAACGTAGACCCCTGTCTAGTCTACCGTGGACCCCTGGGGGTCCACCTGGACCACTTTGGGAATCACTGCGATAGAGCATATCACAATGATTATTTTTCGAACTACAGTCTTTATATGACATCAGAATCAGATCGATTACGCAGCTGTCTGTAATCGTTTATAACAATTGACAAGGATTATGATTAGTACTAATTTTCGAAAAAAGCAATAATCTTGATCTTAATGCAATCACTTATTGTTTTAAATCAAGAATAATGCAATTTCGTCATAGCATTTCTATAAAATTTGTAAAATATTATTTTAGTATAGCGGGATTTACAATCATTTTTGATGTCCATCCAAAGTTAATCACTCAGAGTGGTCATCCTTGTTTACATATTTTCATGTAGTTCGGTGGTTTCGCCTCATGCGCACTATCACTGTTGCGGGTACGCAAACCCTCTTAAGCACGAGGTTTCCCAATTAAATAGTGAGTGGAGCGAAAATTCACTTTGGATGAAACACAAATAGGAGGTAATGTAGGCTTTGGAGGATTCATCCTAGACGGACATCCAAAGTGATAAACGTAAATGAGTTTTAATCGATTGCAGTCAACACAGAGTCTGGTCGACACAGAGTCTGGTCAGGATACGGTCGATACATTACGAATGGGCAACAATTGCATATGAAACAAAGCTTTTTCGAGGAATTCGGCTCCTCGAATTTGCGTGTTGCTGCTCCATGAATGCGTAAAACTGTGGAAGAAGATGAGGGATAAAGAGGAATGGATGGATGAATGGATGATGGTCTTGTATCAGGACACTCCCCGCCTGTGATGCCTGCCCGCCCTCCTGCTACTCATTCCTCGACTTTTCTGACGTCGTTGGCCACCGTCTCTGAAAAACATAACATTCGAGACAAGTTAACATCGATTGTAAAGGTTAAAAAGTTATGTTCACTTATCAATATATGGATAGATCATTCTATAAAAATAAGACAAATAGTGAAAAGAATACTCCCAAAAGTTGCCAAGCGTGGCGATATTTGGGTAAGGTGACCAGATTTTTGTAGTCAGAATCGGGGACATGTCCCCGATTCTGACTACAAAACTGGGGACATTTATAATTAAGGCAATAATTAACAGTAATTTAATTAAAAAACAATGCAATAATTAAAAATTGTCCCCAGTTCCATTTTTACGTTCTGGGGACAATTTGAAAAACGTCCAGAAAATGGGGACTGTCCCCGGAAAATGGGGACGTTTGGTTACCTTATATTTGGGTCATTTGGCGCAATTTTCCCAATGGGGCTTTTAAAGATGCTTTTTCTGCATTAATATGCATAATAGCCAAATATTTCTCTCCTATGACGTAATCAAAATTCCCTCTTCATGTGGAATCTTCGAGAAATACATTCTTTCGGAAGCTTCTTGTAGCTTCTGCGTTACCTATAAATACAAGCCTTCAGAAGCCCCACTTCAGTGTGTGGAGGGAGCTCTCGTCGAGAACGGATCGAGCTGCCGATGTGTACGGCGCTTTGCTCTGTGATAGAAGCGGTGTTTTCGCGCTTGTTTACGAAGCTGACTTTTAAATGCTGTGTGTAAATTTTTCATTGCTGTGTCTTAAGGCATTGTGTACGATATCCATTGCATATTTCCGCAGAATTTTGCCCGTGGAAGTGTTTTATTTTGTGTGAGAATTACAGCATTTGTGAAAACTTCGGTACTGAATGGACTGTTATAAATGAGCTACTGGCCGTTAGTGCCAGTGAATATTGTACAGCTTATTGTTCGACGAAGTTCTAGAAGCAATAAAGTTTGTATTCTATCCTGACAAGCGGACTCTTTTTAAGGAACTTTCAACACCAGCTGAACTTTAGAGCGTCGAACCCAGGAATAGCAGAGTGCTCCGCAACTACATAATAGATAAAACGAAACAGTACGGAACATTTCAGGTGGTATAACGTTCCAAGCTTCTGCAATGTAATGTTCCTTCTTCCGCCAAGGCAGGAACGCGAGAGTAGCTCCTACACTCTTCTAATAATTTAATTATTTATATTAGAACACAAAACCTCTGTATTTAAGGTAAATTTTCCATTATTTTTATCTCCACCCTAAAATAGATTCAAAGCGGATTTTTTTCTATATAAATCACAACTGTTAATTTTTGGAACATGTGAAATTGTACTTTAACAACACCCTAATAACAATAATCTTCTGAATACATAGAATGTTGTCAGACCATTGCAATCTCCTAGGGAAAAAAATGCTTTGTTAAATTGCACAAAATATTGTTGATTCAACAAAAATTTCGCTGCCACTATTTCAGTTGAATTATTCTGTCGATTTTAACAAAATTTTTGTTAAATTAGCAAAATATTTTCTTGATCCAACAAAAACATTTCTTGGAAATAGAGCCAACCAAAATTTTGTTGAATCAACAAAACATTTTTTTTTTTTTTAAGTATTTGTGCTTCCAGCGTACTTTGAATGAAAAGTTTTTTTTAATTAAATTTTACATATATTGACCAATATGTATTTTTTCTTTTTTTTTTCTGTTTTCCTTGAAACACAATTTTGTTGAAAAAATATGTAACATCTTACATGCATAACTTTGGAGATATTAAAGTAACTCAATTTAGGTATTTTGTTTTCTTAATTCATGTCACGAGATACTTGCTTTATCTATTGTTCGATTAATGATAATAAATTCACGTTTCAGCGCAATTTTTTTTGGAAAGCAAAATTAATTGTTTTTTTCTTTTGTTAGATATAAAGTGAAGGTTAAGAGTACCTTCACTATTGATCTGTGTTAATCAGTGTAGAATATCAGTTAAGATATTTTTCAAAAGCTCTAAAGAATTGTGGAATTTTACAGAGATAAATGTCACGGATAAACTCCCTGGAATAGAAGACGTGATAGGACGACAATAGCTGCTTTACTAACGCACGACTCACTTTATATACATTTTGTGGCGAAGTTGTTTATTTTAACTATTCACTTAACAAAATCTACAGATTAAACATTGACTCTAAGAGACACACAGGAATTTTTTCAACAGATTAATTGTGTATTTTTTTCTGTAGAATACTGCAGTTTGGTAACGTTATTTTTTTCAGCATATCATGATATGTTAATACATTTTATGTAAGCAATTCAAAATTAGACCTTTACATTTTTATAGGAAATCGAGACTTTTTCCTATAAAAATGCAAAAGAAGGTCAAACTTTGTTTTTTTAATGAATTTCCTCTTGGATTCATTAAACATTCTTTTTATAGATGAAACGACATAATGTAAACTTTGTATTACACATAAATAACACAGTATAAGCTCTATGTCTCGAAGTCGAAAGGACGAGAGATATCGTGTTTTCTAGATAACGAGATGAAATGAAAGAGGGGGGGGGGTCAGTTTGTTAAGGAAAACACATTTATTCGAGAATCAATGTTTTCAATATATCCAGGTTGCACTGTTGTTATTCTTACTGTAGCTCACGTTTCAAGCCGAATTTTTAACGGGAATAACACAAATTTGTCTGCGCAGGGTTAAACATTTTACTAATTACAACTGCTACGTAAAGATAACCAATGATCACATACTCGGGATAAATCGGAAAAGCACTGGGCCAGATCATGATGGATCTCCAAGCTGCTACAAGAAGAGACAAAGCACCAACAAACACAGTAGTTGCGGAGAGAAAGAAAGAAAAAGAAGACACAAAACAGATGCATATGTAAAAATGACAGACATCACAATAGCCACACCATGCAAAAGTAGTTGCAAAAGCAGAGATAAATGTATTTTAGAGATAATCCTCGTTATAAGTCCTTTTGTTTTAACTATTAGAATCAAGGGTAAAAGTAACACATGCGACTGTGGTCATGCTTCTGCATACACTCTAGAAGAATTTAAAATGGCTGACTCTTCTTTGTAGGAAATATGTACATTTAAATGATGTATTATAGAAAGACATGGGTTTGGCATTGAGGTGAGGTGTGTGCCTGTCCCTAAGATTGTCTTCAAATCTTTTGATTTAAATATTTTGTTTACAAATATATGGGAAACTTCTCTTTTATACACTTAAAGCGGATATGTGCGTCACAAAGCTTTTACAAGTTTTTTGGTCACTGTTCGGCTCTAAGTATGATGGATACTGTTATTTAATTACTATTTTTAAGAACTTCATTTATTTCCATTATTTTGTAGAAAATTCGACTAAATTTTCATTCAATATTAAAAAACTGAATGTACGCTGAAAAATATGAGGGGAGGGGTGACGTTAAAAAGTTGAGAACCGGTGCTCTATGTATTATTATAATTTAAATGTTAAGCAGTGTAACTTATAAAGCGTCTTGCTTTGTTCTTTTTTTTTCCAGAAATCAGTCGCTGTTCGGTCCTTAATTCTGAATAAACTTTTCTGGTTTTATTCACTACATTGGTTTTATTTCTGGTTTTATTCACTTTTATTCGAACTTTTATATTTAAATCTCAGGCTTTAATAAATTATGCTTGGTCTTTTATCACATTAATTGAACTAAAGGACGCAAGATCTAACAGAAAAAATACTAAAATTGAATTTTGGTCTTAAAGAAATAAGTCATTTCTAGATGGGAGGGGAGGGGAGGGAGAACATGATTTGTGAACGTGGTCGTATAAGGCAGGAAAGACATTGGTTTTATAGGAAAAAAATTAACATTTTCCTCCATTATGGTTCTTTTTAGAAGGTCTAGTCTTTTAATAGAGTTTGTTGCTAGAAGATGTTTCTCTGCATACACGTATGCTCAAAAGGTTTAAAGTATGAACATTTTCTTCTATTTATTAACAAAATACTAATAGTTGAGAGAATTCTTTCTTCGGTGGAGTTCAACGACTTAGAAGTTTTTTCAACATTGAAAGGAATGCATGTTACCAGATAATAGCTTCGCAGATGCTATTTCCGATATTAGTCGACCTCAATATGAAATCGTCACACATAATGGCCTTTGAAAGTGTGTTTAGAGATACAAAAGAATACTCGTTCCATGTAGCTGAAAATCATTAACGTAGATATTCCAAGATCAAAATTATCAAAAGAAATGTATTGTTTAAAAAACAAACATGAAATAAACAAAGAATTTTAGATTTGGGCAATTTATAAAAGAATTCTAACGATATTCTCTTATTAGTCTTTTCTCCCTTCGGATATTTCTTTTCTAATAGCTGGAAAAATATTTTTGCTTTGAATTATACTTAAAAATTTTACGTTGAGAAAATAGTGACTTATATAGAGGATTTAAATAAATACATGGTATTATATTAAAGATTACAGAATTTAAAATCTTAATTCTTAATTTTGCTGTTCTGGAGGCTTTACAAGTGGTATATGACTTGCATAAACACTACATACATGCTTTAAAACTGAAATAAAAAGTACATTATGATTCATAAAGAAGATCATAAAAATGTAATAAACATACCAGTAACTGAGTGCAATATAAAGTAAAGGTCAATAGTCCATCGTGAATTGTATCCATATAATATGATCTTATCTAATATTAAAAATTCCAATTTAAAGATGAAAGTAACATTTTTTAATACTTAAAATTATTTCTATCATCGCGAAATTAAAATGTTTAAGAAATAATGAAGCAGGATATTTTCTGTTCTATTCAGAGATGTAAAGTTTAGGTTAGTTCGGAAATATGTTTTCAGAATCAGTACAATATAAGAAACAGTAATTAAGTTAAGTACATAATGTATTTTTAATAGACCTTTATAAGTTAAAGATTCATAGAAATTTAGTTTAAATTTAAAGTACCTCTTCTATGTTAATTTACTAGTTTTTTATGGTACATGTAATTTTTCTCCAAAACAAATAATACTGAAGAAAGTATGCAACAAGCCAAAATCTACCTACATAAACTTCTTTCTAAGCCTTAAAATTGAAAAATGTATTTATCTTTTTAAGCATTTTAATTCTGATCAAACGTAAAAATTTTAACTGCATATATTTATAAGCATGTTCGCTGATTTAAAAGAATTTTTTTTTATGCATTAAATAGACCTCCCGAGAGCTTAATTTGTTCACAAAAAGAATGGAGTGTATTTATAGATACCAGTTATAAAACGTCATGATGTGTGAGCTGTTCGAACTTAGAGCCTTTGTCTCATGATTAATATTTACATCGTTCGTATTTATCGTGTTGAAAAATATAGTTAATGTAAAACGCACATAATTTTATTTGAAACGCATTACACTGTATGCAAAAGTGAATAAAATTGACTTCTTAAAAAAAGAAGGAAATTCTTACAAACCGAGTTTTACTTTTGATATAAATACTCGTTGAAACATTTTCAATCTATTTATCTATTTAGCCTCAGTTTTCAAATTTTAATGTATTACATTGGCATGGTAAAATCATTCTTATTTCACCATTCTCTTCAATTACAGGCAGTAATATAGAAAGTAGCAAAGACAGGTCAAAGACAGCAAATGTACAAAAAATACTTGAAAATAACTCGAAAATACAAAAATAAGGAATTTTAAAAGTCTGTTAAAACTGTCATTATCAATATTTTCAAAATTGAAAATTTTGCTGCCTTAAATTGAAAATTTGAACTGAACTTTCATCAGGGTGCATTACGAAATATTTCTTTCTTGAAAACTTTCACTGGCTGTTTTCGGTATCCATTATCTTAGCAATTAAATGATATTTTTTGTAGATTTGCTGCTTTTTATGAATTTGAAACAGTCATTGCTTGTAACTCAAAAAATGAACGAAATTCATTAAGTGTAGCACCATTTGACAGAACATGAAATTTCGGCTCTTGATTATATTACAGTTTAAAGGAGAATGCTTTCAACTATGCTTTTAGAGTTGCAATTGGTGAATATACCTTGTGCTTTTATACCTAAAATAATTTTAAAATATCTATCTCAAGTGTTAATTGGCAAAGTCATGTCGCGCAGTTGCCAAGCCTTGAAGCTACACGATACTCACCCCTCTTATCAACGAATGATAGATAATCTCCGTTTGTTTTTATCTCTGTAGGTCCACCAAAGGCGTTACTATCTACTTGCCAGTGTGGCTCGATCATCAGCCTGTATCCCCAAGCACCAATGACTGCACCTATGTGAGGGCCTACCACTGGTACCCAGAAGTAGTTGTAATTACGAAAGCTAAAATTCAAGAAGAAATACAAAGTAACAACAATTATTGTACATCAGAAACAATAACACAAGTAAAACAAATAAATTATAGAATGTAAATCATAGTTCAATGTCTTCCTATAAAGCACGAAAAAAAAAATGTTTTAAAAATCTTCAATCGGCTATTTCAGTAAATCTGCAATTTTGTCCAAAATTAAGGTTACAAACTTTAAAAAATGGGATTTTTCCACACAAAAAATGGATTTAATGCATAGGAATTTGGTATACTTACAGAACATAGTGCAAGCAGGAAATGGTCGCAAAAATATTTTCATGAAAGTTTAAGATAGGTTCATATGCTAATGAGAGGAACAGTAGTCAAAATAGGATATGCCGTACCTCTTTTACTGCTTCGTATAAGAGGTGTAGCCAGCTCATAGTGTCATATCAAGCTCTTTGTTAATGTGGCTTTTGATCAGCGGTAGTAGCAGTAACTGCCATTCTTCTAACAGATTCAATTCCAAATCAGATCCAGTTCTGATTTTAGCACATGAAGGGGACGTTGTCGATATTCAATGGATCTTCCTGGAACATTCCACAAGCGCTTTATAGGATTGAGGTCTGCAAAGCTCGCTAGCTACACCAAACGTTGAATACCCTTTTTCCCTAGATAATCGTCGACTTTGCAACTATAATTTTCAAGAAAAGTGTATTTATACCTCCAAGATGCGCGTAGTTTCCATAAATATCTATCATTGGTATAAATGCATGGCTTGCCATTTGCTAAGTAAACTATTAAAGGGATATTTCGGGAGAAGAAATGTTTTCCACATGTTATATTATTGCTTCTTCAAAAATGGCAGACAACGTTTTTAAAATCTAGAGCCAAGGCCCCTCGACTCGCTATACTCGCTTTTCGTATGAGGCATTTGGCCCCTAAAAAGGCTTATTCGTAAAAAAGGTATAATTTCAACGACCAAAACCCAAAGGTTGAATCAGATAGAATTTTACCGAGCTACACATTGCTTTTTTCTTGCATGTTTCTTGGAACATAAAAATTTAAACTTCGCGCTATTTTTAATTATGTGAAACCAATGGAACATCTTGTGTATTAGCCAATTATGGCGATTTTTCATAATTTGGCGACTTGCGTACATGTATAGTTAATAATTAGCTCTAAGAAAACAGTACTTCATATGTTTTCTCTGATAAAAACTACGGAACAGCTGGGATAGCTTGCCACCAATGGCGACTTTTCATTATTTGGCGATTCACACATGCTCACAACCTATGATTACTGCTCATGTAAGGTTCCCGGAAAACTGTTATCCATATTGTTAAGAATTTTCGGGGCAACTCGCTGTTCTGGGGCTTAAAATAGTTCAAAATTCGTATTCTACGCTTCAAATAGTTAAATTTTGCTTTTTGTTGCATCAATATCTATCATCTAGAACAGGAGATACGGAGGTTTCGGTTTCCCTATTCTTTAGTGTGAGGTTTCTAGAAATCTCGAGAAATATTGGTCCTAGGCCTTCGGTAACTTCACTTTTGGGGACATATTTCTGGCGCCAACTTTGGCGATATTTCGCCAAAAGTCGCCAATCTTGGCAACATTTTGGTCATTTGGCGCGATATTCCCAATGGGGCTTGTAAAGTTGCTTTTTCAGCATTGAAATGACGTAATATCGCCTAATAGTTCTCTTCTATGACGTAATCAAAATTCCCGCTTTATGTGGAAGCTTCTTGTAGCTTCTGCGTCGCCTATAAATACAAGCTGCCAGAGGCCTCAGTTCAGTGTGGAGTGAGCTCCCGTCGAAAACGGATCCGACTGCGGATGTGTACGGCACTTTGTGAAAGAAGCGGTGTTTTCGCGCTTGTTTATGAAGCTGATTTTTAAGTGCTATGTGTCAATTCTTCATTGCTGTGTCTTAGGGGATTGCGTACGATATCCTTTGCATATTTCCACTGAATTTTGCCTGTGGAAGTGTTTAATTTTATGTGAGAATTACAGCATTTTTGCCTCTTTGTGAAAGAAATAGCTTAGCAAATTACTTTTTTGGAAATCAAGCGAATTAGAAAACATATTTCAACATCAGAGATAGTTATAGAAATACATCGATAACTTAAAAATTTAAAGGTGGTAGAATTAAGAACCGGTTTTCTGTTGGTTACAGTTGCTTTTATCTAATTTTTTTATTCGATATTATTAAAGCAAGCACGCTAGAGTCCTATTTGATATAACCCAGTAGCGGATTCAGGGGAGGGGCTAGGGGGCTTTAGCCCCCCCAAAAGAGATTGCGAAAGGGTAACATTATGCTTCATTATGATCTTTGAGTATGTAAAGTGATCTTTTTTAATCACTCAGCCCCTCCCAAAAGTTTTTACATTGATTTAGACTAAAATTTTGCTTTATTGTACATTTTGTTTGAGTGAAATAAGCTTTTTTCAAAATTTAGCCCTACCCAAAACAGACTTTCTGGATCCGCAACTGATATAACCTGTTTGTTCCTATTGTTGCAAAGACGCGACGTTAGCGATTTCAGTTTTTTTTTCTTTCTTTTTTTTTTTTTTTTTTGTTGTTTGACCACAGTTGATTTTCGGCATGGGTTTTTGAATACCACTGCAGGAGTATTTTAAGACCTCAGCGGGAAGGTCAGTGATGGGTACAGAAAGGAAACTTCTACCATCAGGTCTAAACAGACATGGCTTCTAATTGGTTTACGATCCGTTTTATCAGTGGAGTTAAGCGCAAATAAGGCCATGCTGCAAAGTGCTTTATAATAGCTTTAGGGAATGATTTCCGGCAGGGCATTCGGGGCAAGCGCCCGGCCCTCCAACAGAAGGAGGACCCCTAAATTAGCCTTTAAGAGAAAATTGCAAATTTTAAAATGAAATAAGAGACAGAAGAACTCATTTTATGAAACATAATAGTAATAATAATTAATCTATTACGATTTCATAGCGCTATTATTATATCCACAACTTTTGTTAGCTAGACGGCATAGTCTGAGGAAATTACTCAGCGCAAACTTATAATTTAGGTATGGTCTATGAGTGTTGTATGCTAATCGCGAGGAAACCATAAAGCTTATTTTCAATCGGAACACGTGAAAGGAAATAGCATCTTAAGTTTGGCAAAGCGAAGATCTATCCCACTATAAATAAATGCTTTGATATAAACATTAGAAAAATATCGAAATATATTGTGGAACATGTTACTTGAAAAACTCGGACTGAAAGTAGCGATTGAAAATTAAATAATACAACTGAAATATTATTGTCCTACATCATATTATTATTAAGCCCGACCAGTGGCCGAGCACATAGTGTTCTGAACTAGGAGACGGAAAGTTCCTGGTTCAAAAACCAGGTCGCGTCTGCCTGCCTAACCGTTCGGAGTTTTCTGTGATTTTCGCCGAAACTTAGCGTAAATACGGGTTAGGACCCCTTAGGAAGCCTCCCCCCCGAACGGACAGCACCCCCTCCTTCGGCCTAGAGCCCATGTCTAGCTAATTGGCCGTAATGCCACAACAGAACACAACGCATATTATTATCGAACTACTATTGCATTTCATTTTGTATCTTGATTCAATAATCCTTTTTAGGCTGTTAATACCATCCTTCTTTGTATGGTGTGATCTGAAAATTGCTTTGTAAGGTAAAAGAAAGTTTTCGTAAGAGGTTCCCCCAATGAAGCTTTTGCCCTGGCCCCATCTCTGCCAATCGGTTACTGAATGTCTGAGCTCTGCATGCTTTACCTTTCTTGTTTGTCCATTTTGAGTTTTGCTTACCTAAAGACACCTTTGCCCCAGCCTGCCAGAGCAGTGAACATTCTGGGACCGAGATCTCTGGCGGGGTTGAGCGGTGCTCCACAGTTGGATTGGAAGGCGAAGATGATGGCTGAGACCGTGAGTCCAATGACGAGAGGGTAGAAACCCTTGGGTATGGTCATGTTGCGAGGATCTGTCACGGCTACTACCGCTAGCATCAATAACATCGTGCCAACAATCTACGAGGAAAAAGAAATAAAAATAGAAATTAAAACCTATTCACAATCATATGTTAAAGAGGTATAAATTTTAAAATTTCATCTTTTACCACTAATGCGCGATTTTTGAAATCCCACTAAATTTGAATGGTAGGTTATTACAAAAATGTGACGTATTTGTACTTGTATATCTCTGATTTCGTTTTCTGAAAAGCAATTCGACTGTGCAAATGTTTTAAACAAGATCCTCGGAATTCTTTAATTATATTGAGCAGTGTAATTTATTCCAAGAAACTCTTTATACGTTGTAACTGTTGCTGTAACGTTCCTGTGTGAATCTTCCTATATTCTCTTTTAACGTACAAACAGCAACAACTCCATTTTTCAGGAAGAATTATATGCAATATATGGATCGTTAAAATGGTTTACAACAACGTCATATAATTCCTGCTTAATCTTATCTGACAGCAATTCAAGTATTCAAATTCTACAAAATAATATAACTACAAATAAAATAGCACATAAAATTTTAGTTCTCCTTACAAAAATACCTAAAACAGTAAGATTTAAATGGATAAAAGCACACTCTATGATTATGGGAAACGAGCTAGCAGACGGATTAGCAAAACAAGCAGCCATCTACAATAGTAATTTTATAAACAAAAATGGAAGTCACCTACAAGAAATAGAAAGCGTTTCACTTCCAAGCCCACTATCTTATCTAAAATACATATTAAAAAAGGACAAACTAGAAAAATGAAAAATATCATGCGACGCAGAAGTTACAGGCAGGTATACTTACCAATACTTTAAAAAAACCATCTGAGGACTTTCTTTTAGAACACAGGAACTTTTAGCTTTTTTTTACTAATCATGGATCATTCCCAGAATATTTTTAAAAAATAAACAGAACCTCCTTCGACCATTGTAAATGCAATATGCACAGAAATTCATTACATTATTTCACTAATTGTACATTATTAAAGCAATACACAGTTTTAAAATCACCTTCACAAAGTAATGAGCAATGGGCTGCATATTAAAAAATAAAAACTTATGCAACAAAATAATAAAAGGGATTGAAGAACTACAAAATAATCAACCCAAGTATATTCATCCGATTGAAATAAGACCCCATACACCACAAAGCGATTCAGATTAAATAAATACAAGAATTTCAGTTGGTAAAAACCACGTGAAAACTCTAAATAGAACAATTTTTTTAAATTATGGATTTATTTGCATTATATCCTGACAGAGAAATTCTATTTCTGCTGTTATTTCGTCAGAATTAAAAAGCAGAAACAACAACAACAACAAAAAAAAAAAGAACACTTCTCATATCCAAGCCTAAATTTATTTTTCAGTACTTTATTTTATCTTATAAATAAAAATGAAATTCTGTTTGTTTGTTTGTTTGTTTGTTTGTTTGTTTGTGGATTTGATTCGTATACAAATCCACAAAAATGGACCTATCGGCCTGAAATTTAGCACAGATATGTAAAATAATATAGAATAAATCACAGTCCACTTTTAAAAACTTTGAAAGTCCACCCGTTCCCGGAATTTAAGATATATTTTTTATGCTCTTCACGCAAAAATCTTTCCGTAATTGTAACCCTGTAGTGAAAAAAGTGTGAAATAAGGATCGTGGTTGCCATGTGTGGCGATTTTGCCGAATAAAATGTCGTTCGTATACAAATCCACAAAAATGGACCTATCGGCCTGAAATTTAGCACAGATATGTAAAATAATATAGAATAAATCGTAGTCCACTTTAAAACTTTGAAAGTCCACCCCGTTCCCGGAATTTAAGAGATTTTTTTATGCTCTTCACGCAAAAACCTTTCCGTAATTGTAACCCCTGTAGTGAAAAAAAGTGTGAAATAAGGATCGTGGTTGCCATTGTGTGGCGATTTTGCCGAATTAAAATGTTTAAAATTCTCAAAGTAAAAATAAAAGAATAATAATGATTTTTTTTGTTAGTTTATATTCGTAAGGTTATTTTTTTTAATTATAATATCCGTGTGCATGGGAAATCAGAGCAGGAATGTAATGCTTTACACGCAAAAACAATAAGAATTGAAGATTTCCGAGGCTAAATGTGTAAATTTTTTTAGTTTGGCGAAAAAATAAAATGGCTGAAATATGGATTTTGAGTAAGTGAGTTCTAGCGGTTGGCACAGTTTTCGGCTTTGCGCAATTTATTGAGAGCTTAAGGAAATAGATTTTTGAAAACACGTTCAAAGGTTTTATTAGAATACAGCGTTAAATTTTAATGATCCGTGAAGAAATAATACAGTTATTAAGGGATTTCAAGCGATCTAACTTCAGAATTCTCGCCAATTGAGTACATTGATTTAAATTGGGGGAATTCCGCCAAATTTCAGAAAATTGAAATCTTCTCATTTAGTACATCGGAGTAACGATGAATAAAACACATTATAGTTGATAATTTAAAAAAAAATCGGCTGTATTAAGGAATTCCAATTTTCAAATAAATGCGTGCTACTCTTTGGCGGTCGAACCATTTCCCATATTGATTGCTGCTAATTCAATGCTTCGAATGATTCCCTGAAAAAACTCTTGCAAAATGGCGTATGTTGGCACTTTGGCGAGGCTTAGATTTGAAACTGGATTTTATTTGAGACTGGTATATATAATAAACACTGGTGCCGATAAAAATGAATGTTGGTATGTGTTTATGAGGTTGAAAAACTCCAGCACCGTTGAGCACCGTTGCACGATGAAATTTGGTTCACCTAAGTCTTTTATGATGGAGAAGGTTTTTATGCTATTCCTTAACTTGCCACTTGGTGCCGCAGCACAACGTTGAATTCTATTCCGTTTAGCCGTTTGCTATGCGAATATCGTCCAACCGATTTCGATGAAATTTGGTACACGCGAATATTAGAACACGGAGAATATTTTTCACTATCCATTTTGCTGTAACTTGCCGCTAAATAGCGCTGCAAAACATCAACTTCTATATCGTTCGACCGGTCGGCATAAAATTTTTTATACTTACACATTTGAGCACGAAGAATATATTCTAACTGCGTTCCTTTTGATGTTGCTCACCACTAGATGACACTGCAATGCATTATTATTTTAACTCGCACTAGATGACGCTGCAGCAGGCCAAATTCTTGACCATTCAAACGGTCGCTATGAAAATCAGTATACATAGCTATTTGAACAATGAGAATATTTTGGCGTTATCCATTTTGCTATAACTCGCCACTTGACGGCGCTGTAGCAAATCATTACTTTATTGAACCACTAGATGGCCCTGCAGTGTATCACTTCTTGACTGTGCAAATAATCGCTATGAAAATAGGTATACATAGATATTTGAACACGGGGAAGAGTTTGGCGCTATCCATTTTCCTATAACTTGCCACTAGATGTCGCGTCAACACATGAACTTCAGGACTGTCCAGCCGATAGTCATGAAAATTCGTATACATCGATATCTGAATGCGAAAAATATTTTCGACGTATCCATTTTGCTAAAACTCGCCACTAGATTGCGCTATGCCGCATGGCCTTCTGCACCGTACAAACGATTGCCCTTGCAATTCGGAATGCATGATTATTGGACACAATATAACGCGATATTCACTTTGCTATATCTGTTTATTACAATGAATAGTATCACCACAAATCGTAATATCAAAAAGTGCATTCATTCCCGTGCGAAGAACGGGTACTTCAGCTAGTATATATATATATATATATATATATATATATATACAGGGTGTCCAGCCTTAATGTGACCCAATAGCTATTTCCCGAACCATTCGGTTTAGATATGCACTTCCAATTTGAAAAATGTTTAAAAAAAGGTAAAGAATGTTTTTACGTGCTTTTCGAACCAAAAAACCCATTTAGAAAAAAATTACAAAAATTAAATTTTTATACGGTCCCCCAGGTCCTATCACTTATATTTAGGAAAAGATGCAGTACACAAAAACAAAGTAAACACAAAAAGTTTCATTTTATTACGATAAAAACTGACCAAGTTATGGAACTTTGAAAATCATACATTTCATCCATTTTCTCGGCCAATTTCAAGAAGCTAGTAAGGGACCGTCTCCAAAGTGAAATTAATTGGAACTCTGCCAGGAAACATTCGCTCTTGCACGTCACTCTTATGTAAATCGTTTTTGAATTTAAAAGTACACACATTACGTTAATATTACAATAACTGAGTACTTAAGAAACAAAATTTATTCTGTGTACGTGTAAAACATAGATAAAATAAAATATTTTGGACGAAGAAAACTTTTCAAAAGCAGTTCCAAAAACTTAGACTTATTTGCCTGCGGCTTCAGACTGATTTGCTGCGGTACTGATCATGGCAAACGTTAAAAATCTGTTGTGTAGTCGCTTGCAATTGCATACAGTCGTATTCTAATATTACGAATTCTAGTACAGGAGAACGAGATGTATACAAATGAAGAATACTGCGAAATGGTACTGTTGTATGGGCAGTGTAATCGAAATAAGAGAGAGGCGGCAAGACTTTATGCCATTAAATTTCCCAGTCGAAGACATCTATCTTATTGTACAATTGCCCGTGCTGTTCAACGCTTGTATAGAACTGGGAGTTGTCATAGACGTATTCCCTTGTCTCGTGCCACACCTTCAAGCTTGCGGATACCCGCTGAGGATGTTCTAGGATATGCCCTGGCTCATCCTGAAAGTAGTGTCCAGGATATTAGCAAGGCTTGTTCCTACTCAAAATCGACGGTGTGGAGCATATTACATACGTACGGTGCATTTCCTTATCGTCCAGTCCTGGCGCAGGAGCTAATGCCTGGAGACTAGTTGTATACATCTCGTTCTCCCATACTAGAATTCGTAATATTAGAATACGGCTGTATGCAATTGCAAGCGACTACACAACAGATTTTTAACGTTCGTCATGATCAGTATCGCAGCAAATCAGTCTGAAGCCGCAGGCAAATAAGTCTATTTTTTTGGAACTGCTTTTGAAAAGTTTTCTTCGTCCAAAATATTTTATTTTATCTATGTTTTACACGTACACAGAATAAATTTTGTTTCTTAAGTACTCAATTATTGTAATATTAACGTAATGTATGTACTTTTAAAATTAAAAACGATTCACATAAGAGTGACGTGCAAGAGCGAAAGTTTCCTGGCAGAGTTCCAATTAATTTCACTTTGGAGACGGTCCCTTACTAGCTTCTTGAAATTGGCCGAGAAAATGGATGAAATGTATGATTTTCAAAGTTCCATAACTTGGTCAGTTTTTATCGTAATAAAATGAAACTTTTTGTGTTTACTTTGTTTTTGTGTACTGCATCTTTTCCTAAATATAAGTGATAGGACCTGGGAACCGTATAAAAATTTAATTTTTGTAATTTTTTTCTAAATGGGTTTTTTGGTTCGAAAAGCACGTAAAAACATTCTTTACCCTTTTTAAAACATTTTTTAAATTGGAAGTGCATATCTAAACCGAACGGTTCGGGAATTAGCTATTGGGTCACATTAAGGCTGGACACCCTGTATATATATGTATGTATGCTTTCAAAATTAAAAAAAAAAAAAAAAAACCTTCTTTCTAAAGCACATTTTGAATATTAGATATATATTTATTTATGTTTAAATTTTCAAAATTACTTTAAAATTTTATCATTCTCAAGTCTATTGTTTACTTTTAGATATTTATTTATTTATTTTTGAACTTTCAAAATTGTAAAAAAAGATAAAAAAGGAAGGTGTTAAATATATGTATATGTGGTCAAATGTTACTAAGAACAATATTGTGAGCAATTGTAAACCATTGTAAACTAACTGCTTTTATACTGTATAAAACTGATGTATTCTACCAATTGTAATCGAAAAATTGTGCTGTAAAAAAAAATAAAAATGAGGTAAACCGCTGCTTGCTGGACCTAAGCCTGCGGTTAGGGTTCAGCAGGACAGTAGGACACTTCAGGAACTAAAACAGGCTTTAAACCAAAAAGGTAGGCCGTTCCTGAAGGTAGTATCCTATAGTATCCTACATATCCTCCCCGGCAGATGTGCTAACAAAAACAAAAAAACCGAACATAAAATACCAAAATTGTATTTAAACCTCTTGTGATAAAACTTGCGCCGATGGCGGGGGGCCAGCCCTGCCGCTTCCTAGATTCGGCCTTGCTGTACGCTTGAATATGTAAACAGAGCAATAAACAAACCGCTTAAATGCTTAAAAGTGTTGACGATATTACCTGATCTCCTACGGCCGATAGTACACTGACGTGCTCCGCCAAATATGTGGCAAAAATCTGTGCTGTCGCTGTTGCGTTCGGAGGAATTTCTCGAGATCCTCCATCAAAATGACCTAAGGCATCTGCAAGCAAAATAATAATATCATAACAGTATTTAATATCATTGAATATTTTAATGGGAATCCTAGAAGTTCCCGTATAGCATTATAACGCCAGAACGTGACTTAGACTGCGATTTTGTGACTTTCGATACAGTATTAAGTAATGTGTTCGTCACAGAGAGGTTATGGCGACGGACAAATGCTGCCGTGGACAGTTTTTGTAACTACCATAGTGACCACCATCGGCAGAAAGGGATGTCACAGAACGTGCATTTACATTACATTAGTGATGTAATGAACTATGAAATTTAACGTTGCCATAATGTCTCTGCCAACGTAATTGCTGCATGGGATGCGTTTCAATTATGCTCTCTGAGGAAATTCCGATTTTAGTGTCAGACTTAGTTCCCATAGTAAGTTTAAATTTTTAGGTTTCTCAATACCGTGCTGTTATAAAATATTGCATTATGCCTGTTTACGTGTATTCCTGCATTCAGCAGCCGTGTCGCTGTTGATAGTAGCTCTTGTGTACACCTAAAAAGCACCGATGTTATAATTTAGAATTGTTGAGTTACGTAATAATGTGTTTTTTTTGTATGTGAAATTCTATATAACTTTCTGCACTTTTAAATTCTAATTTAAAATGAAAACTACAAAAAAGATATAAAAATTTTAACGATATGCTTTTTATACGTATTTGAGTATTTATTATGGGTATTTTTTAATTTAAGAACATCTTTAACACACATTAAAATTCAATGAAAACTTCCATTACTGTTTAAGGAAATTATATTTTAGGTGTAACAGTCCATAGCATGAAAATTTAACGAGACCATACTTTATTGATAATGAACATTTAAATTTATCTTGAATATTAAAATCTAAATCACAGAGAGTTGATGGTTCTACATGCACATATAAACAAAAACTGCAGAATCATGGATAGTAACGCTGACACAGGTAAACCGTAGAATAAACCGATATGAAATTTCGGTACAATAATTATTATTGACTAGCTGCGTGCCCGTTCTTCGCACGGTAGGAAACGATTATATTTTCCTAAAATATAATCGTACCTGTGCGAAAACAAAATCTAAAAAATAAAAAAAAAGTTCAAGTAGTCCCTTTGTTAAAACTACCGTGGGTTATATTAACGTAACGTAGATAAATAAATTAGTTGTAAGTCTATCGCGCACTTTGAAAAAGATGAATAGAACACTCTTAATTTCATGAAAATTTATTAACGTGACATACCGTGCTTTAACCCATATTTAGCTAACAAATCTACTATTACTACCTATTACTTATATTAATATTACCTATCTTCGTTTCTCCCTCTTTAAAGCTCAATCTATAGAAACAGATTAGATATTTTAAACCAATGGTCATGGGCGCCGGCAGAATATTTCCCCGGGGGGGGCAAAGACTACTCAAGGGGGGGGCAAAGACTACTTCAATGTATGGTTACCATGTTGGAAAGAGCAAAAAAGCAAGGGAAAATACTGCATTCAAAAATCCAGGGGGGGATTGCCCCACCCCCCTGACTTATGCTGCCGGCGCTCATGCCAATGGTGCCTTTCTACTCTTTAATGATTCTTTAGAACTTATGAATTGCCCTTAAAACAGCTCTCCATATATTTTTAAGCATAATTCTTATCAGACTGACGTATTTACCACCTCAAAAAATTTCATCTCGACGTGGTGGAAAATATCCAACCTGTCCCAATTTAAATATTTACCTCCATGGTTGTCTTGTGTAAAACATCAAACTGTATAACCTCGAGGAACTATTTAGAATCGCTCAAATTGCGAATAGGACGTTAAATTGTGTCGCAGAGTTTAAACTTTCACTCAGCTTTTAATTTATGACCGCACGTTCTGACCCCGAGTAGTTGAGTCAGGTTATTTCTCGTAGTAGCTTTCAGACTAACGTATTTACCACCGCAAAAAATTTCATCTCGACGTGGTGGAAAATATCCAACCTGTCCCAATTTAAATATTTACCTCCATGGTTGTCTCGTGTAAAACATCAAACTGTATAACCTCGAGGAACTATTTAGAATCGCTCATATTGCGAATAGGACGTTAAATTGTGTCGCAGAGTTTAAACTTTCACTCAGCTTTTAATTTATGATCACACGTTCTGACCCCGAGTAGTTGAGTCAGGTTATTTCTCGCAGTAGCTTTCAAATGGAGTAATATTTAACCATACAACGTTGGAAAACTCTGACTTGCAACAGAACTTATTAAAGCTAACTTGAGATATATTGGGTTTATCCCTAGTTAATCAGAATTTTAAATATTTTCCGGTGCTATTTTGCTAATGATGTAACTTTTGTGCAAGAGCTTGCTAAGTTGCTGGAATTCAACAACAAAAGTATATCATATATATATATATATATATATATATATATATATATATATATATATATATATATATATATATATATATATATATATATATATTGCCAAAAGTCGTCTACACTTGGCGTCATTTTGCACGATTTTTGGGAATACATACAAAGACCGTCGTCAAACCGATAGCGAATACTATGTGTTATGTTAATTAGTATTTCCACCTTTAGGCAACATTGGAATTTCCCACCATTTTAAAAAACTCAAGTTTCCTTTCCTTATTACTGTGTCTGAAAAATCATAGTATTCAAAAATCGCCAAGGGTAGCTCCCGCATTAAGCAAAATACTTTGGATTTTTATAATAGTAAATTTTTACGTCAAAGCCTGCTAACTAAGGCTGGGATACAGACTCTATTTACCGTAATAGAAACCAGTTTATTGACCGATTCTAGTCTTATTATTGGTTTATATATATAAAAACTGGAATCGTCAACAAAACTGGTTTATAATGACGGTCAATAGAGGACTGCATCCCAGCCCTAATTAGATTTCTAACTCATTATTAAATTCATGACGTCAAAACGATATCATTCTTAGTCGATATCTAACATTAATTCTTGAATGAAGAAGAAAAAAAACACGTTGTTTTATTTTTCCACATCATGAAACGGAGAAGTTTTTGAAAAACACAGAAAGGTTGCTCGTTAATTCGGAAACCTTTGTGAAATGAACGGACAGGTTTCTGAGAAACACAGAAAGATTACTCGTGAATTCGGAAATCTTTTGAAATAAACCAAAAGGTTACTCAATATTTTACCAAAATATACAGAAACGTTACACATCTTTTCCAGAAACCTTACAGGTTCTGGTCTGGCCCTGACAGAACCTGTAAAGCAGGAAAATATGTAAATATTTTCCCGAAATATGCAGAAACGTTTCTAAATACTTCACCCGCATGGTTCGGAAACGTTTCTGCAATTTTAAACTACAAGAGCTGCCCTATATGTTGGGGTAACGTTTCCGAATTTTTTTTTACCGTGAGATCATCACGGTAAAAAAAAATTTGGAAACGTTACCTCCAAAAATCGGGCAGCTCTTGTAGTTTAAAATTGCGGAAACGTTTCCGAACCATGCGGGTAAAGTATTTAGAAACGTTTCTGCATATGTCGGAAACAGGGGCGTAGCCAGAAATTTTTCATGGGGGGGGTTATGATTACTACAACTCATATATGTATGCGTGTGTGTGATAATGTAGTGAAGAATATGCATTTTGTATGGCAAAAAATTTCTCATGGGGGGGGGTTATGACCCCCCTAACCCCCCCCGTGGCTACGCCCCTGGTCGGAAACATATTTACCTATTTTCCTGCATTTTAGGTAAGGTTTCTGGAAAAGATGGGTAACGTTTCTGTATATTTTGGTAAAATATTGAGTAACCTTTCCGTATAATTCGAAAAGGTTTCAGAGTATTTCGGAAAGGTTTCCGAATTAACGAGTAACCTTTCCGAGTTTTCAGAAAAAAGTAACATGCACTAGATGAAGCGTTTCGAGTATCTTAAACTAGACAGCAGCACCAAACTCTATCGGAAGGAGCGGTCAGGACTAGCGACCAGAATCGAACGCTGGACCTTCGCATTCGGAAGAGAGCACGGTACCACGACGCTGCGGTTTTCTTGCCGAATTTTGCTTTAAAAGTAAACTGACTGCTGCAAAAGTTATCTGTGGTACGGCTTGTTTTGGAAACTTGAAGTATTTTGTAGTATTTTGAAGTATTTTGTAAATGGAGAGAAAATACCATAATTAATAAATATAAATTAAAAATCTTAAATCTTTTTTCTTCCACATAAATGATTTTCAGGGGATAATCTGCTGTTTTATTTAAGTATTCATCCGTTTTATTTAAGTATTCATCCGGCGACGTCACCTGGTGACTGGTCACAAATAAACTTCACAGTGACCAACAGTGAAGTTACATTACTCACAAGTTACCAGACCCTTATTATCGCATGAGCAAATCGGGACTTTGCTCAGGGCCCCCAGTTTCAAATGTTGTTCTGAAATATTCTTTTATATGTCAAAATATTATGAAAAAGAAAACAAATTGTATAGATGGGGACCCCTTAATACTTCAATGCCCGGAGCCCCTGTTGGTCATATAATCGGGCTGTGCAAGAAGTTACAATGTGACAGTCCTGTGACAATTGTGACCCTCTGTGACGTCACAGCGACTCTTTTGTGACCATCTGTGCTATTAAGGAAGACGCGTTCACTGTTATCCCTCTGTCTCTGGGCACTTGGCCCAGAGAAAGATTTCCTTTCTCTGGAAAAGATTTCCTTTCTCTCTTTTCCTTTCTCGCGAAGTCCCAAATAAAGATTTCCTTTCCCCAGTAAATACTTTACCCCGAAATATGGGTTATGTTTCCGAAATTGTGAGTTCGAGTAGAGGATCGGTAGGTTACGCTATACTTTCGGAAACCTTTCCGTTGTAAGTATGTAACGTTTCTGAATTTTTTTACTGTGTAGGCTTCTTTGAAAAATCGACAGAAAATTACAGATCCAGGTTGGGAGTTTTCCCGTTCCATCATTTCCGAAGCATTTCTTGTACGTATGGAAGAACTGACCCTGACAGAACCTGTAAAGAGTTGAGGAACGAGCGGACGTGGTAACGATTGTGACAATTTGTCTCGCATTGTTTGTGAGGTTGTCTGATGAAGGTTTTTGGCGTTTCTTGCACGTAATACGAAAATGAAGAAAATTTTCTTCCGAAAAATCTTCTGGAAGGATATTTTGCAAAAAGTAAAAAACTTATATTACATAGAATTATCTACCAAATCTTTTTAGTAATAGGCTTCCTGCAGTGGCAGCTCGTCATTAGGGGCCAGAGGGGAGGGGCCCACCTAATATTTCAAAAGTTTTTTTTAAATTATAATGCAAAATTTGTATTCTTTCAAAATCAGTTTACTTTAATAAAGGTGTCTGAGTGTATTTTATTCTATTTTGATTTAAGATGGATAAAAGGAATATTTAAAGGAGCATTTTTTACGCCAGCTTTGTCCCTTAATCCAATTATGTAAAGCGAGCCATCATTCAAATCCTACGGCCGCGCCGCGGCATCTCCAATGTATTCCCCATTGAAGCACTCTGGGGCTCGAGAAATGAAGCCCTTATATTTGCGCCAAGCACAGCAGAGTAGTGTTAGTACCATTGATCATTTCTCAAAAGATGAACATATTTGGCTGGTTATCACAAAAAAGAATGCGAAAACACAGTTAATTTAGGACCAATTTAGGGCCCCTTTAGCATTGGCCCGATAGGAGAAATAAAAGTGTTTCCACGGAAACCGTTCTATTTTTCGAGTTTTGTTCTTATGGTCGAAAAAAGCTGCTGATTGTGATTTTTGTTCTTATAGCTGATCATCTTTAAGAATTAGGAATTTTTATTTATCTCATTTAAAACAGACTTAATTTTACTATTTTTTCGGTTTCAAATATAGTGAAAGTATCAATTGAGTGAGAAATGGTCGTAGATTAAAATATTTTGTCAAATTATAAATATATTTAAAGACTATGAATTCTGTTGACAGTTTATTACAAGTTCCTTTCAGCAGATTAAAAATAGCAGAAAAGCTTGAAATAAAACGCTTGGGACCAAACTCTATCAACCAAAAAATTTTGTCCTTAAACAAAAAGATGGCAAAAGGACACGATCATTTCAACTAGAATGGTACAGTAAAGCACCATGACTTTCAATAAGTGAAGCAAAAAATTCTGTTTTTATTTCGTTTTTATTGTTTGCTATTTGGAGATGAAACATTATGGACCAATTCGTTTTTCAACATGTACACATGCAATTGTTCAATTTAATATTGTATTCAAGAAAATCATACTTTTTTGATATTGTTTTTTTGTTTTTGTTTTTTTAAATTGATATTGTACCTTTTTGATATTTATAATGAATTAATGTATAGGAAAAATATTGAATTTTTAATCTGTCTAATCTGGAAAAATATTGAATTTTTAATCTGTCTAATCTGGAAAAATATTGAATTTTTAATCTTTTCAGTTGAATTCTATTATAGGTGTTCAGTTAAAAAACAATAAAACTTATTTCGCAAACTCTATTTTCAGTATCGATTTTAAAACGTTCTAATTTGTATAACAGCAAGGTAATTATTCATAACAAAACACATTATTTAGTATTTTTAATTGATTTTAGAGATAAAAAATTATCACCCTGTTATTTTAGTACAAAATAAGAAATACATTTAATTATTCTAGTTAATTACTGTTAAATAGTCGCCTTTGGCGACCAGTTTTGACCGTCGATGGTCACTTCTTGGCCAAACTGTGCAATCTAGAGGTCACGCGCCGCTTCGCGACTGGCTTGTGCAGCTTACGGCACACGAGCCTCTTCGCGACTGAAATTTACAACATACTAAAATAATTCTATAATTAACTTTTTCATTTAAAATTGATAGTTTAGTAAATACAATTGTTAGTAGGAAAATCTCCTTGAAGGGGCGGCGGGGGAGATTACCGTTGAAGAGAAAAATAACTTATCGAGACACTTATCACTGTACTCATGCTGCAATGTATTGTTTCTTTAAAAATATTTTTCTTTTTAATAATAAAACACTCGCTCGAACATGAATGGTTTTATATAGTTTTTTTACTATAGTAAATTAATAAATTTAGTTAGTTTACGTATGGCCTCGAAAGCATTTTGCGCAATTGTAAAATTATTTAATCCTCTTGAGACGGACATTTTTAATTTAGTTAACAATATAATTCATAGATGTCGCTACCAAAAAATCTGTTGCGCTTTTTCTCTCACCGATCGCTTCTGTGTTTACTTTGTCAAGGCGTGATATCTCGCTAGATATTTGGAGTTGAAAGTAGCGGCTAATTAAAAAAGGTTAATTTTTTAGAGGTCTTTCGAACTGTGCAAAAAGTTTTTGCTTTTAGTAAGAGATAAAAATCTCATTTTTATCAAAATTTCAACATGGCCGCAGATGGCAGATGCACGGGGAGCGATGAGTCGATCCCGGAACTGTTATTGGCAGTACTTTCATTATTTAGATTGCATTAATTTAAGTATTCTAAATTTCTAAAAGCTTTTAACCGGTTAGGTAAAAGGTTTTAAAGCTGGTCATAATGTGTATTTTAAACGAAAGTATCGTCTAAATGAAGTAACCTAACTAATCTGTGAAGTAAATGTGATTAGTTTACGAAAACCTTCTTTTTTCTCTCTTTCATTTGATTTAGCAGATAAGTCGAACATGACCAAATTTCAAAAAATCTAGTGACATTTTTACATGACCACTTCTAATCTTACAAACATAGGAGAATGTATGTATCTGGTATAACCGTTTTACAAAGCTGTTTTGTTAGAAACAGAATATTGATTAGTTTCTGTGAATGCCGTTTTCTTAATCACTGATTTTAGTCTGTAGAATATTTAAATAAATTTATTTAAAAGTAATAGTCATGCCACATTCAATATTTAATTTAATGCCACGTTCTGAATAATACAGGGGAAGTTATAAGTAAATATTTAATATTTTTTCTTTTCAGAAATAAAACAACTTTATGCAATCAACAGTGCTTTGTTTGAAGAAATTAAAGTGCATCCTACTAGCATGTATTTATGCATACTATTTAATCTTATAACGTTCGTGATTTTATCAAGTATGGTTTATTTTTGACAAGATTTCTAATATGGCAACCTGGTGAACCTAAAATTCATAATTTACTTTCTTCTTAGGGTTTGCTGTATAAAGACCAGCGTAGGCTTTATAAACAAGGGTTTAAATAGTTCTTCATTCGATAATATTTTAATCCGTTGAAAAATTTCCGAAATATTCTAATTTTAGATACCGAATTTGAGTCTATTTTCTTATATATTTTTTAGTTCTGCCTTGGAAAAGCAGGATAGTTACAGAATTTTTAAGCATCTTAAGGACAACTTTTTGAGTAGAATTTTAGCAAATTTTCAAAAAATTGAAATGTATTATGCATAAAGAAAGATAACTTATTTTATGATTTTAGTTTATCTGAAATGCTTACCAAAGTACACAGCATAAAGAACTATAGATGAAACGAACGCTCCAGCGTACTGGGCAAAAAAGTAAGGCACTACTTTTTTCCATTCCAGTTTGCCAACGGTGGCAAAAGCAAATGTAAAAGCGGGATTTGCATGACAACCTGTAGAAGAAAATAAGAATTTTGTAGAATGATACAAGTGTATCGCATTTCATTAATAGACGTTAAAATTCTATTGACCACTTCCTAAATTTTTTAATTATATTATAATACTTCAACAACAAGAGAATTTAACTAACCGCGCTGAAAAGGTCTTTTTCTATATAGCAAATTCCAGTATTTGTTTATTTAAAAAAAAAAAAAAAACATTAAAAAATACTTACGTGATTTTTAATTTTATTTTGAACAGCAAATTTCAAAATCTCATGCAAAACAACTTTTGATTTCACTAAGCTTTAGAAATAAAACTTTAACTAACATAAAAATTGAGCCTGTACCGACCAGTACCCGTTTAGTCAAATTATGCTGTAAAATTACATATATAAATACTCCCTGATGCATAATAAATCTATTTATAACAAATCTGAAATCGCATTTATCAATATTAATTGGCCACTCAAGAGCCATTTAGAGCAAATAAAGCTATTAAAAAACTTCATATTTTGCATTAAAAAGGTCAAAGTTGTCGCAATGAAGATAACCTTCAAAAAATAAAATAAAAAATCCAGAATGCAGTGAAAATATCTTTTTTAATTCTAACCTTATATTTAATAATTCAATATGTTAATTATGACTAATTATATGCAGACATAAATCAATGTTTCATTCCTCTGCCATATGATTCAGCGCTTTTATTAAGATCTAAAATGGACGTTGAAATGCCAATAATGAAAACGATGTTATATTATAAACAATATTTTTAAAGTCAATTCCTAATATTACGGCAAAATTCGCCTAGGCCGACGAAAAATGGCGAGATTTTGGGCATGGACAAAACAATGACTGACTATCGCCAAGTTTGGCGAAATTTTGCCAAAACTCGCCAAGGACGAAGACAAATGGCGATATTTTGGGCATGGACCAAATGACTGACTATCGCCAAATTTGGCGATAGTCAGTCATGTATATATTGAAGATGTCCATTATCCCGAAATGTATATATTGAAGATGCCCATTAGATATTAATGTATTGAAATTCTTTTGGGTCGTCCTGTAAATAAACTCTCCAGTAGATTGGAACCAAAATTCGAGATGCACAACTAGATGTTATAACAATCTTATATATGAAATTTCAACATTCTATGACTAAATAGTTTTTGAGATTTGAGAGTAAAATTCATACACACGCACAAAAGTCGCCAAGCTTGGCGACTTTTGGCGTAATTCTTAAGGGAGGCACGTGACCGTGGTTGGACCATTACCTAACTATATGGTTAGAAGGTATTGTACTTGAAATGGATGAATGTCCCGAAAACTGCCATTGACCGTAAAGTGTTGGAAATCTTTTGAGTGTTCCTGTAGCAGCGCTATGAATGATAAAGACACTTTTTTCGATGGAAAAATTCATTTTGTAACCCATAACAGCAAATATCACTTTTGAGCCATTTGAACTAGCCTAATACCTCTAAAATACGCTTTAATGAATTTCTGCCCATTGAAAATCTTTTGGGCGTTCCTATAGATAAACTATCCGGTCTATTGGGACCGAAATGGCGGGTGCACAACACGATGTTACAACAATCCTGAATATAAAGTTTCAACATTCTACGTTTAATAGTTTTTGAGATATGCGAATTTAATGAATTTCGGCCCATAGAGCGCAATATATTTCGAATCTTTTGGGCGGTCCTGTAGATAAATTATCCAGTAGATTGGGTCCAAAACTGTATTAAAATCCAGTGTTATCCATTAAAAGTCTAAAAAAATTTACTTGAACTTGAGTGGATGAATAAAAAAGTACTTTATTAACGATTGAAAATTTGTACAAAATAAATATAGGGACAGTGTGAGCTAATAATAGGAATTGAAAAAAAAAAAAAAAAAAAGAAAAGAAGAGAAAAAACGAAATGAGTACAGGTTATTGTTATTTCACAATAGCTAAATTGTTTATTTCACACTCTCAAAAATTATTTCTTCCATTCACGGAAAGTTTACTGCCATCAGTGCTGCCAGAATATCTCCGTTTTTTACAAATATCTGTTTCTTTTTTTCTCCTGTCAACAGAAAAAACATTTTTATATTCAACGAATTTTTTCGTCTTCTTCGGATTTCGGGAAGGAAATCTTGCGGATTTATTACGTTGCCATAGAGCACGGAAATTATTCGTTGAAAATAAGGGACAAATTAGTGTTTAAAGACAAATTCTTCTGAGAGTGCTTATTGTTCTCTTACAGTATGGCCACGAAGGTAAATTTATACGAGGGGACACTTCTCTCAGAAAGTTGGATAACGCAGTTGTTGCAAACAGATGGCGCTACGCACACTGGGTAACTGCATGGTCCTGCTTCTGCGCATCTCATAGCTTGTTTATATTTCCATCTAGGCGAAGAAAATGGAGATCGTTGAATTAGCAGAACTTCAAAAAATTAAATACATAGACTTATGAACGTGATAGTGAAATATAATAATTACTGGCTTCAGATGTGTTTTAATTACATAATTGTCTTATAATACTATTTCGTAATTAATATAGGCAATAGTTTCGAAGCAAAGTGATATTATGTATAGAATGTCTGTTATTATTTTGCCCTAAAGATGTATTTTAAGAAATATTTGTAGATTTAGAAGAATGTAGTTTGTGTGAATGCAATATTTAAAGTGTTTATTTATAATGAGCATCACACTCAAACAAGCAGTATTTGCATTTATTTCATGCTGCGACAAATTTTAACACAGCTTTAAATTGCCGTTAAAAACTCATATTAAAATACTATTAAATTCATGTTACATAAAGAACTCAGTAATCAATTCTAAGCCATTTCCTAATGTAAATAGATATCGTGGCAGACGAAAATTTCTTTCTGTCAGCCACGATATACGCACTCGTTAACAAATATAAACTCTATATTTTAATAATCTTAAGATAGAACATTTTCTTTTCTTTTTTCATTCATTTGTTACCAAGGCAACTACGTAAGAAAAAGTAAAAAAAAATAAAATTAAAATTTAGTCCTGGCGTTCATAATCTCGTTCGCATGCTAGGTTGGAAAATTAAAAACAAGTAAAATTAGTTATCAGTCAGCACGGGAAATGCTCTATTCTTTTACCACTAGGATCGCTGCACGTCACTAGATTTCCAATGTTTACATAATTGAAACTTATTCGAGGTACCAAAAATCCAGTATAGCAGCTACGGAGAGTGTCCACTCCTATAGTATATCTCCGTGAGTATGACACTGAAGAACTGGGATCCATTAAACCTTTAACGCGCAGTGTTCCCGCTCTGGGAACACCAAACTCTGACGTTTTGACTGTTGCCAGTCACGAAGAATAGATTTGATTTCTATAAAAATAGTTGCGGGTGACATAGATCCACGAGAATCCTTTACTTTTTAGCACGTCATTTCCCGTAAAAAAATTGTCACGATTACTCTTAACAGCACTGACATCCGCTGAAAAATGGAAAAATGCGAGAACAGCTGGATAGATAGCCCAATGCTGAAAAAAGGGCAGCCGTTGCCATCGCTCGACTTAACTACCAGAAAAGATGGTAGACGAATCGCGTGCCACAGATCTAGAAACCCTTTTTTCACGCAGCTGGCTGTGCGGCACAGCCAGCTACGTCAAAAAAGGGTCACTAGATCTGTGGCACGCGATGAACGTTTCGATCGTCTACCATCTTGCTGGTAGTTAAGTCGAGCAGTCGCAACGGCTGCCCTTTTTTCAGCACTGGGAAAGGGTTAAAGCCTACGTACGTATAGCATACTAGCTGAAGTACCCGTTCTTCGCACGGGAATGAATGGAATTTTTGATATTACGATTTGTGGTGATTACTATTTATTGTAATAAAGAGATATAGCAAAATGGATATCGCATTATATTGTGTTCAATAACCATGCATACCGAATTTCAAGGCAATCGTTTGTACGGTGCAGAAGGCCATGCGGCGTAGCTCAATCTAGTGGCGAGCTTTAGCAAAACGGATACGGCGAAAATATTCTTCGCATTCAGATTTCGATGAATACGAAATTTCAGGACGATCGGCTGGACAGCCCTGAAGTTCATGTGTGGACGCGACATCTAACGCGAAACTCTTCCTCGTGTTCAAATATCTATGTATACCTATTTTCATATCGATCGATTGCACAGTCAAGAAGTGATACACTGCAGCGCGATCTAGTGGTTAATTAAAGTAATGATTTGCTACAGTGCCGTCAAGTGGCGAGTTATAGCAAAATGGATAACGCCAAAATATTCTCATTGTTCAAATAGCTATGTATACTGATTTTCATAGCGACCGTTTGAATGGTCAAGAATTTGGCCTGCTGCAGCGTCATCTAGTGTCGAGTTAAAATAATAATGCATTGCAGTGCCATCTAGTGTTGAGTAACATCAAAAGGAACACAGTTAGAATATATTCTTCTGAAATGTGTTAGTATAAGAAATTTTATGCCGATCGATCCAACGGTATAGAAGTTGATGCGTTGCAGCGCCATTTAGCGGCAAGTTACAGCAAAATGGATACTGAAAAATATTCTCCGTGTTCTAATATCCGCGTGTACCAAATTTCATCGAAATCGGTTGGACGATATTCGCATAGTAAACGGCTAAACGGAATAGAATTCCACGTTCTGCTGCGCCACCTAGTGGCAAGTTAGAGGAAAAGGGATAGCATAAAAAGCTTCTCAATGATAAAAGACTTAGGTGAACCAAATTTCATGGTGCAACGGTGCTCAACGGTGCTGGAGTTTTTCAACCTCAAACACACATACCAACATTCATTTTTATCTATAACCAGTGTCATTATATATCCCAGTCTCAAATAAAATCCAGTTTCAAATCTAAGCCTCGCCAAAGTGCCAACATACGCCATTTTGCAAGCGTTTTTTCAGGAAATCATTCGAAGCATTGACTTAGCAGCATCAATATGGGAAATGGTTCGACAGCCAAAAAGTAAAGCACGCATTTATTTGAAAGTGGAATCCCTGAATATAGCCGAATTTTTTAAAATTATCAACTATAACGTGTTTTATTCATCGGTACTCCGATGTACTAAACGAGAAGATTTCAATTTTCTGAAATTTGGCGGAACTCCCCCAACTTAAATCAACAAACTAAAAAATTAGGGGGGTTCAGGGGGATCTCCCCCTGGCGAGGCTCGAACAGCCGAGTTTTTATATTATTGGTAGGATTTGGAAATTTATGAAGTTTAAGAAACACATTTGGACTTTTCTTTCTAATGCTTTTTAATTTGGCGTAAAATCAACATAATTTCCATACCATTTCATGTTTTTCAAATGCATGTTTATCTGAAATAGAATTTCAGCTTTATTTCAAAAGCATAAATCATTTTGTGCGGGCGATAAAACGGTTTTTAATTAATAATTAGAAAAGTATTTAAAATTTCAACATTCTGAGCCTCAGGTGCACAGTCATGGGCTTCTATGCTCAAATTTTCAAAGCTCTGCTTTCTGTAGATTTGTCTGGCGAACATTCATTTTTATTATTATTGATAGATAGATTTGGCATAAAACTGGCATAATTTCCGTGGAATTTAATGCTTTTCAGATGCACGCACGCGCTTCTTTATTGAAGCAATAGCATTCTTGTTAGCTCAAAACATGAATCATTTGATTGATACGGGCGAAACTCGCCAAGCATGGCAACGTAAAAACGGTTTTTAATTAATAATTAAAAAAGTAATTAAAAATCTAAAATTTCAAGTAGCCTATAACCATCTCCAGGGTCCCATCTATATCTAAACAAAAATGTATCCTAATCGATTCAGCGGTTTAGGCGTTTTAGCGTCATAAACAAACAAACAAACAAACAAACAAACTCACTTTCGCATTTATAATATTAGGATTATTTTACATATCTGTGCAAAATTTCAGGCTGATAGGTCCATTTTTGTGGATTTGTATACAAATCAAATCCACAAACAAACAAACAAACAGAATTTCATTTTTATTTATAAGGATATGATGATGTCTTACCTGATACTCCTCCTGCTACAGATATTGACATCATTACGGCCAACCCCCATCCTATTGGAGCAGCCATAATACTCACTGCACCCGCGTTACTGAACAACAAAGTGGCAGTAACTCCGTTGCCCACCAACTATAAAGGAGTGAAACAATAAAGATTTTAAAAATAAAGAATAAATACTCAAATTTCGGATTACTAAATAATACTTAATAAATAAATTAGATACTGAAATAAATTAGATACAGTTTTAGACATTTAATTTGGGTTTTGACCAACACGTGTCGTTAGTCGTCCAGTAAATTGAGGCATTTGAAGGTAATACTCGGTATGTAATGCTCTAACTTCACTTGTTTGCCGCCTTGTCTAATCAGAAATGGCTGGTAGGAATCGTTCAGCGTTCATCTGACAGAGTGTATATTACGGATGATTTATGAGATTCTGAAAGAGATGTTGGTTTTGATAGTGATAGTGATTTAGATTTTTTGGACTGCTCCTCAGATGGTGATGAATCTGACCATGATTCAATAAACCTGTAAAGCGTTAGGCGGTGGTGCATTTTCTTATATTATGTAATAAACGGAAATTAACTGTAATTCAATTGAAATTTATTTAAACAATTTTTTTAATGTTATAACATCTGAAATTATTTTTTCTGAAGCTTAGTTTCTCATGATAAAAATCTATATTAAAAATCTTTTCTAGAAAGAAAAATACGCACCTTTCAATTCTCCAACGTATATAGATTTGAAATATGAAAAAAAAAAAAAAAAAAAAAATACACAATTCTGAAGCGATTTTGGTCCAAAATTGAGCAGTCAGAGTGTTAAGGAGTTCCAAAATATAAGTATATCCTCTGGAGATCTTTTAATAATTCTGCTTTTTTAAATAATTTTTCCTGTATCGGAACGTGACAAGGTTCAGTTAGTCTTGACTTTTAAATATAATTTCAACCATAAAATAGCTCATGTGCTAAAGAAATAAGTATCAGTAAATCATCTACGTATACAGATTACGGAACATCTTCTAGAGAAGTAGTATTTTATTTGTAACTAGCTGCGTGCCCGTTCTCCGCACGGTGGGAAACGCATATTTTCCTAACACATATATAATTCGAATTAAACCCAGTAATGCGGAATCTCAAAACGTGAAAAAATACTTGAATCGTGACTATCAAGTATTTTTTCACGTTTTGAGACGCTGACTGAAAGTTGACGTCAGGAGTGCAAATTTTAGACGATTGCAACATGACACAAAAACTACGTCAATGTGACTGGCGATCAAAAAATAAAGAACTTTACGGTATGCTTTCAAAACGCGTTTCTCTTTTGAAAAATGCCTGATTTCTACATCATATAATTCTCTTTGTGAGGTTTAATTTATAGCATTAATATATACCACATAAATAACATTAAATGATGTTGGCAACAATTTTATCTTGCATTTCGAAAAGCGTGGACAATGCATTAGCGCAGTTATTTTGCCGAGGACTTTATTGAATTTCACCTAAATTAACAAAACCTATACATGAAACAATGGATGCGTCATTTACGTTTAAAAGCCAAAAATGCACCCTGCTCCGGTGAAAATCATGTCGCTTTTGTAAATGAAAACGTTCGTGATGTAACTTCTGAGAAAAAGCTTATTACCCTTATTGAACTCTTAATGCAGTATCACACTTGTTACATAAAACTGACGTTGATCTCGCTGTCAATTCGCAATATATAAATAACTAATTTCATATTTCATTTTTTACAGATTACAGTTGATCCCTTTATAACATGGGTCTACAACAGGAATTCTTAGAACACGGCGAAAACATTAGGATCGTTTTCGTGTAACACGTTAAAAGGGACTTGTACAGCACGGTAAAATGAGACATATTTTCTGATATTATGACGCTTTAGCTCTTGTAATTAACATACCTTTTGAATGGCAACACCGAACATCATTGTATTGTTACGGAGCGCAAATAAGTTTTGCCGCGATTAGCAGTCCGCACTCCAGGTGGGGTATATCGCAGGACCCGTACAACACGGATTCCTATAACACGGAACGTATCTACCGTGTTAGGGAATCTACTGTAGTTGCATAGTGTCAAATTCAATAGTTAGAAAATTCTGGGTTGCTATATTTACTAATATTTCATCTCACCTTGGTGGCCGAAATGTATTAAAACCAAATATCCCGAACTGCATCAAAAGTAAACTTTACTAAAAGTAAAATTTTTAATTCTGTATAACCCCCAAAACAACTTCGGTGTTTGCCCTCTACGACGGTTTTTCATTACGTGACAACTTATGCTTGCTTACAGTGGCGTAGCCAAGGAGAGGATAGGAGGTCACAACCCCCCCCCCCCCCCATGCTGAGTTTTTTGCCATACAAAATGTATATTCTTCATTCCCTTATCACACACACGTGTACATATGTGTGAGTTGCAGTAGTCGTAACATTCTCATGAAAAATTTCTGGCTACTCCTGCTTGCATATAATTGATCTTTTTTTTTTTCATGTATCAGTGATCAATATACTTCAGGATCGGAATCTCCACGGTAAAAAATGATCTAAAAAATCTGACACCATAAAATTCTGATTAACACAATGGGGTTACACAAATACGCGCCGGACATACGCTCTTGCTTATGTCCGGAGGAGCAAATATATTAGAGGTTATGTACTGCTCTGGATAATCTGCCAGCAAAACAGCAAAAATGACGTAAAAAATGACATCCACACGCAAAGGAAATAAAATTAAAGATATGTACGATTGCATATCTTCTATCATAAAGCTTCGATTAGTTTTAAGGTGCAAGTCTGTTACAGTCCTATTTGTTTCACATTAGATACGTTTTCACTTTTTCGAGTCTTAAAAGCTGTAGGAAGGAGTGGTTTCACTTAATTCTAAAACTTAACAACTTAAGTGTCAACAATGGATTCCGTTGCTACGGAAACTATAGCAATGTTAAAAATAGAACACGGAATAAGTTATCTATGTTTCCCTTGCTAGAACTGCCATATTGGCGTAATTAATGCCACCAGTCTATGTCAAATAGCTCAAATCACAAATTAAACTTGACACTAAAGCTAATTCGCAATACCCTGTTTGGCGGAATTAAAAAAGAAAATAATTTTTATGCATACGCTAGTGACATTGGCTCATCTCAATTGTGGAACGGAATTCATAATACGAACAGAGTTGTACTACATTTGAATATTTTTCGCCTACTTTCCTAAGAAATGTACTATATTAGGAATCAACACACATTTCAATACGTAAAACAAAAAATATATTAGACAGTATTAATTACGTCTGTTTCTAACAGTTTCCAAAAAAAGAAACGTATCGCTGCTTAAACATAAGAACCAATTATTAATTACACGTATAATACTTCAATCGCCAAAATGCCAACATACACCATTTTGCGAGATTTTTTTGTTTTCAGGGAATCATTCGAAGCATTGATTTAACAGCAATCAAAATGGGAAATAGTTATCTATCATTTATATAGTTCACGCGCCAAAATTTAATGCAATAGGCATCTAATTGATTAGTAGCAGTTATTTAAATTATTAACTATAACGGGTTTTAATCACCGTTAACTACCATGTACAAAGTGAGAGAATTTCAATTTTCTGAAATTGGGCGGAATTCCATAAATTTAAATCAGTTTATTTTATTTGGCGAAAATTCTGTAGATCGTTTAAAATCGCGTTAATAACTGCATTATTTCTGTATGAAAAATCGAAGTATAGCGCCGTATTCTAATAAAACTTATACTTGTTATTAAAAATACTATTTCCTTACGCTCTCAGTAATTTGAGCCAAGCCCAAAATTGTGCAAATCGGTAGAACCTACTACTTTCTCAAAATCGCCAAATGAGCCATTTTTTTTCGGCCAAACTAAAAAATATACATATTAGTCTCGGAAATCTCTCAATCCCTTATTCTTTTACACATAAAAAACATTGAATTCCAGCTCTGATTTAACATGAACGCAATATTTTAATTAAAAAATAACTTTGTAAATAATCTAAACAGAAAAAAAAATCATTATTCTTTTATTTTTACTGCAGGAGTCTAAATAATTTAATAAAATAGCCAAACATGGCAACCTCGATGCATATTTCTCCCTTTTTTTGACTACAGGGGTTACAATCACGGAATTGCGGAGAGCAAAAATTAGCGTTTTGATGGGTTTTTTAATCAATATCTCCTAAACTAATTCGAATTTCGAAATTTAAATTAGCGGAGGTTCTTTCTCGAAATTTTCCAAATAAGTGGACACCTCGATCGAAACTCAACTCCCAGCCGTTTAGGAGGAGATGATGCTACACACACACACACACAGACAGACGCGCACAGATACTATTTTGCTGAATACAAAATAAACAGAACGAGCGAAAAGAAATTAAACAAGTTATTGAAGAATATCATTCAACTGTCATCTACAGAGTTGGGCACGTGGGAATTACTTTTCGTGCCCGTGTAAGAAAGCTATAAGTGGTATAGGGTAAAACGGCCAGTGAGGGAATACAACCAGTGAATAAACATCTTGTATATATTAAAAAAAAAAAAGTTTGAAGAGTTTATCAATCTATGGCAACAGTAATTTTCTTCCATGCAATAGGAAGCTATTTCATGTTTAATTGGTTTACCTACTGAAAAAATAATCATTTGTGACGTGTATTCGATTGTGTTCTTTCTCTGGGAATACTATGTAATTCAAGTAAATGTGCATAGATAAAGTCAATGCATTTCATTTACTGGACTATTATGCCATATTTTACTTGAATTCCCCCAAAACCCAAATCCAAAACAATCAGCTCCCTGCTTTTCTTTTCATAAAATACATTAAAAATCGAAGTGCTTATGTGTTCATTTTACTGGTCGGTTGATCCATGGATTTACCCTGTTCAAGCAACTTCACAGAAGAAGAAAAAAATGTTACCGTCTTCCCATTTAACTCCATGAAAGTGCAATTAAAACGATTATAGTACGTAGACGGATCCACATTATTTTCTTTGGGAGGAGGGGGTGGGATGTCTGTGGAACCTTTTGAAATAATTAATGTTTGTAACAACATCCACTTTTTTCTTGAGATACACTCTGTTGTAAACCACAGTAACAAAAGTTACTTATGTTTTATTTGAAATAGATCAGCGTCTTAAAAGTATAATGCAAACAGTTTTCAACTATAAATTGTATTGATTGGGATTGTTTATTTGTCAGCAGGAAAAATGATAAGTACTGCGCATACCATTTGTGATTCGGAACATGGTACAATACATGTCAATCTATATATATATAAATGAATGTTTGTGGGTATGTATGTATGTATGTATGACATTGAAAAACTCCAAAACCGTTTGACTGTTCACCATGAAATTTGGTACACTTTCTTTTGTCACGGAGAAGGTTTTTATGCTATCCATTTTACTCTAGCTCGCCGCGAGGTGGCGCTGCAGAACGTCGAATTTTATTCCGTTCGACCGCTTCCTGTGCAAGTACCGTTCAACTGATTTGATGAAAATTGGTAAACACGGATATTTGAAGACGTAGAATATTTTTAATTTATCCATTTTGCTGTAACTTGAAGCTAGATGGCGCTGCAGAACATCGATTTCTATTCCGTTCGACCGCTTGCTATGAAAATACCATTCAACCGATTCAACCAAAGAAACTATAGCATTTTTTCATGAAAATGCGGGCGTGGATGGGGATCATGCTATTAGTTCGAAACTGTGGGAGGGCTTTTTTGGCGTATTTAGATTTAAAGAAATAATCTAAATATGACTTGACATAGATGCGAAAAACTGGCGCAGCAGATACAAATTTTTATTTTTTTTAAGGGCCTAGTTAAAAAAAGAAGCTTTAGGGTAACATTTTGCTTTATTATTCTGGTTGAAAAAGCTTTTTTTAAAACTAAAGCCTCTCCTAAAGAACTACCGTAACCGTATCTGCCCCTTTTGCACACTAATAAGGTCATTTTTATTTTTTCCCGACATACGGCAAATGTAAAAATTAATTTTTAAATGCAGACTTCAGATAATTTTCTACTCCACACTTCAAAAATTTCCAGGTTTATAGGAAAAATCGACAATTTTCCATGTCATTTTCTGTAAAAGTAAAATTTCCTTACTATTTCAGATTTTCTTGATCGCTGGCTGCTTCTGTATATGCTGAAAAATCTTCTAGCATTCCAAGCTAATAGCGTGATCATTATCCACAGTCACATTTCCTTGAAAACACGCTATAGCCTTTCGGCACGCAATTTAACTGCCAACAATATTACTGCCCTATTAAAATGCCAACTTAACACCCCCCCCCCCGCCACATCGAAATTTCAGAAAATTTTTTATTTCCTTTCCAAGAACACTATTGATTAAACAGGAGTAAAATCCGAGAATAATAAATACATGGGTATAGGTTACGATAATTCGCTTGAACTAAAGAGAGGACATAACTCTTAATTGTCTTACACTATAGTAAACTACACTCTTTCAATGCATAGAAACAAAGCTCAAAAGTGAAATAACGAAAGGCATTTTAAATAATTGAAAAGAAAGCGTATATGAAAGAGTTTGTGTTGAACATTGAAGAAAAATAAATTTCTTGCCATTTTGCATCTATATGTTTCTAAATTTGTCAAAAAGAAATTTTTGTTTTCTTACTCATGGAATTATAAAGAAAAGTTTATTTAAATAAAGGCTTTTATTAGCACCAGAGTGCTATTAATTTTAGCCTTGCTTTTTGTGTAGACACGATTTTGGTACAATTAGCGCGTCGAGTCACTTTTGAAATGTGTTTGCCAGATAACGTGGAGGGGGGGGGGGAGGCGTTAATAAAATGTTGAAAGTCGCACAAGGTTTGCAATTTTTGATAAATGATCGCTAAACTGTGTGCCGAAATACGACAATTTATTATAAATAAATATATTTTGTGTATAGTCAGAAAACGCCTGTCGAATATTGTAAAATAGTTTTAGTAGACGATTTAAATACAGATTTTAATTCGGAAGAAGTGTTTTATAGACTAGTGAAAACAAATACGGTACAGATCATAGATTATGATACACTTTCCAAATGGTATTTATAAAGGTGAAGTGTAGTTTTACTATGCCTGGCGAAAGTTGTTAAACAGTTTTGGTAGGCGATTTTAATATAGATTTCTATTCCGAAGAAGTGTTTACAACAAAGTGAACAAAGAAGGAAAACGCGATACACTCATGGATTATGATGCTCATTCCAAACAGTATTTAAAATGTCTACGAGATATATTTGGAATATGCCTATATTTCAAATATGACTGGTGAAGATTTTAAAACAGTATCAACAGGCGTAGGTTAAGGTAGATTTGGATTCCAAAGATGTGCTTTATGGTTCAAGAAAGAGTTGATTCCTATTTTAACGCCCATACTTTTGCCAACCAAAAAATTCCCCGCCCTTTGGCGAGCTTGGAAGTCATGGGTCTCTAGGAGTTATGCACAAGTTTCAACGCTCCCTAAACAACTACATGAAAACTAAAGTGAACAAATTAGTGATAAAAGCACTAGTTAAGGAATTTGAAGACACTTAATTATTAAAACTACATTAATTGGCAACCCAAAATAAATAAAAATGTAACGGAATGCTGTACTTACAGGTTGTTCCAAATCGCCATTTTAATTCTAAATTACGATTGCCACATAAATACAAAAAATCGTCATGGTTACTCTATAGGTTTAATGATCGCCACCTTGGCGAGAGTTGGGGCGTTAAAGTAGAAATCAACCCAAGAAAGACAAACACGGCACACTCATGGATTATGATGCACATTCGAAACAATATTTAAAACTGTGAAGTATAGTTGTAATATACTTGGCGAAGATTGTAAAATAATTTTAGTAGGCGATTTTAAGATAGATTTCGATTCCAAAGATGGTTTTTGTAAAATAAGGAAGAAAAGTACTGCTCACTCATGAACAATGATACACTTTCCAACCTTATGGAATAAGGAAGAAAATAGGGACGGCGCATAAATTATGATACGCTTTTAATCTATAGCACTTTGGTGCGTATTTAAAATCTGAAAAGGTTTCAGATTTTCTTGGTTTTTCTTTTTATCTTTTATTTAAGTATTTTTTCCTGTAGAAATAGTACAATGAAAATATTTTCATCAAACCACTTTGAAAAGGTTTTGAATTTTGTGGAAAACAAGACTTAGTTGTAGTCGAATGATAGTAAAATGTACACCAAGAGAAGAAAAAATAAGATAAGAAAGATGGATGAAGGAAAGAAAAAGAAAAGGACTACTTTTGACTAAATTTTGAAATGTTGATAAAACACTTCCCCTTTCTATGGAGGCAGTAATTATAGGCTATTTAAGATAATCGTAGTTGAAAAAAATTTCATAAATATATTCAGAGTGAAAGCAATGGAAAATTTTGTTAACAGCTCGATTTACAGGGTGTCCATAATTAAAGTCCCACTTTAAAACGATCAGAGAAGGAAAACTACTGGACCAAAAGTTATCAAACTTGGTAATTGTGTAAAGGTAGTCAGGGGATTTAATATCGGCGAAAAAAAGTTCAAAAATTCAACACCAAGGGCAAGAACGTATTTAAGGGGGTCCAGGTGCCCGAACATCCTCCCCACGAAATTTTGATTTTTGTTACTAAAATGAAAATGATATAGTGTCCTTTTGAGAAAAATACTGCCTTTTTTACCGCTTGGACCCACTCCGAAATTTTTGAACCCGCTCCAAAATGTTCTTCATGCGGGGGAGGGGGTCGGACCCCTGACCCCCCGCCCTTAAATACGTCCTTGCCCCTGGGGTTGAATTTTTGAGCTTTTTTCCACGGATAATAACTCCCCTGACTACCTTTAGACAATTACCAAGTTTGATAACATTTGGTCCAGTAGTTTTCCCTTTCTGATCGTTTTAAAGTGGGACTTTAATTATGGACACGTACGGTGACGAAAAAATTGAGAAATTCAGAGGATTTACTTATTTAATTACACTTTTACTGTTATGAACAGCAGCATGCACGCGTGTGTAAAGTATCTTCATATTTTGTTAGATTATCCTCATTTCGTAAATAAGAAAATTTTTCATTAAAGACGCTTTTTAGATACATGGTCCACCTCTTTCAGCTTATTTATTATTATTTTTTAAATATTACTTGGTAAGACTGGTTATTTATTTCTTGAACCGGACACGCTAGTCTGGCCATTTGTCGTCGACCCTGGTGAGTTTTGCCGAAATCCGAAATATCGCCAAATTTGGCGATAGTTAGTCATTTGGTCCATGCCCAAAATATTGCCATTTGTCATTGTCCTTGGCGAGATTTGGCGAAATATCACCAAATTTGCGATAGTCAGTAGTTGTTTGGTCCATGCCCAAAATCTCGCCATTTGTCGTCGACCTTGGCGAGTTTCGCCGAAATTGGCACCAAAAATTATTTCGTATTTTGCATGACTCTAAAACTTTTAACCCGTAGAATTTTGAACTTGTGTATTTAAAACTATTGTAATATCTAACTGTTTCCAATATCTTTTTTGACTGTAGTCGACTGGGTAATTTATTTACAGGGTCAGCCAAATGACTTTAAATACATTGAGGTGTATGATTCACTCAATTCATTGAAAGTCTGTGGTCGATTACTACTTTGGCTATCCCCAAAATCTTGCAAACTATCTCAAGCTTGTCGGCTTTTGGTGAAATATCGCCCAATTAAGTGTCAGAAGGGAATCTTTCAAATTGAACACCAGCTTGGCGATATCGAAATATTTGGCTAGATATCGCTAAACCTTACTATTACTGATATTTTATCTCTTTCAAACAAAATAAGTTCAGATGAAGTACGCCGAAAATATTTTTGGTTTAATAGACGTGCAAGGAATTCATGTGCTGTCCATATCAGATTTTTTTCCTTTTGTAATGTAGCTGTCCCGCAATTCACGAGTATCATCGGATATTTTCTGTCATTACCAGAAGTCGAAAACGCAGCATACCAATAAGTCATACTTCCATTCATCCTCTTAATTAACAGCCGAAGAATATTATTATTATTTTTATTATACTCAATTCGAAGAAGCTTTATTTTTCTGCGAGATCTGTTAAGAAACGCAACACCCTCGGCATTTCTATGCTTTGTCCTCTCTGGGTCCAAATGGATCCCGACTAAATGAAAATCGACGCCTGTGCAGGTGTTTTCCATCAGATAAAGTGACTTCCGTTGCTTCAGATTTTACACAAACCCTCGATGTTGCAGAGATGATAATGAGAACCACGTGTATCGGACAGTCCTAATGAAGGGATCATTACGAGCTATACTTTGTTCATTCTTTGTACGTGGGGAGAGGGGGGGGAAGGCAAACAACAGGATGTTTGAAATAAAATTAGCCGTTTTGTAATCTATCAATTAGATAATAATTCTTTGCAAATAGACCCTATTTTTTATAGGCTCGCACTTGTTCAAAGAAAAGAAATATTTATTCAGTGGTTTTTACGGATTAAGAGATATATTAATTTAGCAACATGGTACGAAAAGTGGCATTTGTACAATCGATCCCCAGACACAGGGGTAGATGGCGACAGGATGTGTTTTAAGAGACATAAAAAAGTATTTATAAAACATCAAAGAGCAAATTCACCGAAAAACATAGTACTGAATTACAAATTACAGATGTATCGAATATCGAGTACAGCCCAATCTCAACTGTATCAAAACTTAGACTGTTTTTACTTTCTTGTACTGAGTATAAGGAAGTAATGTGATTCCGAAAATTTGGGGGGCCAAATTTCGACGAAAAAGCCGATTTTCACTACCTCTAAATTTAATTTTAAGAATTTTTTCGATGCATCTCATCGTACAATAGCATGCACCATCATATAAATGCGTCTGCAACTCATTTTGACTAATGGCGAGTCTATTTTAACCAGTTTTTCCATGCCGTCTGTACGTACGTACAGACGGCATGGAAAAACTGGTATGTATGTATGTATGCAACTCGCATATCTCAAAAACTCTTGGTCGTAAAATGTTGAAACTTTATTTTTATGTTGTGACAGGTTGTATTTGTTACATGTAGTTGTGATTGTTGTGACATGTAGTTGTGCACCTCGTCTTTTGGTCCAAATCGACTGGACAGGTTATCTACAGGACGGCCCAAAAATTTCGAAATACATTATACGCTCTATGAACCGAAATTCATTAAACCCACATTTCTCAAAACACTATTAGACGTAGAGTGTTTAAACTTTATATTTAGGATTGTTGTAACATCTAGTTGTGAACCTCCTCTTTCGGTCTCATTCGACTGGGTAGTTTTTCTACAGGGCCGCCGAAAAGATTCTAAAAACATTACACTCTATGGGCTGAAATTCATTAAAGCGTATTTTAGAGGTATTAGGCTGTTTCAAACGACTCAGAAGTGATATATGCTGTTAAGGGTTACAAAATGAATTTCTCCATCAAAAAAAGTGTTCTTATGATTTATAGTTCTGCTACAGGAACAGTCAAAAGATTTCAAATGGCAATTTTAGGGACATTCATCCATTTTAAGCACCATACCGTCCTACCATATAGTTAGGTAATGGTCCGACCACGGTCACGTGCCTCCCTCCAGAATTACGCCAAAACTCGCCACGCTTGGCGACTTTTGGTTTACGTGTGTATGTATTTAACTCTCAAATCTCGAAAACTATTACGAAATTTCATATATAAGATTGTTGTAACATCTAGTTGTGTATCGCGATTTTTGGTTCCAATCTGCTGGAGAGTTTATTTACAGGACGACCCAAAAGAATTTCAATACATTAATGTCATGGACATCTTCTATATATTACATCTGTAATTAGTCATTGTTTGGTCCATGCCCAAAATCTCGTCATTTGTCGTCGACCTTGGCAAGTTTTAAAGAAATATCACAGAATTTGGCGATAGTCAGTCATTTGGTCCATGTCCAAAATATCCGCATTTGTCATCGTTCTTGTGGAGTTTTGGCGAAATACCGCCAAGTTTGGAGATAGTCGTCTATGTTTGGTCCATGCCCAAAATCTCGCCATTAGCCGTCGACCTTGGCGAGCTCTGCCGAAATATCGGCAAAGTTGGCGATAGTCAGTCATTTGGTCCGTGCCCAAAATCTCGCCGTATCCTGTCGACCTTTGCGTGTTTTGCCAAAATATCGCCAAATTTCGAGTCAAAAATTATTTCGTATTTTGCATAACTCTAACACTTTTACACATAGAATTTTGAATTTCTGTGTTTAGAACTATTGTAACATCTAACTGTGCATCTCTTTTTGATTGCAATCGAATGGGTAGTTTATTTACAGGGACAGCCAAATGACTTTAAATGCATTAAGGGGTATGATACATTCAATTCATTGAAAGTCTGTGGTAGATTACTACATTGGCTTTCCCAAAATCTCGCAAACTATCTCCAGCTTGTCGACTTTTGGTGAAATATCGCCCAATGAAGTGTCAGAAGGGAATCTTTTAAATTTAACTCCAGCTTGACGATATCGAAATATTTGGCTAGAAATCGCTAAACCTTACTATTACTGCAGAATTTTATCTCTTTGAAACAAAATAAGTTTAGATGAAGAGGGCGAAAATATTTTTGATTTAATAAGATGTGCATGGAAGTCATGCGTTGTCCGCATCAGATTTTTTTCTTTCTTATAATCTAATTACATAGAATTATATTCTTCAACATTGTTTTTTTTTTTTCGAATATCATATTCATTTACTTGTTAGAAAATTCAGTTGAAAAGAAGGATTATATGTTTTTTCGTAATCTATTTACTGAATAAGCGAACGAAATTTACCTCTGAAGTTTTTAATGTCAACTTCTCGGAAAAACCCAGACTGCGACAAAACCCAGACTGCGCCTTTACACCCACAATCTGACGGCATGGTGGAGAGTTCAATCGCACAATTTTAAACAGCCTCTCGCTTCTGGTCTCTAGGAATCAAGAGGAGTGGGACAAGAAACTCCCCCTCATCCTGCTGGCCTATAGGAGTGCCATCTATGATACTACCGGCTTCACACCTTTCCAGATGCTATTCGGCAGAGATCTTCCCGCCGATCTAGTGTTTGGCTGCCCTCCAGATACGCCTTCATTGCCAGAGGAAAATCTTCTGAACAAAATGGAAAATCTTCGGGCACGGTTTGAAGATGTTCATCATTTTGCTCGGGAGCGGATCAACCTGAACACGGAGAAGAGGAAGACTCGCTACGATACGAAGTCTACGGGACACGAGTTCAACGTAGGTGACAAAGTTTGGCTATGGAATCCTACTCGACGGAAAGGCCTGTCTCCCAAGCTGCAATCGCCTCGAAACGGTCCTGACACAGTCCTAAACAGACTGAATGACGTCATCGAACGGATTCGTAAGTCATCTAACTCGAAACCAGAGTCGTTTGTTACGATCGGCTGGCCGTTTACCGCTGTTGTAATTAGCTAAAGGAATAATGGACCATGGTCACTATGGCGACCTCCTTTCTTTGTTTCATCTCCCATTTCTTTCCTGTCGCATTGTTTTCTTCCTTTTTCCCTTAACTCTCTTTTACTCAGCACTTACGCCATGTTTAGTGTACATACTTGTAATATATTGCTTTTCATTAATGTGTATTTGTTTATTATGTTTATTACTTTTCTTAGTGTAATTGTTTAGTATGGTTATTATTTATTAGTGTTTATGCGGCTATTGTGTTATTGGTTGCTTGCTTAAATTGTGTTGTTAAGATCTTTTGTTGAAAGTTGTACTGTAGATATTTGTTTGACCTCCTAACTGGGGATTGTACTGCCCGGGGCGTGCAGTCCTTGGGAAGGGGGCAATGTTACGAATTTTTGGAGCAACCCTTGATCGGAGCAACCCAAGGTTTAAAATAGTTCAAAATTCGTATTCTACGCTTCAAATAATTAAATTTTGACTTTTGTTGCATCAAAATCGGTCAACTAAAACCGGAGATACGGAGGTTTCAGTTTCCCCATTCATCTGTATGCAGTTTCTAGAAATCTCGAGAAATATTGGTCCTAGGCCTTCGGTAACTTCACTTTTGGGACTTATTTTTGGAACCAAATTTGGCGATATTTTGCCAAAAGTCACCAAGCTTGGCGACATTTTGGTCATTTGGCGCGATTTTCCCAATGGGGCTGGTAAAGAGAGTTTTTCTGCTTTACCATGCATAATAGCCTAACATTTCTCTTCTATGAAGTAATGAAAATTCCCGCTTCCTGTGGAATCTTCGAGAAATACATTCTTCTGGAAGCTTCTTGTAGCGTCTGCATCGCCTATAAATACAAGCATATCTGAGGCCCCACTCAGTGTGGATCGAGCTTTCTATGTGTACGGTGCTTTGCTTTGTATTTATGCTATAGAAGCATTATTTTCGCTTACTTTTCGAAACTGATTTTTAAGTGCTGTGTGTAAATTTTTCATTGTTGAGTCTTGAGGGAGTGTTAGTGTTATCCCTCGTATATTTCCACTGAATTTTTGCCCGTGGAAGTGCTTTATTTTGTGTGAGAAATACAGCATTTGTGAAAGCTTCTGATCTGAGTGGACTGTTATAAACGAGCTACTGGCTGTTAGTCCCTGTGAATTTTGTACAGCTGATTGTTCGACGAAGTTCTTGAAGCAATAAAGTTCGTTTTCCATCCTGACAAGTGGATTCTTTGCTAGAACTTTCTACACCACCTGGACTTTAGAACGACGAATCCAGGAATTAGCGGGGTATTCTGCAACAGTATCTTTCAATGCGCTCTACAGAAAGTAGTCAGAAGGTCAATTTATTATGGAGGCCTGCGATACAATGACATCTGTCATCGGTTTTTAACTACTGTTCCTAAACTTCTGTGCAAAATTTCTAAGGCTTCTGTAATAAGCATACTGTTTGCTCCATCCTTCTATTGATCTTCGCTTTCGGGATTTTTAACTTTGAAATCAGGGTGTTATTTGATGGACATCCTGTATTATTTATTACTCTTTATAGTCTTTTAAATGAATAAAATCGTCCAAGTTTTTAAAGATAAGCCCATTGATCAAAGTATTGAATCTGCGATCGAAAAGAAAGATGCAATTGCAAATCGCGAACAACTACTCTGAAAAAATATATTTCGTTGAGTTTACAAAAATTTTGTTTAACTTTATTACTGAATTATTTTGCTGAATGAATAAAATTTTTGTTCAACGAAATATATACTTTATTGACTTAAATGAATTATTTCGTTGAAAGAAAACAACATTTTTCAACAACGAAATATTTTGTTGTTCCAACAAAATCATTTGATTAAAATAGAGCCAACCAAATATTCGTTAAATTTAGCAGAATTTTTTTTTTTAGTACATTGTGAACTAGCGAATACGAGTCCTCTCTGCCGCTGCTACGAGTTTCTGAGAACAATCAGTAATTAGAAATTCCCTGAAGTACCTAAACTTTTGAAGGAACAGCTCAAAAGACTATAAAGAGCACATCGACAGATTTCAGACCAACCTTCTGTCCGGTTAATAAATCTTAATTATAATGTATTTTACACAAATTTGGTTTTCTTGTCACACCACCTTCATTCACACATAAAAAGACTAAATAGATTATCCAATTGACCTGCATTTGTAGTTTTCTAAAGCAAAACTCGAATGGTTTGGTTGGCTGGTTGAACAAAGATATCCTGGAAACAACCTTAGATTTCAAGCAAAACGTTTCAAAGAAAAATCGTAATACCAGTGTCTTTCCAAAAAATATTAAATGTACTGTTCTTGAATCGAATTCATTCGAAAAATTCTAAAATTTTAGAAACATTTAGTGTGAGGAATAGGGGGGAGGGAGATATGTTTTGAATACTATATATTTATTTTAATTTAGATTTATTTTTAAAAGAAGAAACTGGTGTAAATGGTAAACATCTTTGGAAAAAAATATGAACTGTTACATCTCGTGGAAATATGCTAAAGATAAATATTTGAAGTAATCTAAGTTTTTATTTCTTTTTTAATCAAAACAATTTTTAAATTACAAATTGAGTTATTTTATAACAATTGAATTTTTTAAAAAAAACCTTAAGACAATTTTTTTTGGGGGGTAAATTGTTTATTTTAACTTTTGAAGGTATGACGATATTTAAAAAAAAGAAAAGAATAGAAAATTAAAACACTTTTTTTTAAAATTTAAACATTTGAAGTTATTAATAAATTTCTCTTACTTATTTTTAGAAAGTGTCACGTACTTAAGTGCTTTGCATTAAATGATACATCGACATAGATATATGGGCTAATTAATATTTAGTTTCATTCATGTATACTTTAAGGGGTATTATCATCAAAAAATTATTAAAAAATAAATAGATTTAAAAAATCGTTTAATGTCAATGATATTATTACCTAAAAATTATTTAAAAATGAAATGATGACAGTATTTTAATGAATAAAAATAAGCTTAATTATTTATTTAAAACTCTTTCTTTCAGCAAATGACGAAAAACTTTAGATTCTAATTAATGAACTTTTATGAAAAAGAAAAGTTGAGAAGCATATCATTATCAGGCGGTCATTTCAAACTGCTTATTTAAAATTTAACTGTTGATTATAAATACTGCTAAATAAAGAAATTTGTTTGGGTACTATAAAGGATTTTGCATTTGATTTTTATTTCCAATTTGTTAAATAATTGAAGAAATAAATTACATGCAACATTTTAAAAGTTACGAACGTATTAAAAATATTTAAGTTATTGCTCTAACTTATAATTTATTTGGTAGGAAAAAATGTTAAAATTAATTAACTTTGGCTAGACAGTAACATTTAATTGAAGGAATTCATTTTATCGATATTGTAATTATACATTTGTACCAAATGATTTTAAACTATGGTAAAGAACTTCAAGGATAATTTGTTAAAGTGCTTAGTAAAATTTATGATTTGCCTAAAATAATGAAAACTTTTACTTTAGTATTACTAGTAAAATCTAACAATAAATAAATTAGATAAAAATAAAGCAATGGTAAAGTAGTTTTTTATTAACAATTTTATATCAAACAGATATATGTCTTGGTATAAATTTCAAATTCTCCAAAACTTCAGCGAAAATTTTGTGAAATTTTTATGACCATTCACTAAAGTTTGCATTTTAAAATATGTTTAACTTTCGTGGTCAAGGAGCTATACTTAACACATCACAAATTTTACTCTATTTATTAGTATCCCATAAAATATTTAGACTTCACCATAAGTTATTTTTATCTTACTATGAGAGAAAAATATTGATTTATACACTCCAATTTAAAAAAAATATCTTCATAGGTAAATACTCATGCAGATATATGAATAATCGTAAAACATACAAGATAAGTGACTCAAAGAGAACATGCAATCAAAAATCATCACAAGTAGCGGATCCAGAATTTTTTTTGTGAGGGGCTAAATAAAAAAAACCTTATTTCGCCCAATTAAAATGTACTATAAATAAAAATTTTAGTCTAAACCAATGTACTTGCTTTTGGGAGCAGCTAAGTTATAAAATATGACCATTTTATCTATTTAAAGTGTATAATAAAGCAGAATGTTACCCTTTAGCAATATCTTTTTTTTTTTTTTTTTTTTTTTTTTGGTGTGGGGGGGGGGGAGCTGAAGCCAACTATCCCCTCTCCTGGATCCGCTACTGATTATCACTTACCGTGAGAAGAAAAGTCCCCAGGAATTCCGCTAAAACCTCTCTCAACAAATTATTCCGGCACTTCATATTGCTCAGTTTCTCTTTGAACTTTTCCACTGGTGTGTCGACCGTTACAGGCATTTTTTTTTTTTTTTTTTAGTAAATGTGAAATAAGGCTTTTTATAAATTATATTAGAGTGCCTGAGTTTTCGGATTCAGATGCTCCCCGTTTTGCGCTCCTCAGTGTTCAATGAGAAGTGAATTCCGGAGTTGATCTCCCCTATCTTTTTTCGTTCGGAATCAGATCACTTGGTCAGTAAAGAGGATAATTAAAAAAAGAGCACCTTCAGCGCCATCTACCGGAACAGTGTTTCTCGCTTTTCCGTATTTATGGGAGCTTTCTTCTTTAAAATGTCTTGATAGTTACTTCGATAAATATATTTTCTGCTTGATATGCAATCGAATGGCGAACCTACATTCTCGTGACTACAAAAAATGTCGTAAGCGGAGTGTCGCGATAACTGGAATTGAATATATGCAAAATCGGCACATTGAAAAACTGTCGTGATATCTGATTACTTTTACGGTGATAACAGGGAAACGTCAAAACCGGTTATCCGCATAATGATGTCCGACTGTATTTTAATACAGGCGGAAATAATTTTAAATACGGAGTACGGATTAATTTTTAGTACGGAACTATTATAGTACGGAAATAATTTTAAATAGTTAAACATTTCAGACATACTAATTGAAAAGACTTTTTTAAGGTTCTTTTTCTCTGTTCATTTGATGCAAAATTTTTTATCAATATCTATTAAAATTATTCGAATTTTGAAAAAATCGCTTAGAGGTATGTCGGGACCCGTCCTGGAGAATTTCCATACAAAATTTCGTAGGTCTACGATCATCCGTCTGGAAGCTACGCGAGACACAGACAAACTAACTAACTAACCAACTAACTGACATTTTACAGTTTGTTTTATTTAAATAGATAGATTATTACGATTTGAGCTCGAGGAAAATACAAAAATGATAGTAAAAGATACTGAATTCAACGAGCATTTAAAATGTAAAACAGTAATGTTTATATGTTAGCGCGTACGAGAGCTAATAGGAAGAAAAAAGAACAATTAAGACTGACGCATTGTGGCTTTTTATTTAACATCATAATCTGCATAAGCGATCGCATCCACAGAACTCAGTTCAAAAATGCTTTTCTCGCGATGAAATCCTTATTTTTCCTTTCACAATGTTGCTTTCACTTCATTTTCACCGACAAAGAAAAACTTTCAAATCATGTATTTTTTTTATATTGTATTATAAATAGTATTTTTTTCCCAGTATGTACTTTTTTACGTATATGCGCAACTTTGTAATCCGATCGGCCCAATGGTGTGGATTTTATTACATTTTTATGGAATAAAACTTTTTCATAACTTGTGAGTCTTTCGCAACTATGGCGCAGTTGTGACAATTTTTAACTTTTCTACCCGAAATAATCACCCTCAAACAGTGGCGTAGCCAGAAATTTTTCATGGGAGGGGTTACGTCTACTGCAACTCATATAAATGTATACGTGTGTGTGATAAGGGAGTAAAGAATACACATTTGTATGGTAAAAATTCCTTATGGGGGGGATTGTGAGCCCCTAACACCCCCCCTCCCTTGACTACGCCACTGCCCTCAAATAAATGTCAAATTTTGCAATTTTCGGCGATATATTGCCAATTCGGAAAAAAAGCGACTCTGGTTTATTATTCAGTAGGGATCGACCAATAGTATCGGCGCCGGAACCTCCTATTTCTGTAGGTATCGGTACGGTTCTTTCATATTTCGAAAGTATCGGTTCCCGATACATTTAAACATTTTTACCGATACCTTTCAACCGATACTTAGCTTTTCAGATGAAAAACCACGCAGGCGCAATACCACTCAAGAATCTATTCTGGTGATATGATTAGAGGCGTCGTTTCATTGGCATGTTTGTTTACGCGACTGTTTTCGAACTGTATTTTTGTTTTCCTTTTGTTTGTTTTTTCTAACCATCACTAAATATGGATGTACCATCATTAAATGTAGAAGAAAGTATGGATGAGGAAATGTTAGATGACAGTGGAACAGGGCAACCGTCTATTCTGTTAAAATATTTCGATTTCGAGCTTAACAGTAAATAATGAGATCTGTAGAGAATTCAAAAAGCATTCAGTTTCATAAACGCTTATTTTCTCTCGGTCTAGATTCAAAAAAGGGGTCATTCATATATATATATATATATATATACTATATATATATATATTTGTAAATGTAATATATATATATTACATATATTTTAAGGGGGGGAGAGGTGTTTGCCTTTTGAATTGGCTTTAAATTTTTGTTTAAAATTGGATTAAAATTGTTATTTAAAAAATTGACTCAAGGACATCTGATTCGGTTTGGGTATGGTATCAATAATATCAAAATTGATGGGGGAGACTGTCCTTGACATCGTTTGATATTTCAGGGGATGACTGCCTTTAAAATTACGGAAAATCGATTGATATTTATGAGTGACCTCTAATTTAAATAATTTATTTTAAATCGGCCCTTCAAAATTTTCATTTTGTGATTTTGTGTCAGAAATTAAACCGAAACTAGCCGCACACCCTTTCAAAAAAGTATTCGAGTGTAATCCCATGCCAGTTTCATATTTAAAAACTTTTTCCCTGTAAAAACGAATCATGTCATACAACAATAAGTTCTATAATTTCTTTTAAATTTGTGTTTTTTTACAAAAACTAATTAGTTACCGATAAAATGAAAGTAGTAAATATGGCTATTAACTCAAATCCTTTTTTGAGTGGTTGCACGGTCTGATGGTAAATGCTTTTTAAAAATTCGCCGACCAAGGCACCCCCATCATGTAGCGGAAAGGGAAGATTGAATCAGAATTAAAGAACCGACCATCACCCGAGTGGAAGACCAGAAAATTCTAAATCTGTCTCTTTCTAGCACCGCCACACACACACATATGTATTTACTGATCTGCTCACAAATTTACACTGTTTCTTGGCGATATTCTGTTTTATTGACAGCAAAATTATTTCAATGATAATACGATTAGCGTTTCGTGCTAAAATATTTCAACGTAATACTGAGCGTGAAATTTTCGTAATCATTTTATATATTTACAAGCTGAAGTACCTTGTCGTTGACGGGTGAGTACTAAATGCAAATTTCCAAAAAGCAAGAACTTTCGTCAGCATTGTAGGAGTATGCAGAATGGATGTATTATGCTGCCAAAGTAAAGAAAGCGAAGTTCTAATTTTTATGAATTGTTAAAATATTACAGGTTAGAGAGTAACTAAGTAATATCATTTCATTCGCTTTAGTCGTAATGTTGCGCGAACGAATATTTACGCATATTGAAATAATTTTCGCAAAATATCAAAATCTAATCAACATTTTTGAAAAATTGGAAGCCTAGAATTTAAGTTGAGTGACAACCTATCATGTCACCCAATTTCGTTTCATTCCCTGCAGTCTTTATTTCTTGATGCTGGAACAAAAATTTCAGCATTTTAAAATGATTTTCACAAAATCTCAAAATATAATCAAAAAATTTTTAAAATTCAACACCTATAAATTAAGATTAGCAACTACCTATCATATCACCAAATTTCGTATTAGTCGTTATTACACGATGCTTGAAGAAATATAACCGCATTTTGAGAGCATTTTCACAAAATCTCAAAATCTAATAAAATTTTTTTAAAAATTGGACACCTATACTTTATGTTGAGCAACAACCTATCATGTGACCAAATTTCATATCATTCGCTTTAGTCGTTATTACGTAATGCAGGAACAAAAATTCGTTCAGTTTGAAACGATTTTCGCAAAATCCCCAAATCTGGTCGATTTTTTTTAGATGCTTACAGTTTAAGGTGAGTGACCACCTATCATTTCACCAAATACCATTTTTTCACCTTTGCAGTTATTACGTGATGTGCGAACACAAATTTACGCAGTTTGAAACAATTTTCGCAAAATCTCAAAATCTAGTCAAGATCTTTTTTTAAAATTCGACGACAATGTTTAAGTTGAGTGACCACCTATCATGATACCAAATTTCATTTCATTCACTTCAGTCGTTTTTACATGATGCTCGAACACAATTTTAAGGAGTTTGAAGCGATTTTCGCAAAATCTCAAAATCTAATCACGATTTTTTTAAAATCGACGGCCATGTTTTAAGTTGAGTGACCACCTATCATGACACAAAATTTCATATCATTCGCTTCAGTCGTTTTTACGTGATGCTTAAACAAAAAAAGCGTCACTGACAAAATGACAGAATGACAGACAGACAAACTTTTTTTTGAGGGTCGTACCAGATTATCAGGTGCTTGATACGGATAGAAATCGCACAATTTTTGAATTCCAAGAAATGTACAGACAAAATTCTAATTTTATTTATATAGATTTGTTAGGATCTTTTACAAAAATTATCGTGTGTTTTTTCTTAAAGAAAAAAACTTAATGCTAATAATTTATTATTGATTCATTCATTCAGAATTTTGCATGATATTCTTCAGTAAAAAGTTCTCCATTAAAATTTTCTCATAAGGACATATTTCGAATTATTCCGAAAGTTCTGATTCAGTTCTTTCCATTAAGTTCGTGCCTTAAGTGTTTTGCTTTAGTATTTGTTTCCAGTAAGAAGGCATGCCTACTTTTGTAACACAAGCACTCGCGTGGGGTAAATCTTACCCCAATTTGTTTTCTGTATATTTTTAATTAAAATAGTTTGAAAAACAAATTTGTGGACTTAAAATGTAAAATAAATCAGTTCTATTACGTTTCATGGGTTAAAATCGTGCTTTTCGTATTTATTTAGAGATTTTCTAGCTGTTCCTTTAAATGTCATGCTTTCTGAGAAAAAAATTTCATGATATGTTTTATACCTAAAACACTAATTACTTTATTAATATGATATTAATTTCACCTAATAGTCTTTTGTCAATACATACCAGTAATGTAACGTCAATTTATATTTAATTTACATTTAGTTTATATTTAGTTTCAGTTAACAGCGTAATGAAATGTTGTTAGTCGCGCGGGAGTATTTAATCCCAAAGTGGAATTTTCATCCCTTCCGGATAACAAAGAAATGACATTATTTCACCCATACCAAGTAGACCTTGACCTTGAAAGGTAAAAGACGGGGCAAACTTGTTCTTAAAAAAAAAATTCTCCCATTTTACGCAGAAAAAAAGAAAAAATGTCGCTGGGGTGAGATTTACCCCAGCGCGCCTGCTTATGGGTTAAGTGAGAAGAAACTTTTCGAAATGATACTTCCACGACCATATTGCACTTAAATGTGTATTGGAAGAGAAACAGCTGAAAGGGCGGGTCAATTCAGAGAAAAATCAATAGGGTGAACGATCCGGCAACATTTGTTAAGGTAAGATGCAACCAAGAGGCTTGCAAATGCTTCCGTGCAAAAATTTTTTAGCACAATAACTATATAGAATATGAGATCGTAATCATCTAGAAGGCATGTATTATAAACGGATCTTTATATACGACTGTACTACAAAATATATATTTTTCTTTCGAATAGGTATTATTTACTTTAAAATATTGTAATGATATTATTAATTTTTGTCTCTCCCTATCTATAATCGTAGACAATGCAAAACGTATATCTAACGACCTTTGTTATAGGATAGTAAACTCAAATTAAATCTGATAACTGATTGATATTAATTTCAGAGAGTACTATTATCACAGTCCATCGTATTTCCTGATGTCCTTCATGTGGATATTACTCCGATAATACAATAATTATAAATGACTATATTTAAATGATAATGCAATTTTATCAGATATACTACATTACAAATAGCTTTTATCTGAGGTAGATTGACACTCCTGTGAAAATAGTTTTATCTATTCACAAAATACTTCGTCATCTTACTGCTTACAGTGTTAATTTTATTCAGTTTCACTAGCATGGATAGGATAAGGACACAAAAAGTAAGAGACTACTAACGACATTAGCCAGTTAAGGAATAGTCGCGGTATATGCATTTTTATTTTCTTCTCTTGATACTATAGAGATCTAGACATAAGTTTTTAGCTTATTTTTAAAGATCCAGTCTATAGGTACTTAATATGAGACAGAGCTGAACCCAAATTTAAACAAAATAGAACATCCTGGCTTAGCCATATTTATTGTCTGTATTTATAGCTTTGATGCAGTGCCGAATTAGCAATATAGCAGAAGTAGCAAATGCTATGGGTCCCGCCCTTGTAGTTTGAAAGTTTTTGTCCTTCCCCCCTAAGATCTAGGTTTTTTTTTTTTTTAAGCAAAAGATAAATATAATTCTTTCTTTCTTTTGCATGTTTTTGCAAGACAATGCAAATGCAAATTGCAAAAATGCAAGACAATTTTTGAAGGTCTATTATGCAACTGTAAATCCATTGTAGATAACTCATTAAAAGAAATATATGAATTTAGTGTGGCTGTCTCATGCCTGCATTATTTAGACAACTGATTTCCTAGACTAAACTGAATGAGTATTCTAAAGACAGCAACAAGAGTCACACACGAGGGTATTTTTAAGACAGAGAAGAACAAAATTAGCACTACAGTGCTATTAAAATCGAGCAAGGTTTTTATCTTTTTGTTGAGAAAAATCGTAACTCGGAAGAGGGCCAGCAAACACATACCTGCTGGCGGAGTACCTTGCCAGTGCCTTTCTGCCTTTACGTCCAGCACTGGCACGGCACTGCAAAAAGTAACTGAATCGTACCAAAATTGGTCGCCCGAGAAGTACCTTGCCAGAAGCCCGGGAAGGCAACGGCACTCTGCTGGCATACTGCATGTGCCGGCCGTGACTCACAAGAAAGGCACTGGCCCATGAAGTTTATAATACCCAAAATGAAATGGCCGGTGCCAGCTATTGTTAAAAATAAAGGCACTGGCCTGGTACCTTAACAGTGACTACAATATAATGGCACGGTATCAGATTAGTGCCTATTTACAGTAACGCTGCCATAATTAAAATATGAGCCAGTGGCGGATCCGGGGTAGGGGGGCTTATTCATCAACCCATTCAAAAAAAAAAAAAAGACATTGCTTAAGGGTAACATTTTAAGATGAAAAACTAGGTACATGAAAAATTAAAGACAACAGCAAAATCCATTAGTAAATCATTTGCAAATTATGTTCGTCCAACATTAGTGAATTGTGTGCAGTTTTCACAAACTGCAATTTTCTTACAAATTTTCATTTTCAAAAGATATTTTTTTTTAAATGAGAGAGGATATAACACATGTCAAAACCTACATAAAATCATTTATAAGCAGTTTAATTTCAATATCTCATAAATATATATATATGGTTACACATAACTTTAGAGTAACAGTAGTAAAGTTAGTAAAAGTTTGCTTTATTGTACATTTTGTTTTGCTCAAATGATTTTTTTTATGTTAGCTATTCTGAAAAGACATTTCTATATACCTGTTGTACCTACATGACTCAAATTTTTTGAAGGAAAATACTTTTATACACTATAATATGCAATGAGATTTTGTATATTAAAAACAGTGTAAGTAAAAATTTACCTGTTATTTTCTAATTAATCCAGGGCATTATCCCAGTTAAATCCAAATCCAAGGCATGCAAATGTGAACTAACAAAAATCCCACCGTTGAAATAGTGTTATTAAAGTAACTATTCCTAACGATGAGATCTTGTTAGTCTGGAACAGTTTAAAAATACCAATTAAACACTTTGGAAAGATGTAAATCCATGAAACCGCTAAAACTTTAAAAGCTTGAGATCCCAAAAAAGTACTTCACATTCATTCACAGTTCACGAAATGGCATTCGAGAGGGGTTGCCATTTCCGTTGGAATGTAATTCGCCAATTTTCAAAATATCACTGAAGCAGAAAATAGCTTGGCGACAGACCCTCCCCACCAAACCACTAATATTTAACTTCGCGTTTCATAAACATTTACTGCCAAATAAAAAGATAACAGTTCGATTTTTGCTGCCTTCTTTCGAGATCGCTTAGGATTCCTCGGCAGAGAGAGAAGTGGGTGGATTCTTGCTTATGAGGCCCGTAAGGGGAATCGAAATATAGAATAAATTAAATATAATTCCTAAATGAGCCCCATTGCGTACATTCTATTTTTGACAATTACATGAAAACTGGCTCATTGCTTAATTTCTAACAAAATAACTACAGGAGCTTAACGTAGAAAAAGTCTGCAAATATGTTTTTCAAGAAAAGTTTAGCAAAATTGTAAAAAATTAATATAAATTATAAAAATTTTAAGAATAAAATTCACCTCGTACTTCACCCCACTAGGTACAGAATTGTACCCCAATTCTGTACATAGTGGGGGTTTCACTGTCGCTGTAGTAAACATTTTTATAGCATACTGAACTCGTTTGTATTATTTTAGTTTTTAGTACTAAAATATTTGAAAGCACAATATGAACTTCTCCCCTTACACCCCTCCCTCAAAAAAAAAAAAAAAAAAAAGAAAAAAAAATCTTAGCAGTGACCCTTGCCTTTGGGTGCGAAACAATATTATTTAATTAAAATAACGAAATTTTATGCCAACATTACGAAATATATACAGGCCCATTACTGCCAAATAGTGCTGGTCCGGTACATTTTAAGCAGTACCACGCCGTTAACTTTTCTGTGCATGTCATAGACACATGGCAGTTCGCCGTTACTAGTTATGTACTGGCGAATATGCACTTTTGAGACACTGGCACTCCAGTGACTTCCAGACGATGGCAATCTACCTTGCTCCGGGTAGACGGCACTTTGCCAGCACGACGGGTACCCGGCCGGCATTTTGCGGGCAGTAGTTTGTTTGCTGGGAGAGGGTATCCAGACCCTTATTATATAGGACTACCCACCTATGTATGGCCTTTAAAAAATGCATTCCTTACCAATAATGTTACAAGTTTGTGTTTATTTGTTGAATGAATCCAGAAATAAACAAATATAGAAAGAATAAGTAACAAAATGAAAGAACAGAGTCACGGCAGGTTCAAGGACGTATTATTGGCAAGGTGTCGGAGGGGGCGAACGCCCCTCCCGAGAAAAATAAAAGTAATGTAACTATTCGATTTTCCTTCCATAAAATGGATGTGTATGTGAATCTTCCGCCGGACCGCCTCCATCCACAAAATTGCATTAATGCGTCAGTAGGCCGGATTATTCATTAGGCTGAGTAGATTGTATAGCCTATCGGCAACGATCATTTCAGGATTTTTGCAGTAACAAATCGAAAGAATTTTTTAATGAAGTTGCAATCAAACTTTTCAGGATCTTTGCAGTAACAAATCGAAAGAATTTTTTAAGTTGCAATCAAACTTTTCAAAATGACTCAATATACAGGAACTATTTGAGGCTATTTCTGAAGATTTTCTCTGGAAAGCGAGTTGAGCTTCTGCATTTTCACGAGAGCTGAGGTCCATAGGAATGTAGGAAAAAACGCGACCCATAAAAAAGGCATCCCACCTCGAAACAATAATTTTTATTTAAATATTGGATATAAACTTATTTTGTTTTGTAAATATGAGGATGCTATTGAATCGGATGTTGGGCCGTCCCAAAATTATTTTGCCTTAGATTAAAGGGGTGTGATTTTGGCGAAATTTGTAGGTGTATGAAATAGGGAGTAAGCCATCTTTAGAAAGCTTTCGGTGTTTGGCTTGTTTTATTTTTATGTATTTATTTATTTACATTTTACAGTATTTGAACACAGTGGAATTATTATTTTAAACAATAATTAGCTATAGAATATACGCAATTTTTTATATTTTGAGAATAGGCAGTTCTGATAAAGTATTATAATAATCATGGAAATTAACAGCGTTAAATATAAAATAATTGCTTTTGGTTGGTCGAAACCACAAGTCAAGGTCGCGAATGTCAGTAAGTTCGTTCGGATAAAATATTAGTATGGGGAGGATCTTTGCACAAAGACAAGACAGTCCGGGTATCCGGGAAGCCATAACCCCAGGCAAACTGAAAACAAGGGGTGTTTTCTGATAATCTTGCTCCACTAAGAAACTCACAAAATACTTGATCCATTTAAGAATCATGGAGAACGACAGTTCTACGAGTGACGCAGCCAGCTCCAACCAACCAACCAATAAACATCGCGGCACTATATTTACAGCTAACTTTTCCTATTTCGAAAATGTATCTTCTGGATCTCGGAATCCGCTCTAACGAATTTTTTACAATTAATATATGATTTTAATCGGTGCCAAATTCGATGAGTGACGTCGCCGGTTAAGCTAGGAAAACTCGTTTTTTTTTAAATATTTAATCCAGTTCAAAGGGGGGACTATTTAACTCGCGCAAGAAAATACGGAATAGGATCTTCTTTGAGAGGCGGTAAACAAGGCAGGGAGTATGAATACAGCGCTGTTGGCGGACGCAAAAGTGCGAGAGCCTAAGGGAATATTTTTTAAGGAAAAGTAGGCTCTTAATTTTTTTTTTTTTTTTGTTCAATTAATCATCAATTTTCATCACAGTATTCCAAATTGTTATAAATATGCTCTGGAAAAAATTGATGGAAAGAATTGACCTAAAAAATCTAAAGGGAAATGACTCGGCGCTCAATCTCAATCCATGATTTCATACACACATAATAATAAGTCCGCCATCCTTCCTTTTGAATATGTTATCCCTTATGCTTTAATTAGACTCTGTTTTAATAATATTTCTATTTCCTTTTGAATTTTGGCTCTCAGCTATCCGAGATGTCCCGTAGATCTGTGACAAGATTTGTACAACTTAACTTATAACGTAAGCCAGTCTGTTCCTTGATAGCTGGTACGTTTCGCTTCTGCTTTCTGACCGATCCCCATCTTCAGTTCGATCCCGGCCAACGCTCTTTTGCGAAATGGGGTTTGTTTTACTGTCGTTTTTGTTTAATTTCATTTTAAAAAATTATAACAGATTATTATATACTTTACTTATTTTTTCTGTAATTTATTTTGCTATAATTAATAATTAAAAATAGTTAAGACTTTCAATTAAAAAATAATTAATTTTAGTATTTTTAAGTAAAACTCCTTCCTTTTTCTTTAAGTATTTCGTTTCATATATCTCTAGTATTTTGATAGCTATTTCTAATTAAAATTAAGGTCTTTATTTTTCTAATATTATTAACTGTATTTGAAAAATTCAATACGTAATTAATATTTCAATGAAATTTTTTTTCTCTTCAGAAAGCTCGCATAATTGATTAATAATTATTATTATTTGGTATTCAAAGGAAAATAAATAGTAGTTTTACATACTAACTAGTTTTAATAATAATTATTTTACTCTTCATGTATAAATAAAATTTATTGTAATTATTTAATTATAATTTTAAGACCAATATTTTTTCCAAATCTTAGGTTTTCCCACTTTTATTTTATTTACCTTTAAATACCAGATTTAAAATTTTGTTCAATAATTTTCAGATAGAAATTTGATTAATTAATCTAAATTTATACATGCACTATCTTTTGTATTAGACATGTAAAGGCCGGAGATGGCATCTAAAACAAGATGTTGTGCCCACCCGAGCCGAGTTGATAAGATACTGAAGATGGTAGATAACTGGTATAAAGGTCCAGGGTTATGGTCTACCGGATGGTTGATAATCTAAAAATTCGGACGGTTTTTCTCACGATGTAACATAAATATGCTTCAGAAGCACTAAGAAAGTCACCCGCACAAGACACCCCCTTCCTTACATAGGCAATACGAAATACTCCTCGTGTAGGTTTACCATAACGCAATACAATACAACGTTTTCAGAAATAGTTATATGCTTTTAGTGTACGTTAGAAAAAACTGAAATTAAATCAATAACATAATGTATTTCTTAAATTTATAAAACACACAAAAAGCAGATATCAGTATTCTATTGATTACTTACTTAGTGAAAGACACCATGCAGTACGTAAATTTATCGAAAATGTGGCTGCCTTTTAAATCTACCAAAACAGCTCAAGTAACTAGTATTTTAAAGCCTCTAATTTATGGGAATCATTGACACCAGTTTTTTTTTTTTTTAATCATCCTAAAATAAGTATAATATGTGCTAACCAAGAAAATAGCTTAAATAAATACAGTAGAATTTTTCAAATTCAAAATTGACGGGACTTTACCGATTCTGCACAACACAAAATTCCAGATTCTAAAAATCATGTAGTATTATTTTCAAAAATCGTTATAATCAGGTAAAGTTAAAAAAAAGACTTACATTTTTTTAAATAGAAAAATGTATTAAAAATAAAATACATTTACTGAGAAATTGCTCATTAGAAAGATGCTATTTTTTTAAAACATTTTTAATAAAATCTAAAACATTTTCGTTCTAATACTGATTTATTGTTATTTTAAGGTCTAATTTCGTCTTGATAATTCAAATTCCGTAAATTAGCAGCCCAAATTTAAGAAATTTTTCTGTATTTAAAAATAACAAAACGGGATATATTTAAAAGAAAAAAGGGGAAACAGATAAAAGTTTAAATACGCATGCGCGAAATTGCTAATAGCCACTGGAAGAAGCGTACGATTCTAAACGAGATAACAAAGCTAGTGGAAACGAAATTCTGCTTTAGCGTAACGACATTTGAGTCAATAAAGACATTGGGACAGCAAAGACACAAGTGGAAACAGATCTTTATATGTCAGCACGCCGAGTCTCTTTTCCACCTACAGTATGCGCATTGTCGATCTCGCGGACATACGATCTGATGCTGGAGAAAACGTATATGTATATAGTTACAACTGCTTTCTTATGACACTGGTCTTTTTTTTTTTCGAGGATGGGTGGGGGTGAACCTTTACTAAATTAGTTTATTTTGGTTTCTACTCAAGGGATGTGAAGTAGGTTTCGATTTTTAGACCGACAGCCTTAAGGACATTTTATTTTAAACTTCTTTTTCTTTCAGGGGGTTCAAGAGTAATTCTATTTTAATTCATATTACAAACCTTTTTTTAAAAAAATAAATAACTTTTTGCGCAAATTCTTAAACTGGAAGTTCATCTAAACGTTCTCTAAAAAAAAAAAAAAAAATGAAATTATCAACTGATAAAAAAACAAACAAACGTAGTATGAAATTGGTTTTCTAAAAAGCGACATAAAACCGATTATAAACAATAATTTTTTGAGTAATTTCCTATTTTATTAATGATTATAGTAATTAATTAATTTAATTAACAATTTTGAGATGTATCATTAACTTAGTTAAAAACTTATAGTGTATCATAATATAGTTAAAAATTTAACTTACAGATAGTTTAAACTGAAAGCAAACATTGCATTAAAACAATAGAACGAGTATCTAGATTATCATTAATTAAGAACGAGATTATTAAATTAATAATTTTAACGAAAATTGTGGTTATCATTAAACTAAATGCAAATTAATGAATCACAACGTATTAAAACAATAGAACCAATAGTTATATATTGCTGTTGTTCTTCTAGAATTACGGCCGATTAGCTACACGTAAGCTCTAAGTCGAGAGGTGGGGTGCCCTCCGTGGGGGTCTTTCTAAGGGGTCCTAACCCGTATTTATGCTTTGTTTTGGAGGAAACCACGGAAAACTCCGAACGATTAGATCGGCTAACGCAACCTGGTTTCGAACCAGGCACCTTCCGTCTCCCAGTTGAGGGCGCTATGCGCTCGGTCACTGATGGGGTCCATAGTTATATAATTATAGTAAAAAGTTAACTTACGTTTAGCATTAAACTGAATGCAAATTAATGAAATAAAATCAAAGATGGCGGCAGAGAAACTAATTAGAGATGAGTTCGGGCTAATTTTTTGAAGCCCGAGCCCGAGCAGTATTATTTAAGTTGGAGACCGACCCCGCAATTTCAGCTAAAGATTAAAAAAAATTCAATTACTTCATTGATAGAATACAATAAATTTTGCTGTTTGTGCAAATTAAAGACAAATATAGTTGCAAACTCTCAATGCACTTTCTAATTCTTTGTATCCACATTTATCAAATAATGTTCGATCTGATGACTAACTAAGCAATATAAGCCGCCTTTCTTAAATACCCAAAGAGCTTCACACACTTTCTAGGCGCCCGCGCCGCTAATTTTTTTTTACAAGTACTTTTATTTTCCTCATGAATCACTTTTTAAAATCTGTTTCAAGGAGTATGTTCAATAAAGGAGAAATTTTTTACGAGCCGAGCCCAAACGCAATTGGGAAATACAGAGCCCGAGCCCGGTTCGGGCCCGGGCTCGGGATCGGGCTTTCGGGCTCGGGCTGAGCCCGTCTCATCTCTAATACAAATCTGTGCTCGACCCAAATTATAAATAGAAAATTACTCAAAAAATTATTGATTATAATCAGTATTATGCCTCTTATTATAAAATTCTAACAAAAACATGTCAAATTTCTGTTACATGTTGCAAAATAACTTGTTGTGACTTTTTAAATCAAATACTCTGATACAGCATGAAAACAGATTTGTATATTTATTTACATAACTTAGTGTGAAGCAAACTTCTGAAATTCGCCCGTGAAACTAATTTATTATCTTCTGACCATACCCCTAAAAAGTAATGATATCCCCATGCAAAAACCCTGAACGGGTTAAAAATTTTTGACGCAGCATTTTACTTTATAGCTATATGAATTTTAAATATGGGTGTTAAAAATAATGATATGAAATTTTGAGTGACGCCCCGATGGGATTTTTAAAAATTTGTTTTTAAATTCCATTACAGTTACTTTCGTTTTATTTTCTACGAAGAAGACATCAAAAGAAGATTTACGCATTTAAGCAATGCTTTTAATTATGAAATATACTGTCAAATATATCACATTTTCACTAAGTCTATATAAGGTATTCAAATGAATTTATTTCAATAATTAATTTACCTTTTGAGTCACGCTATCCAAAAGGGCAAGTAAAATTTACGTAACTATTTAATTAGTGTCATAGTAACCAAACTAAGTGAAATGTATATGAAAATTTTGCTTGCCCTTTTGGATAGCGTGACGCAAAAGATAAATTTAATTATTGAAATAAATTCATTGAGTACATGATATAGACTCTGTGAAAGTGTGATACATTTGACAGTGTATTTCATGATTAAAAGCATTGCGTAAATGCTTTCTTTAGAAAATAAAACGAAAGTAACTGTAATGGAATTTAAAAACAAATCTTTAAAAATCCCAGCAAGGCGTCACTCAAAATTTCATATCATTATTTTTAAGACCCATATTTAAAATTCATATACCTGAACTGAACCTGCCAACTGAGAAACTTCTTCAGATTTTTTTCCTCTTCTTTAGAATTTTGGGAGGAATTAACGGAAATAAAACTTCTACAAGGAATAGAGAAATTATCCGTTGGAAAATGAGGAATAAATTAGTGTATAAAGACGCACTCTCAAAAATTATTTATTCAATTCGCGGGAAATTTTCTGGCACCAGGGATGTGGGAATATATCTATTGTTTGGCGAATATTATAGTTTCTTTATTCTTTTGTCAATTGGAGAAACTTCTTCAGATTCAACGAATTTTTGTCCTCTTCTTCGGGAAGAAGAATTCACGAAATAATACAGTTCCGTAGAGTACTGAAATTGTTCGTTGAAAAATGAGGGATAAATTAGTGTATAAAGACGAATATTTCTGAATGTAGTCTCTAATTAACGCTACTCTTTAACACAAGCACTTTTTTTTAATACAAGGGGCCAAGGCCCCTAGACCCGCTACGCTCGCTTTTTCGTATGAGGCATTCGGCTCCTAATGAGGCTTATTCGTAAAAAAAACATAATTTCAACAAACAAAACCCAAAGGTTGAATCAAATAGAATGTTACCGAGCTACACATTGCTTGGTTCTTGCATGTTCCTTGGAACATAAAAATTTAAACTTCGCAGTATTTTTAATTATGCGAAACCTATGGAACACCTTGCGTATCAGCCAATTATGGCAATTTTTCATAATTTGGCGACTTGCCTACATGTATAGTTAATAATTAGCTCTAAGAAAACAGTACTTCATATGTTTTCTTTGATAAAAACTACGGAACAGCTAGGATAGCTTGGTCACCAATGGCGACTATTCATTATTTGGCGATTGACACATGCTCGCGACCTATAATTACTGCTCATGTAAGGTTCCCGGAAAACCGTTATCCATATTTTCATATACATAATCCTTTGCAGACTGGCGTATTTAGCACCACGAATTACATCATCTCGCCGCGTTGGTAAATATCCAAAGTGTACTATAACTGCTATAATGGCTTAGTTAACGCCACCACTGGTGGCACTTCTACTGGTAGCAAATACTACATCTGGACCGAACCGGTTTTAAAACAATCTGCATTTTAATTATTTTTCCTTTTCAAGGTACTGGGTTCTAACATTCTGGAACTCGAAGTTCAGATTCACCATGCTTGGAAAGATACCATTTTGCCAGATCATTCCTAATGCCAAGATGGCGCTTTTAAAATCAGTTACAATTAGTTATTCTGTTTTGGAAAAACGGATAATCGCTAATTCTGTTGTCTAAGCGAACTTACTATTTGAAAATTGTCAACTTTGTGTAACACACTTTGAGTTATTTATTTCGTATAATTTTTAATTTGGCGTAAATGGGTGTAATTCTACTTCATGTTTGTCAATTTCACGCGATTCTACATACTTGGAATCACTTTGTTGCAAAGGAATGAATTATTTTATGACAAATCTGACAACAATTAAGTTTATTTTTTCAGTTTTTTATTAATGTCTTCTAAAATAATTCCATTTTGGAAATTTAAATCAGCTTGTCAGGTTCCACGGAATTTTCCGAATTTGTGGACACCTTAATCGAAACGCAAATCCCCACGGTTAGTAGAAGATAGCCGAACAAGCTCTTGACTGCGACTGTGGCGGCGACAGCGGACGATAGTTTTTTTTAGAATAGAGAGATAACATCTTTGAATGTTATCTCTCTATTCTATTCTCATATCTCTAATAAATATAATCTCAACAATAGTATATTTTTGGAATGTCGCTACTCTTTAAATATCCAGTTAAGAATTTTGTGTTATGATTCATAAGATTTCAAAAAGAAAAAAAAACACCTTCACAAAAATGGCAACTGAAATTTTGTCAAGAGATCAACATTCAGTTTTTTAATCCCTTTCTATTAATAAAGTTAGTTGTATAATTTCTCTTAGTAGCTGTTTCCGAATCAAAATTTCTTAAAATTGGGATGAAATCAAATACTAGACATTTCAGGAATGAGATTGACAAACAAACAAAAAAAAAAAAGCCTGAAAGAATGTGCCCACGAGATTTGAGCAATAATTCTTATGAAATTCAAGTTCAATAAATATTGTAATTGTTGCTGATATTAAATGTATCCTACTTATATACTATTTTACCTTAATGAAAAAATAAAAAAAAAATAAAAATAATAGTGAAAATTTGAAAAACTGAATTTTTTAAAAACATTGAAAAAGTCTGAAAAATCTGATCCTTGACATTTATACTTTAGCAACATCCACACTGATTTTACACTGAAGTACTTTGCACGTACTTTGTGGTCGTACTCTGCTAATAATGTGCTTTTGTTTGGGCTACTGTTCGCTAATTTTATTTATAAATTAACATAACGGGGTCTTCAATTTATTAATTTATTCTGAAATACAGACAAATAGAAAAACAAAATTCCCCGACCATATTCGGTTCTTCATTTGGTTGGTATAATAACAAAAAAAAAAAAAAAAAAAAACATTTTTTCAGTAATTTTCAAATAATTCAACTATTGTCTTTTAAGCTTACAATTACATGCATTAAAAGGCCAAAAAATAAAAAAAAACATTTTTTCTGTGAACTGTGTTATGTACGACCTACATTCAAGCGTAGTTAATCCAGTTTGTCTTAACTACTCGTAATTAAATGATATCCTGTTAAATTAAACAATGAAAGAATCAAACATGCTGTATTGCATCAGAATATGGAAACAAATTTTCCTTCGTGCAAAAAAAGACATTGCGGCTTACCTTTTGTGAAAACACCTCAACCGAAAGTTTAACCAAACAGGAAAAAACTTAAAATGCCATAATTCACAGTTCAATGACTTAAAGACCACTCCGTTGATCTTTAAGACTAGCCGCCTTCGGCAACCAGTTTTCGCCGTCGATGGCCGCGAATATACCGGGCTAGCAATATTTCGCTCTAATGGGCCAGTAAATATTTCGTACAGTGTAAGCATAAAAATTCGTTATTTTAATTAAATAAATGGTACCTGTATGAGATTTCCGTCCGAGGCCGCATATAGTCTTAGTCTAACTCTGATAGGCTCTCATATGATTATTATATTTTTTGGGGGGGGGCGAGGGGGGGAGAGAGTTCATATTGGGCTTTTAAATATTTTAGTACTAAAAAATAAAATAATATAAACGAGTTCAATATGCCATAAAAATGTTCACTACACCGACAGTCAGACCCCTACCCCTCATCCCACCCCCTGCGTAGCAGTGGCGGATAAATGCAAGTTTGTCGGGGGGGGGCAGTTAGTTAGAATATTGACATATACATCTATTTTATGGAAGTAATATAGGATCTTTTACATTAATTTCTTTTTCCCGGGGGGCAGTCGCCCCTTTAATCCGCCCTTGCTTTATAGGCGCCTCAGAATTATAAATTTTTATAATTTGCATTAATATTTTACTGTTTTTCTGAAATTTTCCTGAAAACATAATTGAAGACGTATTCCTGGACCCTCCCCATATTCTTTTTTTTTTTTTTCCTGGATACGTCTCTGGCCACACCCTAAGGACGGCTCTAGAGCTCCCGCACTTATTTTGTTATAAATAAAGCCATTTCCCTGCAATAGTCCAAAATAAAAAGTTAAATTACTCTTCAGTTATGTCTCTCAGTTATGTCTGCAAAATACCCCAGACAGGCATATCTGTCATATCTCTTTCTCAGGCAAAAACCGCTGTCCTCAGATCTTGCTCAATCAGACATAGTTGCAAGATTCGGACTATTCTCGCGGATTTGGCGATATTTATTGAGATTATTATGCACGCAATATAGAGAAATGTTTCATGTGTTTGGAGAAAGAACATGAAAGTTTGATTCAGCGCAAAAGCGGATTAAAGGAGGGAGGACGGGGGGAGAGCGACTGCTCCCCATCCGAGACAATTAAATTATTGTGAAATATACTTTTTCACTTCTTTAAAATGGATGCGTACATGAATCTTTCAACTAACCGCCCCACCGATAAACTATCCACCCCCCGCCCCCACAAAATTGCATTAATCCGCCACTGCACGACCAACTTTCGTTTACGGATCAAACAAATTGATTCGAATCCACCAACAGTCGATAGGGAGGGGTGTTTGACATTTTTTGAGGTTTCATGGTGTAACAAGAATTTACAGAAGCCTGTCTTTAAGCATATACATTCGAACCTCCAAAGCAACGAGAGGGGGAGGTGAATCCAAGGAACCACCCCCTTTAACCTAAAAATCTGTTGCCTTGTTAGGGAATTTAACCCACTATTGATCCCATGCTTAAGCTATTAGAAAAAGTAAAAATGCTAGTGTTAAACACGAAATACAGTTAAATACTTGGTTTAAATCCCAAATAAAAATACATTCAAACTTGAATAATTCAAAGTTGAAAGTTCCCGAGAAAAAATTCGAAACACCAAAAAATTTCACAAAAAAAGAAATAAATAAAAAAAATTCTAGGAATCGACCAAAAATTCGAATTATCCAAGTTTTAGGTTAGTTTTCTTTTTTTGCGAGACGAGACAGAGATTTACAGCTTTTTTTGCGAGACGAAACAAGCATTTTTAACATTACGATATAGGGATCATGCGAGACGAGACAAAGCTAAGGTTGTTTTGCGAGACGCCTATTTTTCGTCTAGCGTTCATCCTTAATGCGCCCGTTTCGGGTGGTACAACGGATCCACCCTTCTTCGTAGGAGCCTATAGTGAAGGAGGGTGGACCTTTCTTATCACTCGAAACGTACATACTGTTTATTCGATTTTTATTAAAATGCCTTTATATAACGTATTATTTGCGTTAAAGCATCTAACTGTATTTCCATGTTTAACCTGGTCATTTTCATTATTTATTTGCGAGGAGAGGACAGCTTACGTCGCTAAATGTGTCCTTTAGAAGTACATACGTCCTTCCCGGAGTTTCCTGCCTAAATTTTGATCCTCATCAGAAGGTGGGGGACTTCTAAATATTGGCACCCCACGGCTGCTGTCATTATTGAAAAGATGCATCGGGGAGTACTATCCTTCTTTTGTCTTTCTTGCATCTCATTATGGGATTTTAAAGGCCGTTTCCCCTCCGACTGCGCTAACTGAGTCGCTGGGCTTCAGCAGACCATTCAAAAGCCTATGCTGCAGAAGCGTGAATGTAGTTTTCAGGGTCCAGGCACGAGTGAAATTTTTGTGTCCCTCCTGCTTGTCAAAATAGAAAACAATAGTAATTCGAAAATATTGTGGCCCTTATACATGCTGTGCACGGTGACAGATGTCCCCTCTAGCTACGTCACTGCTAAACTAATAAGCAACGCTGGTCAAAAAGTTTAGTCTTTGTTTTTGCATCTTTCCTATGATGAGCGTGAATAGATTATAAATGGGTTCATCATTAAAAATGAGTAGGGGAGAGGGAGATACAAAATTACTGAAAAATGTTTTGTCACACTTATTGTCCCCATCCGGCGACGGGGTGAGCCCCTGGGACATGGGCATTACTAGTGCTTTGACCATGACAGAAACTCCCTCCCCATCACCACCACCCCACCCCCGTAAAACTTTCCACTATCCAATATTCAGACTCTTTTGTTTGCATATCTTTACGTTTGCATATTGATACGTTTTATAAGCTAAATGAATAGTGTCTAGTTAAATTCTAATTCCTTACAAACATAAAATAAGAAGCCTTTCATTTTCCAGAACATTTCAGAAAAACGAAGATCTCAACTTCACACCAAAAGCAAAACTATTTTAATATAAATGTGTGTATAGTTATTACGGCAAATTATAAGCTGAATAATTACAAGAATGTTAATGAAATGAGAAGTTAAAATAGTGCGTGCATATGGCGGGGAGGGGGGGGCAGCCGTGCTACACAAGGGCTAGAGACGGCTCCAGTGAGATGTTATGAAAATTGGCGAGTTTCATTAAAACGGAACTGACTAATTTTTGAGTGAATAAGTTGTAGAACCCATTATTTTACGCGCACTTCCCATTCCATATGGCGTATACGTTAAACAACGGGCGAATTCTGTTTTTTATTTGATGAATTACGCTTGAAGTACACTTTTTAGGATACAAAGTTTTCAGGTTCCTCATTGTTGTATATAGCTTTCGAAAAGGTTAAATTTGTATTTTTAAACAGTTTCAGAAGACTAGTTAGATGTCATCATTTGGAACAGTTATTTATATAAAACAACGCTGTTTCAATTATGAAATCTTGTTGGTTCATAATTAAGGTGACCATACATCCCGTTTTGAACAGGACAGTCCCGTTTTTAGGTGGCTTGTCCCGTTGTCCCCAAGCACAGCTTCGGGACACCGTAATGTCCCGTTTTTAGAAAATGTCCCCTGCAATGTCCTGTTTTTAGGAAGAGAGCAACGCACGGTAACGATTTCAATAAAGGCCACTAAAAATCCAAAATCATCCAACGGCAGTGTCAGTAAATAAAACCTGACCTCCCTCCCTCCCCTCTCGAGACGCAAAGGAAATGCAGGGGGATGTATTGTTGTTGTGTTTCTTCTTTTAATGTTCTTTTTTTGTCAACTATTTCAATTTATTTAATTTATTTTCTTTTCTTAAAGTCATGTTCCTCTTTTGTTTATTCCTCCTCCTCCCCCGATCTCCACTTTATTTTCCCTTTTCACTCTGGTTTTCTAAGAATTTTTTACCTTCCGAATGACAACTTCCTTTTTTTCTGTGTGTCCTTTTGTTTACATTTTTCACTTTCCTACCTTCCTGCCTTATGTCGGATGGTGTTTTTGAAGTCGAAGAAGGGCCTACTCCTTGTACCACCCGAAACGTATGTCTTTCACTATTTTTTATAGTATATGTGTGTTTTAGCAAAATTTTTTTCATTTTATTTTGAAATTAACATTAACACAAGCTTTTTTGCGCGTTTTCTTAACAACTAAAAGATACCCAGAACTTTAAATTCAGTCTCCCTACAATATTACCTTAATAAAAGTAGATGTCCGTTTTGAGGAAGAAAATAAATATACTATTGCCAAAAAAGTAGTAGATGTTTCGTTTATAAGGAAAAAATAAATGGTCACGTTATTCATAATACCCTTGGATGGCTTTCGATTAAAATAACAGGTAAATTTTAAGTTTCACTGTTTTTAATATACATACACTCATGGCATATTTTAGTGTATAAAACTATTTTCCTCCGTAAAATTTGAGTCATGTGTTATACAGCAGATAGATAAAAGAATTTCTTTTCAGAATAGCCAACAAAAATTTTTTTGATGTAAACAAAATGTTACCCTAATGTTATGTGTAACCATATAGCAACTTTATTTATTACTTCCTGTAAATTTTGATTTATATATGTATAAACCGTAAAGTATTAAAACTCATTTATAAAATCTCTTTAATTATGAGATATTGAAATTAAACGGTTTATAAATGATTTTATGTAGGTTTTGAAATGTGTTACAGCCTCTCTCATAAAGAAAAAAATATATATCTTCTGAATGAAAATTTGTAAGAAAATTGCAGTTTGTGAAAACTGCACACAATTCACTAATGTTGGGCTAACATAATTTGCAAACGATGTATACTAATGGATTTTACTGTTGTTTTTTATCTTTCATGTATGTTGTTTTTTTAATTTAAAATGTTACCCTTAAGCAATGTTTTTTTTTTTTTTTTTTTTTTTTTTTTTTTTTTTTTTGAATGGGTTGATGAATAGGCCCCCCTACCCCGGATCCGCCACTGGCTTATATTTTAATTATGGCAGCATTATTGTAAACAGGCACTAAGCCGTCACCGTGCCATTGTATTACGGCCACTGTTAAGATACTAGGCCAGTGCCTTTATTTTCAATAATGTCCCGCACCCCTCCGGTATTCTAATCTTAATGGTCCAGTGCCTTTATTGTAAATGATGGCCGGCACATGCCATAGTGGCAGCATAGTGCCGTTGCCTTCCTGGGCTTCTGGCAAGGTACTTCTCAGGTGACCACTTTTGGTACGATTCAGTTACTTTTTGCAGTGCCGTGCCGGTGCTGTACGTAACGGCAGAACGGCACTGATAAGGTACTTTGCCAGCAGGTGTCTGTTTGCTGGGTAACTTTTTCGTTTAAAATCGATACTTTAATAAATACAATTGTTAGTAGTAATATCTATTTGAGGGGGCGGCTGGGAAGATAACCGTTGAAGATAAAAATAACCTATCGAGATATTTATCACTATATTCATGCTGCAATCTATTGTTTGTTTAAAAAAATTTTTCTTTGTAACAATAAAACTTTCGCTCGAATACATTTGTACTTAAATAAATAAAATTAGTGAAAAATTAGTAAAATATAAATTATAATGAATGGTATTATACAGTTTTTTTACTACAGTAAATTAATAAATTTGGTTAGTTAAAATGTAGCCTCGAAATCGTTTTGCGCAATTGTAAAATTATTTAATCCTTTTGAATTCTAAATTTTTGCAGTTTTATTGAATGATTCATATAATTTGTAAATAAATTAGAAGTTATTTACTGAATAAGCAATTAATTCAATATGAATTTTATATTAAACTAGCTGAGTGCCCGTTCTTCGCACGGGCACTCAGTAAACGAAAATTTTCCTAACATGTGTAATCCCAATTAATTCCAGTGATGTGAAATCTAAAATAAAAACAAAATTATTTGACTCTTGATGTAAAGTTTGCGTCATGAGTACTAACCTGGTATCATTGCAATATAATGACTCAAAAACTATGTCAGTGTAATTCGCGATCAGAAAAGTGAAAAGCTTAGCGGTTTGCAGAGAACACCCGACTTTCAAAATGTGTTATTTCTACATTACACTGTTTTTTGGGTTAAAGTTGTAGCATTAAATACCTCAGACACTACATGAAATGGACAACCGTTTATTTTAAAATAGTTGCGCACCCGCTCTTCATACGGGAAGAAGCGAATATTTTACTAAAATCATATCTGCTCGTGGAAAGCAGAATTTAATTTTTTAAAAGTTCGAGTAATCTTCTCTGTTGGAATTACTGCGGGATATATCAACACAAATTAGAATTACTTATCGTTCAGTTGGTTGTAAAACAACCCTTGAAAAAGAATAAACAGAACACTTTTAATTTAATGAAATATTTATTAACGTGGTATGTTGTGATTTATCCCAGGCAGCACATAAGCTTAAATCAAGCTTGACATTTCTTTGAATTTGACGCATTAATGCAAGCTTGACAGTTCAACTCATTCTAAGCTGGCAGCAAGCTTGCAGGAGTCAAGTTGAATTGTCAAGCTTAAATACAGCTTGATTTAAGCTTGGCAATTGCTACTCGCTTGATTTTTCCTTTTTAAAGAAGCGTTGATGGCGCCATCTGTGAAAGAGAATGGACATTAATTGTCTAGCGTCCTCAAATTTGCTGAAAGTTCGTAAAAGATGTGTTTATTTTATTACCAGTGCCATATTACCGGCAAGGCAAACGGGGCAACTGCCCAGGGCCTACAGATTTTAGGGCCCAAAAATCTTACATCTTACACTTTTGTAGTTTTAAAATAAAATTACAAAGGATAAAAAAAATTCAGAAGTTAAATAATTTTTTTAATTATAAAGTATGAACAATGAAAATAATTCAAATTTACATTTGTATAAATTAATTTAAACTTATTTTTAATTCTTCGAAATGCTCTATATCGATATAGCATACCAATATGTAGGAAAATAACTAACCACATTTATAAAGAGAATTTTTAGCGTTAAAAAACAGCAAAATTTTTCAATTATTTGTTATTATAAGAAATATTTACAAAAATGACTAAAGTGTTTGTATTCCATACATGTTATGTTAGGAACTGTGATATAGCATTTCGAAGTAACGTTTAACTATCTGTTTCTTTGATTTCAGATTACTTAACACAAAATTTGTGTTAAGTAAGTAAACCCATTCTATATTTCCAAATATGGAAATTCTTCAAAATAAAATACAATTATACTACGAAATTGATTTCAAAATCAGTCGTTTGTCCGGATTTTGACAACACAAAATTTGTGTTAAGTAAGTAACACAAAATTTGTGTTAAGTAAGTAAACCCATTCTATATTTCCAAATATGGAAATTCTTCAAAATAAAATACAATTATACTACGAAATTGATTTCAAAATCAGTCGTTTGTCTCGATTTTGGCCAGAGGCAGTATTGCTCATGAGTGTTGCGAAAGTTTTAAAACATGTGCTGCTCTTAAGTTTATATTATGTTTATTTCCGTATTAGTAGAGTCTCTAAATCACACATAACATTATTTTAATTTTGATGCATCCCATGGAAAAATTAATAAAACAAATAACATATCGCCCACTTATCAATCTGGCCGGAAAACCGCTTAATAATTCACTTCAAACTTTTAGTCATAACTCCATCGAAGCTTGGTAGCTGAATGGATAACGCGCTCGGCTACCAACCGAAAGGTCCCGGGTTCTATTATAGACACGGAAACTCGATGGAAACAGATTAAAATAACTTAAAATTTCAGCATAGAAGGGGAAAATGCGCGGAAAAATAAAGTATGTGGGGCGCGGGCGCCCCGTGTATTTAGAAAATTTTTCAAGCTTGAAATGTCCCGCTTAATGCAAGCTGGGCAAGTGTAAACTAGAACACTTGATTCAAGCTTGCATCAAGCTTACACGCTTGGAATTTTCAAGCTTAATTCAAGCTTATTGACTTGATAAATCAAGTTTGATGCAAGTTTGCTGTGCTGTCTGGGATTCATATTATTCTTACAAATCTACTAATACTACCTATTACGTATATCAATACTATATATCGTCGCTTCTCCTTCTTCAAGGCTCGATTAAAAGAAACAGTTTAGATTATTTGGTACCAATGGGATCTTTTTTTTTCTATAGTGTTTCTTTGCAACTTACGCATTAGCATAAACAACTATCATTTCACATAATGGTTGCCATTAAGGAAGCTCTCTATATATAGTTAATTTATGCATAGTTTTGTAAGATTTGCGTATTTAGCACCGCAAAACATTTCATCTCAACGTGGTGGAAAATATCCAAGAGGTGCCGTTTTAAATATCCATAAATCCAATATAGCGACATCTCATAAATCCTCCATGGTTCTGTCTCCTGAAAAACATCAAACTGTGTATCTCGAGGAGCTATTTAGAATCGCGTTAATTGTGACAGAACACCTTTTTCAGAGTTTGCAAATTTCACGCTTTTTTTTTTAAATTTATGACGTCGCTGTTTAGCTGTCGTAAAAGATACCCCGGTTCGTTGAGGGAGTTAATTTAGATTTTTCGCACAGTAGTTTTCAAACAGTATCTTATTAAAACTTACAAAGACGTTGAAAAATTTTTTGCTTTATAAAGTAATCCTATGGAGGAACGTAATCCAATGATAAAGTAAAACTATACTCGCAACGTACATATGTTAGAAAACTTATAAACATTTTTAAATAAGCAACGGATTAAAATGCCACTAATCCTCTTTAATAATAGCGTAGTATTCTAATGAGATGTATGTGTGTGTGTTCGCTATAGGTAGCCAGAGAGCTTGTCGGATCCGGGTCAAATTTGGCACTGAGGCTAAATAGGTTAAAAAAAAGCCAGTGCCGTAAAAAAAAAATTTGAAATTCGAATTATTTACAACATATTAATTAAAAACAGAAGAAATGAGCATCTAGCTTACCATATTTGGCGACCTTGCTCCAGCAAAAAACGATTTATGCTTTCGCAACAAAGCAGGAAAGTTCTTAAAAGTATGTTGGATTCGAAAAAACATGAAGTTGGAATTACGCCAAGTTAAGATTCACGAGAAATAAATACGTGTGTTAACATAAAGTTAACTATTTTCAAATAGCAAGATCGTTTGGATACCAGGAGTTCAATATTAAAGATGACCCTTTTTTAAAAAAAAAATCAGTCATATCCTTGGCAACGTTCTGTGAATATATGGCAACCCTTGTGAAAGCCGCCATTTTATTCCTTGTGCTATGATTGAACTAGATTTGATTGCCACTGAAAGAACATTCCAGCGTTTTCGTTAATTAAAAAAAAAAAAACATTTTAGATTTCAAATGATTTATTTTACCCTTGGGAGTGCTTAACTAAGGTATGATTGCGTCTGGAAGAAGATTTTACCGTATTGATTTAGATTTTACTACATTCGTATTAGGTATCTAAAACTTTGTACTAAAATCTAAAAAAAAAAATTAATAAATAAAAATAAATATACCAAAAATAGCGAAATGCAATCGGAAAGTAATTTTATTTTGCAGCATGCATATGTTACGTAATGTTACGGCTGTAGCATGGTTAAATACAAAATTAAATGAGTAAATGGGAAATTTTTAATGCATCACGATTCAAAAGTGATTTTGCAACATTCAAAATGAAGAACATTTTCAGCTGATGGAGTTAAAGTAATTAAATTCATAAACCTAAGCAACGGACTAAAATGCCACCTATTAATTCTAAACTCAAGGCCTCCTGCAGACGATAATTCTGACGATAACACGGAAGGACCAATGCTAGAATAAGCTCGACTTTTAGTAGTCTTAAAAGGCATAGTGACGTCAGCTCAATGTATTCACAATCAAATCGATTACCAATGTTAAAAAGATGTTCTTTTTCTTTTTTAAATAAAAGAAATTAATAATATTACTGAAATGCAGACTTTTCTACTGGGTGACACTACTTGACTTGATTTTCTAATTTCTGTATTGGGTGGTGGTAGAAGGAATTTTTTCAGATCTTTAATTACAAACATAATTTTGAAAAGCTGCTAAATATGTTTTGCTCAGAGTCTGTAAAGCCCAAAACATGATGTGATTATGTATAGTTACCAGAAAAACGACTGAAGCGAATGATATGAAATTGAGTGTCATGATAGGTGGTCACCCAACTTAAAACATAGGCATCGAATTTTTAAAAAATCTTGATTGGATTTTGAGATTTTGCGAAAATCCTTTCAAACTGCATAAATTTGTGTTCAAGCATCACGTAAAAACGACTGAAGCGAATTGTATGAAATTGGGTGTCAAGATAGGTGCTCACTCAACTTAAAACATAGGCATCGAATTAAAAAAAAATCTTGATTAGATTTTGAGATTTTGCGAAAATCATTTCAAACTGCGTAAATTTGTGTTCGCACATCACGTAATAACTGCAAAGGTGAAAAAATGATATTGGGTGAAATGATAGGTGGTCACTCACCTTAAACTATAAGCATCTAATTAAAAAAAATCGATCAGATTTCGAGATTTTGTGAAAATCGTTTAAAACTAAGTGAATCTTTGTTCCCGCATTACGTAATAACGACTAAAGCGAATGATATGAAATTTGGTCACATGATAGATGGTTGCTCAGCATAAACTATAGGTGTCCAATTTTTTTAAACATTTTTATTAGATTTTGAGATTTTGTGAAAATTCTCTCAAAATGCGTTTATATTTCTTCAAACATCACTTCAAACATCATCGACTAATACGAAATTTAGTGATATGATAGGTAGCTGCTAAACTTAATTTATAGGCGTTGAATTTTTAAAATATTTTGATTACATTTTGAGATTTTGCGAAAATCGTTTTAAAATGCAGAAATTTTGTTCCAGCATCACAAAATAAAGACTGCAGGGAATGAAACGAAATTGGGTGACAGGATAGGTTGTCACTCAACTTAAATTCTAGGCTTCAAATTTTTCAAAAATGTTGATTAGATTTTGAGATTTTGTGAAAAATATTTCAATATGCGTCAATATTCATTCGCGCATCCCATAATTACGACTCAAGCGAATGTAATGATATTACTTAGTGACTCTTTAACCTGTAATATTTTAACAATCCATAAAAATTATAACTTCGCTTTCTTTACTTTGGCAACATACTACATCCATTCTGTGTACTCCTACAATGCTGACGAAAGTTCTTGCTTTTTGGAAATTTGCATTCACTAACCCGTCAAGGACGGGTACTTCAGCTAGTAATAATAATAATAATCGCTATTTAGAATCTTTATAACTGTGACAGGTCGTTAGAGTTGCAGAGTTTACAAATTTCACACATTTTTTAAAATTTATGACGTTACTGTTTAACTGCCGTAAAAGATACCCCGGTTGGTTGAGGGAGTTAATTTGATATTTCGCTCAGCAGCTTTCAAACGGTATCATATTAAAATTAACAACGACGTTGAAAACTTTTTTGCTTTATATAGGAATAGGACACTATGGAGGAACGTAATCCAATGTTAAAATAAAACCATACTCGCAACATGCATATCTTTGGGAATTATCTGGGAATTTTAGAATTAATCGCAGAGTACGACCCTTTTCTAAGCTCCCATTTAGCGAAATGTGGAAATCAAGGTCGAGAAAAAACTTCATTTTTGTCATCCTCAATTTGCGATGAACTAATAGAAATAATGGTTTCTACTGAGTATCGTCGTAGTGCAAATGAAGAAAGCTGCACTTTTCACTAAGCTTCGAATCAACACCGGATGTGTTCCACACAAGCCCACTGATATTAATTTTTAGATACTTTTAAGCGTCAGATGAAGTTGCTGAACGTTTCCTTTCGTTTATAGCTCTAGAAAATCATGCTGGAAAAGCGCTTGCTATTACTGTGGTAGTTCTCTTAGAAAAATATGATATGATTGATGCAAAATATATGAGAGGACAATCTTTATGACAGTGTAGCAAACATGTCATTGTGCTGCAATGGCCTTCAATCGCGTATTTGCAAAATAAATCCTCTCGCATATTATGTACCTTGCGCAACACACTCTTTGAATTTAGTGGGTGTTAGTGCTGTGGAAAGTTGCACCGGTGCAACAGCTTTATTTTGGATTTGTTCAGACACTATAAAACTTGTACTCTGGCTCAAATTGCCTTTGGGCGATGATGTTAAAATGCCTTGCAGAGAGAGCTTCAAAAAGGGATCTTCATTAGTTCTGAAAAGGGTTTGGGATACAAGGTGGAGTGCTACAGCCATGGGCGCCCATAAGGGGGGGGGCAAGGTAGGGCACTTAACTTTCCTTAGAGTCTTAGCATATTGTCTTATGATGTAAATAAAGTTGCACCACAAAGCAAAATCGGAACTAAAATTGTTACAAATTCTAAATTTACACCCCCTAAAATGCTTTTAAAGGTTGCCCCCACCCTTAGAAAAATTTCTATGGGCGCCCATGGTTAGAGCCACGCAATCAAGGCTTTATCTGAAGGCTACACAGCAGCTTTAAAAATGCACTGCATATAATTTGTAATGATTAAAATCAAAAGCCACAGACTATTCACGAAGCTAATTGTCTACTAAATGAAATTATGAAAAAAGATAATGTGATTAGGGCAGACTTCTGGGCAACAATTCTTGACAGAATAAATGCAGGTAGCAAATCCTTGCAAAGTGAAACGCTTCTACTTCTAATGGCTCTCCATTTATTAAAATCCCCGAACAACTTTTTACCATCGGAAAGAGAAATGTTTGATAAGTAATGAGAAGAAGGCTGAAGAAAAAGCGAATACGAGGTACACTGATGAAAACAAGCGAGGACATTTAAGAAAAATGTATCACGATGATAATAATGAAAACGAGGTTGTACTCAGAGGAAAGGAAAAATTTAAGATAGAAACTTTCCTACCAGTAATTGATAAACTGAATATTGAACGGACACGGCGTATACGCGGTGCCAACTGCGACTTTACGTTTGCGAAGTCGCGGGCCTTCTATTCGCTATGTTAGAGTAGTTCATTCTCTACATTGCTCATTCTCTGTAGTAGAGAATGAGTTCGCTATGTTAGCTAAGTTGTGGACGAACTTTAGGATGTCAACGAAGTCGCGAGCCGTACAATTGGGATCTACATGGGATTTTGATTGATTTATATGGGTTTTATTTGGGATTTTGATATGTTACGCTGGCAGACAGGGGCGGCCCTAGAGTACGTAACGCCCCACTGCAAACGTAATAAAAGCACCCTCTTTTATGCTCTAGATCAAGTTCTTCACAGTTTTTGAATTTGAAATGGCACCCCTCTGAAGATGGTGCCCCCGATGAGATGCTTACCTTGCTTCTAGGGATGTAACGAGTAGTGGTTTTGCCGGATGCCGGATATCGGATATCCGATGCTCTTTTGGTTGCCAGATGTTATCTTTTTTCAAACATTGGTTTAATGCCTATTTTCTCTTTTAATAATTTAATATTAATTTATATTAAGTAATTTTTAGTTTTATTTTAAGTTAAATTACATTTAGAGATTGATAAATAAAAAGTAAATCTCTTTTTAATATTTATAATGAAATTATCATGCATTCTTTTGTAGTTTTATACAGGTATGAAACAGAATTTTTCTGGTTATGCATTAATTTTTTTTCATCGAAAATAACAAAAATAGATCTGATTAACTGTTTAGCTTCTAAAATATATGAGCATTCTTTCACAGTACAAAAATCTATATGGCACCATAAGGGGAAAAATGGGTGGAGGGCAAATTCATTAAAAAAAAAAAAATCATTTCAAAAATTAGTTTCCAAATTTTAAGACAATTTCCCTTTTTTTACACTTGATTTTGATATTCCGACACAAAAAAAAACCAAAAAAAACAAAAAAAAATTAGTCAAAGTACTTTATGTATGGAGTGATAATCATAAACAATACTGTAGTAGTCACTAAAAGAACTATTTTAAACTAGTAAAATACTATGTTATAACATGGCTGTTTGCACAAGCAACCCATGTTATAATTTTCATTAATGAATATTTCACAAACAGCTTTTAAATGTATAGCTGCAGAAAAAAAATGCCCACTTGCTCTTTATTTGGCGGGCGTTCGTCGTACAGCAAAGTTATATATACCATTCGTTTGCAAATAATGAATACTTTAATTTACTACTAATTTCCATCGTCATATTTAATTCTGCATCAACTTCGTTTTCTCAATGAAAACACCCTATTTTGACTTTATCAAACGAAAGAAAAATTTCAAAATACCCTAAATATAAATTTTCACTAATTTTCTACGATAACTTCCGGAGATATTGCGAATTATATTTGCGCAATTTTAAGGGACTTTCTGCAAATTGAAAAACGCTATTTATAGTTTCCGACCTTATCGCCTTTCATTAATTTTAGGGAAAAAACTGTTTCTAGTCTTCTAGAAAGTTTTTTTCTTACTGAGAATATCGGGGTAGAAGTTAAACTTATTTAGCCAGTCGTTCCAATGAACTGTAACTCCAAAACTTCCTTGGTCCGTATACATGATTTAAGGAAAAAATTCTAAACGACTGCTTACGTTTTTGAAATTGTTATTGAGTATTTGAAGGTTCTCTTAGACAGGGGAAATGTTGCCAAGAGTGAGAATCTGTTCTTTGTTCTTCTGACTATAAGCATGAATGTTACTCAGCTACGGTCGAACTGGAAGAATGGTTTCATGGTTGAAAATGTATTTGTTTGAATCTCATGTGAAAAACGCAATTATTTTTGCTGACCCAATATTATCACTGTGCTTGTTATTTCCCTTTCTTCATTTAATATTATCGTCTGCAGTGTGCAATATTTTTATGACTTTTAGCGATATTTTAATTTATAGTTAGATTAAATTAAGACAGAAAAATGTGGTTTTGAATGTTTGTTACATGTTGATAAAGTATGGGGAAGTCCTAAGACCTGATGTTTAAGATATTACAAAAGGTCAATTTCATGTCTGGAATGTTAAAAATGTTGGTTTTTCAGATATAGGAGCTTGTACTGGAAGATATACATCTACTGCATCTAATTATATACATGGAAAATATTTTATTTGGGGAGAAATAGTAGACAATAGCAACAATAGACGCTTCATAGAATCACCACCAAACTGTACAAACCTCCAATTCATTTGCTTCAAAATTCGCTATTTTTTAATGCCGCTAACTTTTATTATTTTTGTGCAAAAGAAATCTACTTTACATTTATTTTAAACAATTAAAAAAAATTGTCACTTAATAAATTTATATATGGTCCCTTAACTCATGAAAGCGACACATTTTACTTAATATAAATTAAACTACTGAAAATAGAAATATGAAATTTTGCACAGCCATGTAACTGCTTTCTGCATCTATTTCCATTCAAATTTTACTAGATCGCTATTAATAATTTTTTTAATATTAATTTAATAATCCAGAATTCATATTAATATTTATTAAAAATTATGATAATAGTAAATTATGTTTGGGTCTTTTAGTTCTAATAGTAAAAACCAGCTTCTTATTATCAATATCATATGAGATATGAATTAAAGTATGAAAAAATATTTTAACATAGGGGGGAGAGGGATTTTGGAAGCTCATAATTCACTCATTTTCTGTTCAAATATATTGAAAATTGGTATCCGTGGTTAAAATGAGTTAAATATTTGAAATATGAAGTGAAATCCAGGGGGCGCCACTGGGAAAAAAGTTGGTGCGAATTTTAATATGGAGATGGCCCCTTATACAATTTTTATGTGCAGCAAATTAAAGTGTACGTCCATCATAATAAACGATTGGTATGTCACTTTGCTGTACGAGAAACAACTCCCAAATAAAGTACAAGTGGGCTTTTTTTTTTTTCCTCAGCTGTACATATTTTAAGTAGACTTAACTTTAAAAATCAATTGAAGCTTGCAAATAAATTGAAAATCATAAATGAATTTAGATAACTAAATTCAATTTAAAAATATGGAAAATAAAGGTTAATTTTTAATCATTAGGTATTGAAGACTTCAATTAAGGAATGATCAGTAAAAGATTGCCATTTAGAAAAGGATGGAGACTGAAAATTTCTCCCTGCCGCTGTAAATAAATTTTGAAGACAGAATAATCGGAGTATTTTGTTAATTATCAGATTTCTGGAGCAAATAGAAACTCCATGGGGAGAGAGTGTAAAATTACATTATTTCTGGGATTACCATGAGAAAAATCGCATATACTGGATGCACATATTTTTTTCAAATGATATTGCACTGTGCTTATCATTAAACTTCCCCTGTAAACAGCAGTCTACAGCTAAAAGGATGAGAAGATCGCCTCCAATGGGGCCTCGCAAATGGGAACTACATGAGATGTGCTTAAGTTATTTTATTTTATTTTATTTTTTTTAAAGTTTAGAAGTGTCGCTAAGTGGCACTTTGCAGCATGAAATCAACTGTAAAGTTTAGCCTAACTAGCTAAAAATGTGCTCAAAAACTAATGAACAAATATTGAAATTGTGCGTTTATTTTGAATGATCCAATGTTAAATTTGACTTTTTTTCCATTAAAAAATATATCTCTCTGTTTTATGTATCAATTTATCAAGAATGTTCAATTATAATTTTCCATCCTGTCCCATGCATACTTTAGATAGAACTTTAGTAGTATATGGCCGGCAGAGAAGCCAGGTATCCGGTAGTTGTGATTCGGATATCCGACAGTATTTCGGATATTGAAAAATCAGCCGGATACCGGATACTTGCCGGATATCTGTTACATCCCTATTTGCTTCCCCTGTTGGGCCGCCCCTGGATTCCGGATCAAAAGTAGGAGCGGGCCGGAGTTTGCCCATATGGGTACAGCTTTAGTATGGTCCCTTTGGCGCACTTTATTTTTGGCGACTTTTTTTGGCGCGATAAAGGATGCCAATATGGTAACTCCGCCGTCGGATGTTCCGGAGCGGTAACCCTAACCTCGGGCGAAAAGTGGATTCTTCCGTGACGTCACGGATGTGCTCGTGTACGTCCGGCAAATCGTGACCGTTTGTTCCTTTCATGAACTTTTTGAGCCCCGTGTATTTCTTAGCGCGGGAGGTTCGTTCGAATGGTTGATCTGCCATGTGCTTTATGGTTTTATTTTAATGGCTTTATTTAACATTAAATTTTATTATTATTTAATTATTTTTGAAATTTTAAACGGCTGTTCAGGTTCATACTGACTGTTTACATACAGTTTTGTATGAATAAGCTTTCTTTTGATAGTACGTTTCAGATTAATATTTGCGTTCTCGATTGTTTATTTGTTAAGGGTAGAAGCAACAAATAATTACGTTATTAATATTTTATACAGTGAAATAATTTTAGATATTTTGATTTTATTATTTCCATATTGCAATAATTTAGAGATTTTAATCAAGGTATGTGATAAGCATTGTTTGTTTTTATTTGTTATTATTACCTTTGTTTATTTGTTAATGGTAGGAGCAACAAATAATTCCGTTATTAATATAATATTTGATATTTTGATTTTATTATTTCAATATTGAAACAATTTAGCGATTTTAATTAAGGTATGAGATAAGCATTGTTCGTTATGATTTGAATTAGTTCTTTATTTTGCTTACATAGTCTTTTGTCAGAATGCTAAAATGTATTTTAATTTTTTTGTTTTTTTTATTTGTTATTTTTGTGAGGTATTGCCTTTAGAATATTGTTTGTTTGCATTGTTTAATTTAATCTACTAAAAAGAGTAAGGGGGGGTTGAGGGGGGGCACAGCCCCCCCTCACACAAAGAGAAAAGTTATTAAATTTTATTAAACCGAATCTATATGTACATGTAAGCTTGTTATCTGTTTAATTTTTTTTTCCATAAAAATATTTAAAAGCCATTAAAATAAATCATAGCAAAATTAACAGCGACGATCAATTATCTCGGAACCAGCGCCATCCGATCCGCCATATTGTTTACAATTGGCATCGGCAAGGAAACTTGGGTAGGCGACAAGATTTTGTCGCCAAATCAAAAAATCGCCAAAAAGGGACCATACTAAAGCTGTTCCCCCATATGTGCCATAAACACTGAAAGAAAGTGAGAGTTTTATGTTCCACATATCACCACTAGATAGCAGCACTAAGGTTTTAAAAAATATTAAAGATTTTACCCCATAATGAAGCTGAGATCAAAGAACTTCTAAGATCGCGGTTTAGTTTAGATCAATATCAAACATATATTCTTAAACAGGCCCGGACTGAGAGGGTAGGGGCCCGCCCGTCTCAAGAGAAGGGGGGGGGTTATTGTGTAACCGATAAATAATAGGATATGTGTTAACTTTTCGAGGTATGGGGGAGGTATTGTGTTATTATTAATTAATTATGAATTATAATTAATGCATTAATAAAATATTGATCTATTAATTAATATGCTTCATTCATATTAATTAACCCCTTGCTCATTCGGGAACCCTCACTCAAAAAATTTTGAGAACTACATTTAAGGGGATGGTGGACACCCAAATCATCAAAATTGGCCCCAAAAAATGTGTTTTTTCTTCATACATACTAATACTAATATTCTACAGTATGTATGATTACATACTAATATTCTACAGTTAAAACTGAACCATGGAGAAAAAACCGCGTATGTCTACGGCAATTTTTTAAAAAGCCGCGTATGTCTACGGCAATTTTTTCAAACACTAATATAGTGTTTGAAAAAATTAAAAGAGACAGTTAAATGTCCACGTAAATAAACACGTCACAATTTTTATTGAACGTTTTACAAAATAAGCTAATATTCGAATGAAATTATTTTAAAAATATGTTTTGTTAAGGTAAAATCATAAATAAAATTATTCAGAAGAGATGGTATTAAAGGTAAATGGAAAATTGCACTTTAAACTGTATTTTCTCCAAATCAAGTTTTTTGTGATTTTCTTGCCTTCAAAATGCTCCATACGACTTAATTTTGGTCGGAATTGTACAAAATTTACTACACATATTCTTCTCATATATTACAATAAATCTGTGTATCCTTTTTAAATAAAGTCGAAATTTCGATTATGAAATTTCACTTTTATTTCCGAAAACTGAAAAATTTCGGGAAAGTTTGGTATATATCCATGAAAATATTTCTAAAAAAATTAACTACTCGGTCGAATCAAAAACCGATACACAGACTTTTTTTTTAAACATATTGTTACGCTATTACAAAACAAAATTAGTAAAAAAAAGTTAAAATTAAAACGCATGGAGCATTTTTTTGAAACTAAAAAATTAAATAAGTTTTAATGAATTACTAATATTTTTTAAAAAAAAATTAAATTTTTTTCAGTTGTTTATAATGCTTTTAGTTTAATATATTAAAATACAAAATTTCATAATCCTATCTTATTAAATAAAATAAAAAAACTTTTTAATGTCCACCATCCCCTTAAAATTAAGTGTTTTGAAGCCTCTGGGGCGCAATTACAGCTGCAAAATATATTGTATGTGTCAAACTTCATTCAAATGCTATCAGTATAGTACTTTTTTTTGTATTTTCTTTCTTTTTTCTGTTTGGGGGCCCGCCCTCAGCAGGGAGGGCCCGCCGAGGATGGGGGCCCACCAGTCTGCAGACAGTTGGACACCCTGGCCAGTCCGGGCCTGTTCTTAAACATTGCTAATAATGTCTTGTTATCGCTTAGTTAGTTTGAAGGCTAATAGTTCGATCGCCAAAAATCAAAGCAGGTATTTATTTGAAAAGTAGCAGCATTTTCAAAATTATCAACTATAACGCGTTTTATTCATCCTTAAATCCAACGTACTAAATGCGAAGATTTCAATTTTCTGAAATTTGGCGGAATTCCCCCAGCTTGAATAAATTTACTCAATTTTGAGAGAATTCTGAAGATAGATCGCTTGAAATCTCTTAAAAACTGTATTATTTCTGCACGGATATTTGAAATTTAACACTGTATTCTAATAAAACCTATACACTTGCTTTCAAAAAGGATTTGTCCTTAAGCTCTCAGTAAATTGCGCCAAGCCTAAAACTGTGCAAACCGCTAGAACTCACTTTCTCAAAATCGGCACATATCAGCCATTTCATTTTTCGTCAAACTAAAAAATTTCACATATTAACATAGGAAATCTACAATCCTTATTGTTTTGTGTATAAAACATTTCATTCCTAGTCTGATTTCTCGTGCACGATAGTATAATTTAAAAAATAACCTTACAAATATAAAGTAACAAAAAAAAAATCATTATTATTCTTTATTTTTAATTTAAGAATTTAAAACATTTTATTCGGCAAAATCACCACACATGGCAACCGCGATGCTTATTTCACACTTTTTTCACTACAAAGGGTTAAAATTACGGAAAGCTTTCAGCGGGGAAAACATAAAAAATCTCTTAAACTCCGGGAACGGGTGGACTTTCAAAGTTTGAAAGTGGACTATCATTTATTCTATATTATTTTACACATCTGTGCAAAATTAGAGGCTGATAGGTCAATTTTTGTGGATTTGTTTTTATGGTCTAAACCCACAAACAGTATTTCATTTTTATTTATAAGGATTTATTATTATTATGACCTACATTTGATAAAGCGTTTAAAAAAAGGCTTTGCAGTATTTGTCATCTCTTCCCCCCAGAAACTTTTATGAGCCCGCCAATGAGTTATTCTCCTGTGCATGATCGTCGTTGGTTCTGGTGTACTTCTGAATTTGCTTCGCAGCGAACGGTACGGACAGATTAATAGAAACACAACACTTTTCTTTTTCATTTCCAAAATCATCGCCTACAGAATCTAATGAATGGGCGTCATTTATTGAAAAAGTAAAAAATATTGCGCCTGCCCTTCTTAATGGAGACATGCTCTTACAAACTTTTAATTTTGTATTATTTCTAATTATCATTTTTTAAAGTAAAAGAACATCTTTAAAATGCACATTAAAATATGATTGCCGGTTCCCTAGACAGTAATACAGTGGATTTTTTTTTTTCGCTTGTGTAAAGGAACTAACTGTGAATGCCACATACACGATTTGCACTAGTTTAAGCACGGTTTGTAATTATTTATTTGTTAAAGCTTGTTTATATAAAACTAAACAACACGTATTTAATTTTATTTTGCTTGAAATAAATTAACATCTCTAAAATGCACTTTAAATAATGAATTTCTTTGATAGATATAGACTGCAATATATTGAAACTCTTTTCTGCGTTCCTCAATGCTATTTACTCTACTTTTACAGTATAGTAGATCAGCGGCTCCCAAAAGGTATGGAGTACAACCTTCTAGGGAGCAGAACGTTTACAGGGGAATGGGGTGCGAGAAAAACAGGCAAAGATAATGTGTGTTTTAAAGAATATATTTGAAAATCTATCTATTTTCGTTAAAAATATTTATTCTAACTTTACCCATAACGTTGTTTTGTAGAAAAGGCGAATAAATGCTCATTGTTTAAGAATGAGGAAGTGCATGGGGTGCCATCGTAAGTTGCCATTTGCTGGAGGAAGGGGACACAATGATGAAAGGTTGGGAACCACTGCAGTAGATGGCAATATCATGCATAAATTTCGTGGTAGATGATACATGTTTATGTTAGTTAGAGGACTGACGGACAGATAAGCAAAAATAATACAAAACAACTTTTCTGAAAATTGTTAAAAATACTGCCAAATAAAAAAATAAGTTTTAATGCCAGATTATTATTATTATTATTATTATTATTATTATTATGGTAGAAGAATATCTCAAATATGATTTGTAAACAAGCAGAAGAAAAAATTAAAAAAAATATTTTTAAAGTTACAAATCACCTTTTTATGTGTGTTTTTAAACAAAGTTTTTATTTAGTTCATACATATCAATTGTTTTTCTAAACAGTCTAAATTAAGGATGCAAATTAATAAAAATGAATTTATTGAAATCACAAACATTTACAAGAGAACAACAAAGACTGAAATATTACAGCGCATTCTTAAAAAACACATTACAATAATATAAATATTTTTTTTCTTTAACCAAAAATCCCAAAGACATCACATATTGCAAACAAACAAAAGTGTAAAATGCGTTTTCGACACAAGGTTTGAGGAAATATACGAGTATATACAAGTCTAAAAATCAAAGTTTTAAGAAATTCATCTGTGGAGCTGATTTGAGAACATTGTTTATTATTAAACGAATAAATTATATAACATTTTTTACACATATTACTTAAATAATATAATAAGAACAAACTCTCTTAAATAATTATAAATAAAGGCATGTCTTATTGTAGAACATGAGTAAAAATTTTTGATGTTGACATTTTGTTTCTCTATTGAGAGTTATTTTGAAAATAAAAAAGAATTGTACTTTGGATTTTCTTTTTCTACAATCCCAAGGAATAAACTTTAGAAATTATGTACTGAAGTTTATGTTCAGAAAAGTGTGATAAATACTTAATAATAAATTTATGAGTTTTATAATGACCATAACTATTAAAGGAAACAAATAGTTTTAATTAAAAGAAACCCTGTAATTTGATGCTGTTATTATTAAGTTGAAGGGACGTGGTTAAAATTAAAAGAAACCCTTCATCTAGGGCAATAGTAAATGAATCGTCAAATGATAAATTAGCTGTAATAAATACTATGAACAGCACACAACATTCTACTTTTTAAAATTAGTATATATGTTAAAGTACATGGAATGCATGTGCGTTAACGGGGGCCATCGTGATTCTACCGGGCCTGCTTGCGCACTCCGAAAGAGGCCTACGGAAGTTTCCTCATTGGTTAGATTCGGCAGTTAGATGACGTATGTAAGTGCTGGAACCAATAAGTGAGCATCCGTAGGCCTCTTTGGATGCATTACTCATCGGAGTGCACAAGCAGGCCCGTAGAATCCAGATGACCCCGGCGTTAATAATTTTTGGTTCTCAAATATATGTTTTTAAGCCCATTCTTTAATCTATATTTTGCTTAACACTCATTCTACTCGAACAACAGTTTAAAAAAAAAAGAATCTCTCTCTCTCTCTCTCTCTCTCTCTCTCTCTCTATATATATATATATATATATATATATATATATATATATATATATATATATTTCACTGGATAATAATAATCCTGCAGCTCACTTTAAGTTACGTATCATTATTATTTTTAATTTAGTTTGTAAAATTAAGCTCAGCTTTTTATTTAAAGATTTTCAGTATTTTTATTTAAACTGACAAGAACAAAAGAAATTTAGTTTGTTATTTTAGAAAAAAAAATATATTTAACTAAGATTAAAGTATATGATACCGTATAAAGTTGTTGATGGATTTGAATCATATTCTATAATTGTAACACAACAATATTTAAAGTAATTCCGTTCAATTAAAAAATGTATATATCGATGTTGCTATTAGAAGAATTTAACTTTTTTAAATGAAATTTTAATATTTAATCATGCACAGAAAGTAGTTTTATAATTTAAAAGTATATAGAATTTAAATTTTTTCTTATAAAAATATGCTAACTTTTATATTTCTTTGCTAAATTTATCAGTTAAAATCTTCTGAAATATTCAATAAAAATTTTATAAATGCTCCTTACTTACAATCCTAAATTTTTATGTGATATTTTCCGTCTAATTTAGCTTGAGACTATTTTCTATCTATCGTTTAAAAATACAATATTTAATAAAATATTATTTTACTTTTGACTTCTACATTAAAATGCATACACTACATTTACCAGAATATCTGATATATTTTACAACCCTCAGGTTATTTATCACAAAGACTTTTTTTTTTCACCATGCAGAAGAGAAGCGAATTCAAAAGTATATAACATCGGCATCACACAGTACATGCTTCAAGACAATGTAAGAAATACAGTCAAAATCACGTAGGAAATCTAGCCCGTTAAGAAATATTTTCTTATGTTACAAGTTTGAGCACATGACTTAAATTAGACTGGTTAAAACATATTTCAGAGGTATTTACGGAGGCAGCAAGCATATTATCAAAATGTTAAAATATGTATATCCAAAATGAAATTTAATGGTGCGAAGCTTTAAATAAAAACCTTTAAACACTGTTAAATAACAATTTACAGTTAAAAAATATTCATTGTAATGCATGAAAGCCATTTTACAGTATGACAACACGAGGGAATATAAAACTTTATAAATATGTATAATGAAAATGTAAAATTTTATCAACATGAATTATTTGTTGACCAGATTTATGTGATAACACATAATAATAAACAACATCCACCTACTTATTGTTGCCTAATGTTACCACCTATTGTTCCTTTTTGAAGTTTAAAATGTTTGAATAAAAATGTGTTAATTTTAATAGGAGTTTAAAAATTAAAAGTGTTCGAAACTCCTATTAATCACAGTGTATACCTATATATATGTGTGTGTGTGTGAATTCCAAAAATGAAAAGCACACACAAATACATAAATTCACTTTAAGAGAACTCATTTTAACTTATTAAGTGGGAAAAGCTTTTTTTCATTTACATAATTCGAGTTATTTAAATAAGTACTTCAAAAATGTGCCAATTAAATAGCTTAAATACGAGTACATTAAAAGATTAATAATATTTTACACATGGTAAGGTGAAAGTCAAAATATTTGGAAATCTTTTGTAAGAATGAATGTTTACAAAAGTTCTGCAATCAAATATTATCTCATTGATATCCATTTTTAAAGGTTCTCTTATCACATTCGGTGTATTTTCTATTTTTTTAAATATCGATCGACGATTTGGTCGGTACGTGCAACTGTATTATTATCTTGTGCGCTGAAACAGCCGGATTTAAGCGGTAAGGTACTAGTTTTGCAAGAGATCTGTTTCATGTTTGAAAAGAAAAATCACCGTGTCCTCCCCTAAAAAACTTTTCTGTTGACATAAAACTTATTAATTACGTATAAATAATCAAGAATATCTGTACATTTAAGAAAAATTATGAAATAAATAAACCTCATAAAATTGGTGTTTAAAAAAACTGTCTACATTCGAATGGATTAAGTTAATAATGAGCTCCTAAAGAGGAGAAAATCTTTATACTTCTGGAAAGGTACATAGAATTAGTTCATTAAGTTTCTATATCTTTTTTTATAAAGTTATTTATCCTAGAAAATTATTACATATTTCCTGTAATACAACATTGAAAAACTGCAATGATTCCATTTCATTTCTGGTAGTTCCCCTATTTTACAATGTTCATATTTTCTGTCTCTAAAAAACTTCAAGAATTTTCCACACAACAGAACACAACATTCTCTAAACACAACATAAGACATTAGTACTGTTGCAATTGAGAGTTTTTTAATAACTAAACAACTTCAACATTTCCAAAACTTTGGTTTTTCAAGTTTTCCACAGTTAATGCTGTAGTTCGAAAAAACAAAGTTTGCTCCACATCCTTGAATACAAATTAAAAAGAAACCGACAGAAGCTAGAAAAATTTCAAAATGTCTCTTCATTCATTTTAACTGCGTAATAAACAATGAACTTGTGTGAGTTATAAAACATTCTAAATACTTCTTAGACATATAATTCCACTGAAAAATTTTTGAAATGCGTCCTGTTTAGCAAAATATTCTAAGAAATTAAAATATTGTGAATTTTTTCTGAAAGTTTCGTAACTGTTGTGGATTTATTGTTTCTTGCAACTTATGAAGAAGCTATTCCAAAAATTTTTCAAGCCCCTGATATAATAAATCTGTTTTAAAACATGTTCGTAACGTTAGTACATATCACAATGGTTATTTTTCGAACTACAGTCTTTATGTGACATCAGGATCAGACTTCGATCGATTACGTAGCCGTCTGTAATCGATTATAAGAATTGATAAGGATTACGATTAGTAATAATTTTCCAAAAAAGCAATAATCTTTATCTTAATGCAATCACTTATTTTTTTTTTTTTTTTAATCAAGAATAATGCAACTTCGTCATAGCATTTCTACAAATTTGTAAAGTGTTATTTTAGTATAGCGGGATTTACAATCATTTTTGACTTACATCCAAAGTTAATCACTCAGAGTGGTCATCCTTGTTTACATATTTTCATCTAGTTCGGTGGTTTCGCCTCAGGCGCACTATCACTGTTGTGGGTGCGCAAACACTCTTAAGCACGAGGTTTCCCAATTAAATAGTGAGTGGAGGGAATATACACTTTGTATGAAACACAAATAAAAGACAATTTAGACTTTGGATGATTCGTCCTAGACGGACATCCAAAGTGATAACCGCAAATGAGTTTTAATCGATTGCAGTCGATCACAATCGACACAAAGTCTGGTCAGGATACGGTCGATACATTACGAATGGGCAACAATTGCAAATGAAACAAAGCTTTTTCGAGGAATTCGGTTCCCCGAATTTGCGTGTTGCAGCTCCATAAATGCGTAAAACTGTGGAAGAAGATGAGGGATGAAGAGGAATGGATGGGTGAATGGATGATGGTCTTCTATCAGGACACTCCCCGCCTGTGATGCCTGCCCGCCCTCCTGCTACTCATTCCTCGACTTTTCTGGCGTCGATGGCCACCATCTCTGAAAAACGTAACATTTGAGACAAGTTAACTCCGATTGTAAAGGTTAAAAAGTTAATGTTCACTTATCAATATTTGGATAGATCATTGTATAAAAACAAGACAAATAGTGAAAAGAATACTCGGAAAACTGATGACTAGAGATAAAAACTAATAAAGAACTTTTTTAATCATACATATTTACGAATATACATACATACATGTATATAATAGATAAAACGAAACGGTACGGAACGTTTCGAGTGGTATAAAGTTCCACCCTTCTGCAATGTAATGTTCCTTCTTCCACAAAGGCAGAAACGCGAGAGTAGCTCTCACATTCTTCTGATAATTTAATTATTTATATTAGAACAATAAACCTCTGTTTTTAATTTATATTTTCCATTATTTTTATCTCTACCCTAAAATAGATTCAAAACGGATTTTTTTTTCTGTATAAATTGCAACTGTTAATTTTTCGTAGAAGTGAAATTTTAATTTAACAACACCCTAATAACAATAATATTATAAATAGTTAGAATTTTGTCAGACCATTACAATATCCAAGATAGAAAAATGTTTTGTTGAATTGCACAAAATATTGTTGATTCAACAAAAATTTCGTCGTCGCTATTTCAATGGAAAAATTTTGTCCATTTTAAAAATTTTTTTGTTAAATTATTAAAATATTTTGTTGATTTAACAAAAAAACATTTCTTTGAAATAGAGCAAACCAAAATTTTGTTGAATCGAAAAAAAATTTTTTTTTTTTTTTAGTACAGTGGAACCTGCCTAATGTGACCACCCTCGGAAACGACAAAACTGGTCACCTTGTACAGGTGGTCACCTTACAAAGGTAGCACTTTAATAAATTTGTTTATGTTTAAAATTCAAATAACACTTACACAAACACTCTACAGTTTATTAATAACAAGATCTCAATATCAATAAATATCCACGAACAAAAAAGAGGAAAAGTAGGGAGTAAAATACTGAAACATTAAAATGCACATTGCATACAAATTGTGTGCGACTTCCTTATACTTACATTTCAATATGTATTTTAATACTTCTTGGTCACAATGAATAATGAAAAATAATTAGTATGAATAAAAAATATAAATTTCCATTTTGCAGCTTGACATATTACTAAAGTACAGTTTGAATGTTAGGGTTGTCAGGGGTCACGCTGGCTTTTTTTTTAAACTTTCGCCAATCCATTTGCCAAATTAGATTTTGCTGGACATCATTAAGAAATGCACTTGCTAAAATTTTCGCCAAATCGCATTTTCTTTCGCCAAACTAATTTTATCGCAATTTGCGATGTTGGCGATTGACAGCTCGACTCCTGGTTGTGTTCATGTTTGCACAAATATAGGTCATGATACAATTTTCACCAGTGTACATCAAGAACACATTGTTTAGATAACATACTGTGCTGTAACAGCAAAGTTCTAAAAGGGCCGGTCACCAATTAAATCGCCAGGTTGAAAAAATGAAAAGAAATGTTAGGCTTTTATTCATGTTTGGCAAAATTTAAATGCGACTCGCCACAGGGGTGATCAGAATATAGTTTTTGTAGCCTAGAAAAAATTATTGTAATACTGTGGGAAGGAAGAAAATTAAATATATTCACTGACTACAGACGTCAAGAAAATGCATTACAAAGGCTAAAAACAAATAAATTAATTAAACAGTTAAATATCATTACTGACAGATGGGAGATTTAAAATGGCAAGAGTATTGCATTTAAAATAGGTAAAGGGAAATTAGAAGTACTCATAAATGTGTGAATAACTTCATCAAAAGTAATTGTAAATATGTTATTAACTGCATCCACACACCTCTTACCAGAAACCACACTGAATCAAGTTTAACATCAATAGAAGTATAAAAGAATCTAGACTAAAACAAGTTTTCCTTTTTAATTTATTTATCTATTTTTTTTTATTTATCCATTTATTGAGAACAAGTGTTACAGAAGAGAGAATCAGTGATGAGATCAAATCTTGTGCTAAACAATTGAAAAGAGATATAGCATTCTATATTATCTGAATGTGTTTTATAGTTAAGAGGCAGTTTTAGTTATAGTGGAAAGTGGTCACATTTGGCAGGTTAAAAAACTTAATTCGGCAGATTATCTGGTCACTATACAGTTTTCGCAGGCGCTCACTTTATAGGATATTTTCCCCATACAGTTTTTATGAGTTACAATGAAATTTCATAAAAGTGTTCACTTTAGACAAGTGTTCTCTTTACCAAGGTGGTCACTTTAGCAGGTTCCACTGTATTTATGCTTCCAGCGTACTTGGAATCAAAATATTTTTTAAAATTATTTATTTATTTTTTTAATTAACGTTTTCACATATTAACCTCCATCCTTTTTTTCTTTTCTTTTGTTTCTTTTTTCCTTGAAACACAATTTTGACGAAAAATATGTAACATTTTAAATGCATAACTTTGAAGATGGACGCATTAAAGTAACTCAATTTATGTATTTTGTTTTCTTAATTCATGTCACGAGATACTTGCTTTATCTGTTGTTCGATCAATGATAGTAAATTTACGTTTCAGCGCAGTTTTTTTTTTAAAGCAAAACAAATTGCTTTTTCTTTTGTTAGATATGAAGCGAAGGTTAAGCGTACCTTCACTATCGATCTAGTGTTAATCAGTTAAGATATTTTTAAAAAGCTCTGAAGAATTATGGAATTTTAGGGAGATAAATATCACAGATAAATTCCTTGGAATAGAAGATGTGATAGCACCACAGTAGTGGCTTTACTGACACACAATTCACTTTATATACATTTTGAGGTGATGTTAATTAGTTTAACTATTCACTTTACAAAATCTACACATGAAACATTAACTATAAGAGACACACAAGAATTTTTTTCAACAGATTAATTGTGTATTTTATTTCTGTAGAACGCTGAAGTTTGGTACCGTTTTTTTACAGCATATCATGATATGTTAATATATTTTACGTAAACAATTCAAAATTAGTAGAGACCACATTTCAAGCCGCGTCACATTAGTCAAGACACGTTAGTCCACATTTCAAGCCGAATTTATAATGGATACTGTTGTTTAATTAATATTTTCAAGAACTTCATTTATTTATCTTTCCAACTGATCCAATAAAAAGGCAAAAGAAAGTCAAAAAAAATTTTTTTTTTAATGAATTTCCTCTTGGATTCTTTAAACATTTTTTTATAGATGAAACTACACAATGTAAACTCTGTATCACACATAAATAACACAGTATAACCTCGATGTCTCGAAGTCGAAATACTCTGGGAAAATTCGAGATATCGTGTTTTCTAGATAACAAGGCGAAATGACAGGGGGCGGGGGCAGTTTGTTGAGGAAAATACATTTATTCGAGAATCAAAGTTTTCAATATACCGAGGTTACACTGTTGTTATTTTTACTGTAGCTCACATTTCAAGTCGAATTTCTAACGGGAATAACATAAATTTCTCCGTGAAGGGTTAAACATTTTACTAACTACATCTGCTAGGTATAGATAACCAATGATCACATACTCGGGATAAATCGGAAAAGCACTGGGCCAGATGATGATGGATCTCCAAGCTGCTACAAGAAGAGACAAAGCACCAACAAACACAGTAGTTGCGGAGAGAAAGAAAGAAAAAGAAGACAGAAAACAGATGCACATGTAAAAATGACAGACATCACAATAGCCACACCATGCAAAAGTAGTTGCAAAAGCAGAGATAAATGTATTTTAAAGATAATCCTCGTTATAAGTCCTATCGTTTCAACTATTAGAATCAAAGGTAAAAGTAACACATGCGACTGTGGTCATGCTTATGAATACACTCTAGAAGAATTTAAATTGGATGACTCTTCTTTGTAGAAATATGTATATTTAAATGATGTATTATAGGAAGACATGGATTTAGGACTGAGGGGAGGTGTGCGCTTGTCCCAAGTTTGACTTCAAATTTTTTGGTTTAAATATTTTGTTTACAAATTTATGGGAAACTTCTCTTTTATACACTTAAAGCGGATATGTGCTCCACAAAGCTTTCTCAAGATTTTCAGTCACGGTTCGGCTCCAAGTATAATGGATACTGTTGTTTAATTACTATTTTTAAGAGCTTCATTTATCTTTCCAACTGATCCACTATTTTATTGGATAAGAATTTTGGTTTAGTAGGATATAACTGAGTCTATGAAATGGCTTCATTTCTCAGCTTTGTTTTAATCGTTTCGTGGTAATACTTTATGTATCATTATAATTTAAATGTTACGTAGTATAACTTTTAAAACAACTTGCTTTGTTCTTTTTTTTTCAGAAATAATTCACTATTTGATCCTTAATTCTGAATCAATTTTTCTGGTTTATTCAAACTTCTATATTTAAACTATAGGCTTTAATAAATTATGCTTGGTCTTTTATCGCATTAATTGCACTAATGGATGCAAGTTCTAACAAAAAAATAATAAAATTGAATTTTTGTCTTAAAGAAATAAGGTCATTACTAGTGGGGAGAGTATGATTTGCGAATGTGATCGTGTAAGGCAGGAAAAGCATTGGTTTTATAGCGAAAAAATAGCGTTTTTTTCCCATTATGGTTCTTTTAGGAGGTCTAGTCTTTTAATAGAGTTTGTTGCTAGAAGATGTTTCTCTGCATACACGTATGCTCAAAAAGTTTAAAGAATGAACATTTTCCTCTATTTATTAACAAATATTAAATAGTTGAGAGACTTCTTTCTTCGGTGAGTTCAACGACTTATGAAGTTTTATTTAACATTGAAAGGAATGCATGTTACTAGACAATAGGTTCGCAGATGCTATTTCAGATGTTAGTCGACCTCAATATGAAATCGTTACACAAAGAATGGCCTTTAAAACGGTGTTTAGAGATACAAAAGAATACTCGTTCCCGTTAACTGAAAATCATTACCGTAGATATTCCTAGATCAAAATATTATCAAAAGAAATGTATTGCTTGGAAAACAAACATGAAATAAACAAAGCATTTTAGATTTGGGCGATTTATAAAAGAATTCTAACGATATTCCCTTATCAATCTTTTCTCTCTTCAAATATTTGTTTTCTGAATGCTGGAAAAATATTTTTGCTTTGAATTATACTTAAAAATTTTGAGAAAATAGTGACTTATATCGAGGATTTAAATAAATACATGAAATTATATTAAAGATTTTAAAATCTTAGTTCTTTCAATTTTGCTGTTCTGGTAGCTTTACAAGTGGTATGATTTGCATCAAAACTACATACATGCTTTGAAAATCAAATAAAAAATTCATTATGATTCATAAAGAAGATCATAAAAATATAATAAATATACCAGTACTTTATACAACAAAAGTAAATGTTAATAGTCCATCGTATTTCATAAGATATAGGATAAGATAAGTTCACATTGTATACCTATAATATGATCTTATCTTATCCCATTAAAGAGTAATATTAAAAAATCCAATTTGAAAATAAAAGTAACATTTTTAATACTTAATTATTTTTATCATTGCTAAATTAAAATACTTAAGAAATAATGAAGCAGGATATTTTCTGTGCTATTTAGAGATGTAAAGCTTAGGTTAGTTCAAAAATACCTTATAGTAAAGTTCAGTAAGGGTTATATTGAACATAATGTATTTGTATTAGGCCTTCATAAATAAAAGATTCATAGAAATTTAGTTTAAATTTAAATTACCTTTTCTACGTTAATTTACTTGTATTTGATAGTACATGTAATTTTTCTCCGAAACAAATAATACTGAATAAATGTATGCAACAAGCCAAAATCTACCTACATAAACTTCTTCTAAGCTTTAAAATTGAAAAATGTATTTATCTTTTTAAGCATTTTAATTCTGATCCAACGTAACAAATTTAACCGCATAGAGTTTATAACCATGTTCAATGATTTAAAAGAAATTTTTATGCATTAAGTAGACCAATCAAGAACGTAATTTATTCAGAAAAAGAATGGAGTGTCTATGTATTAATATCGATGCAAATTATTAAACGTCATGATGTGTGAGATGTTCAAACTTAGAGTCTTTATCTTATGATTAACATTTACATCATTTATATTTATGGTGCTGAAAAATATAGTTAATGTAATTTTACTTTAAACACATAATTTTACTTTAAACACATTCACTGTATGCAAAATTTAATAAAATTGACTTTAAAAAAAAAGCATACAAACGGTGTTTTACTTTTGATATAAATACTCGGTGAAACATTTTCAATCGATTTAAACTATTTAACCTCAGTTTTCAAATTTTAATGTATTACATTGGCATGGTAAAGTCATTGTGTTATTTCACCATTTCCTTCAATTACAGACAGTAATATAATAAGTAGCAAAAACATGCCAAAGACAGTAAATGCACAAAACATGCTTGAAAATAACACTAAAAAACAATAATAAGGAGTTTTAAAACGTCTTTTAAAACTGTCATTATTAACATTTTCAAAGCTGAAAATTTCGCTGCCATAAATTGAAAATTTGAACTGAACTTTCATCAGGGTGCAGTTTGAAATATTTCTCTCTTGAAAACTTTCACTGATTCTTTTCAGTATCCATTATCTTAGCAATTAAATGATATTTTTTTTGTAGCTTTACAGCTTTTTATGAATTTGAAACAGTCGTTGCTTGTAACTTAAAAAATTAACAAAATTCATTAAGTGTAGCACCATTTAACATAAGATGAAATTTATGTTCTTGATTATATTACATTTTAAAGGAGAATGCTTTCAACAATGCTTTTCGAGTTTCAGTTGGTGAATATACCTTGTGCTTTTATCCCTAAAACAATTTTAAAACATTTATCTCAAGTGTTAATTGGCAGAGTCAAGTCACGCAGTTGTCAAGCCTTGAAGCTACACGATACTCACTCCTCTTATCAACGAATGGCAGATCATCTTTCTTTTTGAATTCTCCGTTTGTTTTTATCTCTGTAGGTCCACCAAAGTCGTAACTGTCTACTGGCCAATGTTGCTCGATCATCAGCCTGTATCCCCAAGCGCCAATGACTGCACCTATGTGAGGGCCTACCACAGGTACCCAGAAGTAGTTGTAATTACGAAGGCTAAAATTCAAGAAGAAATACAAAATAACAACAATTATTATACAGCAGAAACAATAACACAAGTAAAACAGATAAATAATAATAGAATGTAAATCATACTTCAGTGTCTTCTTTATAAAGCACGAAAGAAAAGTTTTAAAAATCTTGAATTAGCTATTCGGACAGCGCAGCTGGCTATGCTCGCGCACAGCCAGCTGCGTCAAAAAAGGGATCTCTAGATCTGTGGCACGCGATGAACGTTTTGATCATCCGCCATCTTACTGGTAGTTAAGTCGAGCGATGGCAACGGCTGCCCTTTTTTCAGCATTGGGAAAGGGTTGCGCCTCAAAGGGTTAAGGGGATCCCTTTATGCCACCGTCCCCTACATATTACTATCTATATAGCGCAAAACATAGCACTGGAGTAAAATAGATATTTCATAGAAAACATATACAAATACAATTCAGATAAAATAAAGAGCAAATATTTTTGTAGAAAAAAGTTTTACGATAAATCTTTCGCATCACGGCCGGAAAGAAAATAAAAGAAAGAGGATAAAGGATTGTGACACCCACGATTTTTGAAGTTGAAAGTCAACATAAAAAGTGCCTGATATCAACCATTGTTAATCTGCATTAGGAGATGGTAACTTTCCTGGCCGACTGCAACAGATAATGATGCGTGTAATTTTATCGATAAAAAAAACGAATATTGGACATAGTTTCATTGTTCGATATTCTTCATTGGTTTCTGAACTGGATAGAAGTGTGACTACGGTTTAGAATAAAAAAACAAAGAAACTAAAGAAGAATGAGACAAAAGTGCCTCCTAATGAAAGAAATAGCTTAGTAAATTACTTTTTTTGTAAATCAAACGAATTAGAAAACATATTTCAATTTCATAGATAGTTGCAGCAATGCATCGATAACTTAAAAATTTAAAGGTGGTAGGGTTTAGAACCGATTTTCTCTTGTTTGCAGATGCTTTTATCCAATTTTTTAGTTCGCGATTATTAAAGCAACCACGTTAGAGTCCTATTTGATATAACCTGTTTGTTCCTATTGCTGCAAAAACGCGACGGTAGCGATTTCAGTTTTTTTTTTTCCCCCACAGTTAATTTTCGGCATGGGTTTTTGAATACCACTGCAGGAGCATTTTAAGACCTCACCGGGAAGCAACGATGGGTACAGAAAGGAAATGTCTATCATCACATCCAAACAGAGATGGCTTCTAATAGGTTTACCACCCTTTTATCAGTAGAGTTCAGAGCAAATAAGGTCATGCTGTAAAGTGCTTTATAATGTCTTTAGAGACTGATTTCCGGCAGGGCGTTCGAGGCAAGCGCCTGGGCCTCCAACAAAAGGAGGGCCCCTAAATTATCCTTTAAGAGACAATTTGCAAATTTTAAAATGAAATAAGAGACAGAGAAGCTAATTTTATGAAACATAATAGTAATAATAATTGCCCTGTTATGATTTCATAGAGCAATTATTAAATCCACAACTTTTGCTAGCTACACAGTATAGTCTCAGGAAATTACTCAGTGCAAGCTTATCATTTAGGTATGGTTTATGAGTGTTGTGTGCTGATCGCGAGGAAACCATAAAGCTGATTTTCAATCGGAACATGTGAAAGCGAATAGCATACCAAGTTTGGCAATGCGAAGATCTATCCCACTATAAATAAATGCTCTGATATAAACATTAGAAAAATATCGAAATATATGGTGGAAGAGGTTACTTGAAAAATTCGGACTGAAAGTAGCGATTGAAAATTAAATAATACAACTGAAATATTATTGTCCTACATCATATTATTATTATGCCGGACCAGGGGCCGAGCGCATAGCGCTTTGAACTAGGAGACGGAAGGTTCCTGGTTCAAAAACAAGGTCGCTTGCGCCGACCTAACCGTTCGGAGTTTTCTGTAGTTTTCTCCGAAACCTAGAATAAATACGGGTTAGGGCCCCTTAGAAAAACTCCCCACGGTGAGCACCCCACCCTTCGGCCTAGAGCCCACGTGTAGCTAATTGGCCGTAATCCCACAACACATATTATTATTATCGAACTACTATTGCATTTCATATTGTATCTTGGTTAAATAATCATTATTAGACTGTTTTAATAGCCTTCTTTACGTGGTGTGATCTGAAAATTGCTTTGTGAGGTATAAGAAAGTTTTCGTAAGAGGTTCCCAATGAAGCTTTTGCCCTGGCCCCATCTCTGCAAATCGGTCACTGAATGTCTGAGTTCTGAATGCTTTATCTTTCTTTCTTGTCCATACCGAGTTTTGCTTACCTGAAGACATCTTTACCCCAGCCAGCCAGAGCAGTGAACATTCTGGGACCGAGATCTCTGGCGGGGTTGAGCGGTGCTCCACAGTTGAGTGGGAAGGCAAAGATGATGGCTGAGAGGGAGAGTCCAATGACGAGAGGGTAGGAACCCTTGGGTATGGTCATGTTATGAGGATCTGTCACGGCTACTATCGCTAACATCAGTAACATCGTGCCAACAATCTGACAAAGAAATAAATATAGAAATTAAGAACTATTCAAAATCATATGTTAAAAAGGTATAAATTTTAAAATTTCATCTTTTACCACTAATGCACGATTTTTGAAATCGCACTAAATTGAATAGGAGATTATTACAAAAATGTAACATATTTGTACTTGTATTTCTCTGATTTCATTTTCTGAAAAGCAATTCGACTGCGCAGCTGGTTTTAAAAATCCTCAGAATTCCTTAATTATACTGAGCAGTGTAATTTTTTCCAAGAGATTCTTTATACGTTGTAATTTCTGTTGTAATGTTCCTGTGTGAATCTTTCTATATTTTCTTTTAAGGTACAAGCTCATTGCAGAGAAAGGAAATTAGTCTGGAAATTCTTAATCGCGTAAAATGCATCTGTATGTCAATAGCGTAGCCACGAAGGATGATCAGAAAAAAAGGTTCCAAGCCGAAGCATTTGAAAACTACATATTGTGGAGAAATGTCGGTCATGTTGAGTGAAGGTGTCATCCTCCTGCAGGGCGATTCCAAGCCCCATACTGCTCAAGTAACACAGGAATTGTTGCGACCGTACAAGTGGGGAATCTGGACCCCCCATACAGCCCAGATTTGGTAACCTGTGAGTATTTCCTGCTTCGGAAGTTGAAAGAGCACTTATCTGGCACTGGGTCTCTTACGGTTCTCTTCGGACAGTGCTGTGAAAACATACACCGAGGCCTGGCTCATTGGACAGCAAGGAGGTTCAACTAATGGAGAAGCCCATGTTCCCCGTTTTTGAAGCCAAAAACCACGCCCCCTCATCCCCCCAAAGCATTGGATATTGTCATTGGAAAACATGTATATTTATATATTTGAAATTATACCATAAAAAACAAGTTAATACGTGTTAACAACCTTCCATAAACGTAAAATGGATAAACAAATTGGTTAGTAACTCTTAAATTGTTTTTATTAACAATTTACGGAACTCGTTTTTCAATGCATCTCTATGCGTTTTTCAATCTTTTGGGGGGCATGGCGCAGGCTTCACTTTCCTAGCACTGCGCAGCGCAACATTGGCAACTCCATTAGTTAAACCTCCTTGTTGGACAGGGACATGATTTTTTACAAAGACGGTGCGTTCGGGTAAATGCCTGAATAGAGTTGGTGATTAAGTCGAAAAGCGATAGGCACGTATGCCTCTTAATTCCCTTTTCTATTTTCTGTCTATTGTTAATAAATATTTCTTTATTCGACTTGTAACTTTTTTTTTAATCACTCCTCGTACATGCGATTTTGCACCCCTTGCAGAACGGTCCAAATTGCGCCCTCCCCACACCTTGAACAACATCTCCACATCATCCTTATCACCAGCCACATCACCAGCCATTACGCAATCTTCACACTCCTAATCGTTGTACTTAATAAAATCCTACCTATCCTCCCCGGCAGTTGTGCTAACGAAAAAACGAACATAAAATACTAAAATTGTATTTAAACCACTTGTGATAAAACTTGCGCCTCTGGCAGGACCCAGCCCTGCCGCTTCCTAGATTCGGCCCTGCTGTATGCTTGAATATTTAATCCAGAGCAATGAACAGACCGCTTAAATGTTTAAAAGTGTTAAGGATATTACCTGATCTCCGACGGCCGATAGTACACTGATGTGCTCTGGCAGATATGTGGCAAAAATCTGTGCTGTCGCTGATGCGTGCGGAGGAATTTCTCGAGATCCTCCATCGAAATGACCGAAGGATTCTGCAAGCAAAGTAATACAAAATATCATAACAGTATTTAATATCATTGAATATTTTAGTGGGAATCCTAGAAGTAAGTTTCAGTACAGCATTGTAACGTCAGAACGTGACTTACACTGTGACTTGGTGGCTTTTGAGACAGTGTTAAGTGATGTGTTCGTCCCAGAAAGATTATGGCGACGGACAAATGCCTGCCGGGGACAGTTTTTTGTGACTACCATAGTGACCATCATGGACGTCACTTAATGAGAAATTACACTCCGACGTCAATATTCAACGTTATATGTTTGACACAAAGGGATGTCACAGAATGTGCATTTACATTACATTTACATTACATTTGTGATGTAATGAACTATGAAATTTAACGTCGCCATAATGTCACTGCCAACGTAAGGGCTGCATAGGATGCGCTTCAAACTTGCTCTCCGAGGAAATTCCTCATTTAGTGCTAGACATAGTTCCAATAGTAAGATTAAATTTTTATGTTTTTCAATACCCTGCTGTTATAAAATATTGCATTATATCTGTTTACACGTATTCCTGCATTCGACAGCCGTGTCGCTGCTGATGGCAGCTCTTGTGTACACCTAAAAAGCAGCGATGTTGTAATTTAGAATTAATAAGTTACGTAATATTGCTTTATGTGTGTGTGAAATTCTATATTACTTCCTGCACGTTTAAATTCTAATTTAAAATAAAACCTATAAAGAAGATATAAAATTTTTAATGATATGCTTTTTATACGTATTTAAGTATTTGTGATAGGCATATTTTAATTTAAGAACATATTTCATACACATTAAAAATGCAATGAAAATATGACTATTTAAGGAAATTATATTCTAGATATAACAGTCCACAGCATAAAAGTTTAACATGACCATATTTTATTAATATTGTACATTTAAATTAATCTTGAATATTAAAATCTAAAACTCAGAGAGTTGATGATTCCTCTTATTATCACATATAAACTAAAACATCAGAATTATGGATAGTCACATTGAGACAGGTAGACGGAGAAACAAGCCGATATGAAATTTCGGTGCAATAATTAGTATTGATTTCGCGCGAAACACCTACACGCAAAATAATCAAATAAAATTTTAGTTCGCGAACTCAGTTTTTCAATCTTCATTGAAATTTATGGAGAACAGTTTGAAGCACTTGTACGCAGCAGAATTACAAAACTTAACTGTACTATAGTACTTACACCAATTAATAACCAAATAAAGAAATGTAGATGAAATTGAAAGAATTACAGCGTGGAACCAGCGTTTTAGTTTTCCAATTACTTTTAAAGCTTTCGAGGCATATCAGACATAGAATGAAACTGATTACAAAATAAAATGGGGGGGGGGGCTTCGTTTGATGATCAATGACAGATAATCGTAATTACAGATCTTTTATTATAAACGTGATACACTACGGAAGTAGGTAAAACTTTTTCAACGAAGTCACCGACTAATTTGAAACATATGTCCATATTGACGAGTACTAACTTTTACAATGATGTGCTTGTATGAATTCAATCTAAGTATTCAGGATTTTCTGAAAGAGGAATTTTACGCCTGTCTTTATAACAAGTGTATTTTTAATGATGACTATCCTAAAAAATATTTTACATTTTTTTTCTATGTATAATGAAAAGAATTGTATCGTAAAGCATCTGTCAATGATATCAAATACTCCCCTCTTTCCCGAATTGTCAATGTACATATATTTTTAAAAAAAACAGAGCCAATTATTATACCTAAAATAACCAAAAATGATCTAATAATCACTTATTATACCTAAAATATATATTTTAAAAAACATTTTTCCAACAACTCTAGGCAAATTCGATTACTTCAAAACCTTTTTGATGTTAATTCTTGAAATACGAAAATAGAGAAGCTGAACAGATTTTTCCATTTCCCCCCCAATTGGTTGAAAAATAAATTTCTTGTCGATTACGTGTTGTATTTCGTCTTTTTCTTTTATAAATGTGATGAATAAGTAGCCGTATTCATTCAAAACTGAATTCCCACAAGAATGAATTATGGAGCTGCACAAGAACAATCCTTATATGCCTCTGTAGCAATTTGCATTAGTTTTTTTCCGTTGTAATTCTAATACTATCGACGAACTGCATTTTTATCAAGCATGATTTAACCATGCATGTAAGAGTGTAACTACTTGAAATTTACAATTCAAACTCCAAACTACGTTTCAGCATTGTGGAGCTTTTGTATCAAGAAGATACAATGAAACCATCGATTTACGTTTACGAATTCAGATATTTCGTGTCTTGAATAAGATTACTAAAGTATACGAAAATTCGTTCCAAAAGCAATCTGGATTGATGCAACAGCTTCATGAAGGTATGATATTCATACATTATTTACTAGTACATGAGATTTGAATAGGCAACTTTCTCTAAACGTGCGAAAGTGATTTGAGTGAATAATTTAACAAAATTATTTATTTAATGCTTGACGACGTAACTCACGTATACGTTGTCTCACGATTTTGTTGATAACGTAATAACTGGAGCTCATTATTGATGAGTCAGAGTTAAAGAATAAACATTTTTTATCACCTTTGATAATATCTTCATCCCTCGATTTAAGGCAAAACTGTGATGAAAATAATAGAGCATTAAGTGATGTAATTTAACCGGTGCGTTCGTATTAGATAAGTTTTCTTCCTGTTCGAAGAAAGGCTGACCATTGTCCGAGTAAATAATCCACTGAATATTAGTTGATGGTCCAGTGTTCTTTCCTACCTCATGGCTATCGATCTAACAGTCAGGGTTTTGGGTGATTTTCTTCAGATGTCATACAGTGGAACTTTTTTTAAAGTCCTCTGTCCAAGATATTCCTCTCTTTGGCGGATATACCTAATGTTCTTTGCCTAGCAAATCAACAACAAGAACTGGCTCGAAGTCCTATTAGCACCATTATACACTCTATTAGAGCCTAAAAAATTTTCTTAACTTTGCGTGATTTATTCAGGCACAGTAACTCATTTAAACTACACAAACATGTAAAATCGGAAAATTGTAAAGCAGAAACTTCAGAACTGCAAATAAGAATTATCTGCCTCCGCATTCACAAATGTATTTTTTTAAAGGATGACGTATTTAACTATTCCACTGAATAATCCCAGATGACAGTCAAACCTTTAAATGCTAGTTAAAGTACAAAATAAGAAAATACTTTAAATGCGAAAAAATTGGTAAACGCTTTGTGCTCTAGTTGAGACTTTCAGAACGGAGTTTGTTTTTTTCAAAATTTAAGCAATAGAAGTATAGAAAGAAGGAAATAGTACTTAAAAGCACAGTTTATTATATATTAATTTAGGTAATCGTGGGAAGATAAATTAAACTACCGTGCTGAGGAGCAACCTGCTATGACCGCTTCCCATCATTAGTGTATTCAATACAAAAATCAGTCGCTAGCTAAGCCATTATTGAGTTTTTGAGAACACAGAGCTTTCGTTAAACAGCAATTTTGCCCGATTTCCATTAGTTACATCAGCCTAGCTTCTCCATGCGCTAGTAAAGACAGAGTAGAGTAAGCATAAGAAATTTCTAATAAACATGTCAGAATTGAACGCACGAAAGCTAATAACCTGTACGGAAACCCTCGTGCTGCGATGATTTATTCTGGATTTTATGTCACTTCAATTAGGCTTCTCCTGCGAAATGATTCAGTAAAACTCTACTGTGGGTAAACGAAATCGTCGCAGCGTCCGCTATTTTCCCGAAGCTCTTAGGTGAAACATTCACGTACGGAAAATAAACTCAAAATAGTGGTGTTAAACGATAAAATAAATAAGAACATTGTGGAAAAACAGACATAAAATGTTACTTATAACACGACAGGGGTTAAAGGAAAAAATAAATACCTTTGTGAAAAAACATACATAAAATGTTGCTTATGGCATGACTGGTGTTAAACGATAAAATAAATAAAAACTTTGTGAAAAAAACACACATAAAATGTTACTTAAATTTCGAAAAAAAAAAAACATTGTTTCAAATGAAGTTAGGGGAAAGTCATATAAGTCCCTTTACCTTCTCTCCAGCTATGGTTATTTCTATGTGCAATATGTACCCTAAACACAGTCAAGCTAGTTTTACTTACTTATTTATTTTTTTTAAACAGGAGTATACAAGAAAATTCTAATGCAATAGGATCTAAGAGTATTTCATTTAATGACGTTCATCAGTCTCAAACAAAACAAAACTTATGAATGTTACTGGAGTTTATAGAATAATGTGTTTAATATTTAAAGATCTTTTACCGGGGCAAGCTTATAGCCTCAGGCTATTCGCTTATCCGTTTACTTACAGCATCTATTACATTCACTTACAGTATCTACTACAACATACTACATTCATAACAGATCATAGGCTGCTTTGAGGAATCGACAGAAAATTACAGACCCAGGTTAGGATTTTTTGCGTTCCATCATTTCAGTCATGTTTGCGAAGCATTTCTTGCACGTATGGCAGAACTGGCCCTGACAGAACCTGTAAAGAATTGAGGAACAATCGGACATGGTAACGTTCGTGAGAATATGTCTCGCATAGTTTGTGAGGTTGTCTAATGAAGGCTTTTGGCGTTTCTTTCACTTAATACCAAAATGAAGAAAATTTTCTTACTAAAAATCTTCTCGAAGGATATTTTGCAAAAAGTAATAATATTACAGCGAATTATATTACATAGAATTAATTATCTACCGAAGCTTTTAGTAATGGGCGTCCTGTGTTTTTTTTTTTTTTTTTTTTTTTGTACAATGTTTCTTTTTATAATTGTCTGCGTTCCAAGATTTTTAAAACAATATTAGTATGGATTGCACGTAGTAGGATATTTCAAGCTGCTGACAAATACATAAAACACTTTCTCCTTATGCACATTCTACAGAAACCTTGGCCTGTTGCTGAACATTTACTGAAAATTAGAGAAACACCCGACATTTTACGTGGGCAGAAGTAGTCCATTTTAGTTACGTTACAAATTAAATAATTCGCTTGAAACAACCACGTCATTATATAAGAACGGGTTTTAAAGCAGCGTAAATAGCGAACGCCCTTCATTGAGTAAGCTGAGTTCAGCCACTTTCCCACTGTCATCAGCGACAGCAGATGCATGTATCAAAATTAGATACCAACTTGATCTGTTGTTGCACAAAACCCGAAAAGAATACGAAAGTGCTCGAAACCAAACTGCCTACTAGGTCATCCCCAAGATGGTGGAATTGGACTTGGAAGGGGAAGCAAAATGGCTCATCCAAAACTCGTAAGAACTGGTGCACCAGGTCTCGAGATCATGCAGTCAAGGTCGTCGTTCTTAAGACGGAGGGCTCTTGAAAGGGAAAGAAAGAAAAGTCAGGGTTCTTTGAGGTTATGGGATCAAAAAACTGGAAGTCTGGACCGATTGACCTGTTACCTATATTAGCCAGATATCCAATAGATTGGTTTCCTTTTCATTCTGTTTGACAACCGGATGAAAGTGCTTGATGCAGTTGGACTGCAGAATGAGAAAACGTGATGCATGTGTACAGATAGAAACATACGCAAGCTTACACAGTTTTTTTTTTTTTTTTTTTTTTTTAGTTTGGTTTAAAAGCGGTACAATTTCCGTGCCAACAAATGTATTAATTATGTTCTGATATGTAACATTCATATCGGGGCGGGGGGGTTACTTTTATTCTTTAAACTAGAACAATGCGTTTGGATATTGCATAGGTTATGTAAATTTTGCGGTAGAATAACTCGAGTGTGTTTATTGATCCTTATAACAAATTTTTATATCATTTCGTATAAATCGCAACTTTCTATTGAAGCAGAATATATTTATTATGAATTAATGTGTAGGAAAAATATTGAATTTTTTAATCTGTTTTTTTTTCAGTTGAATTCTATTAAAAACAATAAAACTTAACTGCCAAACTCTATTTTCAGTATCGATTTCAAAAAGTTTTAATTTGTATAAAAGCAAGGCAATTATCCGTAACAAAACACATTATTTAGTATTTTTCATTGAGAGATAAAAATTATCACTCTGTTATTTTAGTAGAAAATAAAAAATACATTTAATAAATATTGTTAATTATTGTTAATTGCAGTAATTTAAGTATACTAAATTTCTAAAAGTGTTTAATGAATTAGGTATAAGGTTTTAAAGCTGGTCATAATGCGTATTTTAAACGAAAGAAGCTTCTAAATTAAGTAACCTAACTGATGTATGAAGTAAATGTGATTAATTTACGAAAACCTTTTCTTTTCCTTTCTTTCATTCATTTCAGTAAGCATATAAGTCGAAAATGACAAAATTTAAAAAAATCTAGTAACATTTTTACCCGAGTACTTCAAATTTTACGAACATAGGAGAATGTATATATCTAGTATAACCGTTTTACAAAGTTGTTTTGTTAGAAACAGATTATTGATTAGTTTTTGTGAATGCCGCTTTCTTAATCGTTGATTTTAGTCTGCAGTTTATTTAAACAAATTTAATTAAAAGTAATTGTTATGCCATATTTAATTTATTGCCATTTTCTGAATAGTCCATGGGAAGTTATAAGTAAATATTTAATTTTTTTCTTTTCAGAAATAAAACAACTTCATGTAATCAGCAGTGCTATGTATGAAGAAATTATCTTAGTGCATCCTATTAGCATGTATTTATGCATACTATTTAACCTGATAACATTCCTGATTTTAGCAAGTATGGTTTCTTTTTGACAAGATTTCTAATATGGCGACCTGCTGAACCTAAAATTCAAAATGTACTTTCTTAGTGTTTGCTGTATAAAGATCAGTGTAGGCTTTATAAACAAGGGCTTAAATAGTTCTTCATTCGATAATATTTTAACCCTTTGAAAATTTTCCTGAAGTATTCTAATTTTAGGAATCCTAATTAGAGTCTATTTTTTCCTGTATATGTTTTTAGTTTTTCCTTGGAAAAGCAGGATGGTTACAGAATTTTTAAATATTTTAAGGACAATTTTTGTGAGTAGTAGATTTTTTGCAAATTCTGAAAAAATGAAATGTATGATGCATAGACAACTTATTTTATTATTTTAGTTTATCTGGAATGCTTACCAAAGTACACAGCATAAAGAACTATAGATGAAACGAATGCGCCAGCGTATTGGGCAAAGAAGTAAGGCACTACTTTTTTCCATTCCAGTTTGCCAACGGTGGCAAAAGCAAATGTAACAGCGGGATTTGCATGGCAACCTGTAGAAGAAAATAAGAATTTTTTTAGAGTGATAGAAGTGTAACAGATTTCACTAACAAACTTCCAAATGCTATTGATTTACCTCCTATATTTTTTAATAACAAACAAGAAATACATTGACCACTACTTCAACAACAAAAGAATTTAACTAACCGCGCGGGAAAGGTCTTTCTTATATAGTAAATTCCCGTACTTGTTTATTTTTTTAAAAACATTTAAAAAGACGCAATTAACTTTTTTTTTTGAGCAGCAAATTTCACAATTTCATATAAAACAATTTTTGATTTCACTAAGCTTTAGCAATAAAACTTTAACTATCATAAAAATTGAGCCTGTACCGACAAGTCCCCGTTTAGTCAAGTTATGCTATAAAATTGCATATATAAATACTCCCTGATGCATAATAAATATATTTATAATAAATCTCAAATTGCATTTATCAATATTAATTGGCCATGCAACGCTAAGATGGAGGGGAAGGTCAAAGTTGTCGCAAAAAGGTCATTAAAATGGTCAAAGTTGTCGCAATGAAGATAACCTTCATATATATATATATATCTTTTCCTTTCCATACTTCCAAAGTATTATTAATATATCATTTTTTATTCACACTCCATGGCATTACTTGTCTATTGATTGCAGTAAGCCTTCTCTGATGGCAACATGCACTAATACTGCCTCCATTACTGAGCTTTGATCTTCGTGTCGGTCCACTTCCTCGTTGTTTTTTTCTAATAGCTACGGTCGCGCCCCCAAGTTACAAAAGGACCCTAATTTTGGTCAGGTAACTTGCAGAAACCTAGCTATTATTGTTTTTTTCGATTAAATTGAAATGTGTGTGCGGTGGCGCCTGATGATAGAGCACACCATTTCAATATTAATTCCATATTCGGACTATTTTCTGATTACATGTGATTAGGCTTAATTGAATACCAGTTCTAATTTGGCGCTCTATATTCAATTTTTCCACTCTTTCATTGCCTTAAAAGGCTATATTTAAACACTTATCCGGAATAAGCTCGTTAATTGGCACCATGTGCTATCTATTTTTTATATTTTCTTCACTTTATCATTGGATTATCTTGGGATTTCACTTCACGTAAGTAAGCTATTATATATTATATATATATATATATATATATATATATATATATATATATATATACATATATATATATTCAGAAAGCAGTGAAAATATCCTTTTTAATTCTAAACTTATATTTAAAAATTCAATATGTTAATTATGACTAATTATATGCAGACATAAATCAATATTTCATTCCTCTGCCATGTGATTCAGCGATTTTATTAAGATGTAAAAGTGACGGTAAAATGCCGATAATGCAACGTTGTAATGAGAACGTTGTAATGTCAAAAAAAAAAAAGAACCACGAAATGATCATAGAATATTGTTAATTTACAATAGCTAAAGGTTATTTCACATTCTCAAAAGTTATTTCTTCCATTCACGGAAAGTTTAGTGCCAGCAGTGTTGCCGGAATTTCTCCGTTTTTACAAATATCGGTTTCTTTTTTTCTCCTGTCAACTGAAGAAACTTTTTTAGATTCAACGAATTTTTTTCCTCTTCTTCGGATTTCGGAAGGAAATTCTACGGAATTATTACGTTTCCATAGAGAACGGAAATTGTTCGTTGAAAATAAGGGACAAATTAGTGTTTAAAGACGAATTTTTCTAAGAGTGCTTATTGTTCTCTTACATTATGACACTGAAGAACTCGGATACATTAAAGCCTACGTGTAGCATATGTGATGATGTCTTACCTGATACTCCTCCTGCCACAGATATTGCCAACATTAAGGCCAACCCCCATCCAATTGGACCAGCCACAGAGCCCACTGCACCCGCTTCACTGAATACCAAGGTGGCAATAACTCCGTTGCCCAGCAACTATAAAGAAGTGAAACAGTAAAGATTTATAAACAGAATAAAGATTGAAATACTTTTTTCAGATTACTAAACAATACTTTACATAGAAATACTAATACTAATTTCAGATTACTAAACAATACTTTACATAGAAAGGGGATTTTAGAGTGCGTAATTTTTCGGATACTTTGAAACTTAGTAGAAAAGAGTTAATGGCCTCCTTTTTTCCCCTTCTGTCTTTGGTAAATACGCTTGAATTTTCACAAAATGTAAAGATCTTTAATATACTATTGAAACTTGTTAGGACTTCAACTGAATGATATTTTTAAGATTCATCATTTGTATACAGTACTGCGCAAAAGAAATGTCAGTCTATAAAAGCATTAATTATTTGAAATACGTCTAAATAACGTTTTTTAAAATTAAGCATCGCACTAAGCTGAGGTACTCTGCTGTTCCTTAAGTTACATGGTAACAAAAAACAACCAAAACGAAACAGGAAAAAAATAAACATTCTAAAAAAAAGTGTGAACACTTTTAAGGACTGAAACTTTTTTTTTATGTCATCTCTTTTTCTATGGTAAAATAGTCTTCGTTTTCAACTTATTTGCATCATTAACATCGTTAATCATTATTCTGTATCACATCACATACAGTTTAAGGGTATCGTGCGTTTAAGGAAATTTTTACACAAAAGAAGCCGTATGGCAGGGCTTAATATGCCTTAAAAATAAAGTGTGGTCCGTACAATAGGGTATTTATTTCGATAACGTCGATCACTGTTGCGTGGGTGACCTTGAAATCCCTTTCGAAGATTTATGATCTTGTGAAAAACGCGATGGATTTATAACTTTCCGTTCGGTTATTGCTTTCGTAAGCAGTAGCTGAAGGTGTGGCACTTAAGGAGTTCAAAATTAAAGTATATCCCCCGGAGATCTTTTAATAATTCTGCTTTTTTTTATTTTTCCGGTATCGGAACGTGACAAGGTTCAGTTAGCCTTGACTTTTAAATATAAATTCAACCATAAAATAGCTCATGTGCAAAAAAAAAAAAAAAAGTATATCATACTACATATACAGATTACGGAACATTTTCTAGAGAAGTATTTCATTTGTAATACTATTCTGCTGAATACAAAATAAACAGAACGAGCAAAAAGAAATAAAACAAGTTATTGAAGAACATCATTCAGCTGTCATAGAATTGAAGATTCATAGCATTCAACTGTCAGAGTTGGGTACGTAGGAATGATTTTTCATGCCCCTGCAAGAAAGCTGTAAGTTGTATAGGGTGAAACGACCAGTGAGAGAATACAACCAGTTAATAAATATTTTGTATATATTTAAAAATATAATTTTTTTTAAAAGGTTTGAAGAGCTTATCAATCTATGGCAACAGTAATTTCCTTCCATGCAATAGGAAGCTATTTTATGCTTAATTGGTTTACCTGCAGAAAAAATAATCATTTGTGACGTGTATTCGATTGTGTTCTTTCTCTGGGAATACTATATAATTCCAGTGAATGTGCATATATAAAGTCAATGCATTTCATTTACTGGCTATTATGCCATATTTTACTTGAATTTCCCCAAAACCCAAATCTAAACCAATCAGCTCCCTGATTTTATTTTATTTTATTATTATTTTTACATGAATTACATTTTGAAAAAAACGAACTGTGCTTAAGTGTTCATTTTACCGGTCGGTCGATCCATGGATTTACCCTGTTCAAGCAACTTAAAAAAAAAATGTTACCGTCTTCTCATTTAACTCATGAAAGTGCAATTAAAACAATTACAGTACGTAGACGGGTCCACATTATCTTCTTTGGGAGGAGAAGATGGGACGTGTGTGGAACCTTTTAAAACAATTAATGTTTGTAACAACATCCACTATTTTCATGAGTTGCACACTGTTGTAAATCCCAGTAACAGAAGTTACTTATGTTTTATTTGAAATAGAACAGCGTCTTAAAAGTACACTGCAAACAATTTTCAACTATAAATTCCATTGTATTGGGATTATTTATTTGTCAGAAGGAAAAATTGTAAGTACTGCGCATACCATTTGTGATTCGTAACGTGCTATAATACATTTCAATAGTACATATTAATTTAAGTGGCACTTCAGTCTTACCTTTGAAAATTAAAGCATGGAAAAATACTAATACAAATAAACCAATATTCTAAGCTTTTCTTTTAAATCTCGTATAGAGTTAAGAGTAAGAAAATACCAGTACAATAACAAACATTAACATGCATACAACTCACTTGGAGCTTACAAAAAGGAAGTTGAGCATTCTGTACAATAATGTACAGTGACCGAAAAAAAAAGTTGCAATGCGACGGCAATGATAACGACAATTACATCGTGGTACAAAGAAACTATAGCATGTTATCATGAAAATGCAGGCATGGATGGTGATCATGCGATTAGTTCGAAATGCTGGGAGGTTTTTTTGGCGTAGTCGGATTTAAAGAAATTATCTAAATATGACTTGACATAGATGCAAAAAACTGGCGTGGCGGATACAGGTTTTTATTTTTTTAAGGGCCTAGTTAAAAAAAGAAGCTTTAGGGTAACATTTTGCTTTATTGTTCTGGTGTAATAAGCTTTTCTTCTTTTTTTTTAAACTAGGGCCTCTCTTAAAAAACTACTGTATCTGCCACTTTTTCTCACCAATAAAGTCATTTTTATTCGTTTTCTAAATACATGGAAAATGTTAAAATTAATTTTTAAATGCAGACTTCAGACAATTTTCAACGCCACACTTTAAAATTTTCCAGGTTTATAGGCCAAATTGGCAAGTTTCTATGGCATTTTCTGTAAAAGTAAAACTTCCTTTTTATTTTAAGTTTTGTTGACAGCTGGCCGCTTCTGTATATGCCGAAAAATTTTCTAGCATTCCAACTAATAGCATGATCATTATTCACAGCCACATTTCCATGAAAACACGCGATAGGCTTTCGGCACACAATTTAACTGCCAACAGTATTACTGCCCTATTAAAATGTCAATTCCCTCCCCCGCACCCGCATTGCAATTTCAAAAAAATATTATTTCCTTTCCATGAACTCAATTGATTAAATAGGAGTAAAATTCAAGAATAATATATACATGAGTATGGTTTACGAAAATTCACTTAAACTAAAGAGAGGACATAACTCTTAACTGTCTTACACTATAGTAAACTACACTCTTTCAGTGCATAGAAGCACACAGCTCACCAATGAAATACCGAAAGGCATTTTTAATAATTGAAAAGAAAGCGTATATGAAAGAGATTGTGTTAAACATTCGTGCAAAACAAATTTATATCCATTTTGCTTCTATATGTTTCTAAATTTGTTAAAAAGAAATTTTTATTTTCTTACTAATGGAATTATAAAGAAATGTTTATTTAAATAAACGCTTTTATATTTAAGTATTTTTTCCCGTAGAAAAGTACAATGAAAATATTTTCATCTAACCACTTTCAAAAGGTTTTGAATTTTCTGAAAAACAAGACTTAATTGTACTTGTATGATAGTAAAATATACACCAAGAGAAGCAAAAAAAAAAAGATAAGAAAGATGGATGAAGGAAAGAAAAAGAAAAGGACTATCTTTGATTAAATTTTGAAATGTTGATTAAACACTTCCTCTTTCTATGAAGGCAGTAATTATAGGCTATTTAACATAATAGTAGTTGAAAACAATTTCATAAATATAATCAGCTGCTGATGTAATTAGCAATAATTAGTTCAATGCATTTTTTTACGCACGCAAATTCAGTAAGATATACAAGGTGATGAAAGAACGTCCATTAATCACGGTTATAAATAGTTAATTTATTACTCCTATTGCGAAGCTTTTTATAGTCCGTCTGACTAATAATTTCAGTATAATTTAATTATAATCCTATTTGTATTGTTGGAAGATCGACCGTCCCTATTAAATGTAAATAGAGAATTGCGAAAGTCATCCTACTTTTTATTTCAAAACTTAAATACCGATTTTGTAAATAATAATAGTAAAATTATTATTTACAAAATTGACGTTATTAAAAAAATTACTAAAATTTAAGTTTTGGTCTCAAGATAGAACTCAATTCCACTAATTACAAGAGACTCACTTGTTAAAAGAAAAACATTAAATTGAATGCTGTTGTGTAGCTTTCATCTTTTAACGTTTCAGACTAACAGAGTAAGTCAAAGTAACACTTGGAGAAGATGTTGGAACTTATTCGAGATTTAGAATAGCCAAAAGCATGCCACAGCATACATGCCATAATAACAGTCATTCGATAAGCATGACTTACAAATAATGCCATATTACTCCAGAAAATAACACATCAGAAAAATGTGTTTGGCTTTTTTGTGCGCGTTATTTACTTTATTTAAATGCAGCTAAAAAAAATCTTTCATTAGCGTTATTTCAGCGTTTTTACTTATGGTTTATCTAAATGTTGCATTGAAGCTGTTTATCGGCATAATTTTCAGTGAGAGAATACAATATGATTCCATTTTGTAAAGTATGAAAACTAATATTGATTCATGTATATTAATTTCATTAAAAAATAATAAATTACTATAAACAAGTTCTAGTTAGAAGTTATTTCTAGATTTTCCGAACAATACTCTAAATACTTCTAAAAAAATTATGTTTATAATTATTAGTGATTCAAATTACTTGGCTCAGCGCATTAGGAAAGATTTTGTGTCTTGAACGTGATTCACAATTTTCTGAAGTAATTCAGCTGACACAATAACTAAAGAAAAACAACAAGTATATAAATTTCTAGATAACAGCACTTTTTTCTATTAATATTTCAACCACAGAAATAAATTGAAATACACTCAAAAAAATTCTGAAACTATTTACAGTTGCAGTAATTAAAAATTTATCTTTTCGACATATTTTTTTTTTCAACAAAGGTTTACTTAAATATGAAACAAGGATTATCGGAAATAGTGCAAAACCATCTATCATTCAGAAATTTTTTTTAAGGAAAAATATTATTACAAAACCTCAAATTGCTTGTCAACTGTGCCATAAAAAGCTTCCATTTCAAAAATCTGTTTGGATTTTTTTTCAATCACCGTCTCTTCCAAAAAGTTGTTTTTCTTTCCAGGTTATTTTTTTTAGAAAATTTTCATTTTTAGAACACAATTTTGTAAAGGAATAATAATAAGAGGGGTTTTTTTAGTTACATTTTAACTGCAATTTATAGATTTTTTTAATATTCGAAATTAATTCTAAAATCTGCATACATGAGCGATTGATATTAGATGACAAGTCCAGTTTGAGCATGAGCGCGGCTTCAAACTCATTCAGGATTGCTCATTTCGCCTCTTACAATTCTAAGCTCAAACCAGCTTACTAAAGTTCGAGTTTGGGCTCAGGCTGGAGCTTTATATCACGTAAAATCTTCCTGCCTGGGCTTTCAAAAGAGAGTTTAATATGCAAATTTAAAAACACTACAAAATGCTGGTATTGAAGCGAAATAAAATTCATAAAAACTTTGTAATGCATATGCAACAGACTTTTTAATTAGAATTACTTGTTGATCTTAACTGTACAAATGTTTGAAGCTGCATTCTTCATTTAAACAACCTAACAGAACAATCTGTTTCCATTTAGAGGCTGTAATACTAAGCTTGTTTTCGCATAATCTTTATTTTTAATATCTGTTCCCCAGAGCTATTATTTTAAAGTTTTATACAAACTTCCTAAACTCTGTGACCCGCCATTTTCATTTTCTAGCCCAAATCCCACGCTCTTCAAACAAGAGACACCCTCTTGACTAGCTGTCTTAACTAGGTTTTGTGGACAATATACACAGGATTATTGGGCCAAACTTTTAGAAAGGCAAATTTTGTCCCACCTTTGACAAGATGATTACATCTTTTTCTCGCAACTCTTTTGTATTCTCACAGAATTTTTCCCTTTCGCTTTCGATGGAAAGAGTATGCCGTGTGTTAAATATTCAAATAAATAGACAAGCAAAAAAAATGCTTCGTGCGAGACGAGAATCGGGGCTGTCTCGTCTCGTCTCGCAGTGGTAAACCTCTGTATCGTCTCGTCTCGCAAACACTGTGTCTCGTCTCGCGTCTCGCAAAGAAATTGCTGTATCGTCTCGCGCGAGACGCGAGACGTCTCGCGGGTCTCGCAAAATTAAGGACTGCGATTTCGTTACCATTTTATTCTAACTTATTATTGGGATTTTAATGAAAATTAATATTAATAATAATAATTACTTACATATAGCCACATTAGTAGATATATTAATAACTATATCAGCATATATCAGCATTTGAAGTAAAAGAAATTGAGATTTAATCCGTATATATAATGTCACACCGAAAATATAGTATTTATTTTTATTTACTAGCTGCGTGCCCGTTCTTCGCACTGTAGTAAACGAAAATTTTCCTAACATGAGTAATTTCAATTAATTCCAGTGATGTGGAATCTAAAATAAAAGCAAAATTATTTGACTCTTGATGTAAAGTTTGCGTCATGAGTATTAACCTGGCACCATTGCAATATAATGACTCAAAAAACTACGTCAGTGTCATTCGCGATCAGAAAAGTGAAAAGCTTAGCGGTTTGCAGAGAACTCCCGACTTTCAAAATGTGTTATTTCTACATCACACTGTAGTTCTACACCATACTGTTCAAGTTGTAGCATTAAATACCTCAGACACTACATGAAATGGACAACCGTTTGTTTTAAAATAACTGCGCACCCGCTCTTCATACGAGAAGTAGCGAATATTTTACTAAAATCATATCTGCATGAGACAAAACAGATTTTTTTTTTCTTTTTAAGTTCAAGTAATCTTCTCTGTTGAAATTACTGCGGGATATGTTAACACAAATTAGAATTACTTATCGTTCAGTTGGTTGTAAGATAACCCTTGAAAAATTATAAACAGAACACTTTTAGTCTTTATTAAATCTCTACTATTTACTTTAACGTCAATTTCAAGTCTATAAAATATGTGTAATTTTTATATTAATGAAAACAAGATTATATTAACTATAATTATAATTATTTGCCTAATATTTCCAATAACATTACCGTGTGTGCATTTTTAGATTTCATTATAGTATCTCAGTTGGCTAATAGACGTCTTATTTTTTGTTTATATTTTAAATTACTGAACAGTTACTTGTTGACGACTATCCGTTTGTACTTTTCCACAATAATTTTTAACGGTAGTACTACAGTCGTTATGGTCGCCCTGTTTACAGAAAAATTAAACCATAATCTCCCTAATGTATATCCAGTGTGGATTTTTTTTTTTTTAATGGAAAGACATCTAACAGGCGAAGATAATTTTAGAATAGGAACCCAACTGCAAGATAAAATGATGGGGAGGAAAAAAATTTATAAAAGTTTTGCAAACCGAAGATAGGGAAAACATGATAATACACTGCTGGCCATCGTAAATGCAACACCCTGAAGGAAGCATGCAAATAATATGAAATTTACAACATGCATTAGCTGAGGTGAGATATGCAAATGATTAGAATTTCAGCGCAGACGCACATCAAGCGCGCCTGTGGCGCCACCTCAAAGCGCTATTTAAGGCTTGGAGATTTCGACGGTTTCAAGTACAGCAATTGTGTTTTTCTTGCTTTTTTTTTTCAAAAAAACGATAAATTATGCCTCGTAGGAAACAACGATCATCTTTTGATCAAGTATCCGAGTTTGACAGAGGAAGGATAGTGGCATACCGAGATTGTGGGTTATCTTTCAGGGAAATCGGTCGTCGTATTGGACGAAACCAAACAACTGTGATGCGGATATGTGATCGTTGGGTGCAGGAGGGTACGACGGACAGACGTGATCGACCGCATCGACCTCAGTGCACCACGTCACGTGATGACAGGCAGATTGTACGCATGGCAGTGACGGACCGCTCAGTCACATCACGAACCATATCACAGCAGATTCAGTCTGTAACGCATCATCCAGTGTCTGCGCGTACCATTCGACGTCGTTTACAGCAGAATGGTCTGTCCGCAAGACGTCCGTTGCTTTGTCTACCTCTGACGCGGAACCACAGACGTCTCCGCCGCCAATGGTGCGATGAAAGAAGGATGTGGACGACAGAATGGAATGAAATTCTCTTTACTGACGAGTCACGCTTCTGTATGCAACACCACGACGGTCGGATTCGAGTCTGGAGACACCGTGGAGAGAGGATGCTGAACAGCTGCATTATGCACCGTCACACTGGTCCTGCACCGGGTATTATGGTATGGGGCGGTATCGGATATCTCTCTCGCACTCCTCTAGTACGCATTGCCGGTACTTTAACCAGCCAGCGCTACATCTCCGAGGTGTTGGAGCCAGTTGTCCTTTCTTACCTTCAGGGCTTGCCAACAGCCATATTTCAGCAGGATAATGCACGGCCACACGTGGCACGCATTGTCCAAGGGTTCTTCGTCAATCACCAGATTGAATTGCTTCCCTGGCCGGCGCGCTCTCCGGATCTTTCGCCGATAGAAAACATGTGGTCCATGGTTGCTCAACGACTGACCCAGAGTTCATCCCCAGCTGTCACACCAGATCAACTTTGGCAACGTGTGGAAGCTGCTTGGTCTGCTGTACCCCAAGAACACATTCAAAGTCTCTTTGAATCAATGCCGAGGCGTGTGGCAGCTGTGATCTCCAACAACGGCGGCTACTCTGGGTACTGATTTTGGCAGGAACCACGCTTCATAGAATGCTGTAAATTTAATCATTTGTTACTTGGTCAACATGTTATCTACACAATAAATTTTGTTGTGATATCTCTTGTTTTTCTTGGTGTTGCAATTTGGGTGGCCAGCAGTGTATAAACGAAAAGATAAATAGTTTTTAAAAAAATTGCTTGCATTTCTTTCCGTCCGATATTAATATATAAGAATAAAAAATGTCATTTTAATCTCTTTAAAATAGGCCAACAATAGGGATTTAACCGCTCCTAGAAAGTTGTTACCAGGGTGGGCGCCCCCCCCCTACGCACGCCGCAACGTGCGGGAAAGTTTGAGGATAATATCGGTACAAGGATATTTCAACCAAGGATATTCAACCATATTTCAACCTACTCAGACTAAGCATCAATGCGAATGCAAGCTGCTCTACTTCTAATCTCTCTCTGATATACCCGAAACCCGATTATCACAGGGGCAAGGGGGGGGGTGGTAGTCCGGTGCCTCTGAAGAAAAAGGGGGCCCATATATATCCCGATTATCTAAATTATAAATTCATATGTACTGAAATAGTAATTGTGGGGAAAAAACTGAATTTCCTCTATAATATAGGTATTACCTAATTGTCTATCACTAGATCAAGTTAGAGATATTTTTTGGGGTGATAAATACGATTTGATTAAAGTACAAAAACTACAGTTAACTGAAATGCAATTTTCGAGTACAACAGCGGTCAAAACTGGGTTAAAATGCTTAAAAAAGGGGGGCTCAGTAAAGGGGCTTAATGCGTAAAAAAGGGGGATAGTAAGGGGGGCCCCAAACTTAATGCAACGGGCCCCGTCTAAAAGTGCTCAGATTTGAACATACCGTTCCGCCTTTCCTATTTACTTATTATTTTTCTTTCAACTCTTCTCTGTTTTCTTTTTTTTTTTCCGCCTCTTTCTTTATCCTCTCCTTTGTGTGTTTTGTATATCTCTCGTCTGTTCTAATTTTACATGTTACGTGTTTGTGCATATTGTAGAGTGCTGATAGTATACCAGGACCGAAAACGAAGGAGACGCAAGTTAAACGGTAGAGGCTTCAGGCAAATTGTCGCTTTTCAGATCGTATTTATGCGAGACGGAAAAAAATGCGAGAATTCTCGCGCGAGACAAGACTCTGTCTCGTCTCGCGTCTCGTCCCGTAAAATATTTTCTTTCTCGTCTCGCGTCTCGTCTCGCAAAAAAATGCCTGTCTCGTCTCGCGAGACAATGCGAGAATTCTCGTGTCTCACGTCCATCCCTAGTAGAGAAATCCCATTTTGAGACTGTTGTACCTTTGATTTTAAAACCTGGAAATTAAATTCTTAAAGTATTTAATGAGGCTTATACTATGTCTGAAATGTTTATCCCTGGAGAGAGATTAAAGTTCGCACGGAGGAGTTTGTTGTAAAAAGTGCTGTTTTATTCTTGATACAAAATAAATATGAATGGATAGATTCTATTTTAAAATCCCAATTCCCTGTTAATGGCTTTTGTGTCCATTAAAACACACACTAATCACAATATTAAAATGTTCAAAAGTGCATTTTTAACCTTCCTTATTATGAACATTGCTTATGAACCAAGTAAGGTTAATAAATTGAATATTCTTATCAAGAGAATAAAAATGAAAACGGAATAATTTAATTTCGGTGCGATTTTTCTAATATTAATTATCGATGCTGAAGCAGAGCAATTTGTTCACTACATACTTATGCATAATATCTATGCTATTAAAAATAAATAAATCTAGTAAGAGTGCTATTTTTGGTGTATGTTACATAACATAAGTCTTCGTTTCCTGTTAAGGTCACCGAACCGAATCTGCTGCGGAAATTGAATCGACGAAATAGGCAATTACCACAGTATTTGTTAAATAATAATTAGGTTGGTATCTTTAATTAACTTTCTTAATCTGACAGTATCAATGGAACTGCAACTGAAGCAACTCAGGAATTTCCTGCTTTCTCACCGCATTCTTCCGGATTTACGGTCAGTAACTTGGACAAATGCGTCTTTGCCTTCAGCGGTATCTGATCGACAAGTAAATCACACACACCTAAGATTGAACTAAAAGTAAGTAAAATAATAATTGCCGATAAGAGCATTGGCTGATGATGACTTTTTTTTTTTTTCTCCTAACACCTAAATGCGTATATTTAAGCATTTGCATCATTCACTGACAGACTTGAAATGCCTCAAAGGGCGTTATGTCTTTCATCAACCTACGAGAATGGTAATATAATGGCAGGGCGAGAAGCGCATTCCTTTGTAGTTGTTTGAATACGGAAATTTTTTTCAGTTTTCTCCGAGTAAAGAGGAAAAGGCATTCCATATTTAATTGTTCTCACGTGATGTCATTAAACCTCGGTTAACGCTGAGTGAGATTTTAGCAACGATTATTTTTCTTTTTAACTTTTTCTCTGCTCCAATTTCAAAGTGAATCTTTTCCGTGTGAAAATAGAGGCTATTTTTTACATGCTCAAAGAGATATTAATTCGAAAAAGAGTAACTTTTTCGAAAAGAGATGATGGTATATTCATATTCTGTAAATGTTAAAAAACATGAGACAACGATAATCATATTATATAGCTAGAAAAAAAAATATTATTAAACAAAGTTTTTTTAAAACTAAGAAAATGTCCTAAGAAAAAGTTTTTATTTTATCGGCTTCCAAACTTCCAAATGTACTAGCATAATTGTGAAGATAAAAGTTCGACGAATAGATTTTGCGTCTTAGAATTTATTTTACTCATAAACAAAAAAGAAAAAGAAAAAAAAAAAGAGAAAAAATGTTTTTAATGATCTTCGATAATTTTAAAGGGGGAAAAATGCTCAATAAAATACTTAAAGTAACATACTTCTTCCAACTTTTCTGGAAATTAATAAAAATGTTCATATTTGTTTTTCGTTTCAATTTATCGAGGATGTTGACTTAAGAAATAACACTGAGTTAAACTATTTCTTGAACATTTTTAAGGTGGTTATGGACAATATTTCTAAATTTTTAATTCTATTTTAACTTATCACTTTTTTTTTAATTTTTTAGATGAAGAATTGAAATTTAGAAAATATCTATGACGTGAGTTACGTCTACTTTCGAAACAACTTTTACTTAATTATATCAATGAAAACAATACCACCAAAAAAATTAAACTGAATATTTTCAATAAAAAAATTCATCATTAGAGCAAATAATACTAACTGTAAATATGAATTTTAGCATATTTTTCGTATAATTCATTTTATATTGTGACAATGTATAGGTCTTTTATTACTATTCCAAATTCTTTCCCCCTTTTCAGTTTTATTTTATAAAAAATATGTCAGAATTTCTTTTTTTTTTTTAGATTTCATTATGAATCATTTTATTCTAGAAAGTGCAGGTAACGTAAGTAGGTTTCAGATTTGAATACATAATAATGAAACTATATCATGAAATTCCAGCATATTTTAAATATTCCTACAGAATGCATGCAATGTCAATTCTTTTTATTCGTCGACTGTCAGGCATTTTGGATGAAATAAATATCATCTATTGTTTGATATACACTTTTTTTCTTATTCTATCGTCTATTATTTTACTTTCTACCCTTATTTAGAAATCAGCGAAGATATTTCATCCCGTAAAACATAAATCATCGTAAAAAAGGAGTTTTTGACCCAGTATATGAATTTTTGTACAATGTAACACTATATTCTGACGTCATAGCGAATAAATCAAATTTGCTGCAGGTGTATAGTGCCTCTAATATGAATAATACTTAATACTGTTCTTACATTTGTTTAGAAAGTGAAAAAAAAGAATAAATTCTATTGTCTAACACTTTTTCGGTACAGAAAAAGGCATTCATAAAATACATACACCGATTCCCTGCGTAAAACACACACACACACACACACACACAAAAAAAAAAGTTACTCTGGTGAAGAAGACTTGTTTACCTATGAATTTAAGATTTATCTTGGACATACGTTGAGACTTGTCTAAAACCAAAGAGATGCAAGATTTACAACTTACTTACTGAAGTGCTACACATGATAAAAGCTGATAGAAGTTTATGAGTCACCCTAAGGCAGTGGCGTATGCAGAGTTCCTTCAAGCGGGGTGGGGGTTACAGACATAACTTTATGTTAAAATGCGTAATATTTAAGCTAAAATTGAAAATTTATGGAGATTTTGTTAAAAACTTTTTGACAAGGGGGGGGGGTTGAACACCAACCCCCCCCCCTTACGTACGCCACTGCCCTAAGGGATCTTCGGAGCCAGAATTCTTTGTTTTGCTGTTGTCGTAAAAGGAGATCTTTTAAAGGAGTCCTTATCTCTATGATTATGATACAATGCAAGAAAACTCTATCAATATTCCTTGAGAGACTCGAGGCATTCTCGAGTCTCAAGACATGCTTTAACTCATAATATCATCAATTTTCTAACTAGATTTACCATGACCAATGAAAATGCGTCATTGAAGCAACAGAAAATACGTGAATATACCTTAAAGAAAATGATTTATTTGAGAGAAAATTTTATTATCGTGAATATTCGGACTAATTTATTAAAAAAAAATTTGTTTATATTAGTTTACAATCGTTACTTCACATTTCTAATAAAAAATTACTAGGATAAATTGTTAAAAAGAAATTGCAGGATTGTCATTGTAATATATAATTCATATTTGCATTTTGTGCTGTAACTTGACGATACAGACTTTTCAAAATACAGCCAAGACGTTTTATTTTAGGAGTGAACAAAATTCCAGAAATCGATTTAAAGAAAGGTAAATCATATGGAACGCATCGATTATAAAACTTTTCCCAATACCTTACTCTTTACGATAACACTACTGTGGAACTGTTAACCTTTCTTCTCTCATTCTTGAAAAGATACGATGACAAAGATTACCTTTCTGTGTCCATCTTAGTTCCCGCGGCATGTGTCTTTGAATGTTACATTCGACCCAGCGTTTATTGTGTAAAACACTAGGGCTTAGAGAATTATAGAGAACATGAAAGCGAACTATTTAAATCAAATGACATTATTTATTTTAATCAATAAATTAATAAATTATTTATTTTGATCCATACCCCCAGAGGCTAAATATACGACCTTTCTTTTGTTTGCCTCTTTAAAAGAGCGGTAAATGTTACGTACATTGTTTTTCACAGAGAACATTAAGCTTTACTACTTCATAATAATTTTGTTTTGGCTGAATCAAATTAATTTCGTTGAAGGACACTTTAAATAGTATCTGCCCTCCTTAATGTGTTCATAACTTTTCGCTCTTACTGTAAAAAAAAAAAAAAAAAAAAAAAAAAACTATTAGTGCTATGTATACACAATGAGGTACATCAGCTGGAACACAAACAGATATATACAGAAATCATAAGCACTTTTAAACTTGGGAAACGTTAAAATAATTGTTTGCATCATAAATTCTGTGTCATACTACAAATTTTTTATAAATTTTTAATTTAGTTATTGGCGTACCCTCATGCAACTAGAAACCAGAGCAAACAAATTAACGTTTCACCGAAAACAGAGAGTGATTTTCTATTTCGAAAAAGAAGCTTTCGGCCATTTCGTCACATTTTGTCACATTGGTTCGAGCAATATTAATTATCCGAAATGGGCTTCAGGTTTCTCATACCCACGCAGCCAGTTGGAATATAAATTGCGGTTTTTTTTTTCATTCAGATTCGTATAACTGCCTCAGAATTGATAAATGGGAACGTAACGGCATTCCTGGACAAAAGAAAATATCGGGCATAAATTAGCTAATGAGTAATGAGATGCTCGTGAAATTCCGTAATTGATATTCCGATGGACAGTTGAAAAGAGAGCGGTTAGTTGGCCATTCTCGGGTCAGGAGTTCCGATGCAGTGTGTGAAGAGATAACCACGGCTTCAAACTGACATGGCAATATTCTCACTTGTTGCCGGATAATGTCAGTTATGTTGATTAATTATCGATGGAAATGAGTGGCTTTTTTTTTAAAGAATATCACTTTCGTGCATTTACTTTTGGACGGGCGCCATCTTGGATTCACTAGCTTCATGTTAACCCTTTGAGGCGCAGCCCTTTCCCACTGCTGAAAAAAGGGCATCCGTTGCTATCGCTCGACATAACTACCAGCAAGATGGCGGGCGATCGAAACGTTCATCGCGTGCCACAGGTCTAGAGACCCTTTTTTGACGACAGCTGGCTCTGCGAGCTGCGTCAAAAAAGGGTCTCTAGATCTGTGGCACGCGATGAACGTTTCGATCGCCCGCCATCTTGCTGGTAGTTAAGTCGAGCGATGGCAACGGCTGCCCTTTTTTCAGCATTGGGCAATCTATCCAGCTGTTCTCGCATTCTTTCATTTTTCAGCAGATGTCAGTGCTGTTAGAAATAATCGTGACAATTTTTTTACGGGAAATCACGAGCTATGTCACCCGCAACTATTTTTATAGAAATCAGATCTGTTCGTGACTGGCAACAGTCAAAACGTCAGAGTTTGGTGTTCCCAGAGCGGGAACACCAAAAACGTTACAGGGTTAACGTACGAGGAAAGGGTTAACGTACGAGGAAGTTTTTCTCCCTCCGCAATGGTATACTTTTAGTTATTTAATTAAAAAAATATACTGTGGGTTGTTTAGAAGGCTTGTTAACAACCAAAACATGATTGAAAGTTTATTTAGGTGTTTTTTTTTTTTAATACCAAAAGACAACTGTCTGTGTATGAAAGGATTTCTGCAGCAACAGTTGTCTGCTAAATAGCCTGTAGTTTGATGTAGATCACATAATTAATATTCACAAGCATTAGTTCTCTGAGCTTTAATTTAATCTATTTAAAATCAAGATTTTTAACTTTTTGCTCTCATTTCCCCTTACTTCTGCTTTAATTGATGTATTTCGCTTTTTCTCACATGCCCAGTTTCAGTTAACGTTAACTGTAAATCAATCCGAATCGCATGCTTTGAGTTATTCTTTCACCCATTTCTCTAGGATAATAATAGTTCGAAGTCGCTAGGCCAACTTTCGCTTTCCTAACTGTTAAAAAAATATCCTTTTCTCTTTCAAAACACGTACACTTATTTAATATGCATCTAAGTTTAACGGTCTTCATCTATACGCGTACAATATTTAATTCCTTTCATTACCAAATATGGGCTTACATCAGTTAAAATCTTGTTGAATTAATTTTCTATCACACTGGTTTTCTGTAATTTGGCTAGTTTTATTTCAATATTTGGATGGTCTGCTCTCATTGTTATGCTTTGCCATCTCTCTATTGACTAAGATTATTGGACGAGGGTCAGTTGCAAATCGAGGGTGAGTTCCTCGGAATCTTTATCTTGATGCCCCCTCGAAAATATGCTACCACTGGCCCTTTGCGAGACTCCAGCGTTCTTCTAAGATTGTCCCCTCCCTCCCTTTCGCGGGTGCAATCAAGGTGCAACTCGCGTCAGATTTCCCGCGGATTAAAATCATCAGCGGAGCAACTCGCCCTTTTCTTCCTTTGCCCTTTTGCCCCTCCCTTCCTTCCTTTCCCAGATTATCCCGGCGTCTTTCGGCGTCTTTTACAATGAAGCTATTTGCTGATTCTCTTTCAGGCTTTCCTTTGGTATGCCAAATTTAACTTTTCGCCAACCTCCGGTTCTCTGTTCGATTTGACTTCACTCTGGAGACTAGAGAGTCATCTTCCAACCTCCCTGGCACAACGTGTTCGAGCCACCACCATCCTGTAACTATGCATCCAAGTTTATGAATTTTCTACAATTGTGTCTCCTGCAATAGTGTCGCAAAGCGATATACTTGAATTATTGCTCTAGAACACAACGCTCTTCCACTATACGTCATCACTTCGAAAGTAAACCTTAAAATTATTTAAATCAGCCTGAATAAATCAATTTCTTCTTCACAAGATAACAGCCGTCCGACAGTCTCAAGCCATTACATTTAATCCTGAAAATTGCTGTGTGGAACGAGCATGTGTGCAAAAAATTCTATAATAGAGTGTGGCATAAATAGCACTCAAAACTGAGAAGTGCTTTTAAAAAAGTCACTTTTATATGTAAAATTCTTTACTTTATATTCAGCCCACCATTTAAATCCGGTCCTGAAAATAATTACTAATAGCATGTGTGGTTTGCAGACTACGGTAATACAAGGCGTATAATTTTTACAATTAACAGCATATAAAGTCAGTTTTATAAGTTTCAAAAGTTATGTATCCTAATGATTAACCTTAAAAATCGTACATTAAAGAAGTATTCAATTCTTTGCCATAATACTACGAATATTAGATTTGAAATTAAAAGGTAATAAATTAATTACAGGAAAACGGAAAGTTTACCGTGTTCTAGCAAGTTATTACCGTAAAACTATTTCTAATTACAGTCAAATCCCGTTTTAATGAAGAACAAAGGACCAGAAAAATCATCTCGCAGTAACGTAATTTCGTCATACCGATATTGTAGATTCATTTAGTGATTTATATTTAGTGATTCAATATATCATTTAGTGATTTTTAGTGAAAGCCTTTGCAAAAGTATTTGCAATTACAGTTGAATCCCGTTTTAATGAAGTTCAAGGGACCAGAGAAATCACCTCGCTGTAAAGAAATTTCGTTATACCGATACTGTATCTCCATACTTTAGATTGATTTGGGGATTACCAAAGTCTTCGCTATAGCGAGATTTTCGCTGTAACGACTTCACCAAAATGGGATTCGACTGTATTTTATAAAAATTTGTCTTCGAGATTTATTATTAAGTGAATCTGAAATGATATGTAATTTAATTAAAAAAATCTGTTCATAAATGCATTCTTTTATCTAGTGATTAAAAAATTGTGCTGGCTGTGCCGGCATAGCCAGCTGTCGTCAAAAAAGGGTCGCAATCTATCCAGCGTGTTCTCGCATTCTTCCATTTTTCAGAAGATGTCAGTGCTGTTAAAAATAATCGTGACCATTTTTTTACGGGAAATGACGTGCTAAAAAGTAAAGGATTCTCGCGGAGCTATGTCACGCGCAACTATTTTTATAGAAATCAAATCTATTCTTCGTGACTGGCAACAGTCAAAACGTCAGAGTTTGGTGTTCCCAGAGCGGAAACACTGCGCGTTAAAGGGTTAAACGAATTCCCACTTTTTTGTTTGGGAATCAAAACTTTCCAATTTTTTGACGACTAGTTTCGGCTGAAGACGGTTTTTATTTTAACTTTTAATTATGGACACCCTATATTTGTCAACTCAACTATTCTAATATGTGGTACAACCTCTAATGATGTTTTTGGCCTTATATGGTCGTCAAAGGTTTGCATCGCTTTTTTGTTGCAACTACTCTTCAGCAAACACGTAATTACAAAGAGCTATATTTTGTTCCCTTTCTTCTCCATTGATTTCTGCATTATGTCTAGGTAACTTCGCTTACTCTATGCAAATAGAGCCTTCAAATCACCTCAGCCCTAGCTGAGTAAATTAACATGCATTTCAATCGACTGATCTTACTTAAGACAGACAGACAGCCTCGGGGTGTTTAAACTTTCTGGACATCGTCATTCAGTTTTCGAAGACGCTGATAAGCTCATTAAAGAAAAAGAAAAAAAGATGGAAAAAGAAGACAAAAAAAGGAAGCGGACCCTGACTTTATTCAGTTTACGGGGTCGATAGGTCTGATGCAATACCACACTAATCGCTGATGTGTGATTGTTTGTTCTGTCCAAAGTTGCTGTTGCAAAAGAAAAATGTCGAAAATTTGAAGAGACGCAAATAAAAAATCTATGTTTTCTCTGTCTTATGACCGGCTGAGAAGGTATAAGCGATAGTCCTAGAGATTGAGCACACAGGATTAATACACTTATCAATCAGCAAAAACGACAACACGGATCAGCTTAATGAAAATTAAAAATGAATAAAAAATACATGAGATTGACCAGAAATTAAAAATAACTTTCATAGATGCCCAGCGCAGCGGAATTGGAATTGGGTTGTTCATATTTAGTATTTCTTATCATACTGGTTTTAATACATTAAAATAACTTTGGCAACGTTAGAAAAATAAAATAATAATATACAAAAAGAAAGGAATTTAAGTTGATACATACTACAATAAATTAATACATTGGTTAAAAAGTTGAACGTCTGATAATCTACTCGTGAAGTGAAGTAAAATAAGAACTAGACTTCGGCTTAACAGTCTAGTGATGATTATATCAATAGTCAGTCCCCTTTCAATACTTGCAATACTATAATATGGACTTAAATCTACCAACTTCTGTCTGGCTAGTCACCTGAAGTTTTGATGGTTTTAAAATAAAATAAAACAAACCGAGACAGCTCTGATCGAGAAAGCCTTCATTAATCTCCATTAGCAAACGGAACAACAGCATCTCAGTAAGAAAATTTTTCTTTGATTTAAAAAGCTTTTAAATAGTAGTGAGAAATATTAATACTAAGCGTCAATTTCCTACAATTTTTCCCTATCTAATAATTTATTTATAACGTAATGACAACAATCTCTCAGGCGAACATTTCTCTCCTTCAAATAGATAATGAAATTGAATAAATATTATTTGCGTTTGAAAAACATCAGAATAGCTTCCTTTAAAACATATTTCTGTTTTTAACTTTCAGATTTTAAGAAAAAATTCAATAATTTGTCAAATCCATTACGTTTTACTCTTTATAATTGACTCATTTTTCTTTATTGTTACTATCTATTATAGAGAATAACTCAAGTGACTGTGCCTTATCTTTTAAAGAGCATATTTAATGTACTAATGTTACTGTCACAATAAAGCTATTCGTCCTAAAGAAATTGATAAGGCATATTTTCTTTTATTAGCCAATCAGGGAAATAGTTCGTAAAGATGATATATCGTTTTGGCATGACTTTATGATATGAGAAGAAAAAATATCAAGACCGCTTTAGAAAATCGACCAAATGATTCAAGTGCTTCAATTTCTTTATAAGATCATTGCATAGCTAAAAATATGTGCTAAATAGTACTCAATAATTTATTCCATCAGTTAAGTACCTTTTAAGTAGGACATACTTTAAAAAGCGAATGCACTTTTAAGCTCCCTCTCAAAACCTTGATCTACAAACACAGAATGTTTTTATCACCACAAAAAACTAACCTATACATCCCCTGCGTAGTATTCTAATATTCCATAGCCCGCAAAAAGAATCAATGAAACCAGAAACATGAACTACAGCCAACCTTGCTTGAATCCCTAATCTGTTTCGGGCACAAACCATTAATCCCTTGAGACTTGTTTCCAACCTATCCTTGTCCTTCCTCGGCAACCATCAACTAAATTCGTTCGATCGAATTTCGAATTTAACTGTGAGGGATAATGGAATGTGACCAAGAATGAACCTTTACATGGCTGTTTTTATGAATCATCTGTCCCAACAGATTCTCGTTCAGAGTGTAGTTCTGTCATCGGGTATGACCTCTTAACTTAAGCAAATAAGCTTAAAACTGCATGTATAAATTATAAACATTTCTATTGTATTTTTAAGAATAATTTTAAAGTGAATTTGTACAAGGAATGAGCGTTTCTTTCTTATTAAATGAGAGTTTATTTCTTGTTAAAATAGAGTAAACGACCAAATATTGTGCACTCAGCTGCACTGAGCCTTTTGAATAAAATTACCGTGTTTGAGCAAATGCAAAATCAAAGATCGAGTAAGTAGATAAAGAGAACAACATCCTAAAAATTCAAATGATACAAAAAAAAAGTCTTAAAACCTTAAAAATTATTTAAATATTGATTAACGGAATGGCAGACATGGAAGCGCTTTCTTTTACTAAGAAAGAAATGGGTGAAATTTTATTGTTAATTATTTACGTATTACAAGTTCTCCTAGACTGTTTTTAAAAACCTGCAATTTAATGCAAAATTATTCAGATATTGACATGCAAAATGACAGACACGGGAGCGCTATCTCTTTCTAAGGAGAAAGAAAGGGTGAAACTTGGAATAACATTTCGTATTACAGGTTGACACAATAACACTCACCAAGGTTTTTATTCCTTAAATATTGATCATAAATATGTATAATAACCTTTTGACGACAGCTGGCTGTGCGCGAGCACAGCCAGCTGTCGTCAAAAAAAGGGTCTCTAGATCTGTGGCACGCGATGAACGTTTCGATCGTCCGCCATCTTGATGGTAGTTAAGTCGAGCGAAGGCAACGGCTGCCCTTTTTTCAGCATTGGGAAAGGGTTGCGCCTCAAAGGGTTAACACTGTAACCTTCAGTGTTTAATATATATCAGGGTTGGAAAAAAACCCGGTTTATTTGAAAAAACCCCAAAAACCAGGGTTTTTTTTTGTTTAAACCGGTTTTTTTGGTTTAAACCAGTTTTTTTAATCCTTTTATAATTACCTGTTAAATACTTATAAATAAAAGTATTTGTAAAATGCTCAGATCACAATTAATGTTCCTTCTGAAAGTAATTAAACAATTGTTGCTATACTTATGTGGACATTGAAATCATTCAATTGTAATATTTTATTTAGAGATACTATTTTTTATATTTAGTATATAATATAATACAATATTAACTGTTTACTACATTTTACATGGAATTTTGCACTTAGATTCATCAGTAATAATGGTGATAAGTTGTTCAAAATGATATTTTTAAGGTTTAAAAATAAGTTATTAAAACAGAAAACCTCTATTTTAGAAACAAATTAAAAATGCAGCCTATAATTTAAGTTTAATGAATAATTTTTAATAATGATAAAACAGATACTTTTACGGATAATTTTAAAAGATATCAGAACATATTCTATCTGTAGTATTTGGAATTTTAAATTATTCTTTTAAAAAAAACCAATTGGTTTCTTTGAGAAAAAAACCATTTCGTTTAAACCATGATTTAAACCGTGGTTTAAACCATGCCAACACTGATATATATATATATATATATATATATATATATATATATATATATATATATATATATATATATATATATATACGCATTCTTCTACTTGTCAGTAATTACGTAAAGTTGAGTTTATGATATATTCGCATCAATTGTGCAATGATAAATTTCGTTTATTTTCCCATGTTACAAGTGAAGTATTCTAAATAAAAACGATTGACGAAATAAGTATAGTACGGACTGTCACAAACATAATTGAATTGATGTCTGACTTCTGACATTCGCCTGCTTATGTATTCAAGGCAGGCCTTTTCTGGTTCGTGGTCGACTCACACTCCTATATCACGATCGACAGAAATCACGCAAAGAGCCGTCTCACGATGTTGCGTAAAGTTAAGATGTATTTGCTGCGAGTATACTCAATGACCTTGTGTGGTCTACAGATTGCTCCATTTCTAACACAATACTGACGCACCCCCGATACAACGCCCTCCTTTATACCTCATATAACGTACTTGATATAGTTCTCATGCTGTATTGTTTTTTCTGTAGTTGATAAGTTAAGATAAACTGTATTGACTAAAAGGATTATAGCAGCTCATTAATGTGTATTTGATGTATTTAAATACGGCTTATTGCAAAATTAAGTAATTGGAAAATTTCGATATGCATTTCAATACAATGCTTAGAAGTTCACCAGTGTTTATCGAAGAAAATGCATTTTAAAACAAGATGAATAATGCTTATGTTAATAATAATATATATTTTATTATTTATAAAATCTGTTATTATAGGGTTGCAACGTTTCAAATCTCCTCGGTTTTTCCTTCACAGGAAAGTCAAACACTGACGGAGTTTACATAAATATTATTACATGATTAAATATACACATAGAAAATTTTTCTATGAAGCTTATGCGGTAAATCTCTAAACAATAAAAGTAGTTAATGTGATGAGAGAACTAACTTAATCATGTTTCAGATCATAGGCGTTACTTACTAAGGGCAAGAGGGGGCAATCCTCTCTAAAATTCCAGAAAATTCAGAAACCACATATTTGAAAATAGTATTTTCTACAACAGGAAACATTTTGCTCTCTCTTCCTAACCAGTGTTACATGCCAATTTACAACAATGTCGCAGACCTTGCCTCAGGCTCATATTAGACACATTCAACTAAACTTGATGTTAACTTTAAAAATTTTATCATCATTATTTCCATATGGACGTGTTCTCTGAAATAAAGAATTGTAAAACATTAACGGCTTTATTTAACAACTAGGTGTCAGCCCAAGAATCAAGTACAAGAGTTTCAGGATTAGCCCGCGGATTAATCATAAATGCCATTCTCCAAAAATTTTTTACCCGGTCTAGTTTAATCCCCAAATGACACAATCTTTTTGTAAGCTTGTCTGTGATTGGTCAGATTAATTAACGTTTTTCTTTTGGCAACACTGAAAAGATCCAAGCTCATGAATTCTGTCGTTGGTTGGTTGCATTTTGTCCGCTTGTCTAGCATCTTACGTGCGGATTCGAAAAGCTTCGCAGACGTCTTATTTTGCATATTTTTGCATCGTTATATTCATTTAAATAAGAAACATAAACTATTTATTAGTTAAATTGTCTACCTTGCTCTACTTAAAGATTTTTTTCCATAAAAAAAATCAATCAAAATTAAATTTTACCTCTAAGCATCTTTTTAGGCATATACTGTTAGAGAATATTATTCTTCTATTCGCAAAGTTTCTTCTATTCGCAAAGTTTCTATTCGCAAATTCGGAATGTTCGCTCAGTTTTAAATCGTTATTGTTTGTTTGCAAACACAACGGGCATGTGTATGTTACTAATGCAACTATGTCTTTCGAGGTATTCCAAAATTCCCAAATTTTCCAGATCTTCAAAGTCGCTGTTTGCCCTGCTTAAGTCCAAATCGAGTTGTACAGTAAATAAATATGGCGGAAACACGGCTTTACTGAGCTCATGGCTGAACTTCACAGAACATGCCCTGAGCTCAGCCATGAACACCAATTTGGATGCTCTCAACTATTGCTATTTTCGATGCTGATCCTCCGAATTCGGCGTATCAGATTTCGCGTGCTAGATTGGGCTCAGATCTGGTGCTAACCCTTGTATTTGGCCAGGTGAATACCATTTTTCAACTAACCTCTGATGTAGCCCGTGGCGACGTGCTAGCCCGCGCTTTAAAAGTTTGGTGAATAAGACCATTAGGAATGCTGGAAGAATGATCCTGATTAATTTTTGATTTACACTTTAGATACCTCCTCTCGCAGACATTCTAACGCAATAAAATAATAAATTTAGTAGCGCGTATGCTTAAAAATTAGGCGTAGGTCAGAGTATTTTACTCGCAACATTGGCTATTAACCACTGCCCGTGTGTAGAGTGGGAGTATGCATCAAGTTATTTTACCATAGCTGCAGTTACACGATACCACCCCCTGAAAAGTAAACCCAAAGCAAGAAATTTTGCGTGGTAGCCGGGAGTTGCTCTACTTTTAAACGTAATGCTGTTCATATTCGCGGCAGGATACGCCTATCTGGGGTCGAATCTCACGCCGCGCGTAACGTAGTGAGAAAGGTCAGAAACAAATAAATAAGCAAATAATTGGCTTTAGGGAATCTTACATTATATTTTTGACAGTCTGTGTTACATAAGAAGAACTGAATATAATTGAAAACTGTAAGCATTGATGTGAATTTGCTCGCGGATTAATGACCATTAAAGAAGAAAAGAGAGAATAAATTGAATAAGAAGAAAGGAAAACGTTACGAACAAATAAAAATATATCACGCTTTTCAAGACTGTGGGATTATGTTCCTTTGTTAAAAGTGCGCTCAGTTTGTTGAAATGGGTTAATTTTTTGAAATGCTCTTGATTAAGTTAAAACGCCACTGAATGAACCAAATTATATAAGATGCTAAAATTTTGTAGAAGTAACTGAATTTAATATTGATGTTGGCGTATGAGAGATTGAACAGTATTTAATATTTTGCCGTTTTAAGTAAGTTGCCATCTTAATCTTGGTTACTGAAACTGAATCACGCCCCATATTATACTAAGAGCAACTACAATTTAAATTATAGTTGTTTCGAATATGTAATAAGATTGCATTATTAATCATCAAGTTAAACACAAAAGCAGGGGTGTTAAATAAATTTGATTTGCTAAAGATAAGTTTATGTTCGCATATAATGGCTCCGGGCCAAAAGACTTGAATAATTCGCCTGATTACCAGGAAAAGGTTTAAAATGCAGTGAAAAAGTGAAATCTTCAAAAATCGCTTATAACTATGGTTACATATGCTGTAGAAATCCGGAAAAAAAGATTATTTTTAGTATAAATTTTCATTTATTTTTACTCAAATTTATAGAATGCACGTGTATTTCTTTCAAAAATATTGCGCATTACATTTTTTATCGATATGTAAGAATATTGTATTTATTAGAACTCCTGCATTCCTGTCAGGTATTAAAGAATTATCTGAATTATAAAGCCCCTCTTATATTTTAATATCTTCTTCCTCCTTGGAATAATTAGCTGGTTATTTTCAAAAACAATGATTGTTTACAAAAACAGAATACTTTCTATTCAGGCAAATTCTGCTGTCTGAGAACTTTCTTCATAAGATTACGGTGTTTCCTCGTTTCAACACGTTGCTATCGTTCTTCCAAAATTACATAGTAATAAAACAAGAAACCGATATACTTTTAAGAAAACTAACCTCTAATAAATTCACAATTTTCTGAACCCTGACATCTCGTGGTTTTATTTTTATAACTTTCTATTAATTTATACTCTTAAGACAAAATTTATATAGGAAAAACAGAAGAATGCCAAGATTTACAATCGCTGTAGCGTAGCCACCGCCAGCCTTAATTTCTTGTTGAGATAATAGCGAGATTTATAATACTTATATTACTGCTGTGGTATCCGAAGAAAATAAACATTTCCATTAAGTGTCATTTCGCAGCAAATATCAAAATGTTTTATTGCAGAATAAAATATATGCTTCCAGAAAATATTAAACAATGAAATTGTATAATGATGCCATAACTTTTCAATTGTGTAATCGTATAGACCAAATGCAAGTTCTTTTGCTAAAATTATGCATGAAATATATGCAAAAAGGTCTTGAATATGATAAATATATCACATATTATTTATTACTCGGGAAGAAATGATTGCAACATTGTATTCTGTTTGAATTACAAAATGTATTACTTTCTTATAGCTACTTATGATGGGAGTATTTTGCTGAAATTTCCGCTTGACTGACCGGCTTTTTGAGCATCCTTTATCTAATTTTATATTTATAGTAATTCTTTGTTGTCGGTAGTTAGCTGCTGGTGAAAGATGATTGATTACTTGAAAGAAGAAAGAGAGGCACATATATTTTTTCATGTAAAAGTATACATCTCAATGTTTAAATACAATAGGATTTTTTAAAACAGAAACGCTTAAAGCGAATTTTAAGACGAAGAAAAACAATTCCCTCGAATTGCTTCTTGTCTTTTGCTGTTCTATCGGTTACCAATAATTTCGGTTAATAGGAAAAGATTTTTGCCACGACTTTGTAATTATACATCATTATTAGAGCATATTTATATCGTAATACATGGTTTTCTAAATATCTCACTGTTGAGATAATAAAAGAAAATATTAAAAATACGTTATTTTACCAAGAATTTTATAGAAGTAGAGGTGGTAAACAAAGAGCATTAAGTATTTTTCAGAAGAAAAATTCACAATTCCAGAAAAGGGTTTCAAAATACATATTTTTCAAACACACATGGAAAATTGCATTATTTCTGTATTGTTCTTTATGTTTACAATGAGTAGAAAAGTTTTTTTTTCGATTTTTATAATACATAAAGATTCTTGACAATCAACAATGTAAAATGACAGAACTCTTCTTCATTTTTAGGTGTTTCATCCATAAAGTAGAAAGCGAGAAATGTATCTGCTCCTCGACGTAAAAAAATCTTTAAAAAATCATCAAGTGGACCACTCGACTGAAGTTTAAATTTAATTGGAGGAAATAAGGGAATGTTGATATTCGGTACAAAATTGTAATTGTCTAGAATGTAAAAATCAAAGATAAAATACTTTTCCCTACTCATAGAAAATTGTGCAGCCTCGCATGATGCTGAATAGAAAATGTTTCTTCGATTAAAATTTGTGTAAAATGTATTGACTGATAATTTTTGCTTTGTCATAATATCATTTCTATGTGAAAATATAATACTTAGATAAGTATAACAATAAAAAAATTAAGATATTTCTGTAAAAATCAAGTGTTGTTTTTTAAAAAAAATGGGAGAAAAATGGAAATTTGAAACATGATCTAAAAAATTTGTCATATAGAGCAAGTATTTCTATATCCAACGAAGTAACAAATGTTTTTATTTAAGCCTCCTATATATAGACCTGACGCTTACACAGTTTTTATGATAAAGCATATAGCCATGAATGCTGGATCGGCTGTTGTTTTAATACATGTGACTCTTTTGTTGTAATATTTTAACCCTTTAACGTGCAGTGATCCCGCTCTGGGAAACCAAACTCTGCCGTTTTGCCTGTTGCCAGTCACGAAGAATAGATTTGATTTCTATAAAAATAGTTGCGGGTGACGTAGCTCCATGAGAATCCTTTACTTTTTAGCACGTGATTTCCCGTAAAAAAATGGTCACGATTCTTTTTAACAGCACTGACATCTGCTGAAAAATGGAAGAATGCGAGAACAACCGGATAGATTGCCCAATGCTGCAAAAAAGGGCACAGGCAGCTGTCGTCAAAAAGAAGGGTCTCTAGATCTGTGGCACTCGATGAACGTTCCGATCGTCCGCCATCTTGCTGGTAGTTAAGTCGAGCGATAGCAACGGCAGCCCTTTTTGCAGCATTGGGAAAGGGTTGCACCTCAAAGGGTTAAGTAATAAACAGTGACGGGTCTTGGATTTTTCTGGGATAAGGCACACACTTAAAATGCACTCCCTCACCCATCCTTCAATTCCTGACACTTAAATTTGCGACCCTAGCCTAGTTCCTCTTCAAGTTCCTGATTTGAATTTGTCTTCCACAAATGTTGTCGTCCGGTGCATTGACCCCGGTTTGTCGGCCTGCATATTGCAGGGGCTCTAGTTTTGCTCATTATTATTGTCATCACTGCTGTACACATACAAGGTGATTTCAGTTGAACTTCCCCTATAAACTGGATTCTACAGCTGAAACGGATAAACGGATTGTACCCAAATTTGGTATATAGACTAAACATGATATGCTCTCAAGGGATTACGAAAAAAAAAAATAGTTCTAAAAATTTCCACTAGTTGGCACTTTGCATGAAAAAACAGCATGGGTAATTGGAAATATACAAAAATTCCAACATTTGTTGAATAGTTTTTGAGCATTTATTAATTTGGACCTTTTTTGTACGGACTTCAACGTGCAAAGGGCCACCTAGAGGACATTTTTTGAACTAAACTTCTGAAAAATCTTCCTTGAGTGCATCTCATGTACAGTTCATGTGGTAAATTTAATGGCAATCTTCACTGTCGTTTCAGCTGTAGAATGCTGTTTATAGGGAAAGTTTAGTTATAACCATCCTGCATTTTTTATTTTTTTCAAAGAAAGTAAAAAAAATAAATAAAAAATAAATTGTGTTACCACAGAGGATTGATTTCTTCCAACTTTCAAAAAATCAAATGACGAGAAAACAGAATATATCAAAAATTATGCCCAGAAACCAAAACTGCAGTTATATTTAATGTAATAATTAATAAAAATCGTATAACCTATTCAGGGCTAAAACGTAATAAAATCAATACAATAATGATCGTTAGTTTATTAGTGTATAATATTATATATAATGAAACAAATTTAGCTAAAAGGATATTGTAAATAACGAAAAAAAGGAAAAGCAGTAAGAAACATAACGAGTACCAATTAAAAATAGAAATTACTAGTAATACGCAGTAATAATAGATCAACACAAACAATTGACTTTAAAAATAGCTTGTAATTTTCATAACATGCAAATTAAAAATAGAAATAATGACTAGTAATAGACAATAATAACAGATCAATTTAAACTATCGATTTTAGAAATAGTATCTTATTATGAAATAAAATTTGATAAAAATAATTAGTAAAGTTTATATGCTAGATATTCAATTATCAATAGCAATACTTTGACCTAATAAAAAGACTAGATTTGTACGTTTAATAATAGATAGTAGAAAATTGCAGGGATATGTAATTAAAATAAATATATACACATATATATACATATGCATACACATATCTAAATATATAGTTTGCTAAAGGTTCATCAGAGCGTGAAGTTTTCATTTTTTGTCGATGATTGATTATTATATTTCGGTATACAGATTTAAAGAGACATGAATTAGTAAAAACGAGTAAAACTGTTTTTGCATGAAAGTTATTTCTTTTATAACACATACTGAGACATAGTTCATTGTTTATTATGCTAATTAGTATATCAGAATTAAATGTAAGGTAAAAACAAGGATTTTTGAAGAATTAATTCCTTATTATTTAATTTAAGAAATGAACTAGTAGGCTGATACTTAATTTTTATTTTAAAAATATCATCAATATATCTGCAGTAGAGCACACTGGAATCAGAAAAATTTCATTCATAGGAATACAGATATTAATTTCCTATGTAACTAGGGACAGAGCCTATTTCAGGAATACAAGTCACTGTATATATACAGCTGCGAGAAAGAAACGCCCGCTCGGCCGTCATTCCGGTGTAATTTGTCGTACAGAAAAGTTGCATGTACAACAATCGTTTACTACACTTTAATTTGCTATACATAAAATTTGAATAAGGGATCATTTTTTTCAATGACAGCATGAAGATTTCCCTTCATATTTTGAAAACTTTTCCCATTTTAACTTCAGACACCAGCTTTCAATACATTTGAATTAAAAATGAATGAGTCACTAGATTCCAAAATCCACCCCTCCCGCGTTAAAACATTTTTTCAACTTTAATTCATATCTCATATTAAGAAGTTGAATTTTATTTATGTTTTTAGAACGGCTTAAACATGATTTATTATTATAATCTTTAAAAAAATATTAATATGAATTATAAATATTAATATGAATTAAGCTTATATATAGAGCAGAATAAAAAGAAACACAATTATTAACACTAAAGTTAAAATCATTAATTTATTTTACACACTGAATAAAGATTTATTTCGAGATATATAAATAGTTTAAGAAATGGGAGAGATAGTAATTATAATAACTGTTTATTCGCTCTGATCCTTTTGAATGTAACGTCAGTAAATTGTAGTAAATAGATCAAAATTTTAAAACTATCTCCGTGGTGTTTAATTTTGAATGTAGCTGTAGGATATTCTTTACGCTAATTTTGAAATATCTAGATGAAACTTACAGAGATTCTACTGATGAATATATACGCATGTGCTCGCGTGGACACACACATTATTATATGCAGAAGATAAGATGTTCAGAGGCAGTGGTCCCCAACAAAAGGGGTCTGTGGTCTCCGGTCTGTGGACAAATACCGGGCCGTAAATCATGTGGTTTCAGGATGCCCAAGGAAGACTGAATGACTTCATTTCATTTACTATGGTATGGTGTAATTCTTTTGGGTTTTGTGTGCGACTTTGTCTGGTTTGTGTTAGTTTATGCTTTTGTAACAGAAGAAATCTTGTAACTATTTTAAATTAGTTTAATGTTTATTAAACATTTTGAGATTATGGATCAAAATTGCAGTCATAGAATTCAAAGTTCACATTGATTTAGAGTTCTAGAGTGTTCAAATGTTAGATAACTTTATATTAATCTTTTTGTGTAATTGTATTTTACTTTTGAAGGTGTGTTGAAACACGATTTACCCTCCAAGCAGTTGGGGTACAAAATTCCGTTTACTTCAGTCCAGTTTTCACTGCAATGCATCTGCAATTTAAATTATTTATAACACTTAGGTATCATAATATATGTTTTGATATTAAAACTTATAGGTATTTTAGGAGTTAACTTTTTAATGATTACAAATCTTCCTATCAAAACTTTATTTTTTAAATAATTTTAAAGCTGCATGAAAATTTTACCGTGAAAACAACTTTACATTACTTGCCCATTTCCAAAACGTACAGAGGATAAAATTAATAAATCAAACTAATCTAAAATATGAACAATCAACGTCCCCCTTTCCCCCGTGGTAAATGATCCGGCGGGAAATTATCAAAAGTTAACCGGTCCGCAGCGATTAAAAGGTTGGGGGAGCACTGTTCTGAGGCATAATCCAAAAATCTACTAAAGCCATAACCTTGTTCTGATCTCTGCGTTTGGTAATCTGGAACTGAATCTCTTCATTCATACCAATTCACGGTCATCTCTTGCAGCGGAGGGGAAAAGATCTCCAGTCTTCCCATTCTTGACAATGACCGCAACGGTTAGACTTCCTATCCCACCATTTATTAGACGTTAAAATAAGAAAAGGAAAAAAAAAAGCTCTCCACACATTTCCAGATACCATCGGAAATTTTCAAGGGACAATGGCGTCCAGCTGAACACGGGACCAGAAATAGAAGTTTCACATACACGAAAATCCCGTCTGCTGCTACTGAAACACATTTCTGTTCCGTTATTACGAATGTTCCCGGGGGAAGGAAACTATACGTATAAGAATATGGGTCAGTTTCGACAATGGTGGTGTTCTTGTTTACGCGCTCTGACAAAAGTAACACCTTCGCTCCACGTGGGAAAAGGAAATCGTAATTTTTTTATTTTTTATCTCCCGATGCATTAGCATGCTTTATTTCATGACTGAGTCATGCCAAAAACTTCGAGACGACGGGAAATCCCTTAGTATAACTGGATCACAACCGCACATTACGTCAAAATTCCATGTCATTGAACGCGGAATTCCTAATAAAGATGCTAAAAGGAGAAACGGTGAATCTAAAAATGAAGTATGACGAAGCAGATTAAATGAACGCATAAGGATCTTAATAGATAAGGAAAATCCTGATAATTAAATTAACTATAGAAACTTCTAGAACACTGGTATGTGGACTGAATTACTAGACCCTCCAGCAGTTAATTTTTATGAGAACCTTTTAAAAACACAATGTGGTCCCTTACCGTAGGATTTCCCCCCCCCCCACCACCACATCATTTCTCAAGAATTGCTGTGTATGTATGTGTAGGCGGAGCGCTGCAATTCTTCGTTATGCAACTGTTCTTGGAAAATGAATTTATAGATATAAAATTCTCTGTTTTTAGAGGCTGCTTTTTAACCCTTTAACGGGCGGTGGTCGCGCCGTGAAACCACCTCTTTCCAACTCTTTCATCCGTTAGCCTCAAAAGATACAGTTAAGGGGACAGCCTACTTTTAAAATGCCCAAAAAATCGATTTTGAGATTTTTATCTCATTAAATAGCTTACTTTATTCTAAAAAGATTGATACCAACCATTTTTCTGTATGACAATTATTTGTTGAGATAAAAAGGAAAATGTAAACGCAAGTTGGACAGCATGCTGTAGAAGCTGCAACTAAGGTTGACACTCAAAGCATAAAAGAGGCAGAATAGAAATGTACAGAATTTAATTTAGAAACTCGAAGAGCCAGAAAAGTGCTCATCAGTTCTCAGTTTGAGGCAATAAAAGAAAACGAAGGCATTGTGCATGAAAGCGGAAAATTTTAAATCGAAAAGTTCATAAAGTGAAATAAAATCAAATTTTTATGTTGCAAAGTAAAAATAATATATATATATATGGATATAATTATTAAAATAACTTCAAAACATGTACTTTACCAATATTAATGCCTTTATATCCTAAAAATGTATCTTTTGTTAAGGTATGTACATATATTTTCATATTTACAATTGTCGAGCTTTTCTTTAGACTGATGTTTCTTAAGCCATATTAAAACATATTTTGGGTTAATCATTTTAAGTACTACGTAAAATTATTCTTAAATAGTAAATGTTTCATTAGAAAATGTTTTTAACTTTAAAAAATTAAAATTTATGTTCCAAAACAACAATTTGAACTTTAATTGGCGTTTTCTCAAAACACTGTTTTTCAAGTTTGCGCGCATGATATTTTAAAAACTATTTAAGATATCAACTTGAAATTTTTCTCAGGCATTTATTTTAATATAATGAACAAAATGAACTAAAATGAAATGGTTGTGTTTCATAGAAAAAAAGTTATGATTGTAAAACTATCAAAATTTTTATGGTAATTTAAATTTTCAGATTAAATGATTTTTTTAAATTTAAATTATGAAAATAATTAAACCATTTTAGTTTAGATTGTTAATTTGAATGTTTTGTTTAATTTAGAAAAAAATTATGAGGTTCAAAGGAATTCTAATTGAGATATCTTGCGCGCAGTGGGAAAGTACCCTTGAATTTTTTTTTCCAATATTGTGTGGTAAAATAATATTTTTAAAATTATCACCTTTATAATAAACTAAAATAATATTTTTAATCAATAGAGTAATGTCATAGTAGTTAACTGAAAAAAAAAAAAATTATGTTTCTGCATGCATTCATTATTTTTTTAAAAATTATGAAAGTTGATCTAAAATTTATACATTTTCCCATTCTTAAAAGTAGGCTGTCTCCTTAATGTTTTCAAAGCCGGAAAGTACATTCGTTGCCATCTCTGTCGGCGCTTCGATCGAAAGCCATGTTGCTGGTATTTAACTCGAGAGATGGCAACAAGTGTACTTTTTCATCGTTGGGCACTATATAAAGTTGTTGTACGTGAAAAAGCTTGCGCTTCGAGGGTTAAGGCAGATTATCTACTCGAGATATCAAATTCTGAAACAGTAAGGTGAATACCTCTTAACGGAAGTGTCCATCCATCACAGTCACGTTAGTCGTTACATCATAGCGATGTCGCGAGCCATATAATTGCGATTTATATGGGATTTTGAATGGTTTATACGGGTTTTTGATATGTTCCGCGGGCCGGATCAAAAGCGGGGCACATCCGGCCCTCTGAAGGAGGTTGCTCATATGTGAGTTAAGTTAATAAAAATACAAGTATGTTGAGTCAGAAAATTAAACGTACAAAGCATCAACATTAAAATTTACTTTTTGCCTGCAAAAAAGTATCACAGAAAAGTCGCGCTTAGAAATAAGCGGAGCATAAACACGATTATGCATTGTAACAATAATAATTGAATGCTAAAATATTAGCATGTAACGAAGCTCAAAATCTTAATAACAATGTAAAACTGAAGATCAGCATAAAAAATAAAAGACAAAAATGATAGATCTTCAACAAAATTTTATACCTTTCACAAGAGAAGATGGACAGTAAAAAAAAAAAAAAAAAAAAAAAAAAAAAAAAAAAAAACCCACTAGTAAACCTTTGTTTATGTTTTGATTATTGCATTGTTATTTAACTGTTATTATAAATGACAGTTATATCGAATAGTAAGGCGTTTTGTTCCGCAGTGCGAAATATTTTTATTTATTTATATTTTTTTCACATAATTTAAAACCCATAATTCCCAGGCACGAAACAAAGCGTAACTGGCTAAAAGAACCATTTCCAGACTTCCGACTTCCTGATAGTAGCCCGATTCACCTTTTAAATAAGTCATCAGCGGAGCAATCAGTATTTGCGCTTTGGTCATACTTGACTTCCTTCTTAAAAATAAAAACGAAAAATCGAGATCTCTGCTAAAGACTACAGCTGTCAAATTCCGTTACATTTTGAATAACACATACGATCACCTTTTTTTTCTTTCTTATAATCTAATTATATAGAATTATATTCTTCAACATAGTTTTTTTTCCCGAATATCATATTCATTTACTTGTTAGAAAATTCAGTTGACAAGAGGGATTATATCTTTATTCGTAATCTATTTACTGTATAAGCACAAATTATACAGTTTGAGAATGTGAAATTGTGTTTATTTATTTATTTACTTTTTTTCTGATTTCTTTATAGTTCATGCAAATCTTTTCCGCATTTAAAAAGTATTGCCTAAAACACTGAAATTGGAGTCAGAACTTTTTGCTGAGACCGATTAAGCTTTATTTCCCTACAACAGAATCCGTTTGAAATAAAATTTTTAAGATTTAGCAAATAACACCCTGATTTCAAAATTTAGAATCTCAAAAACAGTGTTCAAACAGAAGAATGCAGCAAACGGTATATTTACTACTAGCTGCGTGCCCGTCCTTCGCACGGTAGGAAACAAAAATTTTCCTTACATGTGTAATTCGAAATTATTCGTGATGTGGAATTAAAAAAAAAAAAGAGCAAAATTATTTGACTCTTAATGTAAAGTTTGTGTCATGAGTACTAACCTGATCATTGCAGTATAATGACTCAAAAAACTACGTCAGTGTCATTCACTATCAAAAAAGTGGAAAGCTTAATGGTTTGCAGAGAACTCCTGGCTTTCAAAATGTCTTATTTCTACATCATACTGTTTTTTAGGCTCAAGTTGTAGCATTAAATACCTAAGACACTACATGAAATGGAGCACCATTTATCTCTTTCCGAACATATACCATATAAGGAAAGTATTGTAATCATGAAAAAATTCGACTTCGAGATTTTGGTGTATTGACACGTTTTGAGGTCTTCTGAATTCATTTATGCTATTTTCAAGAGATGTTTTTAAAATAGCTGCGCACCCGCTCTTCATACGGGAAGAAGGGAATATTTTACTACTAAAATCATATCTGCATGTGACAAAACAGAATTTTATTTTTAAAAAAGTTCAAGTAATCTCCTCTGTTGAAATTACTGCGGGATATATTAACGCAAATTAGAATTACTTTTCGTTTAGTTGGTTGTAAGACAACCGTTGAAACAGGACACTTTTAATTTCATGAAATATTTATTAACGTGGTACATTGCGATTTATTCATATTATCTTTACAATTCTAATAATACTACCTATTACGTACATTAATACTATCTATATTTGCTTCTCCCTCTTCAAGGCTCCCTTAAAAGAAACAGCTTAGATTATTTGCATCAATGGGATCTTTTGATTCTGTGGCGATTCTTTGCAATTTACGCATTAGCATAAATAATAATCATTTCACATAATGGTTGCCATTAAGGAAACTCTCCATATATATTTAATTTATACATAGTTTTATAAGATGGGCGTATTTAGCGCCGCAAACCATTTCATCTTACTGTGGGGAGAAAATATCCAAGGGGTGCCATTTTAAATATCCATGTATCTAATATAGCGATATCTTTTATATCCTCCATAGTCCTGTCTCCTGAAAAACATCAAACTGTGTAATCTCGAGGAGCTACTTATTCCCACTTTAATTGTGACAGGGCGTTAGAGCGGGGCCGTCGTTATTAGCAACGGGCCTGCGTATGAGTTGCCATCGCTAAAAATGAGTTTATCATTGAGGCCTGTTTTCCCCCAGTCACAGTGTTCTATTTTATTATTCTAAGTATTATAAATGTTATATTATTTTATTATTTTAAAACAATTTTTTTATACTTTTGTCGTACTAAAGAACTTTAGATGTAGGAAATCGTTTTGTGAAACTAAAATAAGCAATCGTGAATCATGAGAGTAAGCGCTACTTTGTTTTTCCTTCAAATTATATGCATCTATTTTCTTTATGTCAATATGTATCATAGCAAACAAATTAATCATGAGTTCGTACTTGAATTAGTAAAACAATTACTACTTAAAACTATATTAAATAACGTTTGAAAGCACTGGGAAGGTTAAGAAATGCCTGATGTATACGTGAAGACTCGAGCATCCGTAGGCCTCTTTGGATGGCTCATCAAAATACACGCGCAGGTCCGTTACTAATTGCGAAGGCCCCGGTTAGAGTTGCAGAGTTTACAAATTTCACGCATTTTTTTATTCATGACGTCACTGTTTGACTGCCGTAAAGGATACCCCGGTAGGTTGAGCGAGTTAATTTCGATATTTCGCATAATTGTTTTCAAACGGTATCATTAAAACTTTGCGTTATGTAACCTTTATGGAGGAACGTAATTCAACGTTAAAATAAAATTATACTCGCAACCTGCATGCGTATGTTAGGCAACGCCTGCGCTAAATTAAATGCCAAAAATAAAAATAGTAAATAGAAAAAATTTAATATATCGCGCTTTGAAACGAACTTTGTAACTTTTAAAATGAACATTTTCAGCGCCGTGAAAACATTTCAATTATTAAAATACCACTTCTAATAATAATAATCGATAAATAAAAATCTAAAAATAATTCTTAGTTTATTTCTACAGTAAATTTTAATCAAAATATCGTCTCCCTGTGTTGAAAATAGAGCTGGAATAAATAAGTTAAAATTATGGAGTAATTTTTACGTATATTAAAGCATTTGACGTCATAGATCCTCACTTGCGAATTGAAATTCTGATATCCCATTTAAAAACTCGATTGGTTGAAAAAATCCTTTTTTCTAATCCTTTCTGTGGCAACAACCGAACATAAATTCTCGTGCCGTGATCGCAATGTAATGAATGGCGTAAGATCGCGTTGATGCTATTAAATTCTAAACATTAGGCTGCATTAAAATTCATAAAAAATCATCTAATTTACATATTTTTTTCGTTTTTATTTTAAAAGAGGGAGAAAAGAATGTTTCACGATTTGTCAAAATATCTAAAAGTTATGACGGATAGAATTCAAGATGCGACAGTTTTAAAATTATTTTACGAAAAATTTGTCGAAACACATGGTTAGTAAAAAAAATTCCTAAAAATCAGTAAATCATGTTACGTATTCAGAACAAACTGTTTTTAAAAGACAATTTCCTCCTCTATCCGATGATATAAATGCCGTTTTGCTGCGACCGTAATTTCCGCCGTTATTACGAATTAGGAGAGAAAAAATGCCAAAAATCGCATAAAACATTAAATAAAAAAAATTCTAGGTCGAATTTTGAAAAAATCGCTTCGAGGTGCACAACTACATATTTACATCTTCCAGAGTACCAAATTTGGTGTTTCTAGGTGTAGCCGTTTGTCCGTAACGCTGCTGACAGACACACACACACACAGACACACAGACACCTTCTTTTATAATAAGTAGAGATGTAACCAGCAAAATTTTTATACAGAAGTTCTGAAATAGTAATTAAAATAGCTCCTAACAAACAATGGTATACACAGATTTCCTAGACAACGTTGGGCGTAATAAAAAGCTTATTCTTTAAGTTGAAAATTATTTGTTTATTTGCCAGGAGAGGACAGCTCGCGTCACTGAATGTGCCGCTTAGAGCTACATATAATCCTTCCCGGAATTTCCCGCCACAATTTGGAACCTCATCAGAAGGTGGGGGGACTTCTGAATATTGGCACCCCGTTAAGTTGAAAATTAAAAAATTTATGTATTTCATGTTAAAAAAAAATCTTTAACAAGAGGAGCTGAACCCTCAAACATCCTCTTGTATACGCCTCTGCCAGCAGATGGATCTGCGCGTCAAAATCGATCGACGATCATCATGTATAAACGCATTCTCTGGAAGCATCCCCCACACAATCGTCTCAAATGTCGACCGTTCGACTTAAGAAGTGCCTCGCAAACGAATAATGAAGTTTGTCATCACAGACCGTAATGTCTTAACGGAAACGGATTCACATGCCACACAAACGACGATTGAAGCTTATACAGCGTGTTAGGATGGTTCAAAGAGATAGTATCTTTCAATGTGCTCTACAGAAAGTAGTCACAAGGAGTCAGATCGGTAGAGTACAAAGGCCCGAGACTACGACGCCATCTGATAGCGGTTTTTGTAACTACTGTTTAGAAACTTTATAAAAATCCAAACGGTTATAGTATAATAAAGATGCCGTTTGAAACATCCTTGTATTGATTTTCCTTTTTGTGATTTTTAACTTTGAAACCAGGGTGTGATTTGCTGGACACCCTGTTCTTACTCATGAGTAAAATCGTCCAATGTCCTGAATCTTTAAAGATAATCCCGCTGATCAGCGTATTTAATTAGCGATCGAAAAGAGAGATGCAATTGCAAATCGCGAACCACCGCACTGAAAAAATATGTTTCGTTGAATTTAGAAAAATTTGTTTAAAATTTTTGAAGAATTTGCTGAATAAAAAAAATTTTTGTTCAACGAAATATTTTATTTATTTAAATGAATTATTTCGTTGAATAAAGGAAATATTTGAACAACGAACTATTTTTTTGATCCAACAAAATTATTTGGTTAAAACAGAGCCAACCAAATTTTCGTAGAATCAAGAAAATCTCGTAAAGTTTAACAATTATTCTTTCAGTAGCAACTTCAAGTAGCGACGTACAAGTCATCTCTGTCACCGTTATCAGTTTCTGAGAACAATCACTAGTTAGAAATTCCCGGTTAAGTATCTAAACTGTTGAACGAACAGCGCGAAAGACTTTAAAGTGCAGATCGACAGATTTCATAGCGACCTTCTGTCCGGTTAATAAATCTTAATTATAATTCATTTTACACAAATTTGGTTTTCTTGTCACACCACCGTCATTTACACACACAAGGACTAAATAGATTATCCAATTGACCTGCATTTGTAGTTTTCTAAAGCAAAACTCGAATGGTTTGGTTGGCTGGTTGTCTTCTTGCTTAATGGCATTCGGTGCACAAAAGCCATAAAACGATGACAAATGATTCTAGAGAAACCAAAAAAGATATAGATGGCTGGACTCACAGCGTAAATTTTAATTTGATTTAAAGATTTTTAGATTTTATTATGTGCTAATAAGATCTGAAAGGTTAAAGCCGGCATCTTTATAGGTTAGGTATTTGCGGACATACACTCTATATTTTTATTTTGCATTTTTTCTTGTACATGCTAAAATTAATTTTATAAAAAATACTTTTTATTTAATCATTTTCGACAGAACGTTCTGCACTTTCGACCAAGAAATTTGCTAGTTATCGATTATTATTTTTTTTATAGCATTTTAAGGTATTGTGAAAAGAAAATAATTTTACATTTTAGCTGTTTTGTGATGACCAGTTATTATATTCAAAACATTCAATCCATGTTTCGGTAGCATTATTAAAAGAATGTTTTTAATTTTACATGCATCATAAAACTGGAAATAAATATTGCTAGTAAGAAACTTTTTAACAATTTAAGAAGTGATGCAAAGTATGAACCGAAGTTTCATCGGTTACCGTTTATCTGCCAGAATGAAACAAAACATCTATTAGATATTGAAAATTTTTTTTACCTTGATAGTCGTAGCGCTACATGCGATATTGACCTTTATCAGCTTATCGCTTGTACTTATCGTATTTTAAATGACGGTTTAAAGAGCGCTGTATTAATGGTAGATAGACAAATAAATATCACATAAGCGGAAACATAGATGGAAAATTTTATTTTACATTACTCTAAAATTATAAATCTTACAAATTTTATAAGTTAGTTTTACATCATGTATGCTCAGTTGAACAAGTATTTAATTTTTTGAACTTTTCAATTACAAACGTGCGTATATTTCCTGCTTGACGGAGAAGGATTTTAAAAATCCGCGATCACTCTTAGTTTTACAGAAAGTGGTATTGTTACACAGACCGATTTAATAATCGAATTTTAACAAAACACAAACTAGAATTTCTAATGCATAGGAAAACACAACACACATTAAACTATATAATAGTTCACGTATCTACGCATGAACGACTGTCAATATACTTGCCTCACAAATTATTCGAGTACACAAATAAATTATTATTCTACCACTATTTGAGCTGAAATACATTGTGCATATAAATTTAAACATGCACCAAAGAGTTAACAAAAAAATATTAGCCCACTATTTCAAGTTTTGCTTCTTCACCGAGCCAAATATAGCCACCGCACGAAATTTCAGACACACACGCATTTGACAGACGACATAAATAGAGCTCAAAAGTCATTAATTGCAATTATATCCTTTTTAATCTCCGACAAGATTATTCATAAAATCAGGTGTTTCCCTTTTCACCGACGGCGGTCAATCGCTGGGTCAGTCCTGATCCTAAGGCGCATGGCTCCGATTTAAACAACCTTCGCATTTAACGAAAGTGAAAACATCTACTGGAAAGAACCAAACATTTTTAATTGAAAGCAATTAAAACTGGCGTATTTTCATTCTTCATTCTTCGGAAACGTTGGGAAATTTTGCAGCTTAGGCATGTACGCGCGTTTGGCATTAGTTCATAGTCTTCCTGAAAAGCATATATTTTTTAAATGGGCTAAAAATAAAATTGTAACTTCATTTAAGCTTACTTATGTTAAGAAGTAAGCTTAATGAAGAAAAAAATCTTGAATAATGTGTATATTCGAAAAATTAGAATGTCAGCTCTATAGCTCCGATAAAAATGTAAATATAGTCTAATTCTACTTTACTGAGTCTTAATACTACTATTTTTTACTAGCTTTGTATTTATTTTCCTTCAGCAATAAAAATTCCAGCAAAAATTTGTTCAGCTTTGAATTTAAGCTCGTTTCGCAAAAAATAATGTGGCCACACATTTATAAAAACAAAAAATCATTTCCATAATGGTCTTATACTCGTATTTATATTACAGACATATTAGGCTGCACATGTTAGTTTTGCTTTTGCAAACAAAAATTGCAAAATTTTCCTTTTATTAGGAAAAAATGAGAGTGTAGCCAATTGGCTACAGTATGCACATTTAGAGTTGAAATAACGCACAGACAGTTTAAAAATTATCAAAGACGGAGGAATTATTCCATTTTCAGTTCTGCAGTTTTTAAATGCGTAAACTTGTTCCGAAACTTTAAATGCGTAAATTTTCGAATTAAAAGAAAGAACACAAATTGGAAAAGCTTTGTTATTATGCCATTAAACCGAATTTATAATAACAGCATTGAAATTCTGCTTTAGAATAATTGTTTATTCTATGATTATGCAATGCATTTAGAAAAGATATGTCGAATTCCGCTCTATAATAATTGTTTATTCTTTGATTATGCAATTAATTTATTAAGATGTATTGAATATTATAAAGGATAGCACGAAAATAACAGTGAGCGTCTATTCTGTCTATAAGTTTTATGCCATTGGAATTTCCGGAAATTAAACAATGTAAACTTGCTAAAAATATTTTTAAAAATTAATTTTTTTAAGTAACAAAATTTTTTTTAAAAAGGTAATATGTTATTTGTTTGACAAATGTATGTCACAACGGAAAATGATCATTTGTTCTAGTTATTTTATCTTACAGAAAACATGTTTGTAGAAAATGCATTTCTGCATTCCTTGAAGACAGAATAACAGCGTTTAGAAGATTGATGAAATCTAGTCGGAATTAAAATGTTTTGTTTCATCATTTGTAATACTTCAAAAATTCAAAAGTTTCTTCTAATGAAATTATAGCATTTTGGTTGTGACAGAGAAATTTTGAAACACTAAAAAGTTATTACGATGCTTTTATGAAGCATGCCATTATTTTTAATTCATGCAGTAGTGTATAACAAACAACAGTATTCAGTCCTTAATCGTGATTCATTAATTAAAAATGCCATCAGATAAATAGAAAACTGAATACATACAGAATCAGATTGTACATATTAATTTGGAATTTCATAATATTATAAATACAAAAATGTAGACTAAAAGGGCGTAAGGATTAAGATAGTTGAAAAGCTTCTTTTTTTCTTTAAGATTGCATGAATATTTTTCAACTAAATAACTTTTCATGCAAGGCGTGTCGGAGTATTCCAATAAAATGCTTCCCTCAAATTTCTCTGGAGTAGCGTTTCTTGCAGAAGAAATGCGATTATGTTAATGTGAAAACTGACACGAATGCTCTATATTTACAAAAGTTTGACTTAACGCCTATTGTCACGTTTTCACGGCATGGTATAATTAACCATAATATTTGAATTTATTTTAAAATTTGAATAAATGCTACGCAGTTAGATTCAGCATGCTTGTATTTGATTGCTGAATAACATTACGGGCTATAACACATTTTTTTTTTTTTTAAATGGAAATTCCAAGCGCACGTTTATATGCAAGCATACATATGTATGGGTGCTTTTTTTTTCTCGCTAAGTCGAAATATAATGAAAATTGAAAAAGTATTACTGTCGGAAAATACTACTAATGTTACAAAAATCATTGTAAAACAAATGTTCCAAAACAAATGAATTTTGTCCCAAAACAAATAATAAATAAAGAACAAATAAAAAGTGTTATTACTTATTTTATGCTATGTATACAACAAAGCACATCTCACCTTAATTATACTTACTCGGATACATAAATAATGCACAACAATACAATTGCACTAAATAGTTTATTTTTAGATCATAACTAGTGTTTTCCTCTAAATGAACCAACCTACCCTGAATCCCACCGTGAAATCTAAACCAATCTTATAAAGTAGGTGAAAAAAAAAAAAAGTTACTAAACTAAGCTATTTTCAATTTTCTTTCCTGAAAACGTTAAAACTGCATTATGACATAAGATGAATAAAATGGAGAAAAACTCTTCGCCTTTTCTCTTTTAGTCAGAAATCAGGTAAATACTGCATCTCGAATTTCGCCAAGGGCAACAAACAACAAAAACAACCCCAGACATCAATAGACAGCTTGTTGTGTTTCGCTTTTCCCACATGCATGTAATTTGGATCATCATCTCGCGGTCGTTTTCGCGGTCATTGCACCATTTCGCTTCGTAGCTGTCGACAAGAGACTGACAAACGCCGGATCGAGAGTATTCTTTTCACTTTGTGGCTTTATCGACAGATTTAAATAGATTTAAGAATGAAGCCCTAAATTTATGACCTAAAATATACTTCTGGCGTTCACTGAATGTAAAGATGGGGGAGGGGAAATGAATTGTTGTCTGGGATTATTCTAGTATATATTGTAGATGAGATGGACAGTTTCTTTTTCTGCTATGATTATGTCGCACGGATTTGGATATTCGTTTTCTAAAATTAGTTCGCTGCTGTAAGTAGAAATGGGTTTTAATTGAGCCAATCGTTATTCTAATAATACATTATTTTCAACATTTTAACCCTTTGAGGCGCAACCCTTTCCCAATGCTGAAAAAGAGGGCAGCCGTTGCCATCGCTCGACTTAACTACCAGCAAGATGGGGCGCACAGCAAGCTGTCGTCAAAAAAGGGTCTCTAGATCTGTGGCACGCGATGAACGTTTCGATCGTTCGCCATTTTGCTGGTAGCTAAGTCGAGCGATGGCAACGGCTGCCCTTTTTTCAGCATTGTGCAATCTGTCCATCTGTTCTCGCATTCTTACATTTTTCAGCAGATGTCAGTGCTGTTAAAAATAATCGTGACTATTTTTTTACGGGAAATGATGTGCTAAAAAGTAAAGGATTCTCGTGGAGCTATGTCACCCGCAACTATTTTTATGGAACTCAAATCTATTCTTAGTGACAGGCAACAATCAAAACGTCAGAGTTTGGTGTTCCCAGAGCGGGAACACTGCGCGTTAAAGGGTTAAAATAAATTCCTCCTTTGCCAAAATGGCTTTGAGAATTGACTTTTTCCAAAGCAGTTCGGAGACTTATTTATGCAAACTGTATAAGTACATTTATTTCTTAGTTCCCGGTCATATGTTTCCAATGCAAATCATTTGTTTTAATTCAGCATTTACAAGTCGCTGTAGTTTTTATCTTGTTTGTCCGCTAACAATGCCGGTCCTAGGGTGGAGAGAACGGTGCGACCGCACCGGGCGTGATCTTCTAGGGAAGCGTTAAAATACCTTATTGAATTAACATGCGCATGTACAGTGATTTCTCTGTTATACGACTCCTAATTGTGCGTTTTTCTCGATTATACGTCGATTTTATACAGAAGGAAATTACATGTAAATGAAGTATCACTTGTGCGACTCACTCACTTACACGTTCTTTTTTGATTAGTCGCTTGAAAGTCGCATAACTGGCACTGTATATAAATATATATAATACAGATATGTAAAATATTGTCAATTATTGCGATATTGTGAGAGTTTAGAGTTTATTGCTATCAAATTCAACCCCGGACCGGCTTCTTCAGTAAAAAAAAAAACATTGCTTCTGCGATATGAATGCCAAAGATAAACACTGCATTTAAAAAATAATCACCGTGTAACCCCTCTGAAAACAATGTTGGCTACATGATTGTGTGAAAAGGGGAGGGGGTGAATTTTTGTGGTTCGCCCCTTTTCGAAAAACAACTTGAACCGGCACTGCCCGCTAACAATATTTTTAGTTATTTTAGCTTAATGAAATCAATGCACTATTTAACACTTAATAAGTATAGCCTAAGTTAATTTATTCGCGTCTACGTAACTATATTAGCCACATAACAAGAGCATTATTTAAGATAAAAATGTATGAGAGCATATTTTTAAACAAATAGAATTTTCTTTTCAGCGTTAAAATTTTTTATCCCATATATAGTTGGGTTTTTTTTTTTTCATTTTTTACACATTTTTTTATGAGCAAGCGTGATACCCATATTTTTACAAGCACACAGATTCCTCATGAAAACTTGCTCTCAAAATAATTGTTTGATGAGCACCGACAGTATAAACTCATTAATTGATTTTTTAAAACTAAATAATCCTTTTATTTCCCCTTGTTTCTTCATTTTTTCGTTCTGCCGATTGGCCAAATTCTAAACCCTAAATCTCCCGAAACACTAAAAATTCACTTCTTGTCTGTGCATCGAAGCTTGTTTGAAGCAGTACAGCATGATGAGAAATACACAAACGGAAGATCCAATGTGTAGAGTTCCAATTTAAGATTATGATTGTTGTTATTGTGTTGGAACATGTATTCGGATTTGTGTGCTTGTTCACGAGGAACCGCTTATAAATCCACGTCCGAGAAAGGACAGACACAAGGGGGGGGGGCAAATGCCTTGGGGGTGGACTTTTCTGGGTATCTAGTGCGTATTCACGGTACATCTGGAGAAAACCGCCCAAAACTCCAGGCCGCTAGACCGACGGGCCCGCGTAAGGACAGAACCCTGTTCCTCAACTTGACCCATCTCCCAATGTCAGTGGCTTTAACCACAGTGCTACACATTGGTTTGAGATTATGATTGAATCTGAGGCTGATCAAGGACCAGCATGAAGTTGAGTTGTACCAGAAGAGAATTTCGTCTGTACAGTCGCGCGCAATTTCCGAGGGGTACTGACATTCACGGATCTGGAGAATTTATATGATGATGACCTAAATCCTGGAGGTTTCCAACCAGGGTTAATTATTAAAGATTTGCACACGTTCTGTGGAAGATGACGTGACATCAGGGAGTAGACGGACGTTTTCTGCGCTAGTTTTACAACTTCGGGTACTCACCAATAAACGATAGATAATGCATCATTTTGTGGTTTCAGACTGTCTCGATGAAAAGGAGATTTGTGTTTCTTTTGGGGGAGTTTTCGCGATACCGCTTTCCATTGCTTAACATGGAAGACGCCTTGTTAACAGATTTTGAAAAGTGATTCATGATAGGAATAAATAATTACAATGTTTATTAAGAGATTGCTACTGCGTTTGTTTTAAATTTGGACTAAGCAGCAAAAACTTTCGATATTCTATCAATAAAGTAATTGACTTTTATTTATTGATTAACTGAAATTTTGGGCTCGGGCTTTAAAAATTGATCACGAATTCAATTCTAAGCTTACTAGTTAAACATTAACAACAGGTCAAAGTATTAAATGACCTGACATTAATTACTTTGAAGTAATTAGTTCCCAACCTTATATCCCTATTATTATATTAAATTAACGATTAATTAATTTTCTATTACTAAATTATTTTAAAATTTATCGCTTTCCTAAACTTCTAAAATTGCAATAAATTATTATACGTAAGGCGAAAATGACTTTTACAGTACTAAGCTTTTTTTAAATAGTTCTTTTCAATTTTAAGTTTCTGGTTAATGCATAAATTTATTCGAACATTCATTTGATCATGAACCCAACAGCGTTTTGTTTGATTCATTAGTAAACGAGAAAAGTTAATAAATAATCTTACCAATGATAAATATCATCCAAACAAATATCTCTCTCTTTTTTTATTTATTTATTTTATTTTATTTGTTTTTTAGCGATTTCTGAGTTGAATGTTTGATTTAAATAACAATTGAGAGGATCATACATGAAAAATATATTCAAAAACTATTACAATAGAAAATATACATTGACAAACAGTTGTAAATATTTTTTGCTTGTTGATCAAATGGAACAATATCCTATTGTTCATTTTCACAGTCAATTCTCAAGGAGGAAAAAATCATATGCAGTTTCTATAAATATTCTGGAGATTTGTTAAACAAATTTTATCTCCAGTAAAGATGTTGCAAGTTTTACTTTCAATAAAATATGTAACGTCTAAAATTTATGCTATCCACACTCATTTTTTAAATGGGAAAAGCTTTTATTGTTGTTGTTGTTATCACTTTTTTTTGCTTCATCTCCAGTGAAAAAAAAAATCATTATCATAGAACGTTCAAAAGAGATTACAATTTGAGATAAATAATAAGTATAAATGCGAAATACATTATGAAACTGAAATATGAACGTCACACACCTAAAGTATTGTTACCATTGATAACTGACATTGAACAAAGATATCCTGGAAACAACCTTAGATTTCAAGTAAAACGTTTCGCAATATCAAAGATCGCAATACCAGTGTCTTCCCAAAAACTATTAAATGTACTGTTCTTGAATCAAATTCGTTCGAAAAATTCTAAAATTTTAGAAACATTAATTGTGAGGAATAGGGGGGAGGGAGATATATTCTGAATACGGTATACTTATTTAAATTTAGATTTATTTTTAAAAGAAAAATCTGGTGTAAATGACAAACATCTTTGGAAAGAAATATGAACTGTTACTTCTCGTGGAAACATGCTAAAGATAAATACTTTAAAAGTAACTGAAGAAATAGTTTACATGCGACATTTTAAAAATTACGAACGTATTAAAATATTTAAATTGTTGCTATAACTCACAATTTATTTGGTAGGGGAAAATATCAAAATTAGCTAACTTTAGCTAGACCGTAGCATTTAATTGAAGGAATTCAATTTATGGATATTATAATTATACATTTGTATCAAATGATTTTAAACTATGGTAAATAGTTGCAAGGATAATTTGTCAAAGGGCTTAGTAAAATTTATGATTTGCCTAAAATTATGAAAACTTTTATTTTAGTATTACTAGTAAAATCTAACAATAAATAAATTAGATAAAAATAAAGCTATAATAATGTAGTTTTTCATTAACAATTTTATATCAAACAGAAATATGTCATGGTATAAATTTCAAATTCCTCGGAACTTCAGCCAAAATTTAGTGAAAATTTTATGACCATTCACAAAAGTTTGCATTTTAATATATGTTTAACTTTCATGGTCAAGGAACCATACTTAGCACATACAAATTTTACTCCATTTATATGTATATCTCATAAATTATTTAGATTTCACTATAAATTATTTCTATTTCACTATGCGAGGGGAAAAATTGATTTATAACACTCCAATTTTAAAAGATATCTTCATAGATAAATACTTATGCAGATATATGACTAAGCGTAAAACATACAAGATAAGTGACTGAAAGATAACATGCAATCATAAATCATCACTTACCGTGAGAAGAAAAGTCCCCAGGAATTCCGCTAAAACCTCTCTCAACAAATCATTCCGGCACTTCATATTGTTCAGTTTCTCTCTGAACTTTTTCACTCGTGTGTCGACCGCTACAAGGAGAAAAGGCATTTTTTCAGTAAATGTGAAATGTGACTTTTTATAAATTATATTAGAGTGCGCAAGTTTTCGGATTCAGATGCTCCCAGTTGTGCGCTCCTCAGTGTTCAATGAGAAGTGAATTCCTGAGTTGATCTCCCCTATCTTTTTTCGTTCGGAATCAGATCACTTGGTCAGAAAAGAGGATGATTAAAAAAAGAGCGCCCTCAGCGCCATCTAGTGGTACGGTGTTTCTCGCTTTTCCGTATTTATGGGAGCTTTCTTTTTTAAAGGGGTCTTCATAGTTACTTCGATAAATGTATTTTCTGCTTGATATGCAATCGGACCTCGTTATACGTACATTCTCGTGCCTACAAAAAACTGTCGTTATATGCGGAGTGTCGCTATAACCGGAAGTGAATATATGCAAAATCCGCATATTAAAAAATTGTCGTGATATCTGATTTCTTTTAGGGTAATAACCGGGAAAAGTCAAAATCTTTCATCAGCATAATGATGTTCGTCTGTATTACAAGACGAAATTAATTTTAAATAGTTGAAAATTTCAGATATACTAACTCAAAGAACTTTTTTAAGGTTCTTTTTCTCTGTTGATTTGGTGCAAAATTTTGCACTTAGCAGACTTCTGTGAAACTTTAATTTTTTAAAATACTGTAATTCATTATAAACTCTTGAATGATTCTCTCCATCATGTATTTTAAAAAATTCCATTCTCTCTTATAGATTTACACAGAATCAAACATGCGTGTGGTTTCTGAAATTGGTTGCGCTAAATTGGTTGCTAATCAATAATTTTTAAGTATTCAACAAGATTGCGTACTCAATTAAAAACTGTAAAATTATTTTAATATGTAATTGTTATTTTACAAAGTATGTGTGTTATTTGACAAAATTTTTAATTATTATTTTTTTTAACCTTTTAACACATTTTCAGTTGAGTGTTCTTGATACGCGTTGAGGTTTTCAAACAGCTGCGTTATTTAGTAACTTGAATACTACTGAATATTTTAATAATGTTTTCAGGGGCTTTGTAACTTTTCATTACTTACATAAGCTACCTGCATTACTTACATATAAACTAGAAGAAAAAGCCCGTTGTAGAGAGGATTAGAACGGGCGCTAGAAAAAATATATATGACTAAAAGTCACATTCTAATAGTCGATAGTCAATATATTTAATTTTATAAACTTAAAAGAAGTGATTTCTTATTCTATTTTTAATATTATAGTTACCGAAGGAAGAAAAGCTTTGGCATTTGCCATCCATGGCAACTTTAACTCTGTGGTGATTTGCGCATGCGCATAATCAATAGTCATTTCTGATTAAAGCTGCCATTAAAACAGTTCTTTGCGTATTGTTATGTATAATCCTTTGAAAATATACGTATTTACTCGTAGCGTTCTACCTCAAAGGAAATAAAACATTATTGTCATTTAATCTGTTAAATTAATTCTGAATTCAAGGCAACTTGCAAACAAAAATCTAGATAATTTTGAGAATCTATTTCAAACAAACTGAAATCGTAAAAATTGCGAATCCATTTTGACAATGACGTGGCTACGACAGCTTTGAACTTTTCTACACAAATAAAGAAATTTCCTGCAGTTAAACAGCTATCAATCAGGAAGGGGATGGAGGGATTTACAGTTTTTTCAGTAATACCGAGTTTTTCTTCTTCTTTCTTTTTTTTTACATAATTGTGAAAAAAACTCAAGCCAATCCCCGAATGTTTTCTCTTTTTTTCTTTCTTTTATCCTTTCCTTTCCTTTCTTTCTTTGTTTCTTCTTTTCATAACTTTTAAGTCTTTTAATTAATGTTTGTAAAAGTTTTGTTTTGGAGTGGTACAAACTGAAATTGCGGCAGAGTTAGTAACCAGTGTAAATATATATTAGAGTAGTTTTATTTCCGTTTCCCAGAGTAATAACAAAAAGTTTTATAAAAGGTTAGATTTCTGGATCAGTACTTTTCAAAGTTTCACATTTCAGGGTAAGGTAATCTAAAAGAAAATATAGGAGATTGCTCAGCTATGTACGTTAGTTAGTATTTAAGTAATTCAGCTATAAGTTAGCTAGTAAAAATCTTAAAATTAGTTAGTTTATTGTTTTGCTAATCAGCCAATCAAATACATTGCTGATTAAATGTCTAAAAATTAAATCAACAAGCAGACACTGCGTTCTTTCTAAAAAAAAGCAACAACAAAATTAATATAGATATGTATATAGCAGAATAAACGAGAATTTAAGATATCGTAGAAATTTAAAATTTTATTTAATAACAGGAGGAAGCAGAAAGAATAACGTTTTAAGAAATTATATTCAGTACTGTATCTATCAATCTACTACAGTACTAGAGAGGGCAGACTTCGTCATCGAAATTGATGTTTAAAGTTACTTGCTTCTTTTCTAGAGTTAGATCTTCATCAGAAGGGTTAAGACATTCTTCGGAAACTGTTAGCGAGAAGAATTTCAGAATCACAGATTTAACGTGCACGTACACCACGTGTACGCGGTACGGTGATCTACGATGGCAGAGAGAAATTGAACACACGTAGTCCCCTATAGTTACTGGTCCGGCGTATTTAATTATTGTACTGCCATAGCGATTGTGCACGCTCGACACTATATGCCAGCGGGAAATTCAAAGATACCCCCCCCAGCTGATCACAAAAATCCGTTGAGTCTTTTCAGTGATAAGAAAGGATGGGCTAAACCTGAGTTCAAGATTAAAAGTGAGTGAAAAATAAAAGAATGAACCATTTTCTGTAAAACGTTTCATTTTATTTATCCTGATCCCCTTGAAACATTTCTGTTTTTTCTAGGGGTATAATTAAAAACAAATTTGCATTACACACTCGTTGTGGCACAGTTTTTAGTTCACAGCAATTAAAATCAAAGCATTATACTTAGCAGGAAGTTAAGACTCACCAAATATAGGAGAAATAATAACGACACCGTAAACCCATTTTACGACTGTTTTCCAAGAATAGTTTATTTACAGGTTTACATCCATTCGTAAAAATGAATAATCATAACTGTCCTCCTGTTCAGTCATATTGAACCGGAAAAATAGAGGAGCGATTGAGACTTTTTTATTGCTTGCTCTAAATTCGAAAATTAGAAAATAAAAGAAAAACAATCAGGTATGTTTGAAGACGTGAAAATATTTTTATCACAACCGTAATCAACAGTCGTGATTTTTCTCAAAGAAATAGGTTTCGTTACACTTAAAAGAACTGAATTCTATTTATAAACCGGATTTCATACAAAGAACTCTGGAATTCCGATGCATGGTTGTACTTTAATTTGCAAGACAATATTGACTCAAAAAACTGTATTTGAAGTTGGACATAGCGAATTTCGTTTTCTACTATGAAAGTTAATCGCAGATAAACGGGGCAATACATGCTTATTTTATTTTATTTTATTTTATTTTATTATTGCAATTCGTACTCGAAGAAAATAAAAAAAATGACAGTAAAAGATACTGAATTCAACGAGCATTTAAAATGCAAAACAATAATGTTTTTAGGTTAGCGTTAACCCTTTAACGTGCAGCGTTCCCACTCTGGGAACATCAAACTCTGACGTTTTGACTGTTGCCAGTCACGAAGAATAGATTTTATTTCTATAAAAATAGTTGCTCCACGAGAATCCATTACTTTTTAGCACGTCAAATCCCGTAAAAAAATTGTTGTGCCCGGCACAGCCAGCTGTCCTCAAAAAAGGGTCTCTACATCTGTGGCACGCGATGAACGTTTCGATCGTCCGCCATCTTGCTGGTAGTTAAGTCGAGCGATGGCAACGGCTGCCCTTTTTTCAGCATTGGGAAAGGGTTGCGCCTCAAAGGGTTAATAGGAAGTTAGTAGGAAGAGCAATTACGACTGATACATTACGACTTTTTATTTAACACCATAATCTACATCAGCGATCGCATCCATAGAGCTCAGTTCAATAGTTGCTTTGCATTTTTCTAAGTAAGATATTACTTTAAGTTACTCATGGCTACTTTATCTGGTACTTCAACACTTTGGCGCGTACGAGATCTAGCAGGAGAAAACTGTGCTCTTTTGAATCACAAAAATGATTTTCTCGTAAAGAAATCCTTAGAGTAGACTTTCCTTTCACAGTGATGCTTTCATTTCATTTTCACTGACAAAGAAAAAATTTCAAATCGTGTATTTTTTTATATAGTTTTATAAATTATAGTTTTTTTTCCAGACTTTTTTTACGTATAACTTTGCAATCCGACCGGCCCAGTTATGCGGATTTTATTACTCTTTTATGGAATAAAAGTTTTTCATAACTTGTGAGTGTGTTTCAACTTTGACGCATGTGTGACAATTTTTAAATTTTCTTCCTCAATAGAGGAATTTCCAAAAGTTAAAAATTGAAAAATAATTGGGGAAAATCGGGGGAAAAGCTCTAGAATTTTCACCTGTTTTCAAAACACGTATTACTGTCATCGAAACTGAATGCTCTTCTGAAAACGTGCGGATCTCTCTACGAGTGTGTTTGTGAAACCTTCCCGCGTTCGAAAGATTAGATTTCGTTGAGAACAGCCCCTCTTATATTATCACTATCCCCCCGGAGATTTTTAGTAGAAAACCGCTTTTGCGGTCGGATCCCCCTGGTGGGTGCAACCCTCCATTCTTAAATCAATGCTTCATGCAGAAGAATTCATTTTATTTGTGAAAAAAATGTTAAGATGGGTTATCTTAAGAAGATATCTTAAACGAATTGGAATCGCAACGATCCCTTCAAAACTTGATAACCATGACATCAAAATGACGCCAAACTCACTGATGTACCTAACTTTGTTACTCAACAAGTTAAATCTCGGATATATCAAAGAGCTGAAACTAATAAAAAAAATTGCTTTAAAGTTTTTGAGAGGGTGGATTTTTGAATTTTTGAAATAATGCAGATTGTTTTCTATTTTTTTTTTTTTTTTACATGATTATAAAAAAATTAAGTCGATCATACCAACGTTGTAGATTTTATTACTTTTTTTTATGTTTTTTTTTTTCTAAAGGACTAGGGTGCTTTTTCGTTAAAGCTAAGATTTTTGTCTACGCTACTTTGTAGATATGATTTGTAGACATGAACTGTCACGATAAAGATCTTTTCAAATGTGTTTGCCAGATAAAGCACAAGAGGGAGAGAATACACCGCTGAAAGGCGCACAAGGGTATGGATTTCAATTCAAAATATATGTTTTATGGAACAAGAAAAACAAGGATTATGATTACCCTTCCGAAAAGTATTTAAATTTTTGAAGTATCGTTGGAATATGTTTGGCGAAGATTGTAAAACATTTTGGGTAGCCCCCACTCTCACCAACCTAAAAAATTTGACGCAATTTCGCATGCTTTGCAGTCATGGGACTCTAAGAGTTATGCACAAGTTTCAACGCTCCCAAAAGAGCTAGATGAAAATTAAATTGAACAAATTAGCGATAAGCGAACCAGTTAAGGAATTTGAAGACACTTAATTATTAAAACTGCATTAATTGTTAGCCCAAAATAACTAATGGAATGCTGTACTTACACGTTGTTCCAAATCGCCATTTTAATTCAGAATTAAGGTTGCCACATAAATACAAAAAAATCGTCAAGGCAACTGCATATATTTAATTATCGTCACCTTGGCGAGAGACAGGGCGTTAAAGTAGAAATCAACCCAAGAAAGACAAACCCGGCACACTCACGGATTATGATTCACATTCCAAATAGTATTTAAAATGGTGAAGTACAATTGGAATAGGCTTGGCAAAGATTGCAAAATAGTTTTAGTACGCGATTTTAAGATAGATTTCGATTCCAAAGATGTGTTTTATGAAACAAGGGAGAAAAATACGCCGCACTCAGGAATAATGATACACATTCCAACTTAATGGGAAAAAATAAGGAAAGAAAATAAGGAGGACGCATGGATTATGATACGCTAGCACTTTAGTGCATATTTAAAATCTGAAATTGTTTCAGATTATTTTACCCTTTTTTTTTTGAGTAATGCCTTTAAAAGTTTTATTTTGAAGTGATACCAACCAGAGTTATAATAGATTCAATAAATTAGTGAGTCAGTGATTAACGTAGCTGCAGGGGCGTAGCCAAGTGGGGATTAGGGAGGTCATAACCCCCCCACCCCACTCCAGGAGGAATTTTTTGCCTTACAAAATGTATATTCTTCACTACATTACCACACACACGTATACATTTATACATATAGTTGTAGTAGTCGTACCCCCTCCCATGAACAATTTCTGGCTACGCCCCTGCGTAGCTGTATATCATAATTAAAGAAAGTTTCTTATTGTTTCTGATATTGTGATGGCAGAACTGAAGAAATACATTTTTAAAATATTGCCTTATAACTTTAAGAAATTTTCTCCAAACTTGTTCATTGTTTTCCAATATTTGTTACATTCGGTTATAAACAAGGCTATAAATAAATTTTCAGTAATAAAGTAAGCTGTACGAAACAATTCCTTATAACGTTGCTTTTGATTCCTGAAATGGCCAAATTCTTTCGTAATTCACCGAACGTAATACCAACGCATTCTTCAAATAGGAAGTATATACCATTCTTTTCAAGTTCAGAACTAAACACCATACCGAAGTCAGCATATTTCTCTTGATTATGATGTCGGAAACTTCATTTTGAATCTTTCCATTGCATACCATTCTTAGCGGAACCAGATGTTTTGTCTTTCTACTGACAAAAAATTACTTAGACAAAGGCAACAATAAATTTGCTTTTACCAGACTTCACTGTATTTCCACATAAGCATTTTATGGGAATGAATAAAATACGATGTAAACGGGGTTTGCTGAATGTTAATCCAGTCATGAATTATCTTAATGATCTAGCAACTTGATTATATCATTTATTTCATTTTATAAATATCCTGAAATATTTTAAAGAGAAATACATAAATCGTAACTGTAAAGTTTGATGTAATGTATTTTGCAATTTTTCACAAGAGCTTTATGTTTATAGCTTTACTTTTGAAAATTCTTTCAATCTCTTGCTTATCTTGTTTGATGAATAACTATAGTTGTTTGTTTGTCAGTTTTTCCTCAAATAAAGAATGAAAATAAAATTGAAAAAAAAAACTGTAAATATCATTTTTAATTAACAAGAAAGCTTCGGAGATAAAAGAAAGGTTCCAAAGTTT